>CM076990.1:57782426-58382426 GCA_039090855.1 Macrothele yani
GGAAGAGATTTCTCAGACAATTTGCGGTACATAAAGTACGCTATGTAATCAGAAGTATTCGAACACCACAATGCTTTGGAGCAAATGGCTTTAGTATCGCAATTAGTAGTTATTCGGCCCACCTTTTGCTTGTATGACATTGGCAAGACGTCGAGGCATACTATCAACCAATTTCCGGTAGGTCTTGACAGGAATGGCTTGCCATTCGTCCTGCAAAACTGCTGCCATAGTGGAGAGCGATGACGGGCTTCATTGGTCGATTTGGTATCAGTAGCTCCAGTTCTTCCCGAAGGGGTTCTGTGGGATTAAGATCAGGACTCTGAGCAGGCCAATCTAGCAATACTACCTCATTTTCAAGAGACCAGTCCTGTACACGCCGTGCAGGTTTGCAGAGAGCTTGATCGTGTTGGAAAAGACAACGGTCATTTCCATAATAGTATCATATTGTTTGTATGGCAACATTATCCAGAAAATCGAGGTACACTTCGGAGTTCATGGCTTGTTGTATAATAACCAACGGGCTCAGTCCCATCCAGGAAAAATGAATCCATACAATAATAAAACCTCTGCCGAATTTAACAGTTGGAAGAACACAGTCCGGCGAAAGTCGTTCGCCGGGCTATTGCCAAATCCAGACATGCCCATCAGACTGAAAGAGTAGAAAGTGTGACCCATCGCTCCAAAGAACAGCGTTTTAGTCGCCTACTGTCCCGGACCGACGGAAGACACACCACTCCAAACGGAACTTTGTATTCACGGTAGTGATGTATGGTTTGTGTGCCACTTCTCTGCCATAGAAACTCACACTGTGCAACTCTTTACGGATAGTTATGGTACTAACCGAGTAATTTCCACCATTTCCTACTTCAGCAGCGATGGAAACGACAGTGGAAGAACGAAATTTCTTAACATTTCTTGCCATGGCTCTTCTGTTACGTTCTGCCAGTTTGCGCGGCGTTCTGGAAAGTTGTTTTGCTTTAGTTGCTTCGTACTGCTTCCATCTCTTCACGACATCACTTACAGTGGATTTTGGTACATTTAGTTTAGCTGTAATGCTCCGTATGGAAACTTTACTCAAATGCTCGGAAAGTTCACATCAACATGGCATATCTAGTTTAAAGTTACTGATAACACGACAGAACATCGCTGCCTTATAAAAGCACCTCCCGACTCACAGCGCACCCTGCTGCGCAACCGTTCTTTGCACATATGGAAATATTTGGTAGTACCCGAGTACTTTTGGTTATATGGTGTACGTTTTGTGTTGGTAAACGTTGGTTGGCGAAGTAATAAATATATGCTGGAGGTTGGGGGATGCCAAGGCAATGGTGGTATATCAAGCGATATTTTGAGCACATCTGTTCCAACTCGAGGGGTGGCGTTATCCAAGGGAGGCAGTAAATAGAGAGCAGCGGTGCATCGAGGATGGACTGTATTTTTGTTTTTGTTTTAGCATTGCTGTGTTCTCTGCGGAATTCTGAGTCTTCCTTTTATTGTAGTCTATTCTCTTTCTCTCTACAAGCACTCCTCTTCATTTCATCCCATTTTATGGTTTGCAGTTGGTGTGTATACAGACCATCCACTTACAGTAGTGCCTTATACTCCATTCTTCACTATTTCAGCAGTTTTTTGTACTCACTAGAATCTACGACTCTTAATTACTGTGTGATCCTTTCTGGCATGCCATTAGTTTATTTATTTACTAGATCATCGGCTGAACAGCTATTCTCTAATAGTACATTTTGATAACAGGGATAAACTAAATTGTATCCCATTTTTATTGGACATGTGAAGAGAGAAGAGAATGCTACTTCCCTACCAATTTCGGTAAAGGAAAAAGCCATTACAGACAGTCCCCGGGTTACGAACGTCCAACTTACGTACAACCCGTAGTTGCGCACTGACCCTCCTCCCTCCCCCCCCATAAAACCCATCACATTAACAATTCGAGTTATACAATGGTTCCTAATAACAAATGGGCATTATTGTGCCACGCACATTAAAACATTACGCGTCTACAGTTGTTCGTTGGCTCGTAAGCGCATGGCCCAGAGATAAGAAAAAGAGTTTATTCTCTTCAGTCGGACCACGTTGCTGTTAACAGTGCCTCGTTTGTGTTATTGTACTTAGCTCTAATTTTTTTGTTTTTACCCTCGTAACCATAGTACCAAAGCGTAAACGTGATGCAAGTGATGGTGATGCATCAAAGAAAACGATCACGATCACGATTAAAACTAAAGTGGAAATATTAGGGGGATTGGAAAGTAATGTCGTTTTTTGGGAAGCTAAGTTTGGGGAGCAGTTGTGTGGTGTTTATGTACTTTCAACGTAAAGTAAGTGTATGTACAAGTGAATGAACTATTATCCTTTAAAGGAGGACCATGTTCGTCATTGTCTGCTGAATGAAATTCACAAGGGGAGCAATACATCCGTGGCCCCCAATAACATTTGCGCTTTTTATCCGAATGCGTTAAATGTCCGCATGTACCAGCTTTGGTTCGCCCAATTCCAGTCGGGCAATTTTGACCTCTCTGATGTCCCTTTGTGCAAGAAGGCTTAGAGAGCTCGACAAGGACCTACCTGCTGAGTGCAACCGTTGAGGCAGATCCTCTTCAAGCCATTGATGAATTATCTCAACATCTTGATGCATCATGGTCTATTGTTGAAGAGCACCTGCAAAAGATTGGGAAGATCTATACAGAAGGAGGTTTGGTCTCACACCAACTTTCACCTGACAACAAAGCCCAGAGTTCCACCATTTACAACTCTTTGCTCAGGTAACAAGAAAAGGATACATTTCTTCATCAAATTGTCACTGGAGATCAAAAGTAGGTTCTTTATGTGAACAGTAAACGCAAACATCAGTGGCTTTCTCCCGGTCAGATACCAGTTCTTACTCCAAAACTAGGCCTATATCCCAAAAACGGTTTGCTCTCTGTTTGGTGGACTACAGCTGGCATAACTCACTTTGAGCTCTTGGAGCCCGTACAAACCGTAACATCAGACCTCTACTATCAACAACTGGACCGTTTGAAGGAATCTCATACTGTAAAACATCCAGCACTGATCAACAGAAAAGGTGTCATCTCCCAGCATGACAATGCTAGACCTCACACGGCAAGACGGACCCAGCAGACGATCAGAGATTTTGGCTGGAAAGTTCTGCCCCATCCGCCTTATTCCCCTGACATTGCACCATCTGATTACCATTTGTTCAGATCTTTGCAGCAATTTTTTAATGGGAAAAGATTCCACAATATCGATGATGTCAAAACGGGGCTGTCGGACTTCTTAGCATCACAGCCAGTGTCATTTTATAAAGACGGCATTGAAAGTTTGGTTTCAAGATGGGCAAGTGTGATCGATAATGATGGCGATTACATAGTTGAAGAAGAAATAAATGTCTTCTGCTACAAACAGTGTTTCTCTTCTTTTCCAAAGACAACGTTACTTTCTGGTTGCCCCAATAATAAAGCGATCGGAAAAAGGTTAAACGCTAACGAACATTGGAAATATTTGAATTATGATTATTATTTTTAAGACGTTTTAATACATCTCAAAGTGTTTCTTTAATGTTTTTCATGTATCAACGTTTACTATGTATAAACAGACATTTGACTAACTAACGTTAGATACGAATCGTACCAAACTGTTCCTACTTACATACAAATTCGTATTGACAGACTTTCGAACGGAACTCTTTCGTAATCCGGGGACTGTCTATATTTGAATCTTGCGCAACACATATGCGCTCTCAAACTGCGTCGTTAGTTCAGCTAACGTCGTCTATAGCAATATCAGACTGCTTTTCCGCTTTCTATTATTTCTATGCTTCCTAAAGTATTTTTCTTGTATATTCTATGCTTCCTAAAGACATTTTCGTATATGTTCTATGCTTCGTAAAGTCTTTTTCGTCTATTTGTTACGTTTATGTGGGAAATGCTTTACGATAAAAAAGAACTGTGTTTCTTTATTAACGCAAAGGGAAAGCAGAATTTCCACAAACCAATGATAAGAAGTATGAGAATTTTAATAAGGTGCGTCGCATAAATATAGGGAAAGTCGACTTTGCCCGTAAACGCAATGCGAATATAGGTAAGAAGCGGAAGTGGTACTTAATTAGACATAACCCTACAACAAACGTTTCAATCCATCGTGATGATCGGATTGTGTGAAAAGAACACCACAAAGTGAAGTGTAATTTTAGGTGTATCATAAATATAAAGACAACTATGTAAAGTAGCCACATGCAAATGAGATGTACAAATTAGTATGTTGTACGCACGCACATGAGCCGTAATTCGGTCCAGCCTACAAAAGACAGCGGACCTGCCGTCAGACATTCATTTGCCGAAATGCCACGCAAGAGTCAACTTTCTGGTGAGGAGGTGCAGAAGATTTGGAGACTGAGAGCAAATGGATTGCCTGTAGCAAAAATTTGTAAAGCCATGGGGTGGAGTAGGGCTCATTTATAAGACTTTATCGAAACGCGGTGCGTTAACTTCCAGAAAACGGCCTGGAAGTCCTGGAATAACAACCAAACGAGATGATTGTGCCATCATGCGTTTAGTTTCATCCCAAAGGTTATCACTACGTCAAGTTTCTCGGATTGTTGGTGTCACCGTCTCAAAGGACACAGTTCGTCGACGAATCAACGAGAGTCGCAACATTGTGCTCCGTAAAATGCGCCGTCTGCCACACCTCACGCGGCGCCACAAGGAAGTTAGATTGTTATGGGCAAGCAGCCACATGCACTGGACGGACGAGTGGATCACGACTATTTTCTCCGATGAGAAAAAGTTCAACCTAGACGGCCCTGACGGTTGGAACTGCTTTGATTTATGACGCGAGCCACGCACCTTCTTCAGCAAACAGAAAGGAGGGGGATCTGTGATGGTCTGGGGAGCTTTTTTGTTCAATGGAACAACGGATATCGCGTTTCTGCAAGGCAGGCAAAACTCCGAACCGTATTAGAATATACCCAGCAGCCACCTTGTACCGTTTTCCGAAACTGTAGCGGGTGTTGATTATCTGTTCCAGCAAGACAATGCTTCTATCCATTGGTCTGCATCAACGAAAAGCTGGTTTAACACTCGTCATGTGACCGTAAAGGGTTGGCCAGCACTCAGTCCAGATCTGAACCCTATCGAGAACCACTGAGGTATCCTAGCTCGTGATGTGTATGCGAATAGACGGCAGTTCTCAAGTGTGGTGGTATTGAAAGAGCAGATTGAACGAAGCTGGTACGCACTCCGTCCAGAACACTTACATCACTTGGTGGACAGCATGCCCAATCGGGTTTTCAGTGTTATTCGGAACAACGGCTCCACTATTCGTACCGGAGGTTTTCATAACAAGTAAGTCTTTATAATTTTGAGACAGCGTATTTCTGTTTTTTTCTTGTTCTTGGCGTTGGAATTGTCATGTTTCCGTCAAACTATTGTGCAGCTGCGTGACCTATGCTATTTTTGCTATAAATATGAGGTGTACATTTCAGCTCGTTGTTGTTTCTTTTTTATTCGAGAATTTGTTGAGTCTCTATATTTATGCGACGCATTATATATAAGTGAAAATGTTTATTTTTTTATTTTTTAAACTGAAACTTCAGCAGAATACTGGAGTTACGTTTCTATTGGTGTAAGGTTTATAGGTTGGTGAAAATGTGAAAATCTTCCAAATACGTGGAGACGATGTAAATAGACAAAGTCATCGCTCTTTCCACGTTTCTCTTTAATTAGCACACAGCAACCGAAAAACTGTATTGCGACACCCCTGGAATGGAATCCCAAATCTCTCGATAACTAACCGAGGACGTTGGCTTTACGCTACGGTGCCAACAATCCACGGCGCTATGTGTGTTTATCTGTAAGCTTCTGATTTCACAAATCCGTAGCGATCAGCAACTGAGACGTCACCATACGCTACGGTGCCAACAATCCACGGCGCTATGTGTGTTTATCTGTCAGCATCTGACTTCACAAATCCGTAGGGATGGGGTCAGCAACTGAGACGTCACCATACGCTACGGTGCCAACAATACACGGCGCTATGTGTGTTTATCTGACAGCATCTGACTTCACAAATCCGTAGGGATGGGCTCAGCAACTGAGACGTCACCATACGCTACGGTGCCAACAATCCACGGCGCTATGTGTGTTTATCTGACAGCATCTGACTTCACAAATCCGTAGGGATGGGCTCAGCAACTGAGATGTCTCCATCTGGTGAGGCTTAACGGCAAAATCTATTTAATTATAGCTAATAAATCCAAAAGGACGAGAGAAATGGTAAAAATCTTCCAAATACGTGGAGGCAATGTAAAAAAAACGTGGAAAGAGCGATAACTTTGTATGTTTACATTGTCTCCAAGTATTTGGAAGATTTTCACCATTTCTGTCGCCCTTTGGATTTATTAGCTATAATTAAATAGCTTGTGCCGTTAAGCCCCACGAGATGGAGACGACTCAGTTTTTGAGCCCATCTCTACGGATTTGTGAAGTCAGGTGCTGACAGATAAACACATATAGCGCCGTGGCGCAAAGCGAACGCCCTCGGCTAGTTATCGAGAGATCTGGGATTTGATCCCAGCTGTGTCGAAATACAATTTTTCGGTTGCTATGTATTAATTAAAGAAAAACGTGGAAAGAGCGATGACTTTGTCTATTTTTTAGCTTATAGGTTTATGTCTTTCCCCTGAGCATCACCAATAAAAGATTTTGCTAAATGGAAGCCTTATTGTTATTTCAGATCTTTCATTTCAATGCGTGATGCAAATAAAGATATATTATTTTTACAAGCAAGTTCTGTTTGGCAGTTCTCCCAACTACAACAAAAGACAGAGGAATGTAAGACTTGACAGTTTGCAGATATATGCTTTACTTTCTTAATCGCTTTATCATTATTGCTTGTCATGTTATCATTATTTAAAGTATCATAAAACCACATTATTTTTACGGTAGTTTCGAATAATGCTTCTTTCACATTAACTGGATACTACAGCACTGGGATACTTTTTGTTACTTGTATTGCCCATTTCCTTTCTATTAGCGATGAAATGTCTACTCGCTTATGGGAAGGCTGTCACAAACAGTTGAAAAATGTTCTCACTCTTTCATTCATACGTTATTTTCGCAGCCTCAAAGTTATCGATCACATGATTGAGAGTTCTTCTCTCGTCAAAACATTCTCATATTTCACTCACTATCTTAAGATTTCACTGTGCATCTTTTTCCCTATGAAAAATTACCTCTTGTTGCGGATGCTACGCTATGGGGCATCATGAATAAATATAGAATAGTATGTATTTATCAGCAGTGGAGGAGATTGCATTGCAAATTGTTTAGCTCGTGATGATGACGTCATATCTCAATACCTGAAGAACATTTTGTGGATTTTGAGAGACTAGTACGCAATCCGGTGCAGTTGAAAAAGCTGTGACTGAATTTTTTTCTTGTCATATAACACGAATTGTAATAAAATGCGTTACTATAATAAACGGTTGAATTATTAAGGAGCAGTGTGTCCCCAAACAACAATATTTTCATATTTCCATTAATTTTAATTCTAACTACTCGTATACGAATTTAACGATGACGTTCCTCATTATTGTATAGACATGTGCTTACCCGTCTTTGACGGGCTTACATTGAAGAATTGAGGTATTTTTTCCGTGACCCGAAATGATATCGTGTCTCGATAACTACACAATAGGGGTTAAAAATGTGTATTATTTTGCCAGTTTGTTTTTCACAATTCTTTTTATTTGTATCATTATATACTACTAATATACAAGGTAAACGTGTCAAAAGAGGTTGTTCCCTACTTCAGTATCTCGAAAATATACTTACATGTCAAAGCAGCTACTAAGAGTAAGCTTAAACGCATTCACATAGAAAGCAAAGTCCAAGGCGCCGCCGTTCCGTTTGACTTTGAACTTCGAGTACAACTACGTAGTTGATAGTGGAGGGCTTAGTTCCAAGTCCGACCACCGCAGAAAGGCAGATGGCATTGCAGGTACAGAAGCGACAGCAAACGCCAGAATAACGAAAGGCGGATTGTACAAAGAAAATTCCATGGTAACATAAAAAGAAATTACTTATAACAATAAAAAATTAGAGATGACAAATCTGTGGGTCAGTAGCTTTCATTTAAAAAAAAATAATGAAAATTGCTCCTGTGGGTGGCGCTGGCGGATTGTATTAATAGAAAGAAACGGCCTTGTGTTTTAAATATATAGATAATTCTATCATTAAGGGAGATCACTGAACAAACTTATCAAGCAGAGTCGGCAAAAAATTACATGTTTAAAAAAATGTCATACGTAATGCTTGGTTTATCTGGTAGAATTTTACAGAATCTCTTTGGCGATGAAGTAATCCATTTAGCATGATACAGACTGGCGTTCTGAAACTTGAGAATGCATAGCCATTTCCCAAAGCGTTGGAATTGCTTAGAAGTATTGCGGTTCAAGAACAGTGACGTGCACAATGCGTCTCATACCCGAGACTTTCAAGTTAGTTCTAATATTTGTACTCTCGTTAACAGCCATGGGCCACCATAAAATGACAATGCACGATAGGCTCATAATCTTAAGACTTGTTCACACACCACCTAATGAATTAGAATCGTTTATGCAATACACGGTTGGACGTCCTTTAGCACAAATTACAGTATGTATGCGGCTTGGCATGGATTCCAGAAGGTGTTGAAGTGTATATGCTTCTACAGCATACCAGGAGTTCGCCAGACAGTTCTTTAACTGACTCAAATTGGACGGAAGAGGACTTTGCTCCTGGGTCTGTTTTTCTAGCATTTTCCCTACATTCTCAATGGTGACTGTATCTTGGATTTCAGGAGGCCAGAAAAGATGGTTAAGGTCGCTGTCGTGGTCGCTGAACCACTTCTAAACACATTTTCCGCGATGGACAGTAACATTGTCCTCTACGAAGCAGCAGTAACCTGCTGGATAAAAAGTCAACATTGCTGGATGGACTAGATGGCCAGCAATGTTCAGCAGAACACCTGAACTTCCAGCAATATAACGGAACCCGTTCCGTATCAACAGAATGTTTCCCGCAACATACCATTACCTTCAAAACATTGAGTTGTGCGCACAAAGCAAACTGGGTCCATTGCTTCATGTGGCTTCTGCCAAACTAACCACCTACCGTTGGTGCAAAGTGAAGTGTACCACGACTCGTCGGACCACACGTCTTTTGAGTCTTCTATTGTCTAATGAGTAAACTGTGGGTTGTCAGCACCAAACTAATAACAAGAAAACCAATATAACCCGTTGATAACGGGGAACAGTGCACCAATTAAATAGTAAATAGTAACACTATACTAGTGATGCGATTTAGTGGTGTGGGAAATAGACACATAAGTGTTTCCAAGCTTTCGCACATCAACCATATGGCTTTTTCAAGGACGTTAGACGGAAACTGAAAGGGAGATCCATTGGCAGTTTCTGTCTAACTTTCTTGAAATAGCCATCTGGTTGATGTGCGAAAGCTTGGAAACGCTTATGTGTCTGTTTCCTACGCCAATAAATCGGATCACTAGTATAGCGTTACTATTTACAATATAATCCGTATCTATTGGTGTCCAGTAGGAAAAGAAAATCTTCCCCGCAAGCTTTCTCCGTCAACGGACGGCTCTTTCAGGCGGTTACGAATGAAAACAGAATCAAATGATAATCTAATTAGAAATAAATAAATAAGCCCACAACCACTTTTGCACAAGCTACAATGACATCATACATACATATCACTAAGCTGTTCTCTGAGATTCAGAGGTTAACTCCAGAAAGAAATAGAAACTACTAGTTAATTTTTACCTATTGTTGCCCTATCAAACTTCTTCATTTACAGCGATCTTGACATACAGCTCGAGCTTCACTGACATCCTTTATACGCCGTACACAAGGTCTTCCATACTTCATGCTCATAATTTTTTTCTCATCCAGATACTCCTGAATCTGATCCTTCCATGACTGGCCTTCCTCTACTTTTCCTTCCTCCCACTTGGGCTAAAAAGATTTTCTTAGTAAGCATCTCATCACTCATTCTTTCAACATGGCCAAACCACCGAAGCATATTGGTCTCCACCTTGCTAACAACATTTTGCATCACATCACACAACTGCAACACATCTTAATTCCTCACACAAGCAGAACGTGTCTTGTCACAACCTCACCGTAAGTAACGCATTTCTCCAGCACACAAACGTCTCCTATGTGTCTTCTGCAGTACACAAGTTTCACTGCCGTACATCAGAGTAGGAACAATGTGACGTACCTGCCAGCAGGACGCACACGACATAAAGGCAGATAATAGTCAGAACAAACGTCCGCGTAGCTCAATTGGTAGAGTGACTTATTCCGGAATGAGGGGATCCGGGTTCGAATCCTGGCGTGGACAGAAATGACGGAGAAATTTACTTCGTTATAACAATTACACTATCATACACAGCCATGTGGAATTCTCTTGAGAACCCATCATTCCTGTGAAAACCTCCCAGAGCAGCCATGACTTTCAAGGAAAAATTTATTTACCTACTAATTTCACCATCCAATCTGTTCTCTCTGTCAAACATGCTTCCTAAATACACAAACTCCCTCACCTGGTCAATCACTGTGCCATTTAGACTTACATTACATTCAGTGCTACCAGTTCCTCCCTCAAAAACCATAACTTTGGTTTTTCCCTTATTTATACTAAGTTTGAATTTCATGCAAACTTCGTACATCCGGGACAACATACTCTTCAACTCACTCTGTAGTCGGCACCTTCTAGCATTGTAAACAGGAGCCGAACATGCGGAGGCGCGATTTCTTCTGCAGCTGAAAGCAGGTTCACTTCTTCTTCCACTTCTCGCATCATCATGAAGGATTGCGCGAAATCGTTCTGTGATCGAATAATTTTCTCCACCAATTCCATTAGAGCTCGGCTGATTCCATAGTTGAGAGGATGTTCTAGTCACTCGGCAACTCTATAATCGAAGTCCAGGAAGTACATTTGGCCATATTGAGGTCGTTCGAATTCAGCTTTGGTGTTGTGCGTCGGATGAGCTGCCATATTCATTTTGTGGTAAACTTGTCCGCCAGCGATGAAGCTATTGATACCATGGCTGTTGATGGTTCGATCGTCGTCCACGTTGAATGAAGCTAGGGCAAAGCATGCGTTCAAATTACGCCTCGTCCACCTCAAAAGAGAGTCAACATAACCTTTCCTGCAGTTGGCTGCGTGCGGAACTTCTTCGGTTTTGGTGAGAAGGAATGGCGCCATTCTTTGCTCGCTCTCTTGGTTTCTGGCTGATGACAGTGAACTCAGGTTTCAGCTGCAGTAACAGTTATCTGTAGGACAGCATCACCGTCTGCTTCAAAGCGTCGCAAAATTTCTTGACAGGCATCAACACGTTGTTGCTTCAATTCTGGAATCAGCTGGCGTGGCACCTACTTTGCAGACACTGTTGAACTGGAGCACATCACTGATGAAGAGGTGACCTGAACAGTGACTGATGTTAAAAACTGCGGCTATTTCATCCGCGGTCACTCGGCGGTTTCCCATTACAATGCCGTCGACCGCTGTGGTGGACTCTGGTGTCACCAATCTGTGTGTCTGATCCGGTCCAGGAAAATCTGTCACAAAACCCACGTCGTTTCGGAACTTCCTAGTCCATTCGTACACTTGCTGGAGTGACAGACATGCATTCCCATACTACAACTTCATTCGAAGATGACTTTCAATAGGTTCACCAGCGGTCACTACTCAAACAAGTTAGTAAAATCATGCGATACATTGATTATGATACGTTTTCCGACATACCAGAAACCATTACTCAAGTTATAAGGATAATGGTTGTGTAATAAATCTCGCTCCTGTGTGAGGACCTTTGACCACATTTCGATTATGTTAATCAGAACCGTTTCAGAATACCTCCGGAACAACATACCAAAGTTTGGTCGCAATAGAATCATTTCTAGTCATGTTATGAGGATAATGGCTGTGGAATAAATCTTGCTACTGTGCTCTGACCCCATTTCGATTATATTAAACAGAATTAGTTCAGTATACCTCCGAAATAACATACTAAAGTTTTGTCGCAATAGAAGCATTTCTATTCAAGTTATGTGGAATAAATCCCGATTCTATGTCCTGACATTTGACCCCATTTCGTCCGTTTTCAAGAGGGTTCGTCCCAAGGTGGTCCCCTACCACATACTAAACTTTCTTCGAAATTGAACCGTTTTTACGCACGCTCTGACGCATAAGGACAGTGGAATAGATCCCGCTCCTATTTCCTGACCTTTGACCCCATTTCTTCCTTTACAATAGGGGTTTTTCCCAAGTGGTTCCCTACCACAGACTAAAATGTCATCGAAATCGAACCATTTTTATGCGACGTATCACGCAAACGGATGGACAGACAGACAGACAAAGCTGAAGCATATACGCTTCTTCAAGCTACGGTTAAAAAGGGTAAAAAACGGATTGCTGCTCTTTGGCTCACGTCTGTAGTGGGGCGGCTATCTTTACACTACTACTGTTACGTCACTAAGTTTTTCTGCACCGTGCTACCACCTGTAAGAAATTATTTTAGTCTTTGGTAACAACATTGCCAAGTTACAGGACAACGGCAGTGTATTTTGAGCTCTTCATCGCACTTTTAAAGTTTTCATTTGACTCATGTGAATAATGTCAAGTTCACTTTTTCTGCAGCGTTTTCTTTCTCGCGAAACAGCTTAAAATGTTACACTAATAACACTCTCCTTTCCGTAGAAAAAAATAACAATACTTAATAAAATATTCGGTAAGAACATACGAGTCTTATTTCCATTTTCCACGATACTTCTGCTCATGTTTTGCATGTCCGAAAAAAATGTTTAGTTTATCATGGTTAAGAATATACATATAATTGTGGAAAAACGCATGTTTTTGAAAGATGCGGTATAGACATTTTTGCTTCTGCCGAAGAAAGTAAAAATCACAGCGATTTTACAGGGGTTTTTTTCTGGCACAAAATTTTTCCTTTTCATTAAAAGAATCTGTGGCCATGGTACTTTCGTATTCCGAGTAATTGCAGGAATGGTATACAACATTCTAAATTTAAACCTTTTTGTCAAAGAACTAGTTCATCACACTCAAATTTTGGATGCATCACCGACTTTTTTTTTTTTTACTTTTCTTTCAATACATATTTTTGCACTCCGTTAAATATATAACGGCATCTTTTACATGCGAAGAGGTTTCATTAATCATTAATAAGGTAAAAATAAATCAGATATGAGCCTCAAATTTGAATAAAAGTGGAATTTTGCTCGAAAAAAAAACCAGGAATGCTTTGCGAAAATTGAAGTCACAGAACTAGGAGTTGATCTCCAGAAGCTAACTCAAAATTGAGTGATGAAAAATAATTTAAATAAGATACAAAACTTCTGGGAAATTAGGTTTGCGAGAAGCGACTTTATGTTACCTCTAGAAATCCAATTGAAGTATACTTTTCAATTTTTTAATTAGATTTTGATTAGATTATTTCAGCGGAATTCGAAACTAATCTAATTTAGTTCAGTACGCGCTCAGCAGTTCTTTGAATTCCCTCTTGCAATTATACCCATGGTGATTTCTTAAGCATAATAGTTTGTTGTTCTCTCAAATGATGTTGCTTTTTGGAAGTTCTTCTGGAGCTCATATACTCAAGGAGAAGCGACAATTTCTCGTAATTTACTTTCACCCTGTGAAGAGGGCTGTCTAGCTGCGAAGTGCGCAGAAGCATTTAGTGTCAAGAAATCTTATTGATGTTGATATAAAAATGACGAGAGCTCTAAGCATACGTCTGAATAAGCTCCAACCTTGATGAAATTTTAAACTTGAAAACCCATATTTCTATCAAGACGGATTAACTTTAAGGAAAAATCAAGACTTCTTTTTTTTTTTTTTTAGAATATCTTTTATAACAAAGAGGGACATAGACAAGGGGGTGGTCGTAAGGGTCAGGACCCCTACCCCTCTTCAAATGTGTCACCTGCAGTAATTTCTGAACTATTTTCATCCGGTCATTTCAAAATACTTACTTTTCGACACAATGATACAAAGTTAGTGTATTGTTTTCCTTCTCAATTTTGTGAAAATAATCAGGTTAGCTGTAGCGTTTTTCTCCGATCACTAAAACGTTTATGTTTGTTTTCAGTTTCTCTTTCTCTTCTAGTGCGAAAACACAGCGATCTTTGTGCTGTAGTAAACCTTATTCTGACAATATGTGGTTTTTACATAAAGAAACATAATATAACAAAGTAAAATGTCTCCGTCATCTTTGGTCCACGCCGGGAATCGAATCCGAGTCCCCTTATTCCGGAACAAGTCGCTCTACCAACTGAGCTACGCGGAGGTTCGTTCTTGCTGCTATCTGCTTTTATGTCGTGTTCGTCCTGAGAGGCAGGCACGTCCACTCTCCTCCCTTCCTCCCTCCCACGAAAGAGGGCAGGGGCCATGGCCCATGGCCCTCTGCATCCGCTGTAGAACGTGCACTTGAGAACTCCCAGTTAATCTGGTGAGTGCAATGCAACGTCACACATTTATTTTTCGAAGCGCTGGAGAAGGAATTCTCTTATTTTTCTTTTCTCGCGGTGTGGAAAGAACATCACACCATTCCGAGATCTTGAACGGCCGGATCATCCGGAAAGTTCGGGCGTCATTATGACGAAGTAAATTTCTCCGTCATTTTTGGTCCACGCCGGGAATCGAACCCGAGTCCACTTATTCCTGAGCAAGTCGCTCTACCAACTGAGCTACGCAGACGTTCGTTCTTTCTGCTATCTGCCTTTATGTCGTGTGCGTGTAACGTATACTCTCGATTCACTTTCCTTTTGATTTTTACTATCTCTGGTTATTTTATTTTCCTATGTAAATTATCTTCTTACTGAACGAGATGTTATTTCACCCGCTGAATGAGATCTGGCAATGAGTGTAAGTCATGATTTGGTGGTAGCCAGTATAAATAGGCGCGTTCAACGATACCAAGAGAGAGCTTTTTGTTGATGTGCGTAGGGTGAGCTGTTGTTTATGTGTCAGAGAGCGTTGGTTTATGTGAAAGAGAGCGTTTGTTGTTGTACGAAGTGAACTGTGGTTTATGTGAGAGCGAAAAGTTGACCAAATAAAAGATTGATTTCGTAAGTACGTCTTTCTCAGTTCATAGTTTTGTCAGATCTCTGTCTGGCTGTTAGGTTTATTTCATTTAGTGTTATTAGTAACAACCAGCATAAGACTTTATTCATCTTAATTACTACTACAACATTACTACCAGTTATAAGCTATTTCATTATTGTTACTACACTACTAGCAGGAAAGTTTATTCATGATTTAATTAACAAACAACAACCATTAGAAAAAGCATTATTAGCAATTTAGAAGAAGCATTTTATTCATTATAATTAGCTTAGTAGTTAAAAGCCATATTCATTATATGCGTCGTGCGAGGCAGGCGCGTCACAATACACAGAGTGGCCAAAAAGTTAATTTGCCAATTGAACGGGCTCCAGGGATTGCTTTAACGGATGGATGGAACTGAAATGCAGAATATAGATGTTACTCGGTATGCGCTTGCGATACGCAAACGGAAAATCGCTCAAGCTGTTACGGTTACGGGTGCAGTTACCGTATAACGTACTAAAGAGGTGAAAACATGTGTCAAGACGACACATCTGCAGCGAGACATTCTGTCCGCGTAGCCCAGTTGGGAGAGCGACTTACTCCGGAGTGAGGGGACATGGATTCGATGGCCGTCACGGACAAACTTGTGTTTTCATATTAGTGCCCCAGCAAAAACAGTCTTGCTGGGCCAGCACTGCCAGCAATGACCCATCACTATGTTGCCGCTGCCGAACCGTCATAAAATGTCCGGGCGGCCAACAGTTGGCACCCCTTCAGTTGTCATATGCCACAACATGGCCATCAGTTATCCATCACAGGCAGTAGCTGCCACAAGTGGCCCTTCAGCGACCCTGCAAGCACGTGCCATAAATGATGGCTAGCCTAATGTGGTCCGCTGGTTTCCCGGCTGTGGCAGTCGTCAATCCCGTGACGTAACTGATTCAGGTGAGTGAAAATGCTGGAACGTCTGTATGTAAACGCACCATTCGCAAAGAACTTCATTCAATGTGTTCCCGTGGTCGTGCGGCTGCTCATAAGCCTTTCATTTCCACTAGGAATGTTACCCGTCGTTTAGCATGGTGTAAAGAACATATAACGTGGACCGTAGTGTGCTTGCCGAATCTTGTCCACCAATTTCCCAGTAGACAAGCAGGCGTCGGCAGTGTTATGCTGTGGGCGATATTTTCTTGGAACACTTTAGACCCCTTTATCCCAACAGCACAATCCCTGACAGGTGTGAGATATCTGGACATCTTTGAGGGCAAGTTCACCCATTCATATCAACTGTGTTTCCTGCTGGTGATGGCCATTACCAACAGAATAATGCGCCATGCCACACTGCCAGAATCGTCAGGAAGTGATTCGAGGAACATGCTGGTGACATTCTGTTAATGTCCTGGCCTCCTAATTCACCGGACATGAACCCAATCAAGCATTTGTGGTTCGACTTGGAAAAGCTGGTACGCGCTAAATCACCACCACTCCGAAATGTACGGGTGCTGGAGGACCTGCTTTTGACATTATGGTACCAGCTACCCCAAGATACTTATCGCCACCCAATGGAATCGAATGGCCGCTGTTTTGCGGGCTAAAGGAGGTCCCAGAGCTTATTAGGTAGGTGGTCATAATGTAATATCTCATCGGTGTATATATAGGGTGGACCAAACTGGAGGATATAAGACGATGCACGATGCACGAGAGCCCGTGCGCGAGATGAAGATATTAGGCGTCTTCCGCGCTGACAACGAGACATTCAGTGATGTGTGTCTCATGGAGAACAATGGTCGTTGATTTTGGATTGTGTCCACCATTATATAATAAATGTAACGAATAAATTGTTCTTATGCCTCGACGAAAGCTGTTTTATGTATGCGTTTAGAAATTTAAAATGTGGATCGTCCTTTTTACAGTTCATGAAGTCCATCGACGTTTTTCTTTTACCTGAATAAAGTCGTATGTTACTAACAAATTGAGTTATAACTTTAAGGTGAGTGATTTTCGAAAGTTCCTTTGTCTTACTTTCTGTTCGGTGTTACTTCGCCGACACGAACTATTGAAGACCTACTTCATGCCAACAGTATGAGCAACTTGCATTTGAAGGAAAATGTGCAATACAAACAAAACTGTTGATGCGAAAAAAAGGAGATGAAGATAAACAAAGAAAATGTAGCTTCCAAAATACATGTGGAAATTCAATTGTAAACGAGAGGAAAAAGCAATTGAAAAAAACTTCACGAAATCAAAGGGACGTCTCTGTAATGAAAGAAAACAGATTTTGGCACTGGAAAATAGAAGATGACACTGCAAAAAAAAAAAAAAAAAAAAAAAAAAGAAGTGTGGAGGTGGGATTTTGAGTTCTAAATGGTACAACTATTTCAGACATTAAGAAATGTATCACAGCCAAAGTTCCTTCGCTACTCCCGTAAGCAATTGCACATGAAATTATGAACATAAAATGGGCAAGACCACCCAAGGAATTTGGAATTTCTGTAGGCATTGTACATGAAGCCAGTGGAGAAATGGAAACTATAGTCGCCCAAATTTTCACTATATATCTAAATGAAAGAAAAAATTCCTGATGATTGGATCAATACTACAATGACCCTGCTGCATAAAGACAGGGAACACTGAGGATCTCAGGGATTGTAGATCCATCAACCTTCTGGGAATAGTTTATAAAATCTTTAAGGCGCTATCCCCTCGCTTGAAGAAAACTCTGGACATGGCTCAATGGATTCGGATGTGGTTTCAGCACTAATTGAACAATTGAATGAGTATGAATTCTCATTATGTATGGCTTTTATTGACTGTAAAAGGCTTCTGATTCCGCGAAACCATCAGTAGTTATTAAAGGTCTTTGAAAATCTGCGGTATTAAAGATACATATATGATTATTATCGACAACATGTATGAAATGGACCTTATTCACCTCGCATTGCATCATGGGAAAGCCTTTCCGTGGCCGAGGACCAACAAGAGTTTGTTTACATGCGTTTTCCCATTGCTTAACAGGCGTTACGTTGCAAGGATTCAGTAAAATCGCGATTTTCGTAAATTTATTAACGACATGTCTAACTTTTGCGCATCGTATGGTTGTGCTAATAAATCCTGCAACCCAAATTGTGTGGACGAACGAAAAACATTCCTTAATTTTCCTCTGAAAAAGACGAAATTATTAAAGGAATGGCTGTGTAAAACGAAACGCGGTGATTTCCATTCCGATGTGGACTCTCCAATATGTTCTGTCCACTTTAACGAAAAAACTTTTGGATATTATGACACTACGAATCAAAGGCAGTTGAAACCTCGTAGTATTATTCCGATGAATTTCAATTTCAAAAAAAAAAAAAAAAAAAAAAAAAAAGGTGTTGATGAAAATTGATGGAACATTTGGATCGGTAAGTTAAGTTAAGAATTAAGTTCCACTTTCCTCAAAGAATAAAACAAACATATCCATAATTTCTCTTTTATTTAATGCTACGCGTTTATTTAATTTTTAAGCAGATTGCAAAGCGTGCGAACCCTAGTTTGTTTCCTTATTATGTATTTGTCTGAGCTTCTAAATGTTTTTGTTTTACAAAACAAGGTACTCAGTTTTATATTTCAGATATGTCGCCAACGTCTGACCATAAGAACATGAAAATTTAATATACCGTGTAAGAGAAATGCTACATTAAAAACTTCATGATGACGAACAACGATGGTCTCCTGCGTCATGCGAAATAAACATCGAACACAAAATTGTCTTTGTATATTTTTGCAACCTGGATTTGTTCTTTTAAGAAATGTATTTCTTCTTCTTCGACCTGTAGCTCAATTAATTCATCGACAAAATCCATGACGTTAAGATTGTAAAAATTAGCCAACAGTAATGGATAACCAAATAGCGAAAACATTGAATCAGCAGCCATGTTGGTCGGCAGAAATCCACTTCTGACGTCACATGAATAAGGTCCATTGCAAGTACAAAGTTTCGATGTTCGAGGACTCAGCATTTATAAAAATTGGAAAGCGAGTGAGAAAAGGTGACATCATATGTTCCAAGTTCTTCAATGCCACACTGCAGAATGCTTTTCAATAATTCAATAGCTGCAGAGTACGGTCCAAAAACTTGCTGACAAGAACAAACAAGTGGGCTTATAATGAACTTATGAAAAGCAAAACTGATGAAAATAAAACTTTTTTAAAGGACAAAGGTAAAAGAAAATCAAAACCACGAAAAGAAATGAAAAGAAACGGATGAAACAACGTTTTCTTTAAAGTTCAGTTCATTTCAGGAGATTGTATGTTGGTAAGAATAATAATTTAAAAAAAACGATAAACGCGTTCGACAGTATCGCTAAGCTGGATTAAAAATAATCCCAACTGAATCTAAATGATCTCAAATTAGTAGATTGTTCTTGACTTGCTAGAGTAGGAGGAGGAGGAGTGATTTAGGAGATTGATTCCACGGAGGGTTGTTGAAAATCTCCAACTCCAAATAGCAAAAGCCTCATTATACGCATAACAATAAAATTAGGGTCATATAGAGTACAAAATGCAGATTAGAAAAACCAAACGTTTTTTAAAACAAATGATCCAAGGATAAAGCACACAAGAACACTTTACGGTGAAACCTCTGATAGCTTTTATACTTCTGGAGAAAGAAGTAGTGCGGTATCGATTTCTTGGCTTCTGACTTCTTTGTAGTTCTCAAATAATAAGTAACAGCCACGCTTGATGGCACAGACTTTTCAGAAATCATCCTTGAGTCCCACCAATAACTCCGTAGAATAATAACACAGCAAGATGCCTTTTCAGTTACGTTTATTTTGAGAGTCGACATCTTCTTTGAAGTAGATGCAGATTTTTTTCTTTCCTTTTTCTTCATATGGAATGGCGGTGCATTTCTTACAACTCTTTGATGGTAAGGGATTAAGCACGATAAGGCAGCAACTCCTCAAAGTTATAGGCATCTACTTCCTCAATCTCTACTACTTATGACCAAATACATACACTCATTGTCATAAAAAACCGCGCACCTAGAAAAAACCGTGTGATTAACGCGAAACACGGCGAATAGCTACGGGGAGGGCAGACATGCAAATGATTAAATTCTCGTGCGATTCTGCATGCATGCGCGTTTAAGACCGGCGCTAAAATCTCAATCCGTAGGGCTTATAAAGCGCCACGCAGGTGACTCCACATTAGTGCCGAAGTGCACGGTAAGGGTCAGGTGAGATCTCTCAGCGATAGAAATGTCGAGGAACCATCGTAGATGTGCGTACGGGCAACTAACTGAGCATCAGAAACAGCAACAGTTTGAGATGTGCAGTAACCGTCTGCTTCGCAACGGAAATGAGGCCCTACTTGATCGCGTTGTAACCTGTGATGAAACGTGGATGCTTTATGACAAGAGTAAGCTATCTGGACAGAGGCCGAACCATGATGAACCATCGAAACAACATCCTAAATCAAGTTTCGATGCCAAAGAAGGTTTTGTTGACAGTGTGGTTATTCACGGTGTCATGCATTACTGGTTCTTGAATGCTGGTGAGAGCATTACCTCAGTCACATACTGTGAAGCAATTGGCCGAATGCACCAGACGTTGTGTTCCAAACAGACATTTTTGGTTAACAGGAAGAGTTCTATCGTCCTGCATGATAACGCGAGAGCACACTTGTCAGAAATGACGAAACAGAAACTACACTAACTGAGGTTCGAAACCCTTCCACATTCAGCCTATACTCACCTGATTTGGCACCTACCGATTTCCACCTGCTCATGCATTTTAGCAATTACCTAAAGGACAGGACCTTCAGAAACCGAGAAGAGACCGAAATTGCATTCCGGGACTTTCTTGCATCCAGGGAGTCGGATTTCTTTCAGACTGGAATTCAAGCACTTGTCACTCGCTGGAAGAGGTGTTTAGCTACTGAAGGCGACGTTTTCGAATAAAACAACCCAAGTAGCACACTGACATTGGCCAACGGTTGGCCCAATGATATTTTTGAGTCGGCAGCGTTGGGCAAAGGTTGGTTGTTTATCGAAGATTGGCCAACGGTTCTTCCAACCACACATGACCAACCATTTATCAACAAATGACCACTTAACGGTTGTCCAATGGTTGTCCGATGGTTGTCCAACAACGCATGATCACATTGGAAAACTGTTTGGTAACAGTTTTCCAATGTGGGTCCAACCGTTGAACCAACACATATTCAATTGTTGGCCGCCGAGTCGCCTCGTCGCTGGGCCCACCGTTTGAAAGCCCACGGTTGGTCCAACATAATATTGCTACCTGGGAAGGTTGTGTGCTATGAGTTATATCTAGAGGTGGGACGAATCCTAAATTTTCTCGAATCCGAATCCGAATCTGAATCCTAAAAAGTTCTCGAATCCCTCGAATCTCTCGAATCAGATCATTAGATCATCAGTAGAGGATGTAGAGGATTTTAGGAAGGGAGTGTCTGACCCCAGGACTTAAACAACCCTTAGAAATAGGAAGCTAGGATATATGGGCTAGAGTGCCCGATAGGAAAGTGACACGGAAGCGAGGTAGGAAGGAGAAGTATGACACCCTTATTTATTACCGGGGGCAGAACCCGGGGTCCGACGGCTTAACGGGCCCATCCGACGCACGGCGGATATTTAGTGTTTCGAGCGTTCGTACCTGCCTGGGATCAAACCTGAGGTCTTCTCCGTGGCAGTCACGAACGTTGCCCACTAGACCACCAGCGGCCCGAATCTCTCAAATCCTTAATCATATATGAATAATTATAAGAAAAACATTGAAAGAAAAGACTGCTACTTAAAATTAAAAGTTTTTAATTGAAGCAAAATTTGAAATCTGTGTTTAATTAAAAATCAATTAAAGAATACAGTTTTTAAAAAATATACACATACTTATTAAGAAGATACAAACAAAATTTATAATTTACATTTACTATATGAAGTACATTCCCTTGAGTCTTGCGGTTCATTTAAATTTTTTGAACATAATTTGACAAAAAATATTTGACATTTTTCTTTAATAATATTTTTGACATTTTTCTTTAATAATATTTTTGACATTTTTCTTTAATAACAACAGATCCAAAACCTTTTTAAATCAAAGCAAGTGTAGAGGTGGGCAGGATTATTTCAAGAGTTAATGTAAATAAACACTAAACATGAAACAATAAATTGAGTTAATTATTTCCAGAAAATTAAGAAAAATCAAAAACATGTTTGTTTTAAGAGTTAATAAAAACACTAAACACTGAACTTTTTCAGGGCAGTGTTGAAAAGGCAGAAATCCTTAATGGAGATTTCTTGCTGACAAAACTTCGAACAAATATCGCTGTAGAACAAGCACCAAACTCCAAGTTTTTTAGGTTAAGATTCGAAAGAATCGAATGAAGAGAAAAGCGCGAAGATTCGAGTTTTTCGAATCTCGAATATTTTTCAAGGTTCGCGGGATTCGAGGATTTGAATATCCCATCCCTAGCTATGTCTCTTCATTTCTCTCTTCAAATCGGCCATTATTTTCCGAACCACTTGGCAGTTTAGACTCCAAGAACAATCTGTCTAGCCGACAAAGTATGAACCGAATCCAAGGAACGTTTTTCTGTCGAAGATTTTTTCCAATCAACGAGACAAAAAGAAATAATACAGTTGAAGGTAAAGTTTTCCAAGCCCGAAAGTAAGAAATTTTCTATTTCAAGATTGTATCTAGTTTCAGAAGTTTTCCAATCCAAGAATAGATTTATTCTGTGAAGAAACTATCCAAGAAAGGATTTCCTAAGTGAAAATTCTCCAATTGCGCGGCGTCAGTAAATAAACAAAGATATCGCTCTTTCCACGTTTTACAGCACACAGCAATCGAAAAATTGTTATTCGGCCACCGCCGGGGAATGGAATCCACGGATCTCTCGATATCTAGTCGAGCGCGTTAGCCTTACACCACGGTGGCCAACAATCCACGGTGCTATGTGTGCTTTTCTGTCAGCTTCTGACATCATAAATCCGTAAAATGGGCTCAGCTACTGAGACGTCTCCATCTAGTGGGGATTAACGGCATTGGCCATATAGTAATTATATAGATCATGATCAGAGTAAAATCCCTGAAATGGAAATGGGCTGGACATATTGTCAGAAGGACAGACCGTCGATGGACAGCCGAAATTTTAGACTGGATTCCAAGGGACAGGAAAAGACCCAGAAGAAGACCACATGTGAGATGGATGGATGAAATTCGAAAGTATGCGGGGAGTAACATGGAGGAGACTGGCACAAGACAGATCGTTGTGGAAGAAATTTGGGGAGACCTACGTCCAGCAGTGGATTGATAATGGTTGACAATGATGATGATGATAGGTGGTGTAAGGCTAACGCCCTCGACTAGTTATCGAGAGATCCTTGGATTCAATTTCCCTGCGGTGGCCGAATAACAATTTTTCGGTTGCTGTGTGTCGCTAAAACGTGTAAAGAGCGATATCTTTGTTCATTTACTGACGCCACGTATTTAGAAAATTTTCACTTTGAATCTCGCCCTTTGGATTTAACTGCTATAATTAATATATAGCCAGTGCCGTTAATGTCCACCAGATGCAGACGTCTCAGTAGCTGAGCCCATCTTACGGATTTATGATGTCAGAAACTGACTGGAAAACACACACATAGCGCCGTGGATTGTTGACCACCGTGGTGTAAGGCTAACGCGCTTGACTAGATATCGAGAGATCCGTGGATTCAATTCCCCGGCAGTGACCGAATAATAATTTTTTGGTTGCTGTGTGTTGCTAAAACGTGGAAAGAGTGATATTTTTGTTTATTTATACATATAAAGGATTTCCTATTTAGAAAGTTTCCTATCCAAGAATGTATCCAATCTGAGAAATTTTCATGTCCAAAAAAAAAAAAAAAAAAAGAAAATATTCCTTTGCTGACTGAAGAATCACTATCGTGCGTCGCTGCTTTGTATGCAACCAAAAACGAAATATGTATATCCCAACTTCGTTACGAGCGAACAAATACCTAACTTTATAAACTGAAATAATAAGCGCCGACGATAGGGGGACAAGGTAAATCTCGCGCCTCCAATAATTTAAATAGGAAGGCAGTGCCCACCCAATATTTTCTGTCCTGTTTAATTGAATAATCGCTTTGGCCTCATACGGTGGACAAAGCTGCACCTGATGAGGGGAACGCCAAACCGATTTATTTCCAGAAAATTAATGAATAACAAAATAAGTTAACTTTTGTTCCATATTCATCATTGCTCGTTTGATAAGAAACTGGATTGGCAGCCCGTATTGTGTTTGACACGTTCTCGTGATATATGGTAACTGTTTAAATCAATTATCAAAAATAAAATAAATAAAAATACAATATTGTATAATCTCTAGCGCTTTTATTTATCTATTTATTGTTTGCGTTCTTATTCTTTGATTAAGCAACCCAGCTAATTACTAATTTTTTACATAAACGTTTCGAAGTAAAATCCCTCTGGATATTTTGGCAAAACATCACGGGCTGAATTTTATTTTTTCAATATTAATATTAAGCAAAAGAATATTTGTTTCCTTGTTCATTTGTTGATAAGCAATTACAATTGCGTTTTAAAATATACGTCAAATCTCGTAGTTTATCTTTTTGCCCTTTTTTTTTTAATTTTCCTTCTCACATTGGAGAATCATGCCCCCCCAGTCATCTTTTCACGCTTGCCCCCTCCCCCGCAATAATTGGTGAAGTCGGCGCCCCTGAGTGACATACTACTGCGTATTGGACCAAAAAGAAAACAAAACTTGTATGTATTGACGATTCTGCGCTGTAAAATCACCTAAAATACTGAAAGGTTTCCCTTAAATGTGTAAAATTTTAGTTTATACGTAGTGCGATCAAAAAAGTTTCGAGACTAGATACGTAGCGCTGCCACAGATAGCAGTACACGGATGCGCGAGCAGAGGTCGAGGGAAGAGACCTTTTTGAGTCATTGTGCCGAGTGGCGTCGCTCTGTGAACATCGGGAGCTGTGCTACACGATATTTGGTGACCACGTGCAGAACACAGCTGCGATTTCGGTATGCACTGCAAACTAGAGCAGCGAGTGAACATCAAATTCTGCGTCAAACTCTGCGAATCGGGAACGGAGACGTATGAAATGTTGCGGCACGCTTATGGCAATGAAGCAATGAGCCGTGAGAGGTGTTTTGAGTGGCACTCATGTTTCAAGAACAGTAGAACAGCGCTGGAACACGACGAGAAGTTAGGGCGACAGGCCACGAGCAAAAACCACCGAAAATGTACAAACATAATTAGGGAACTGGTGCATTAGGATCGTCGGAGAACCATTCAAGATATTGATACCATCGTCAATGAGTCATACGAAACAGTGCAAGAAATTCAAGATTTTCTTAGGAAGGACATTCGCCGCAAACGACCTGAAATGTGACGCAGGGGCGATTTCGTGCTCCATCACGACAATGCAGCAGCTCACCGAGCGTTAGCAACACGCTAGTTTTGCAGCAGCAACAGCATGACTGCACTTTCTCACTCTCCTTACTCTCCAGATTTGGCCCCCTGCGACTTCTTTCTGTTCCCGAAGATGAAGCTAAAGCTCAAGGGTCGCCGTTTTGAAACCGTGGTCAAATTCCAGCGCGAATCGCAGACGGTGCTTGACACGATTCGCGAACAGGACTTCCAGGGAGCGTTCCAACAGTGGCAAAAAAGCTGGCAGCGGTGTATCGCTGCCCAAGGAAACTACTTTGAGGGAGATCATAGCCAGACTTAAGTAACGTAAGTGCTTTGTTGAACATCGGCCTAGTTTCGGAACTTTTTGATCGGACCTCGTATATCTGTATAACAAAACTGAATGTAGCTGTGAAAGTACAAGGTGTGATGAAAAAGTAAACAGACTGGATTTATGCAAAAAGTACAAGACTTTCAGATTTGAAGTTTAATTGGCTTCGAAGTAGTCCCCTTCTAAAATTTCACATTTAGACCAGGCTGTTTCTACTGCTTGAAACATTTTTTTGAAGTCATCTTATGAAATAGCAAACAGCTGCTTTGTCGCATTCTGTTGTATCGCGTCAGTATCTTGCATTCTTTTTTTTTTCTTTCAAGTGGTATTTAATTTTTAGGAAGAGCAAAAGTCGCAGGAAGCGAGATATGACGAATAGGGTGGCTGTTGGATTTGTGACATTAGGTGCTTGGCATGAAACTGCTGCACAAGTTGAAATATATGAACAGGCGAGCTGTCACGGTGTAGTTGCCACTCGCCACTCTCATGCAGTGCCGGCCTTCTGCGACGAACTGCGTCACTCAAACGCCATAACACCCGACAGTAGTACCTCTTGTTAATTGTCTGACGTGATGGAGCTTATTCACGATACGCAATTCCCTTATGGTTGAAAAAAAAAACAGTCAGCATCGTCTTGACACTGAGCGGCTCTGTCCTGTTTTGGGAGGGGGCCAGGGAAAGTTCGGGCTCTTCCACTGTGAAGACTAAGCCTTGGTGTCTGGGTTATATCCATAAAACCACATGTCATCATCACTTATGATAGTTTTTAAAGTTTTCGTCCTTCGTTTTAAACACACTCGCACAGGTCTCTAGCAGCTGAAATAGCGGCCTGTTTTTGCTCAGCTGAGAGCATGTTTGGCGAAAATTTGGCTGAGACGTGTATTATACCCAAATTGTCCATAAGAATCGACTGAGCTAAATGGAAACTAATATTGAAGTATTGAGATAACTTACGAATAGTAGTGATTCGGCAATTTTCCCACAGAGTTCTAAACACAAGTTCGACATTGTTTTCACTCTTGCTGGGTGCGGGCCTACCAGACCGTTCATCACTCTCAACACTTTGGCGGCCATCTTTAAAACATTTATACCACTCATAAACTTGGGCGGGACTCATACAATCCTCCCTGTAGACTTTCTGTAACTTTAAGTATGTGTCTTTACAAGTTTCGCCAAGCTTTTGACAAAATCTGATGCAAATTCGTTTATCGTTTTTTTTCGGACAGGACAAATGAGAAGAGCTGCTTCACATACGTACAAACAAAGCAATACTGTAAAGAAAAACAAAACCGGACGAGCATGGCAGACGTGACTCACGGTACATGCGTAGTAGGTTCCTAGGGCCAAACTGCTTCCTGCTGTGTCGCGCGATTCATAACTTATGCAACCAGTGTGGATAGTTTTTGATAACACCTGGTTTTACTCCGTTATGTACTAACAAAACAAATTTCCTATAGTAACATCCCCGTTTTATAGAAGGAGAAAATGACGTATGTTCATCAGAATGTTACACCATTAAGGGAAGGTAATGGAAACTGGACATACTATCAAATGTACCTACAGTATATGTACCTTTATCGGCTGACAAATGACACGTTCAAGCTAATAAAAGTACTCCATTTCTGACTTGAAAAATATCCGGTATATTGATTGGTTATTGGCTTGCAGACATATGAAACAATATGTGTATTCCAAAATATTGCTCCTTAAGATGGAGGAAGAAACCCTGTACAAACTAAATATTGCTTCCAAACGGAACCATGAAATATACAGGAGTTGTCCAAAATAATAGAACCACCTTGAAACAGTAGGTGTTACGCACCTAACATGGTGGGGAAGCACCGTTGGCATTTAAAACTGCTTGAATCCTCTTTGGAATGGACACATGCTACTCCTGGATGGTGGTAAGTGGTATGTTGTACCATTCTTCCTGCCAAAACTGTTCCAATACCTTGAGAGACGGCGGAGGTGGATTACGCGATCGCACTCTGTTTTCCAACACAGACCACAGGGGCTCAATGATGTTTAAGTCCGGTGAATGTGCAGGCCAGGGCAGGTGTGCAACTTCATCCTCATGTTCCTCAAATCAGGATTGAACAGTTCAACTTCGGTGAATCAGGGCATTATCATCTTGAAAGGTGCAATCCACTGACTGGAACAATGTCTGCGCCATTTAATGCACATGGTTGACCAAAAGAGTGAAGTAGTGTGATCCGTCCGTGTGAGCTGATAATGGGACCTGCTGCAAACCACGAGATCATGAATCAAACCATTACAGAACCGCCCCCATGCTTTACTGTAGGAAGGAGGCAGTCTGGGTTGTAGGCTTCTTCGGAGGTTCTCCACACGTAAACCCGTCCTGTGATGGGGAATAGTGAGAAACGGGATTCATCGGAAAACAAGACATGTTTCCAGTGATCCGCAGTCCACGTTTTATGTTTCTGGAGTCTCCGTTTCATATTCACCTGTGACACCAGGGATTTTGGAATCGCAGCTCTTCCGTGAATATTGTGCTTATGCAATTCCCTTCGCACGGTATAGGTCGGCACTGGGTTTTGGAGATGTGCATTAAGCTCAGCAGTCACTTTCGTCGCCGTGGTCTTCCTTCTTTGCGGTCACAATCTTCTTTAATGTCCTCCTGTTTCTCGCAGTAAGTTTGGTTTTCCTTCCACAATTGTGTCTCGCAGATGCTGTTGTGCCGAGAACATTTTATGCTGCCATGACCTTCGACACGGTACCTCTCGATACCCCCAATACCTGTACCATTGTGGTTACCGACTCACCAACCAGACCGGCTCCTACAATCTGTCCTCTTTGGAACTCTGACAGGTTGCCTTCACCTGGAACGAAATTATACAAACACCGATTTACAATGTAATCACACAGACCCTTCAGACCATGAGCGACACTTTTTTACAAAACAAATTGCAGCTACATGTTTGTTTTACTCAAAAAGCAGCACATACCAAAGTCACTGTTTTCAGCGAGGTGTTTCCGTTATTTTGGACAACCCCTGTATACAGTTACGTGGTGATTTTCTTTGTAGTCGGCATACTACAGTTTATGGAAAACTAAAAATGTCGTATTTTAGTGCACCTTGTGTGATCCATCAAAGTCTCCTTTGCCGAAGCGATTCGAGAAAGCTTTCCTCAGAAACTTAGTTTTTGAGCACAAAGTGGTACTAGACAAAGAACTCCAGTAAATTTATTTCCGCGATGATGGAATCGAAGATCACATCTTGTATTTTAATGGAGTTTTGTCAAAGTTCCTAGAAGATGAAATGTTACCTTTCGCAGTTCTGTTGACGTGAAAGTAAGAATAGAAAACATAAAGGTCTTTCTGGCGTGATAAAAGTAAGGGACACTGGATTAGGAATATTTTTTCCTTGCTTGGCTCTTTACAAGAAGTGCCTCGAAAATTGCATTTTAAAGGTTAGCAATTTTGTTTCAGACTCAGGAGACAGAAAAAAAAATGCTGAAAATATATTTTCTGATCATAGTAACTGCCATTTCATTTCTTTGGCTTTTGTGAAGCTGAATGTATTTTGATTTCATTGGATAAAGAAAGATTTTTTCGGAAATAGGTGCTTACATTAAGCTTTTATAGTGGGTATGCATTACTGGATATCGAAAGTTGCTCAACCAGAAGAAGTCGGCGCATAGGTATGCCAATTGGTAGGGGTAATCAGGCAGGTGGAATACGCAAGTTATTCACGTATGCGATCAATCGCGTGAGATGTGCGAGAGATAAAACGGCAAACATGGGTCGCCGAAGCTACGCCTTGTGCCGTGGTCTAGGTCGTATGGAACAAAGCAACGAAGTGTTCATCGCTGCTACGGCATTTCAGAGACCGAAATTGGCTTGCCAACCCTGTCACCAGGTCTAGCACCAGCTGGACGCGTTTGAGAGAGGGAGTATCGTAGGCCTCCGTGCAGACAGATTTGGCCTTTCCATGTGCATCGGAATGCCAAAACAGGAAGTCGCCGAATACCGGTCTAGGTCGTATGAGGGCACCACCATACGTCGTACCGGAACCGATGAAGTCATCTGGACGAAACCGATGTAGTCAGAAAGCAGCGAATATAGATATCGTCTTTACGTCTCGGACGGTGAACTGAGGATTCGTGGTAGCAGGTCTGCGGTACTGGCAGCCGATACAAAGGCTGCCATTGACCGTAAGGCATCGCCAATCTCGGCTGGAATGGTCTCGCAGTAAAGATTCTTGGTGACAGGAATGACATCGCGTCGTGTTCAGCAATGAGTCCCGATTCTGTCTCGGTGCCGACTATCGTCCAGTCCACGTCTGGCAACAAGATGAGCACCTACGGGATAAAGCACTGGTCCTCGAGATACTAAATACTCACCAAACAGACAACCTCGTATGAGGTGCTATCAGTTACGACAGCCTTCATATCTTATACGTATACAGGGCGTGGTCGGAACCCGAACGTACGTGGATGACGCTTCCGAGCTCGTGTTGATACAATTTTTAGTGCTGTTCCGGAGGATGTTTCTCATCGAGATAACACTCGGCCAACCTCTAAAATATCCCGACTGTGCGTTTAAGGGGCCCATATGTTTTCATAGCTAGCAAGGGTTACCCACTTTTCACATATAAAGCTGTTATGGAACTTCAAGGGACGACGCATGCAACGCTCTTCTCGGTCGTCCAGGAATGGCTCCAAATTATGGGACCAAGTGCTGCGTTGTCCCAGATACCCTAGGATACTACTAGAAAGCTGTATTGCTCCATGTTGTATCGTACGTCTGATTGCTTTTGAACAATCTGGTAGTCACACAAGGTACTGACAGCTCTCTCGTGATTCTCTGTACACTGAGATGCCATTGTATTAAGTAACCTCCCCTATTCGCGTAAATGGTTCGCTGTCCCAGTGACGCAATGATCTGAGCGCTGGCTTCTGACCATTCGTCAGAGATAGGCCTGAGATCAAGTCCCGGGTGAGACATAGGAGGTGTGTTTTTCTTACAGCACTGATTCTGTCCCTTTCCTGGAACCAGTGGCCCAAAATTACGGACGGCCGACTGTTTATAGGCCACAAAGTTGCTTATGGCGGTAGTTATGAAAAATGAAATAAGTAAGCGACTCGCTACATCACATTAGACGTCACATGAGCGCAGTATGCGATATAAATCAGACAGATCATCTTCTCAAGCATCTTTAAACGTTCGATTGAATGTAGCAATGGGCAAAACGTGTAATCTGAGCTACTGTGAAAGGGGTATAATAGTCGCCTGCAGGCACGCATGTTCGGACATCTCTTAAACAACCACCTTCCTTGGCTTTTCACTTAGGACTATTTTACGAGAATTTTGGAACACGCTGAGATCTTCCAGCTATCGGCGATCCTGTGGACGTGAAAAAAGCTGGTGTATTAGAGATGTTAAAAGAGAGGGCAAAAATCGTGCAAGCAAGCAACGGGCCAAAGTCCAGCAAATCACTGCAGAATTCAACATTAGTGAACTGAGGGTTATCTCCTAACTCACTACATATGGACCATTTCACGAATGGGTTACAGCAGCCGATAGCCGTGTAGAGTGCCGATGTTTTATCTCTGAACGTAACACATACGCACCTTTTTTTGTTGGAGGTTTAACGATGGTCATGGGCAACTCAGTGGGACATAAGCAGTTGCCCGTCCCTATTTTAGGGCCACTGGTTCCACGGAAGTGAGAGAGCCAGCGCCATAAGACAAACACACCACCCATGCCTCACTGGGATTCGAACCAGGACCCATCTCGGACGAATGATCAGAAGCCATCGCTTAGACCACTGCTCCATCGTGGCGGCATGGACCATTTCGTGAATGGGTTACAGTAGCCGTCTAGAGTGCCGAAGATAACTCCGAATGTACCCCATATAGACCATTTCCTGAATGGGTTACAGTAGCCAATATCCGTGTGGAGTGCTGATGCAATCCCCGAACGCACCTTATTGGGATCATTTCGCAAATGGGTTACAGTAGCCAGCAGCCGAGTAAAATGCCGAAATGGTCTGAGTAAAACACAAATGAGTGCCACCAGCGAGCACGAGAACTTCTACCCTGGGCGGTTGAGGACTGGAAAAGTTAGTTTTCAACAGAAAAAATTCATTCTGTACCTTTCGTATTGCAAAATCAAAATCTGGCACGAACTGTGTGAAGATATACCGTCCTGTCAGATGTCAACATTATATGCCGTATGTCGGTGTGAGGAATGTTTTCCTGGCACGCATAAGGCCCCTCCTAATACTAATCGAAGAACATCTGGACAAGTCAAGAAGCATAACGCGCTCGCTCGCAAGGTTTATATCATCACCAAATGATTTCATGTTCAAGCCGACATGTTTTCCTTGCTTCAGTAGGCTGTACACTTCCCGATTTAAAGGTCTCAACCGTCTGCTCGCTGCAAGACTGTACCGCCATCCAATGCGCAGCTACTGCGCAACTCTTTCATTACTTTAGGGTAAAAAATTCACTTACGACGCTTGTAGCATAAGTTAAGTTCCTTACTGGGACGAATTCGGGCTCTTCTGCAGGCCAGGGGCGGCGCAAAACAGTACTAAATTGGTGTACGTAATAAACTGGTACTCAGAGTATGTACAATTGCTAGAGTCTAAGTTTAAGAATATATGATGTTACCATGCAATCACTAGAGAACAATCTGTGATATCGCACAGTCTCTTAGGAAGTAGTGTAACGTATACTCTTGTATACCTTTTCTTTTTCTTCCTACATACTCTTATGTAAAAGTTGGTTAATCGTTTTTAAGCATTTTCTAATCTTAACGCTACATTTTCTCCCTCGGCGAATGTGTTTTGGTAACCTGACGACATACCATGAGAAAGAGGTATGCAAACAATATGAATAAGAGTCAAATAAAGTAGGTTTTCGTGCTGGATAAGAACATCGGAAGTATATAGCCATCGAAGCACTACTCATGATGTTGATATCTAAAACCATATGATATTTAAAACTTTAATCACAGTTAAAAATAGCACATGAGGGATAAATGTACATGAGATCTTCCGTTGTCGCCTGCGACTCACATTTTCAGATGTGTAACTAAGCGAGATATCTAACAGAGTAGTATAGTTAAAAATCAGTGACGTAGGGTAGGTATTTGACACATTTGCAGATCTAGCGAAAATTGGATATCTCATCATAAATATAGGAAACGCAATAAACAAAATTAAGTTATGCATCACGATCTATGAGCATTTTCTATGGGTAAGGAACATGACACGGAAAACCATCATTACAGGCATCAGGTACAAAATCATCATTTATTCCTCGGGGAACTTGTTCTCCAGGAGTCAGAAACAGTTATCCTTCTCAACTATTACCCGCAACCTTTATGTTTTCCTCGATATGTAGATGATATCCTCGTTCTTTGGCCTCATTTGCTTGTTGAACTCCAGACGTTCTTTCTGTACTTTCTAATCACTATCTAATGATTAAATTCTTTGTCGAGCTTGAAGTGGATTGTTGTCTACTCTTTTTAGACTACCATTCTTTGAGATCCGGGGTTTAATACTATCCAAACTACAGCGTACCGCAAACCCACTTCTTCGGTTTGTATGATACCCGTTGACTCTTTTCATCCTAAGAATTATAAATTATCTTCCTTATAATTCATGTTACGCAGAGCCATTACCCACTGCTCCATTCAGAACTTAGACGTAAATATATAGCTACTATTAAAGACATTGTGGTACCATTTGGATACCCTGTAAGTGTTGCGGACGCCGAACTCAAGAATTTACTTAGAAGAACTTTCACAACCCTTTCATGTGACCCTTTAGAATCTAGGTGCATAAGCCCTATGGACTATATACCTTGTATTAACTCAATACTGTGCAACGTTTGTCGTAAGTATAAACTTAATTTTGGTGTGAAAACAACAAACATTATTGCTCGGCATAAAATTTACAGAGAGCGATCCCATTGAAATTGCCAATAAAAGTGATATTTATTGCTTACCGTTGAACACCATGGATGTGAACTGCGATCATTGTGTTTACATAGGATCCTCTGTACGTACCTTGGCTACTCGTCTCGACGAACCTAAATAAAATATAAAGATGGGTTCACAAAACACATCTTTTGCCAGCCTTGTTCATAGTGGCGAATATAGCCCAGATTGGGACAATAACACCATCCTTGCGTCACCACGTAGCAGGTTTTTGACTTTAATTATCGAAAGCTTGTATATATACACTAAAGTGCCAGAAAAACTGGTACAGACGAGCTTATGCAAAATACATAGCAAAGTCACCTTTGCGCGTACTCGGTTGTGACCGCCAGTGCGTATATAAAGCGAAAGACATCCTTGCTAGCTGTCAGAACTGTTTTCGGCATGAGAATAACAAGTAATAACGATTTAAGTGATTTTCAACGCGGTGTCATAATTGGCGTTCATGAGATGGGCCATAGTATTTCGGAGGTAGAAACGAAGTCCAGATTTTCACGGACGACCATTGCAAGGGTGTACCGTGACTACAAGAATTCCGGTACCAGTTTGTCCGTAAAAGGACTTTGGGTGAACCTGACCATCGTCGGCTGTCAAGAATCGTTTCACGCGATAGGCGTGCAACACTCTCGCAGGCATCATCGGAATTCAATGTTGGAGTCTCAACAAGCATCAGCGATATGGGCTTTGGGAGCCGACGCCCAACTCGAGCCCCCTTGATGGGTACACGACACAGAGCTATGCGCCTCGCTTGGGCACGGCAACATCGCCACTGGACCCTTGATGACTGGAAACAAGTAGCCTGGTCTGACGAGTCGCGTTTCCAACTGTATCGGGCAGATGGAAGGATTCGTGTGTGGCGTAATCCCTATCAATCCATGGATGCCACCTGTCAACAGGGAACTGTACCGGCTGGTGGGGGTCCGTAGTGGTATGGGGTGTGTTTAGCTGGACTTCACTGGAATCCCTGGTAGGTCTACAAACGTCTGTGACTGGCCTACACTATGTGCGCACCCTTTCTGACGAGGTACACGCGTTCATGTCCTGCGTTCATACTAATGGATTGGGCCTGTACCAACAGGACAATGCACCTCCACACAAGTAGCGGGACGCCCCATTATGGTTATAGGAGCATTCACCTGAGTTTCGGGTGTTGCCATTCCCACCCACCTTTCCAGATCTGAACGTGATAGAACACATTTAAGATACCATGCAACGTGCTATCGAACACAGGAATCCGAGACCTCGCATTACACCCGAATTTTGGACCGCTCTGCAGGAAGTATGGTGTGCATTGCCTACAGAATATTTCCAGAAGCTAGTGAAGTCCATGCCCCGTCGTATTTCTGCAGTCCCGCGCTCCCGTGGAGAACCTACCAAGTATTAGACTGGTGTACCAGTTTTTCTGGCACTTCAGTGTACATTGCAACACAAAAAGAGTGCTTATAATCATGATTTTTCATATCATGTCCCCTTACCCTTGGAAAATGCTCATAGATCGTGAACTTAATTTTGTTTATTGCGTTTCGTATGTTTATGATAAGATAGCCATTTTTGCTAGATTTGCGCATGTATTAAACACCCAACCTACGTCACTGATTTTTAACTATATACCTCTGTAGGTTATCTTGCTCTGTTAGTCACACATCTAAAGATGGGAGTCGCAGATGACCCCGAAAAATGTCATGTACATTTATCACTCATGTGCTGTTTTTAACTGTGATTAAAGTTTTAAATATCATATGGTTTTAGGTGTCAATATCATGAATTTTGCTTCGACGGCTAAATACTTTTGATGCATAAGAGTGCTTGCTGTTTTGAATTGTGTCGGAGAGATTAGGGATTGAGGATTTGATGAGAGTTGTTTTGAATCAAAGTCTCATTTGACTCACTCACGCTGAATATTGCACTTCCTTATGCTAAAGTGTCAATTGTTTGATGAGTTTATTTTCTTTTTATTTTTTTTTTTTTGGATTGGAGGTTTAACGACCACAGTAACAATTCAATGGGCCATAAGCAGTCGCCCGTCCCTAATTTAGGGTCACTGGTTCCAGGGAAGGGAGAGAGCCAGTGCCGTAAGACAAACACAACATCCATGCCTCACCGGGATGCGAACCCGGACCCCGTTCAGACGAATGATCGGAGGCCATCGCTTAGACCACTGAGCCACCGGGGCGGCAATTGTTGAGTTTAGCGAGACTTGATATTTATTCTGTGTCAAGAGCATTTGCTTTATTCTGATGTGGAAGTGATAGTTAATGATTACGAATTGAGTTAAGTTCTACACGTGATGTTTCGCTGACCTATGTGTGTCTACGAAAGGCAAATAAGAACCACAGTGGATTCTTATGCAAATTTTCAAAATGTAATGTCGCAGGTCACATGACAGCGCTGCAATGGATATAGGGAGCATTTATCAGCAAGGCAGGAAACGGAAAGCGAAAGTGTGGGGCGCTGTAAAGAGGTCCGAGTGGTTTGTTAGTGTGTCACAGACGAGAAAATGTCCACGCGGAGACATTTAGATGACTTTACATCAATCGGACAGCTAGAGGATGGGCGAACCGTAACGTGTGTCGCCGACGAGTTCAGCGTGACATATAGTATTGTTTCACGTGCGTGGAAGGCCTTCCAACCGACAGGAACAGGTGTTAAAGAGGTCGGCGGTGGTCGACCACGGAAGACACCAGCAGGAGATGATCGAGAAGCTAAACGTGACCGACGCCAGACAGCGAACAATATCACGAAGCAACTGCAGTGGACCACAGAACGTGTCGTATCGCGGCTTGCCGCTGCCAGACGTCTTCATAAAGGTGTACTATTTTCCCGGCGACCTGAACGTTCGCTTTGCTTCATGAACTTTTTTTTTATTGGAGGTTTAACGACCACCGTGAGGAACTCTATGGGCTATAAGCAGTCGTCCGTCCTTAATTTAGGGCAACTGGTTCTAGGGAAGGGAGAGAGCCAGCGCCGTAAGACAAACACAACATCCCTGCCTCACGGGGTTTCGAACCCGGACTCTTCTGGGACGAACGACCAGAAGCCTTTGCTTAGACCACTGCGCCACCGGGACGATAACTTCGCGAACTTGAAGCACTCTTTGTGGATCAGTAGACCAAATACAACTCCAGCATGTGCCGTAAGAGAATAACACATCATCTCCATGACATGATCGTCATCCACGGATATCCAGTAAAATGCTATTAAGGTGTTCGTAATGAATTGGCTGAGCAAGCTCATTTGACAGAAAGATAAAACTTCATCAAAACTCACTTGACCGAAATGATCCCATTAAATTACTGCGCCAACCTAATTTCGGTGTTTGAAAAGTTCACATATCACCACTGCTACGAACCAAGCAAACATTTTCACTCTTACACATCGGAAGGATATGCAACAATGAGAATTCTTTAAGTTTTTCAGCGTCCAAAGATATCTTTTAGAAAGTATAATTTGCAGCCCGGGTGGCGCAGTGGTCTAACGACTGGTTTCTGACCATTCGTTCTGGTTGTATGCTGGTCCAAATCCCTACGTGGCATTTATGTTGTGTTTGTAACACGGCACTGGCTTTGTCATTGAACACCCGTTTCCCCTAATTCCCGTTTGCCCTAATCACGTTTACCCCAATGGCGTTTCCCCGAAATCGCTTTTACCCGAATTCCCATTTCCTCTAATTTCGTTTCCCCTAATTCACATTTGCCTTAATTCCCCGAAACCGCTTTTACCCGAATTCCCATTTCCCCTAATTTCGTTTCCCTAATCTCGTTTCCTCTAAATCTCGTTTCCCCTCATTCACGTTTGCCCTAAACGCGCTTACCCCAATGGCATTTTCCCGAAATCGCTTTTACCCGAATTCCCATTTCCCCTAATTTCGCTTGCCCTAATCTCGTTTCCCTAAATCTCGTTTCCCCTAATTCACGTTTGCCCTTAACACGTTTGTCCGTGTCAAAGTTTCCCCTAAAAACATTTACTGTATCAAGTTTGTTCTAATTCTCCTTTGCCTTGATTCGCGTTTTCCCAAATTCATGTTTTCCGTAATTCATGTTTGTCCTGATTTTCGTTGAGCGAAATAAAACGTTTCTTTTATCGCCAAAATTCAGGAAAAAAATCGGATTTATCGTCAAATTTAGGACAAAAATCGTTGTATGTAATATTTTATCGTCAAATTTAGGAAAATATATGTATTTTTAATCATCATCATAAACCATTATCAATCTACTGCTGAATGAATGAAGATCTCACCAAGTTTCTTCCACTACGGTCTGTCTTGCCCCAGTCTCCACCATCTCACTCACGCATGCTTTCGAATTTCATCCACCCGTCTCCAATGTGGTCTTCTTCTGGGTCTTTTCCTGTCCCTTGGAATCCAGTCCAGAATTTCGGTTGTCCGTCGGAGGTCCGTTCTTCTGGCAACATGTCCAGCCGATCGCCTTTTCAAAGATTTTACTCTGTTCATGTCTTCCACTCTTGTCATTTTTCTTATTCATGAGTTCTTTTTCTCATCTCTCCTGGTTGCACCAAGCATGTATCTCTCCATGCTCTTTCAGTTGTCTGCAGCCTTTCTATGTCTTTTTTAATTAAGATCCATGTCTCCCATCCATATGTAAGAACTCGAAGGATTCATTGATTAAACACTTTTCTTTTTGAGACATAATGGCGTATTGCTCTTTAAAATTGTATTGTTTCTTCCAAAAGCCCTCCATCCATCCATCCAAACAAGGGCGAGCGAAGGACATTTGCCGCGCCGTGTAAGATGATATTTGTAGCACGTAGTTTGTAAGACAGATCGTGTTTATGTTTTCTGCTTGTCCGTCCGTCTGTGGACACAATATCTCTGCAACTATTAGTCTGATTTCAAATATTCTTTTTGCGTTGGAAAGCTTGAAATGTGCGAATGATGATCCTACATGTCGTTTTTTTTACACGATGCACAATTTCTCTGCTAGAGGGCGTAAATGCAGGTGATGTTGAATGAGAAATACATTTTATTCCATATATTTGCTTCTAAACATCCAATCGAAAAAAATACTTTTAACTTTCGATTCCGTTTATGTCGAAGACTATTTTTTAGGCATAGTCACTTTTTTATGTTTCGCATAGATTTTTGACTAAAGGGAGTAAAATACAGCTCCTGATGTGAAATCGTTTGGATTATAGTTTCTAATTTTTTGGTAAAAATGGTTTGGCCACCAGGGGACGAAAGGTGGGGAGAGGGAAGGGGTCTAGTACGCTAAGAACTCAAAAAATGGGCCTTCTGCGTTCACAATTCTATTTCTTGCTTTAATAAAAGTTTAGTGCGATGTAGTACTTTATCTGTGGGGGCGTGACGGATACAATGGCTGCGTTAAGGACTAACCGTATAATGGTCTTCACCATGTGAACTTCTTTACACTTTTGTTGGCATGATTATCGAAGTCATCAACAAGAAAGGAAAGAATGATTCTCTTGCGATATCAAGACCCACCGTTTTAATTCGGTTAATAAAAATTAGGACAAATATAAATTAGGGCAAACGCGGAATAAGGCAAACGCGAATTAGGAAAAACTTGATACGGGCAAACGTGAAATAGGGGAAACGAGATTAGGGCAAACGAAAATAGGGGAAATGGGAATTCGGGTAAAAGCGATTTGGGGGAAACGCCATTGGGGTAAACGCGTTTAGGGCAAACGTGAATTAGGGGAAACGAGATTTAGGGGAAACGAGATTAGGGCAAACGAAATTAGGGGAAATGGGAATTCGGGTAAAAGAGATTTCGTTGAAACGCCATTGGGGTAAACGGGATTAGGGCAAACGGGAATTAGGGGAAATGGATTGGGGGAAGTGAGGCTACGCGGCTTTGTCTGTTACCGGGAACCCGTGGCCCTAATCGAGTTGCTCATGGTGGTCATTAAACCCCCAAACAAACAAAAAATTAGATTTTTGGAAAAACGTTAAACGTTTCTTTCAATTTCGTATTTTCCGTTTGTACGTTTGGTCTGTACTTGACACTACAACATTTTGAAAAAATTCAATTTCTTTCTCAAGTTGATATTTGGAAGTTCACCTTACATTGATGAAAGTACAGTAAATGAGGAAAAACGATTTGTATATTCTTTATATCTTTCATTTTCATTTTATTTAAACAGAACATCAGCAACGTGCGCTTTCATCGTCTTCGGCGCATGGAATCAAATTTGCCGTAGCTAATTTCTTTTCAAAAATGCTCCAGCTTTTTTCTTTAGCAAATTGCAATGACTCAAAATTAACAAAGAAAAAAGTAGATTGCAAATGGAATAATGAAACAGATGTTTCTTTTGAATGAATGCGCTGCACATGAGGGAAATCTTGTAACATCTGGCGCGTTTTCACTAGCTGAATTACATTTATTAACAAACTCTAACTAAAGAAGCAATGCAAGTGAACCCGAAAATAAAATGGGAAGTGCTCAAATTTCAAATTTTTTTAAATGTGTTTTAGAAAATTCTTAGTTGCCGTCATTCTGTTTAATCCTTCACATTCGATTTTCGACTGAAAGAATTCTTTAGTGCATATTAAACAAAATACATCTGCATGAAAAAACTTCTTTTATCTGGTTGTAGACTTCATTTACTTTTAAGGGTTATCTCAACTCCTTAATTTAACATAAAGCGTGTAGCCATGGCTTTACCTTGCTACCAGGATTATACCAAGTTGTTTGCAATATACAAAATCTTAACTATACCCGAATAATACTTTCGAGATACCAACCGGGGTAAGTTGATAGCTTTTAAGAAACCCATATCCACATTTACTCAATGATCCAGCACGTCAGACGGGCGACAGTATTCTCGTTGTTTTGAACAACCAGCCCAATAGATTTCACATATCATCATCATCATCATTATCATTGTCAACCATTATCAATCCACTGCTGGACGAAGGTCTCCCCAAGTTTCCTCCACAACGGTCTGTCTTGTGCCAGTCTCCTCCATATCACTCCTGCATACTTTCGAATTTCATCCACCCATCTCCCATGTGGTCTTCTTCTGGGTCTTTTCCTGTCTCTTGGAATCCAATCTAAAATTTCGGCTGTCCATCGATGATCTGTTCTTCTGGCAGTATGTCCAGCCCATTGCCATTTCAGGGATTTAACTCTGATCATGATGTCTTCCACTCTTGGCATTTTTCGGATCCACGAGTTCCTCTTCTTATTTCTCCTGGTTACACCAAGCATGCACCTCTCCATGCTTTTTTGAGTTGTCTGCAGCTTTTGTATGTCTCTTTTAGTTAAGGTCCACGTCTCTGAACCATACGTAAGCACTGGAAGGATGCATTGATCAAACACTTTTCTTTTAAGACATAATGGCATATTGCTCTTGAAAATTATGCTGTTTCTTCCAAAAGCTCTCCAGGCAAGTTTTGTACGTCGATCAATTTCTTCATCAATGTGGCCCTCACTTGATATCTGCTGTCCAAGATAAACGTACGTGCCTGTTATCTCCAGATTTTCTCCATCAATCTATAAATCTTCATTTCTTGTAAAAGCATTGAACATCACTTTTGTCTTCTGAAAGTTCATTTTTAATCCCACTTCTTTACTCTTGTCAGCAAGTTCCTGGATCATACTCCGCAGCTCTGATGGGGTAGTTGCAAAAATGACTACGTCATCCGCAAAACGAAGGTGGGTTAGATAATCTCCATTAATCTTTATCTCCTTGTTTTCCCAGCTCAGCGACTGAAAGACACCCTGCAATGTGGCATTAAAGAGCTTTGGAGATATGGTGTCTCCTTGTCTCACTCCCTTTCCAATTTTTATGTGTGTTGTATTTTCAAACCGCCGAATCTTCGCACTTGCATTTTCATAGATGTTGTTAATAATATTAATGTATGCATCTTCAATACCGCAGGATTTCAGAGCCATTGTAACTGCTGATGGTTTCACCGAATCATAGGCTTTTTCATAATCGATAAAAGCCATGCACAATGGAAGTTCATATTCCCTCACTCTTTCAATTAGTTCTCTCAGTACGTTGATATGATCTATTGTGCTGTAGCCACTTCTGAATCCAGCTTGTTCTCTCGGTTGAGCCATGTCGAGTGTTACCTTCAAGCGGTGTGAAAGAACTTTAGTGAAGATTTAATAAACCACTGATAGGAGGCTGATAGGTCTGTAGTTCCCGAGATCCTCAATGTCACCTTTTTTATGTAGCAGGATCATTGTAGCGGTGTTCCAATCCTCAGGAATCTTCCCCTCATTAAGGCATCGAGTGAAAATTTGGGCGAGTACTGTTTCGATTTCTCCACTTGCTTCTTGTATGATGTCTACAGTAATTCCATCTTCTCCTGGAGCTTTCCACCGCTTCATGTTCTTGATTGCATGTGCAACTTCTGCTGGGAGGACTGGAGGAACTCTGGTACTGGTACCTTTCATGATGTCTGGAGTACATGTATCATCCCTTTCATATAATTTGGAGTAGAAATCTTTCACTCTTGTCAAAATTTCGCCTCCATTTCTAGTTGCAGAACCATTTTCTTTTCTAAGTGCCATAATCTGTTTTCTTCCCTTACTGAGATGTCCCTTTGCTATCTTTAGGCTTTGGTTGTTTTCAATTGCTGTATCATATAACACAATGTATTCAAAACACAGCTTTCCTGCCTCACTCAATATATATAGTAGCTTTGTGTAACATCACCTAGTATAACGTAACTCCTAAAATATCGATCTCAAATCTGAATATAATCCGCTCAACGAATATAGCGCTGCTCATACAAAATTGCTCTACCTTCTGCCCAACAGCTGTTATTTCAGAACACATTATTTATTTTTACGTTTGGTTGCCCTTTGACCGACTCTCAGGCTGTGTCAAATCTTATAAGCTCGTCGGGGAAAACTGTGCTGTTAAGTGAAAAATATTTAATGAGAGGAAACCAAATTTACATGAGAACACACAAACCTAAAAGGAATATTAAATTAGAGGAACACTTCACAGATGCCACCGAATTCTTAGATGTAATGAGCACAACTTTTGAATATAGTCTCAGGCCTAATGCTGTTTAAGTATTCCCAGGTAATTTCCTTTTTGATTTTCAACTGTGCAATTGATACATTCCTAAAGAAAACAAGAAAAATGACACCGAATTTTTGGTTATAATGAGCATGTCTTTGGAATCCTTCTGACGCGAATTAAATTTATCAAAGTTATACAAAGTCAATGCAACAGGTTAGAAATAAATCATCCAGATTTCTACAATCGATAAAACACCCACAAATAGAAACAGCTACTTACTTCCACTCACGGCTAAAAAGTATGTTACGAAAATTAACAAATGCCACACAAAAAGTTTCTCTCATAGTATAAGGAAGTGGCGAAAACAAAGAAATTTTCAAATCAAATAGGTAAAAGAAGAAATATAGAAGGAAATATGGTATAACTCTACGCCTTCTAGCAGAAGAATTTTGCATAATGGGAAAGTTGAAAATAGGCGAAAAATATTCTGCATGGAAAAAGCTATACTAAAAAAAACACATTTCAAATACGTTTCCTGGAAGCAGAGATAGCGAAAACTAATGCATTGATTTTTACTCCGCCTAGCGGGAAATCTGTGCATTATTTAAAGAGGATAACATTCCACATCTCTGTTGTAGCGAATGGCATACAGTGAAGAAGAAATTTCTCAATAGGGTTTCTAGAAGCGGAGACACAGCTGCTAACAGAAGTTCCCAAACGCCACCTATCGACAGAACTATGAACGATAAAACTACTCAATTAGAAACTCAAAGTGTTCCACAAATTAAATGGCATCCGATGTTGAAAGAATATTTTAAATTGTACATTTAGAAGCAGAGATGTTAAAAAAAACATATTAAACATTGGCGCTCCTAGCTGCAAATTGTGCATTGTTTTGGGAAGAAAATGCACCAAAAGTTTTTTATAGTTAATAGTATTTAACGGAAAAGAATGTATTATATTGGGTTTTTCTGAAACGGAAACGTGAATTTACGCCCTCTAGCGGCAAATTTATGCGCTAAGAAAAATTTGAAGATACATGAAAAAAAATTCTTACCGGAAATGCTTTCCGACAAAAGAAGAATTTTTTAAATCGAACCCTTACAGGCAGAGATATCGTCAAAACTATTATATATTGGGTTGTCGGAAAAGTCATGACGTATTTTAGCCATGTTTTGCAAAGGTCATTTATTGATTTAAAGAACAAAGATCAATCAATGATATAACGCCCGTTTTGTTCGATAACCTTTTGACATCTTTCAGTGAGCTGAAGAATGCCTCGTTTATAGAAGGACCTGTCTTTCGTGGCGAAAAACTATAAAAGGTGCTGATTTACAGCCTCATCTGAATTGAACGTTATACCACGCAAGGACTGTTGAAAAGAACGAAACAAGTGGAAGTCTGACGGCGCAAGGTCAGGCGAGTATTCTGGGTGTGGCAACACATCCCACCCAAGCTCCAATAATTTTTTTGGCGGGTAATCAAACTTGTGTGTGGTCTCGCGTTGTCGTGATGGAACACAACACCTTTACGATGAACGAGATCTGGTAGTTTTTAGATGATGGATTCCTTCAAACTGTCCAATTGCCGACAGTACACATTTGAATTGATTGTTTGGTTCCGTGGTAGGAGCTCGAAAAACACGACACCTTTAAAATCCCACTACTCTGTGACCAGAACCTTCCGCTGATGAATGTCTGCTTTGGATGTCGTTTGAGGCGAAGCAGCACGTCGGGACCAAGACCTTTTGCGCAGCACATTGTTGTACACAATCCACTTTTTGTCATCAGTTATCACTCGCTTCAAAAAAGGATCGTTTTCCTCACGTTTAATGAGCATATCGCAGATGTTTATACGCGCCGTCAATTGAGCTTCTTTGAGTTCATGAGGAACCCACACATCGAACTTGCTTACGTATCCCAGCTTCTTCAGGTGGTCGTGAACGCTTGAATGATGGATGTGCTATGTGTCAGCAATCTCTTGTGTCGTGTAACGTGGGTTTGACTCGATCAATGCCTTGATTTGGTCGTCATCAACCTCGGTGGCCCTCCCGGACCGAGGAGCATCGTTGAGCTCAAAATCACCAGTACGGAGTTTTGCGAACCACCGCTGGCTCTGACGTTCTTGTGGATCATTATCACTGTGCACTTTTTGCAACTTTTCACAAGCTTGACGCGCGTTCTTCCCTTTACGGAAGTAAAACAGCAAAATATGGCGAAAATGCACAGTTTGGACTTTCATCTTCAACTTGACGTCAAATCTCCGCAAATCAACCAAATAGCTTTCTATTCCTTTTAGACTGCAGCTAAAACTAGCACCTGTCGAATGCCATAGATACAACAGAGCTGCGCATGCATCTAGTACTTTCAAAGCCGCCCAACCGCCATCGGGTGCCAAAATGCGTAATGACTTTTCCGACAACTCAATATTTTTACACCCCCTGGCTGGAGAACTATGCGCTATTCCGAGCAGGAGGTATTCTCAAAAGGTTTTCCAATGTGAGCAGTATCGGCCTAGCAAAGTTTGTTTTAATCCAGTTTTCAGAACCTAAGATTTTGCTGCAAATACATCAGAAGCAGAAATGAACACTAAACCACCCTCCTTCCCCCACCTGGTGACCAAACCATTCTTTATCAAAAACTATAAATTATATCCAAAACATTTCCCATCAGGAGTTGTATCCGATGCAGGAAGAATTTTAAAAATCGGACTTTTAGAAGCAGATATTTCTTGGAATATTAAGGCTTTACGCCCCCTAACGGAAAATCTGTGTATTACTTGAAAAAGAAACTGTGCTTAAAATAGCCTTCGTTATATATGGCATCGAACGGAGGAAATAATTTTCACAATCGGGTATTTAGAGGCAAATACATGCAGCAAAATATATTTTGAATTCAATATCATTTGCATTTACGCCCTTTAGCGGCGAAGTTGTGCATTGGGAAAAACCGGAATGCAAGGGTCATTAGTCTCATATTTCAAACCTCCCAATGAAGAAATATTTTTTTTAAAATGCGACTAATATTTGCAGTGATATGGTGTCCACGAATTGACAGGAGGATGGACGGACAAACCGATAGCAGAAGCACGATCTTTCCTTTATCAAGAGACGTACTAAAAATCGAGAGAGTGCCCTGGTACTCTCTGTAGATAATTTATTTTATGCATCTTTCGCATGCCAAGATCCTTGTGGATGTGAAATACATCGAGTGATTCGAGAGTATTCATTTATTTACGTACAACACATTGTATTTATTCGCGTCACTCACGCCCACACCGAGCCACAGTCCGGTACATACTAAATGGAATTAAATCATAACAGCAAACAATAAGGTTAACTAATTCCTGACTTTGAGCGGTAATTGCGTAGGTGGATTAATGAATGGGTCATTGTCGTAAAACTATTGAAATTAGATATGTCAGTCATGAAAGGAAGTATCTACTCAACTTTGGCAGCTGCAACAGTAAGAATTTTGACTACCTAGTTTTTCAAAAGCAAAATTTGCATTTATTATTATACAGATTTAGACGAAAGTGAGAAACGGCCCTTCAATGATGAAATGTGATGTATCTACGAAAGTTCATCTGCGCATGCACATACTAAATTCCGACCTTTTTTTGATTTGAGGTTTAACGACCACCGTGAGCAACTCAGTGGGCTATGAGCAGAATCGCCCGTCCCTAAGTTAGGGATGGCCTCTGACCATTCGTCCGAATGGGGGTCCGGGTTCGAATCCCGGTGAGGCATGGATGTTTTGTTTGTCTTACGGCACTGGCTCTCTCCCTTCCCTGGAACCAGTGACCGACCCTAAATTAAGGACTGGCGACTGCTTATAGCCCATTCAGTTGCTTACGGTGGTCGTTAAACCTCCAATAAAAAATAAAAAAATAGGGCACTGGTTCCAGGGAAGGGAGAGAGCCAGCGCCGTGAGACAAGCACAACATCCATGCCTCACCGGGATTCGAACTCCGACCCCTCTCGGACGAATGATCAGAAGCCATCGCTTAGACCACTGCGTCACCGGGGCGACGAAAACCTGACCTCAAAACTGAAAGAAAAGCTGAATTGCCAATGTCTTGGTGAGGGGGGATTGGTAACTATTCGCCTAGGATATCTGAAGGTTACACCCAATCGTGTGATACTATTTTTAAGCTCTCGCTATAGCAAGTAACCCCGTTCTTTGGGAGGAAGCCAAATTTTGCTACGACGCACCGTTTTTAAAGCATCAGAAGAGCGCTTTTGTAATGGCTTTTTATCACATTTAGCATCAGGTTCTCCTAATTTACGGAGTTTGCAATGAGATATTGTTATATAAATTTTTAGAAGCAATAGCTGTCAGAAGCACGTTTCACAAAATTTAAGCCGAGTTAAACTGCAGAGATAAAAAGATTTATTTACAATTTAAAATCAACTAAAAGACACAGGCAAGATCTTTCACAGCCCCGACGGTCGCATCATCAGGCCTAATCAGCAACACTGGTGTGCAGGTACAGTATTATACAGGGTGATTAATAAAGAAGTATACAGTTTCAACGCACTATAAAAAAGAACAATGCAAGATATTTTATGTTACCCGTAACAGAATTGTAGAGGAATGTTTCAAGTTTTTTAGAGACAGTCACAGATGTTCTATGTGTGCACCCTTAGTCACACGATACAGGTAAATGTGTTCTGTGCTTTTTGGTCACAGCACAGAACACATTTACCTTGGGAAAATCTCGCGCCGTGTTGCACTGTAAATCTGGGATGCTCCGTTCCCCAAAAGCGAACATTGTGCTTTTTACCTGAAAACTCACGTGAAACGTAGCTTCATCGGTAAAAACTAAGTGATTGGCAAAATCGTCATTTTCAAAACGGTGCTGCATTTCAGCACAAAATTCAAAGCCCTTTGTCTTGTCAAGGTCAGTGAGATTTTGCAACATCTGCACTTTGTATGGAATCATTTTCTTTCTTAAAATTCTCCAGACAGTGTGCTGTGAAATCTGCACTGCACGACTCACCCTCCGCGTTGATTTTCCCGGGTTTCGTTGAATGGCGGTGCAAACACTATCGACGACATCTTCCGATACAGGCGGTCGTCCAGAACTTTAACGTTTGCACAAACAGCCCGCAGTTTCAAATTTTTTATGCCAATCGTAGATAGATTTTCTGGTTGGAGGTTCTTTTCCAAATCGTGATCAAAAATGAAGTTGCAAAACAGTTACAGATTCCGTTTTGCTCAATTCAGGAACACAAAACGCCTTTACCACTGCAGACGCTGCCATTTTGACTGACTAGTCACGTGACACGCGCGCGGTCGCCTACGTCACTTCCCTCGGTAGCGGGACACAAACTTTATGAGTACATCTACCTAACGGTTCGCAATTGTGGTCCGTGTTTTCAACTGTTACTGTTTTACAGCATCTGGAAACTGTATATTTCTTTATAAATCAGTGTGTATAGTATAACGAAGTAAATTTCTCGTCATTTTTTGTCCCCGCCGGTGATCAAAATCCGGGTCCCCTTACTCCGGAGTAAGTCGCTCTCCCAACTGAGCTACGCAGACGTATGTTCTCACTGCTATCTGCTTTTATCTAATGTTCGTCCTGCGATGCAGGCACTCCACAATAGTTATACCACCCCACATTCCCACAATGCATAGCGAGGCCAGTTCAGGTTGCCAGATAACAGTATGATTCACTTGAGGTTTTTACAGCGGTAGCACATCATCATTATAAGTTTTTATACGTGTCAATAGTGAAATAGAGTTCACATTGAACGGCATTTCCTTATTGCAGCACCCTTCAGGAAAATGCGTAATGTATAATGGCTCTGTAAATACACTGCTGGTCACCCAAAATGCAACACCAAGAAGGACACGAGATAGCAAAGCCAAATTTACTAGACACATAGCAACAGATACAAAGATTAAACGATTCAGCTTACAGGCCCGTGCAACTTGCGGAACACGCAGACATCAACAGTTTGTGTGGCCCCCTGGCTGGCAATAACAACCGCTACACGCAGCGGCATTGAACGAAAGAGGCTTTGGATGTGGGCTTGGGTATGTCGGTTCAGGTTGCTTCCACACGTTACCACAGTTCATCAGGCGTGGCCGCTGGTGGTGCTTGCCGAGCCACTCGGTTGCCGATCAGCGACCAGACGTGTTCATTGGGCGACATATCAGGAGAATAGGTGGGCCACGGCAGCAGTGACAACTGGTGGGCCGTGAAGAATTTTTGCACGATGCGTGACACGTGCGGGCGCGCAATGTTATGTTGAAACGTGGCTGCTGACAGGTCCTGCAGGTAAGGGAGGACTACAGGCTCCAAAACGTCGGAGATGTAGCGGTGGCTGTAGAGTTTACCGGCGATACGTACGAGAGGGGTGCGGGTGTCATATCCGATTGCGTCCCAAACCATAACGGCCGCCGACGGACCAGTATGGCGATGCATAATGCAGGCGTCATACAGTCTCTCGCCGCGGTGCCGCCACACGCGGATCTGACCATGGTGGTGTTGCAAGCAGAAACGGGATTCGTCGGAGACGACAATGTCGTGCCATTCCGTAGTCCAGTTGCGGCGTTCAACCGCCTACTGCCGCCGCACTCGCCGGTGGTGTAACGTCAATGGTAATCGGAGCAATGGGCGCCGTGCGACAAGTCCCCGCTCCTGCAGACGACGTCGAACGGTACGTGCTGACACAGGTTGTTGCACAACACACCCTAATTCTTGCGCTAACGTTCGTGGTGTGGCTGTGCGAGCCTTCAAAGCCAGCCGCACAACATGCCGGTCCTCTCTTTTGGTTGTGTGCCGCGGCTGCGGCATTCGCTCACCTCGGTCCGTCCGTCTCTCCTGCACCCACTGAATCCATTCTCGCTTCACTATGGCTGGATGTCGTCCCACACGGGCGCCGATGTCTCATTACGATAAACCGCTGTTGCGATAAGCCACTATTCGTCCTCTGTCGAACTCCGAAACGTGCTGGAATGACTGCCATATTCTGCGACGAGGCATCAGAAAACTTCCCACGCACAGGTCCGGCAGAACAACACCTTTCCACTACTTACACCCGGCCTTCTGTGCACCCTTCTGATAGTGCTTCTCGGTGGCGTGCCGGGCGCACATGATTTGCATATGCCTTGCAATGCTAATCGTTTGCATGTCCTCTCGCGGTTGACGCATGCTGCGAATTTCAGGTAAATCGGATGCTTCCTTCTTGGTGTTGCATTTTGGGTGGCCAGCAGTGTAGTAATGTCTGTTTATTACTAGCAGATATAAGAATCCTAACCCCCATCCCAGACTGGGTAAAATGTTCTGTCCGCCAGAGTCCTGGTTAATGATGTTGAAATGGTATTGGAACGATGCGAGTATTCATGTTCCGCCATTTGTAATTCAAGATTCCTTAAAGTGGATCCTATGTGATTAAGACAAGGACATCTGCAACATAGGATCCACTTTAGGGAATCTTGGATAACGAAAGGCGGAACATGAATACTCGCATCGTTCCAATACCATTTCAACATCATTAACCAGGACTCTGGCAAACAGAACTTTTTACCCGGACTGGGATGGGGTTAAGATTCTTATATCTGTTAGTAATAAACAGACATTACTATTTACAGAGCCATGTTACATTACGTATTTTTCTGAAGAGTGCTGCAATGAGGAAATGCCGATCAATGTGAACTCTATTTGATTATTCACAAGTTTAAAAACTTATAATGATGATGAGCTACCGTTGTAAAAACCTCAAAGCCGCCCCGGTGGCGCAGTGGTCTAAGGCGTTGGCCTCTGATCATTCGTCCGTAAGGGGTCCGGGTTCGAATCCCGGTCAGGCATGGGTGTTGTGTTTGTCTTACAGAACTGGCTCTCTCCCTTCCCTGGTACCAGTGACCCTAAATTAGGGATGGGCGACTGCTTATAGCCCATTGAGTTGCTCACGGTGGTCGTTAAACCTCCAATCAAAAAAAAAAAAAACCTCAAGTAAATCATACTGCCATCTGGCAACCTGAACTGGCCTCGCTATGCGTTGTGGTAATTGGGGGGGGATAGCTGTATAATACTGTACCTGCACACCAGTGTTGCTGATTAGGACTGATGATGATCCCGTCGCGGCTGTGAAAGATCTTACCTGTGTCTTTTAGTTGATTTTAAATTGTAAATAAATCTTTTTATCTCTGCAGTTTAACTCGGCTAAAGTTTTGTGAATCGTGCTTCTGACAGCTATTACTTCTACAATTTTATTTGAACTTCTCAGCACGAAATATTATTGATGTGAGATATTGTTAACAATGAAACTAACTATTGTTGCGTTACCTCATGGGATAGCACGCTGCACGATCAGATTTCAGCAATGTTTTTTGAGAATGACCAAACATTACCCATTTTCGTTACATTAAAACGTTTTACTTGCGATTTATTTTACAATACTGTCGGGAAAGATGCATAGCATCAAAAACTTCTCTCATAGCGGAAGATATCCGGGGCTGAAGGAATCTTTCATATCGAACAATTAAAATAAGAGATAAGAAGAAAAGGTGATAATAACTTTGTGCTCCTGGCGGGAACGCTGGGCACAATTTGAAGAATAAAATGAGAGTAAAATATTCATAGCAAAGAGAATACTTTAAGGATTTTTAGAATCGGAGTTACTCCTTCAAAAGTAGATAAAACGGAAGTTCATGTTGATGCCCCTTGGCGGTAGAACTGTGAATTATTTATGAGTAAAAAAATATGCGAAAACTTTTTTATAGCAAAATCCATGCGAAGGAAAAAGTTATTTTTCAAAGCGACTTCTAGGTGCAGAGCTAGGGAAAAAATCTCATACGCTGCCTTGCGCCAAAACTATTTTGAAAGAATTTCTAATTTTTCTCAACGCACAATTTCTTTTTTTTTTTTTTTGAAAGTTGAACGACTACCGTGAGCAACTTAATGCGCTATAAGCAGTCACCCGTCCCTAATTTAGGGTCACTGGTTCCAGGGAAGGGAGAGAGGCAGTGCCATAAGACAAACGCAACATCCATGCCTCACCGAGATTCGAACCCGGACCCTTCTCGAGCGAGATGTCATGACCCAGCGCTTAGACCACAGCGCCACCGGGGCGGTGCACAATTTTTTCTACTACAGTGTATATTTCTGTTTGCAAAATGTTGTAATTCTTTCCGTAGCGAATGACATACCGCAGAAAAAGAACTTTTTAATTGAATTTTTGAAAGCGGAGATAGAGTTGCACACATAAATACGCATTTAGAGTTAGAAACAGTGCATCATAAAAAATGCAGGGGTATATCCAATATGTTCAAAGAAGTGAATGCTATCCGATGTTAATGGAAATTTTCAAATATGTATTTTAAAATCAAAGAAATCTAGAAAGATAGATTTTACGTTTCCATCCTCTATCAGGAAATAATTCTTTATTATTCTGGACAGGAAATGATCATGAAAAGTGTTTGTAGCGAGAGGTATATGACCACAGCGGAATGCTTCTCATCAGATTCTCAGACGTACTGATACGGTTGCAAAAATGTTGCAAACAGAAATGGTCGCTAGCAGCTTCTAGTTGAAAAATTGGGCGATAAAACAAACTGCGAATTGTCTAAAGATTTATTCTCCGCTGACATTAATTGTTTTTTTTTTTCAAATACGACTAATTGAAATAGAGATTTTGAGGAAAATGTAGCTCACGTTTTCTTGTAAAAGTTATGGAACGAATAAAGAATTTTTGCAACCTCATTTTTAAGAGCAATGGTAAGGAATAAAATATATTTTGAATTTGATAGCATCCGCGTTTACTCCCTAGCTGCGAAGTTGGGCACCGAAAGAGAACCAAAAGGTAAAGATAATCTTTCCTGTATTTCTAGCTACCCAATGCAAATAAAATAAACTTTTTCAAATGGACTAATAGGTGCAGAGACACGGTGTTTACAGGCAAACGGACATAGCGGTAACATAAGAACATCAATATTTAAACAAGTTAGTAAAATCATGCAATGCATTGAATTGATTATGATACGCTTTCCAACATTCCAGAAATCATTACTCAAGTTATCACTCTTGGAATAAATCTGGGTTCTGTGGCCTGACCTTTGATCCCATTTCGATTATATTCATCGGAACCGGTTCGGTATACCTCCGAAATAACATGATAAAGTTTTGTCGCAATCCAAGCATTCTTACGTAATTAATGATGCATAAGGGCTATGGAATAGATCCCGCTCCTGTGTCCTAACCTTTAACCCCATTTCGCCCATTCTTAATAGAATTCGTCCCTAGGCAGGCCCCTACAACATACTAACATTTCATCCAAATCGAAGCATTTTTACGTAAGTTATGACGCATAATGGCGATGGAAGTGATTCGCTCCTATGTCCTGACCTTTGACCCCATTTAGCCTATTTTCAATAGAGTTCTTTGCCTAGTGGTCCCCTACCACATACGAAAGTTTTATCGAAATCGAACATTTTTTTCGTTAGTTATGACGCATAACAGCAGTGGAATGGATTCCGCTCCTTTGTACTGACCTTTGACCCCATTTCGTTCACTTTAAACAGGGTTCCTTCCCAGGTGATCCCCTACCAGATACTAAAATTTCATCGACATCGAACGTTTGTTACGCGAGTTATCGTGCGGACGGACATACGCACACAACGCGTGACTTAATGAGGCAGATGGGAATCGGGACCATCTGCTCGCAAAAGTGTGACGTCATAAAACGTTAATAGGATACACACACAACGCGTGACGTAATGAGACAGATGGCGTGACCGCGCGCCAACATTCTCAAACACGAGATTGTGACGTCATAAGATTTCTAAGCATTGGTAACATTAATGGAACGACGCCATGACATTAAAAACGTTATAATTCGGGGTGGTTACTTAACCCACTAAACGAATTCTCCTAAAGTCGAGATCAAGCTAAATCGATTTCTAGTACCTGAAAACTGTAGGTTAACGACTCTCATCAAAATTTTTAGAGCCGTTTTCAAAATAAAATGTACATACATACATGGAATGGATCCCGATCCTATGTCCTGACCTTTGGCTCTATTTGTCCCATTTTCAATAGGGTTCCTCTCCAGGTGGTCCTCTACCACATACTAAAATTTCATCGAAATCGAACCATTTTTACGCACTTTATGACGCATAAGGACAATGGAATGCATCCCGCTCATATCTCCTGACCTTTCACTCCACTTCACCCATTTTCAATAAGGTTCGTCCCCAGGTGGTCCCCTACCACATACTAAAATTTCATTGAAATCGAACCGTATTTACGCAAGTTATGACGCATAAGGACAATTGAATGAATTCCGCTCTTATGTCATGACCTTTGACCCCACTTCACCCATTTTCAATAGGGTTTGTCCCCAGGTGGTCCCCTACCATGCACATACTAAAATTTCATCGAAATCGAACCATTTTTACGTGAGTTATCGTGCCGACAGACGGACGGAAAAAGCTGAAGCATATACGCTTCTTCAACCTACGGTTGGAAAGCGTAAAAAAACGTGCTGACAACCGCAACTGAAATATTCAATTTACATGTAATTCGTCTACGGTTCTACATTAGATATTTCAATCCAATCACGTGAAATCAAGATGTGTATCGATTTAATTGAGTTGTTCACGGACATAGATACATAATGAAGAGCCTGAAATTGAACAGAATTAGTTAAGAGAGTATTTTCCAGATCTGTAATTTTCAAAAGCATTGTTGTGGTAAGCTTTAAATTCATGAAAATTATTCTAAAAAAAAATTACTGAGAAACGTTTTGAATTCATTGTTACTATTGAGACCATAAATTCAAGGGAATTGTTATAAAAAGAGCGTATCATTGAAAAATGTCCTTTCATTCAATAAAATAATTGAGAGTAGCGTCTTTTTTCAAGAATATTGTTCAAAAGATGCTCAGGTTCAAGATAATTAATGAGATGGCCCTTAGACTCAGGAAAATTACTGAGAGCTTCACCAAATTCAAAAGAAGTACAGAAAGAAACACGAAATTCCAAAGAATTACTGAGGAAAGCGTCAGATTATAGGGAATTTTTGAGAGCAGCATTAAATTCAAGGGCGTTACAGAAGGAGTGTCAGATTATACAAAGCCATTAAGTACAGATATAGCCTCAGATAATACAAAGTCATTAAGTATAGCCTCAGATTATACAAAATCATTTAGTACAGCCTCAGATTATACACAGTCATTAAGTACAGAATCAGATTATACAAAATTATTAAATATAGGCTCAGATTATACAAAGTTCTTAAGTATACCCTCAGATTATACAAGTCATTAAAGTATAGCCTCAGATTATACAATGTCATTAGGTATAGCCTCAGATTATACAAAGTCACTGATGATTTGAGAATTAAAAATATCATCAATGATAAAAATCTGAACGTCATTAGTGGATCCCGTATTTACTTGAGGGCAGATGTAAGTAAGTAGACCTATAGTTGCTTCTGGGGACTGGCTACCGTATAGTCTTTTCACCATTCTACCTTTTTGATGGATTATTGTCTTGCAGACTAATTAGGAACAGGAAATATTGACATAAAATTCCGATGTTACCATTTTTCAAACCAAAGGTTTAACAAAAGTGTTTAAATAGATTTAAAAAAATTGTTTCGTAGGGTAGGGGGAGGAAAGGCGCATTCCTCCGGATCCGCATCTCTTGCTATTGCGATTTATATGAATTATAAAGAAAACTAAAGTTTTTTTCATGAAATGTATTGTCTTCAAATAACTGGTTACGCATAAGAGTAAATGTGTGGTTAAAAACCGTCAGGAACGAAAACCGTAACGGGACGTAATCCTCTTTTCCCTTCCTATACACATTTCTTTTTTTGGCGTACGTGGATTTCTTACTCTAGTAGATTCGTTGGGCGCAAACATAGGACAAGGTTTCTGCACATATACATGGAAAGAAATAATATTTAAAACCAGTAAAAGAAAAACGGACGTAAAGGTAACTCTTCACATTTTCAATATGGACTTTTTTTTATGTCATGCTGTGTAAAAGACTTATGCTGTAATTCCGTTCCGTTCTTCAAAGAGGAACAGGATTATTTTCGGATGACGCTTAGCTGAGTACGCACACGCTTGTTGCTGCGATAACACGTCCGATTTTATGTGAACAACTCGCCCTACCTTATAATATTGAGCCGTTTACGAGCTTAAAGTTGCTAAGATCGATTTTTTCCGAAGTGATCGGCGCACTACCAAGCTATTTATGACGCCAGGAGTGAAAAAATCTATATTCTGAAACAAATAGCAAAGTCGTCAAACTAGTGAACTTTTCCACTGTAAAGTTTCGTATTTTTGTGTTGCTCGTAAAACTTTTGGTATCTTAACAGTAATGCGTTTCCAATACGCGCCTTCTAACTGAAATTCAAAAATTTTATGTTTAGTACGTTCTCTGACTTATGTGTGAAAGAAGTATAGACGTTCGATTGTTTCTTTGCATTTGGGAAGAATGGAATCCACCAGTTTTTAGGAGAGGTTCGCTAAAGAAACATAAACATTGACGTGGTGGAATGGGAGAGTGGATGGTTACTGTGATGTTCCCAGATTTCAGTGTGCTTATTGCCACACTGGGAACAATAATAATAATAACAGTAGCACAAAAAATAAACAAACCAAATATAAAGATAATGCGACAAAAAGACCTCTTGTCTGCCACAATATGAACTTAAGAAATCAGTAGCAGAAATCGATGGGGCATTTTCCTCTGATGCTCTCGCTCCCCTTAACAGAACACTCCCTCACACAAAGCCTATTTAACGAGAAACTTCTTAAAACCGCAGCAACCATTCACTTACCTATCTACACCCCATCTCATTACTGTTTCTTTAGCGCTTTGCTACAGCAGTTGGAAGATCTGTGTCAGTTATGGTAACCACACCTTTCTGTCTTATAATACTAACCTCCCGTCTGGTTGATTCCATCCTTTCCAAACTGCCGTAAAATAATGGTTGGACAATACTCACACTTTCTTTTTGCCAGTCTGTATGTTACTCCGCTTGTATGTATGCACACAAACACACCCTACTTCTGCAAATAAAGGTTACCACTTAAATGCTTTCCAATTCTCACAAAATAGGAGCATATCAGAGGTCTCTCCTGTTTTGTCTTTAATCATTGTGGATCTAGTTGCAAAATCTCCATTCTGAGAAGTCCGACAGGAAATATTTGTTTCAGAAGGTTGAGGCGTGCTTCCGACTTTAGGGGAAATTTATTTGTATGTTAACCCCTTAAGCAAAACATCTCCGCTTGTAGAAGTCGAATTGGAAATGTTTGAGATAAACAACGACATTCTGTAGATTTGTCACATATGTTCTTCGTGTGCTATACGCACAGACAGATTTTCTAATAGGCCGACTAGCCTCAGACATAATCATCATCATCGTTAAAATTGACTGGACAGCACTGTGTGGACCCTGGCCTTCTTCAGAAACATCTGCCAACCTTCCTTATTTAATGCCAAACTCTCGAATGTTTAACTCCTAAAGCTTTAACATCTTGCATCACTCCATCTGACACATCTATATTTAGGTCTTCCAATTTCTCTTTTTTCTTCCAGCTGAGCATTAAGCATCTACTTAACTATTATATTACTATCCATGCGTATGATATGTCCAGCCCAACGTAATCTATTTATTTTTATGTACTTAATAACGTCTGGCTCATTAAATAATCTGTATAGTTCATGGTTGTATCTTCTCATCCTCACACCATTCTCATGTACTGTTCCAAAAATATATCTAAGAACTCTTCTTTCAAACAGACCCAGCAACCATTCATCTGCGATTGTTAATATCCAGTTTTCAGAGGCATAAGTCAACACTTGTCTTAAAAGTACTTTTTGCGTTATTATCTTTATGTTTCTTGAGATCAAATGTGACTTTAAGTGCTCTCTAAGTCCACAGAAGCATCTATTTGCGGAAAAAATCCGTCTCTGAATCTCAGTACTAATATCATTTTTACAATTAAGGTGGACGTCAAGTAATTTGCTTCCTATACTTCCAGTGGAAAAGCTTCTGTACACATTTTCTTCACAATTAAGGCGTTCCCAAGGATGAAAATTTGAACATCGATTAAAATAACTTGGTTTTATAACTTGGAATACTTTATATTTTCTAAAACACAACCATAATTATACAATCTAACATTTGTTTGTGTACTGACATCATCAGAGTACAGGTCGCGCTATCTCTTTTCTGGTTTCAACACCACCGAAGGAAAAGTTATTAATTTTAAATATAATTATGGTTGTGTTTTAGAAAATATTAAGTATTCCAAGTTATAATATGAAGTTATTTTAATCGATGTTCAAATTTTCATCCTTGGGAGCACACTAATTGGGAAGGAAATGTGTACAAAAGTTTTTCCATTGGAAGTATAGGAAGCAAAATTTCTTGAGATCCACCTTAATTTCCGATCCCAAGTATGTAAAACTATGTGCAATTTGAAATTTATAGAGACCGATTTCAATTCGAGAAGGATCATTATCACAAATCCTTCTAGTTAGTGGCATATATTATGGGCTGCAAAATTTACGGGTGGCAGATTTTAATGGTAGTAAGATTTAATAATTTGCTAAAAGCTCCCAAAAAAATTAAAGTAAGATAAAAGTGGAAACTAAAATTTAGCCAGTAAACTGCCGTAATGTAAGATTTTGTTAAGGAATTCACATTATGCTCTTTCCTTCTCGACATATGAGCTGAAATTAATACAAACGAGTGGCGAAGGCTAACAAGGTGGTAACGTTACTCTTTGGAGCCCGATAAAAATTTCCTGGCCTCCGAAAAGACGATCACAATATGCCTTATAGGGGGAATTTACAGGATATTTACTCAAAGATATCCCATCTCTTCTCAAGATGAATACTATTTTAGCACCATCAGCGGAAGGGTGAGAGCCAACGCCGTAAGACAAGCTAACCTCCCATGCCTCATCCGGGACTCGAACCTCAGCTCGATGTACCAACGGTCAGCTTAGACCACCGTCCTTGAAATTCTCCCAAAAGTCCTTGACACATTTCAAAATTTTATATAAAAAAAGAACTATTGGCGTTAGGAACAAATTTTTTCCCGATCTTGTAAAATTACTTTAAAAAGCTTTTTTTTCGTATAGTTAATAAATTTCAGTATTTCCACCTTTTGCTGCTCTAAGTACATCAAGCTGATATTCAATCTCTATCCATGCACGTGCCAAAGCGAATTCTGTTATAGATACAATTGCCGCAACTATGCGAGTTTTCAGTTGGTCAATACTTTACACTTTCGATGAATAAATTTTGTCTTTGACATGTCCCCACAAGAAGAAATCTATATGGGTGATATCCAGAGAGCGGGGAATCCATGGGATGGGCCTATCTCATCCAATCCACATGGTTGGAAATTCCTTATTTCAGAAATTTCGCACAACCTTACCGTAATTTGGCGGTGCACCATCTTGTTGCCAAATGATTTTAGGACGTAAATGGCAAATTTGAGGGACAGAAAAAATGTGAATAACGTCCAAATAAATTTCATTCGTGACTGTAGATTCTGCAAAAAAGAAAAATCCGATCACACGATCAAACATTAAGCCACACCACACATTCACTTTAGAATTATCTCGGACATGTTCGATGAAGTGATGTGGATCCTTAGACCCCAAATTCTGATATTTTGGCGGTTGACTTTAACTGACACACGAAAAATTGCTTCATCCGTAAAAACAAGTTAGTAAAATCTTGTAATGCATTGATTATGATACGCTTTCCAACATACCAGAAATCATTACTCAAGTTATGGGGATAATGGCCGTGGAATAAATCTCACACCTGTGTCCTGACCTTTGACCCCTTTTCGATTATATACAACAGAATTGGTTCACTATACCTTTGGAACAAGATACTAAAGTTTTGTGGCAATAGAAGTATTTTTAGTCATGTTATGAGGATAATGGCTGTGGAATAAGTCTCACTCCTGTGCCGTGACCTTTGACCCCATTTCGATGATATTAAACAGAATTGGTTCAATATACCTCCGGAAAAACATGATAAAGTTTTGTCGTAATCGAAGCATTTTTACGTACGTTATGACGCATAAAGGCGATGGAATGGACCCCGCTTTTATGTCCTTTCGTCCATTTTCAATGGGGTTCCTTCCCATGTGGTACCCTACCACATACTGAAATTTCATCAAAATCGAACTATTTTTACGCGAATTCCGTGCGGACGGACGGACAGACAGACAGACGGACAGAGCTGGAGCATATGCGCTTCTTCAACCTGCGGTTCGAAAACGTAAACAATGTTTCCTATGAAGTTATTATCTGCCCCTAGATGATTTACCATGTCCCCATCAAAGTTAGAACGACGTGGCTTGTCGTCCGGCTGTAAAACTTGCAATATCTGCACTTTTTATGCATATAGGCGGATCTTTTGGTGTAAGACTCGATGCACTTTTGTACGAGGAATTGCCAATTCCTTTGCGGCGGTTCTTATCGATTTAAATGTGAAAAGGCTTCACGAAATCTTTTGACGTCGCCTTCACCAGTGCTTGCTCTTCCACGTCTTGGGCTATCAAGGACACTTCCAGTTTCCAGAAACTTCTTGCGCCAAGCTAAGATGCTGTTGTCGAGTTTGAGGATCTTTTCTAAATTTCAAACGAAAATTTCTTTGCACTTGGGTAATAGATTTCGTTTCGATACACCAACCAACACAAATCGCTTTCTCAGCTGGAGTAGACATTTTTCAACTAAACTTGCGATTGGACCAGTTGCGCTACCTAACGACCGATTTAGGACACAGAATAAATCTTTGTGACGTAAGTTAACAAAATCTTCAAAAATTATGTTCATATCCCGAATAGTTTTTCTAATAAGTTTTTAAAATGTGTCAAGGACTATTAAGACATCCTGTATTTATTACACACACTAGCCATTCAATTACAAATTTTTATTCAGTGCCGGTTTGGACATTCTTTAGCCCAAAATACAGCATGTATGCGTTTTGGTATAGATTCCACAAGGTGCTGAAATGCATTTACGTGTACAGCATACCAAGCGTTCCTTAGGAAATCCAACAGGAATAACAATCCTTCGGAAGTTCCTGTTGGATAATAAAAATACAAGTATGTATATGGAGTTGTCGTGACATGTTTTTTATGAGATGTGGGTCAATTCGTCATTTCGTCGCGGACAAATCTGTTGAGTTTCCAACGCCACCTACAGCTATTAGGTGTGCAACCTAATTCTCGGCCCCTAAAAGTAAGCGATCATAGGACGTGGGCAAATGCAAAGAGCTGTGTGCCATAATGGGTGATTGCTGCGCCATCCATCTTTCTAGGCAACCGTAACCGCTCACAGCTGTAGTGACAGAAGGGACGAAAGTTGCCGGTGAAAGCAATGTCGTTCGAGAAGCGGCATTTGAGGTACTGCCTCCTTTTCGCGTTTCAGCTGAAAAAAGTGCCGCGGAAGCCTAGCAAATGACCTGTGCTGCTTTCGGTGAAACTGCTGTGTCTCACAGTACGTGTAAGAAGTGGTTCCAGCGGTTTAAGAGGGACATTTCGATTTCCGTGATGCAGAACGTCCGGGACAGCCACAAAAAGTTGACGATGAGGAACTCGAAAGACTGTTGGGCGTGGATCTCTGTCGTACACACAGTAAGAGCTCGCCCAGGAACTCGGAGTATCACGGCAATCCATTGCAAAGCGCCTGCACAAGCTTGGACGGATTCGATTCACAAGTATGGCCTTTGGATGCCCCCCCTCCCACCCAACTCACAGCTGCGAACAAGTACAGGCGCTACAATGCTGTTGTGTCCTTGCTCTCCAGATTCAAGAAGAAGGATTTTCTCCACAAGATTTTGACCTGTGATGCGAACTGGATCCTCTACGATAATCCTAAGCGGCGCAAATCGTGGGTTTATGCAGGTCAGCCTACCACCAGTACCACCAAACCGAATATCGATGCCAGTAATTTGCTGCTGTGCATATGGTGGGATCAGTGCGGTGTCGTACACTATGAGTTGCTGAAACCTTGTGAAACGGTCAATGCTGAGCGTTATTGTCAGCAACTCATTCGTGTGAGTGACGCAATGGAGGCGAAAAGGCCATACATCGGCCAGTGAAGAAGGTCGTTCCTGTTGCTTCAGGATAACGCGCGTCCTCACACCGCGAAAACGACTTTAAACACGATCACCGACCTAGGATGGGAGATTTTGTCCCTCCCGATGTATTCTCCAGACTTCGCCACGTCGGATTATCACCTCTTTCGCTTTCTGTCACCTGAGTGATACGCACTTCTCTTCTGTCTAGCAGGTCCACACAAGTATTGATGACTTTATCAACTCGAAACAGCCCTGTTTTTTCCTCGGTGGCATTCGGCAGCTCCCTGACTTATGGCTTAAATGTATCCAGCACGACAGAAATTATTTCCCTGATTAGGTATGTATTCGATTTGCTGTAATATTTTGTCAACGTGTCGTGCCTGTGGCCGAGAATTAAGTTGAGCACCTAATATACTACGGCATTTTGACACCATAATTAGTCCTGGTAATCTGTTTTTAACGATGGATTTTCTTCTGAGCATGGGCAGCTCTCGATTGCTTCCCACCCATATTAATCCACATCACACTATATGCATTGTGCTCTGGAAGACAGGGAATTTCAACATTTGCCTGACACTGTGGATATGCTTTGTGAACTTATATTTTACAGTTACATTATATATTTCTACAGCTGTCTTCTTCCTGTTACCCTACAAGGATTGTTTCAGAGCTGGTTTGCGTGCAGCAGATTGTGGACGAAGATTCTATTTGCGAAACTCTGCAAGACACTGCCTTGTCATTCATCCCACAGTGAAAAACGATGAAAAAGTACATATTTTACAGCCAGGGTCGGATTGCGTTGACTAAACTAGGCGACGAATTTTAGTCTTGTAGTCCAGTTGTAACGTATATTCTATTTTAACTTTCCTTTTGAGTTTCTTTATCTATGTAAATTTGAGTTCGTTCTCTTAGACATTTTCAAACCATAACGTTATGTCTTTTCCCTCAAACGAAAATGATGTTGGCAACACACTGAGGTCGGAACAAGTGACGTATGTATGTGATAAGAACGTTAGATAAAAACACGATGCAGAGGTTGTTTTGTGTGTGGAGATATTAGATCGTTACTGAGTTTTTTGATGGAAAACTTCTTGACTAAGATATAATATATTGACAAAAGTCACGGGACACACCCTCAAAAGCAAATAAAGGAATCCGCTGCGTTGTTAAGATGCACGGTACAGCTTCAAACGGATCATATCGCACTGCGAAATTGAGTGAAAATGTTGCGGCGGGAGAGAATTAACTTTGAGAAATGGAGGATTGTTGTGTGTTATACAGTATTAGTGGGTTGTCCATAAGAGATACCGAGAGCCGTTTAAACGTACCAAAGCCAACTGTTTTGGATATACTGAATAATTGGAAGACACATGGCGTACCTGAAGCAGCAAAACGTACCGGCAGACCAAAGAAAATCAGTGATAGAGGACGTCGAAGACTCTACCACTGATTTTCTGAAGGAGAGTCGGTACAGCTAATCGACGGAGTACTGCACAAGATCTCAGTGTACAGATGAGTAAAAATGCTGGAACCTCGGTATATAAGCGTACAATTCGCAGATAACTTCATTCCATGGGTTACCGTGGTCGCGCGGATGCTCATAAGCCTTTCATCTCCACTCGGAATGTCACTCGTCGTTTAGCATAGTGTAAAGAACATTTATCGTGGACCGTAGATCAATGGAAACGATTCCCATGGACTGATGAATTCAGATACACAATTCATCAGTCTGTTGGCCATGTGTGGGTATTGCAGCAGTTGGGGGAACGCTATTTACTACAGTGTACTGTTCCTACAGTAAAGTTTGGAGCTGGCAGTGTACTCGTGTGGGGTGTTTTTCGTGGTATGGTCCCGACCCATTGGTTATCGTGGACAAACTTGTTAACCAGCACGTCTACCTCGATATTCTGGACAATTATGCTTTACCAACTTTGTGGTATTACAATGGAACGGAACAGAGCCTTGTTATTACCAGCAGGATAATGCACCGAGCCATAAAGCAAGGGCTGTTACGGCTTAATTTGACGATAATTCCGTATCATATGTGGACCGGCCAACACAGAGCTCTGATCTTAATCCATAGAACACCAATGGGATGAATTAGAGCGCAGCGCAAGAAGTTTGGAACCAAGGCCTACTACTAAACAGCAGTTAGCGGCAGCATTATGTACGGAATGGAAGCGCATACCTATCGTTGTGTTCCAAATCCTTGTCGAAAGCATGTCTCAAAGGGTCAGTGCATGCATTAAGGCCAGAGGTGTACCGACACCGTACAAATGTACGTCAATAAATGCTGTGTTGTGTTTCTGATCTAGGTGTCCGCTGATCTTTGTCAATATAGTGTATGTGAAGTGGTGTGCTTTGAATTTCGTCTAATGTTGCTGGACCAATAAAACGTTGACGTAAGTTGGACTTCTGTATATGTTTCGTCTGGCCTTTGTACAAGCCTTACTCAAACGTGAGCTATCCCGCACAATTATTTGCATCGCATTTGCCATTAGAGTAACATCTATTCAGCCGGAAATCTTACATAACGTAAAAAGGGTTACTGTATAAAGTAAAGAAGCACACCAAACAACACGGGAACACCTCACTTATTCTCTCATGAAAATAATCCTGTTAACTCGTGGATGAATGAGAACTGTTTTAATATGCATAGTAAAACGAGTTCAGTCGTGAACAAATTTTAACAGCTGTTAAAGAGTGAAAGAATATTAAAAATAATTTCATGATTCAATTTGCGTTCAGAGCATGCTCAAAACTGTGTGTTGTACCATACAATTCGGTGACTGATCGTCTACTGCGCTTCGTTTGACTTCCTTGAATACGCAACTTTTTTAAGTCTACTCATTATTCTGACTCATGAACTACCATTTTGATCAATGAACCAATATTGAGAAGTCAGTGTTACTTTTAAGATGAAAATGGATGGGACACAAATTTCGGAACATCTCTGCCGATGAATCGCTTTATTCTCTAGGCCAGTACATGGATAAGGGTGTCCAACGACCTACGCTTAACCGTATTAGCGTAATGTATTTATAAATACATGATTGGTCTGGCGGCGAATGTTTCCCTGAAGTAGATATACACTGACGGAAAAAATCCCAACACCACGAAATAATAGTTGTAGAGGAATGAAATGGAGGCAATACATTTGTATAAGTAACATATTTAATCGATTAAGGTTTCAAGATCACAGCTTATTTTAAGCGCGAGAAGAGCCATTTTAAATGTGAAATGCTGGTACATTAATAACCGGTGTAACCGCCAGAATGTTCAATGAAAGCACGCAAACGTTCATGCATTGTGTCGTACAGGTTCTGGATGTCAGTTTGTGGGATGGAGTTCCATGCCTGTTGCACTTGGTCGGTCAATACAGAGACGGTTAATGCTGGTTAGGGGTGACGCTAGAGTCGTCGTCCAATGATGTCCCATACGTGCTCGATTGGTGAAAGATCTGATGATCTAGCAGGCCACGGCAACATGTCAACACTCTGTAGAGCATATTGGGTTACAACAGCGGTATGCGGGCGAGCGTTATCCTGTTGGAAAACACCCCCTGGAATGCTGTTCATGAATGGCAGCACAACAGGTTGAATCACCAGACCGAGGTACAACTGTGCCGTCAGGGTGCGTGGGATATTCAACTGTGCCGTCAGGGTGCAGGGTGCGTGGGGTCCATCGAACGGATGGACCACGAGAGTGCTCCTGCTGTCATAGGAAATTGCTCCCCAGACCATAACTCCAGGTGTAGGTCCAGTGTGTCTCGGCCGCAGACAGGTTGGTTGCAGGTGCTCACCTGGCCTCCTTCTAACCAACACAAGGTCATCACTGGCACCCAGGCAGAACCGGCTTTCATCAGAAAACACAACAGATCTCCACTCCGTCCTCCAATGAGCTCTAGCTTGACACCACTGACGTCACAAACGGCAGTGGTTTGGAGTAAGTGGAATGCACGCTACAGGGCGTCTGGCTCGGAGCTGTCCTTCAAGTAACCGATTTGTAACAGTTCGTTGTGTCACTGTGGTGGCAACTGCAGCTCGAATTGCTGCCGCAGATGCGGTATGATGCGCCACGGCCATACGCCGTACACGGTGGTCTTCCTTCTCAGTAGTGCCACGTGGCCGGCCGGAACCCGGTCTTCTTGAGGCAGTACCTTCCCTTGACCACCGCTGCCAACAATCATGCACAGTCGCTACATTCCTGCCAAGTCGTTCTTTAATATTGCGGAAAGAAAATCCACCTTCTCGTAGCACTGTTACACGACCTCGTTCAAACTCCGTGAGCTGTTAATAATGGCTTCTTCTTCTTCTTAAAGGCATTCTTGACTAACATCAACACACTACGTCGAATCTCATTGATAACTAACGCTCACGAACGTTACAGCGCGCATTTACAGCAAACTTGCTTTGCATGTTCCGAGGAGCGCTACTAGCGCCACACGTATGCGCCGAGCGCTAAATTTGCATAGACGTCATCTTACAGATGTACTCTCACCGCCTACTAACTGTCGTTTATCTAACACAACCCCTTCTTGGTGTTGGGATTTTTTTTTCCGTCAGTGTAGTTTTACTTTGTCATTTTAGAGCAAACGCCCAAAACAAAGGTCATTTTTTAAAGACAATAACGTTTTAGACAGATAACACACAGTCGAGACACATTATTGTGACCACCTCCTACTTTTGACGTCAACAGCGCGTAGCCAGTGAAAGAAAGCACTTGTCGTGAGCTGGCTTGGTGGGGGTATAAGGTGTGATGCATGCATTCGGAAAACATATCACTCGTTGATTCCATGGATAAAAGGAGTGATTTATCAAATTTGCAAATATTTGCATTGGATGAATATTGGCTTTCGGGCGAAGGGTGGCAGTATTTCTGAAACAGCGCAGTTTGTGAACTGTTCGCGTGCTGCTGTGGTTAAAGTGTATCGTGATTGGGGAAATAGCACCATTGCGAACAAGCGAGTGGAAACTGCGGAACACCATATGCCACTGATGTGAGAGATGAACGTCGGCTGCGAAGGCGCGTAAGGGCCGTTCGATACGCTGCATTGAAGCAACCCACTGGCCGAATGAACCAGGGGTCTACCGGACATGTGTCTGAAACGACAGTTCAGCAAACCCTCCTGAGTATGGGGATCCGATGTAGACGGATGGTCACTGCACGTATACTAATGAAAGTGCATCGGCAGAAAAGGCTTACATTTGCACGGAAGTACCGGTATCGGACCTCCGCTGATTGGCAAAGGATTGCCTTCTCCGATGAGTCACGTTTTCTGCTGCATCGAACGGATGGACGTAGGCATATAAGGCGAGAAAGTTCGGAGAACAAACATTCTTCAACTATTGCTGGCAGAACACAAGCTGGAGGGGGCAGCGTTATGGTCTGGGGAATATTTTCGGGGCATTCCCTGGGTCCACTCATACCTGTGGAAGGCATTATGGACCAAATTCTTTATGCATACATCCTTGCGAACCACGTACATCAATACATGCTGATTGTCTTTCCTGGGACGGATGGAATCTTCCAGAACGACAATGCGACGTGTCACACAGCTAGAAATGTCCGAGAGTGGTTGGAAGAGTACGATGAAGACTTCAAAGTACTTCCCTGAGCCCTTAATTTCCCAGACTTAAACCCAATTGAGCGTCTGTGGGGTCACCTCGATCGTGTTGTTCGGTCTATGGATCCTCCACCACGCACTCTCCAGCGGCTGTCAGATGCACTGAAGTCAGCATGGCTCCACATACCTTTGAACACCTTCCAGCACCTTATTGAGTCACTCCCAGCCCGTCTAACTGATGTCTGCTCTGCACACGGCGGTTACTTTAGATATTAGCTGGTGGTCACAATAATGTTATTCGACCGTGTATAAAACTCAAAGGAAGTTAACGATTCTTATTCTTAAGTACCAAAATAGTTATTCATTCTTTCCATTCAAACTTTACAAAGAGGATACGAGAAAATGGGACTTTTCTGGGGTGGTCCACAAGGAAAACTCCCCGTGTCCCAATGGGCAAATTCGCCCATACGTAGAGCCAATACAGTGGACCTTATTAACTTACTTGGTTGCTACTGCACTTCTTGGTCTACTGTTTTCATGTTCAGCATTTCCTGATCTTGGAGTAGCGACCATTTATTCACTGAACGCTATTGTCAGTTGGTGCTCTTCAATTGTCATGTCTGTTCCCTTGTGAGTGGTAGTCAACACCCTACCTCTCTAATATGGAGCAGCGTTTAGAAAACGGTCAATCGGTGACAAGATGCCGGCATTTAGAAGAAATAACTCCGAGGTAAACTATCAGTGCAAATATCATAAGTGTGCGCCAACTATGCGAGTTCCAAATGCTTAAGGCGTGGTATTAATCTGTTCATTCGTGGCGTTATACCTTGTGCACGAGTTGCCATGCTTTCGCTCTCTATTGGGAGGCTTTTTCAAAGCAGCAGTCAGATATAAAATGCAGAGAATTAGATCGCGTAAGACATGAAAATGATTTTTTTTAATGTAGCGAGGAAAACGTCAAGAGTGGCATTACGTGTTATTTATCAAGCTATTATGCATTGAGTTCCGACGTGTTTCCTTCCCTTGATACCACATGCCAAGCGTTCACAGCTCCATAGAGATGGCTTCATTGCATGCTTGCTTATTGGAGATGATTTCGACCTTTTCTCTGACAGCAGTCTCTTTCATGTTGGTAGAAGGGGCAACTCTTCGAATGTTATTCCGTACCGGAGGGATAGGGGGGGCATTCGAAGAGTAGCCGTTTCATGACTTCCCTTGTAAGTGCCGTATTTTTCGTTTCCAGGTTAACACTTCCCATGTGTTCTTTACATCTAGTGGCTAAGGATAGCTTTGCCATCTCGATATATACCTTTGTTTGTGTTGTCAGGGTATACTAACGGTACAGAGAGCACCCGCGGTTTTTATTTCTCACATTGTGTATCCTTGCAGTTTGATAATACAAGCAGTAAAGGGATCGGTGATTTTACGGGTACACTGCTGTTATAGTTACGTACTAGGTTCTCCAACCAATATGCAAAGCCTAGCATGCATATGTGTGATGAATCCTGCGTATCGCATTGTCGTTCTAGCATATTTTTTTTTTGCCGTAAACATGCGATTTTTACACTTTGTGTATTCGGTCATATAACGTAGAAGTCTTGTCTTACTTCTACGTTAATTTATTACATCAATATACTAAGAAATAATTCCTAAATGAAAGAAACCTTAACGGCCAAACGAAACATGTAAATAACAGAAGTCAAACTTACGGGAAAAGATGCTTTATTCAAGGTTGTAGCACACACATCGTAACATAGCATATAGCACTAAACTCTCCACACACCACACAACTCTTAACACAACGCTCTTTTTAATAATCAGTTTACAACCCAACGCTCGCAATAATCGCTCTCTTACAATGCTCTCTTTTCAATGCTCGCTTTGATACAGTGCACTCTTTCAAAGCTCTCTCTCAACGCTCCCCAAGCAACAATTTAGTCGTCGCTTTTATCTCTTGTTCTTATCATAATCAGGCATACGTCACGCGCATTTAACCTCAATTGTGTTGCCAAACGTATTCGTTTGAGAGAAAAGATATTACGTTAAGAGTGAAGAATAACAGAATAAACTCAAGTATTACATAGGGAAAGAAACTAAAAAGGAAAGTTAATTTAGAATATACGTCACAGTCAATATCACCTAATTTATATCCTGCTTCTGTACCTTAGTAGCAAAGGTACCTGGCGTCTCCAGGGTTTACTTTCCTGAAATTATGAATATGATATGTTGCATCGAAACATTTAATTGAAATATATTCCGGTAATGAAAAGATAGAAATTAAAGAAAGGAACAAAATCTATATCTCTGTTGATAGAATTAGCTTAAACCAGCAGTCTTAATTTACTATCACTATAGGAAATTTGAAATATTTGAAACACCTACATCATTCCATTGTATTGTTATCAGCGTAATGTACAGTGAATTCAAAGCACAAGTAAATTTATCCTTGAAGAGCCTCTGGCTGAACTGCATTGAGTGTTCTTTTACTTGGAACCAAGATGAAAAGGGTATATTTTTACTAAATCGGGAACAACCAACATAGAGTGGAAAAAATATGAGAAAGTAATGGGAAAAGAATGTTTTGCAAGTTGAATCCAACAACTTTTAATGATTGACCCTATGTCTTGTTGATTCTCGTGACGAAACTGAAACTGAACAGGAAACTGTGCGCGTTCAAAATGAAATGGGAGCTCAGATGGGATGATTTTAATGAGTGGAATAGAAACATGGTTTCCTGTTCAGCATGACCAGTCATGAAAGTGGCTTTGAAGACATTTGGCACCAGCTTCTTGACAGTCAATCGTGTTCCACTGCAGATTTTTGGTGGGTCCAGATTTCGTTAAGATAATTAGATAATCAAAATAAGGTGGGAGAACGGGAGAAAGGATGTATAGTAATGTAAAGCTTTGGAGTAACGAAATACGAGAAAACTCACATTTCGTTTCTTATATTTGCATTTCATTGAAATATTTTTCCTTTCTTAAAGAATCGCGGAACTACTGTTTTTTAAGCAGTGGAATTATTTAAAGCGTAAGAAAGAGACAGCCGCGGTGTGAAACGTAAAGAATCCCGCGGGCAACTGCGGCAGAAGGATACACGTAACCCTTTGGGAGACTCACACAACAAACAGCAAAATTGAATTTTAAATTGTAAATCTTGCGCGTAATGTCAAGCTTAATCAAATTCTTCTCGTAGAAATAGCTTGGAACTATTTATAGTGAGTAGTAATACACGGACAGCCACATTCTAAAACGTAAACAAACCTTCCGGCTACAGCTGCGGGAGGATACACGTAATGCTTTGGAAATCTAATGTCGTAAACAAAAGCAGCAAGTTTTTAATTATAAATAGCATGCGGGGAAACAATGGCTGAAGAAACCTAGTCAAAATCTTCCGGCAGAATATATTAGAGCTACTTATCGTTCGTGGTAACTCACGGAGGGCAGCGTTCTAAAACGTTAACAAACACACCTGCAACTGCTGAGAGAGGATACACTTCGCAATTCGGAAGTGCATCCCAAAATACTGTATTTCGGCACAACCTTTCAATATTGCCGCTTCTATTCACTCTTTCCCCGTAGGAGTTCTCCCTTATAGGTTTGTAGCATTAAAAATCAGTAAATTCGAATTTCAAAAGGTATTACCGAAATACACACTCTTATGTTCCCTTACTTCTTTCGGCCAAATTTTAAGTCTCTACGTTCATTAGTTTCTTCTGCTGGCGACTAAGAGACAAATACGGTAATTTAATTATTACAGACTACAGATATTTTTGATTTCCTTCGTATTCAGGCTATAGTATAGATTATACGCTCTATGGAACCATGCTTTAAACGCCGCGACTTTGTGTTCTTCAGCACAGTGTGAATCAGGAGGAACGAGGTTGGGTACAGGAGGTGATTTGTAATACACATCAAAATCGAAACTGGAATCACCATTTGTTTTTTTGTTTTTTTTTGAGCGCGACGGCAGTATGATTGTGTTCCTTTCTCTTCAAATTCCATGGTGAACGTTATTGTATTGCGTAAGTTTTCAATCAAAAAATCATTTAATTCCTCCACTCACGTTCCCACATGGAGAAAATGTCGTCTGCGTTGCGGATCCATACTAGGGGTTTCTTCATGAAGCTTAGAAAGCTACAGTGCTGCCCCGGTGGCGCAGTAGTCTAAGCGATGGTCTTTGATCATTTGCCCGAAAGACTTCCGGGTTTGAATCCCGGTGAGACATGGATGTTGTGTTTGTTTTACGGCACTGGCTCTCTCCCTTCCCTGGAACCAGTGGCCCTAAATTAAGGACGGGCTACTGCTTATCGCCCATTAGTAGACCTGGATTGCCGCCCCGGTGGCGCAGTGGTCTAAGCGATGGCCTCTGATCATTCGTCCGAAAGACGTCCGGGTTTGAATCCCGGTGAGGCATGGATGTTGTGTTTGTCTTACGACACTGGCTCCCTCCCTTCCCTAGAACCAGTGACCCTAAATTAGGGACGGGCGACTTCTTATACCCCCATGAATTGCTCACGGTGGTCATTAAACCTCCAATCAAATAAAAAAAAAAAAGCTGCGGTTTTGGAGTGGTCTCAGCACTGGCTCCGCAAGAACTGAAGTTAAAGGCGAACCCATTTGCAGTGCTTTTGTTTGCTTGTAGATGTCTCGATCCAACTTGAAATAGTTGTGGTTAGTCACCAGATTTAAGATGCTAATGATGTGTCTGGAGCTGTTTAGGCAAATATGGCGCAAGGGCCATGTTTGCCTAAACAGCGCCAGACACAAAACCATCAAAGAAAGATATTATGAAGGAAGTTAGTGCATGTTCAAGTGTGAGGAAAGAAGTATAATGTCTCGATAAATTCAGTGCAAATAAAAACCTCTAGTGACCTGAGGCGAGCAGCCATTTTTTTATAAGCAAAAATATTTTCTGACAAAAAATCCTAATTGACGCGATTAATGCGTTTTGAATCATTTCCCTTCAATGTTTAAACAACACAGCCTTCTGGGCCGAGGAAAATCAGAAGCCCGCAAGCAGGTATTTAAATAGAAACAAATTACTTCTAATCTGAATTTCATATTAAAATTACATACAGATTTTTATGTCACAAAAGGTAACAGTTTATTTGCAAGAACAACCCTGTAAACATTTTAGCACACGTATTATTTAACATTGGGTATTGAAATCAAATTATTAAATATCGTTTTTTCGTAAATTTTATTTTCATAATTTTGAAACTTTATCTCGTCGTCAGTTTTTATATTTACAAATGAAACTGCTTCATTTTAATATGCTTATGAAATGTTTGCGTCCAAATTTTGCGTTTAAATGTTCAACGCTACCGATACTATTTTTTTTTAAATACACTATCTACCAACAAGTAATTGGACACCTGTGATAGCAAAGGAAAACACCTTCAATAGTTGGTGGAGCCTCCACGAGCGGCGATTACAGGTGCGACCCTCCGGGGCATACATTCAACCAAGTGTTGTACGACGGCTAGCGGTATTTTCTTCTACTCGGCTTGGAGAAGACAGGTCAGTTCCTTCACCGATTTCGGACGGTGGGGCACCCCTTAAGTCGACGCTCCAACTCGTCCCAGAGGTGCTCGATAGGGTTAAGGTCGGGGCTCTGTGCAGGCCAGTCCATTCGATTAACCCCATTGTCACCATACCAAGCCATGGTGAACCTCGCAACATGAAAGGTGGCATTGTCATCCTAAAAGTAACATGGGTCCACCCCGTAAAACTGCCACAACGTAGGAAACGCATGGTAATCCAAAATGGTGCAGTAGGTCTTGGCGTGGAGTCTACCAGGAATTGCGACCAAGGGTCCAGTGCCATACCAGGAGAAACACCCCCATAGCATAATTCCACCGCCGCCGAACTTCACAATTGGCACAATACATTCCGGCGGGAGGCGTTCTCCATGCAGACGCCAAACCCAGACCCTGCCATCCGAACGGTAGAGGGTGAACCTTGATTCGTCGCTCCAGAGAACCTGTTTCCACTGTTCAGCGGTCCACTGTCGACGTTCTTTGCACCACGTTAGCCGAGCAGCGCTATTGGGCTTGGTGATCAAAGGCTTGTGGGCGGCAGCACGTCCGTGATAACCGAGCAGATGGGCTTCCTTACGAATGGTATTCATCGAAAGAACACTCCCGGATGCCTGTTGAAACTCCTCGCGGATGTGGCCTATCGATTTGGTGCGGTTTTTCCGAATTTCTCTGGCCAGCACCCGTCGGTTTTTAACTCCCAGTTTTGTGGGTCTGCCGGGTCAGGGCACATTCCGACAGTCACCTCTCATCTTCCACTTGCCAATCACGTAGGCCGATGTCTATTTTGTGTACTTCAACTCGCTGGATATGTCACGTATGGATCGGCCATTTCTGTGATACCCGACGATTACGCCTTTCTCGAAATCATAGATCTCCGAACTTCGTGGCATCTTGCATGCGACTGGTTGCGTTGTTGTTTTCCACACGATATTTAACGGCGGCGGCTGTTACGTGTATCAGGACCGCAGATATCGTCGATTGCAGGGGTGTCCAATTACTTGTTGGTAGATAGCGCATAGTGCTACTACCAATGTCCATTGTAAATCTATTGAATATTGAATGTCCGACAGGAAGAGAAAATAAATAAATAGGAATTAGTAGAATTACTTACAATTAAAGTTTTTTTTTCTGGATTTCTTTGTAGCAAAATATTCAGCCATATTATCAAATGTCAATGTTCCTACAGTGCTTGAATTAAGTGACAAAGTTGCGTAGACTCGTTCGCGTGATATGGGTCCGGGTTTGAATCCTGGTGAGGCATGGATGTTGTGTTTGTCTTACGGCACTGGCTCTCTCCCTTAGCTGGAGCCAGTGACTCTAAGTTAGGGACGGGCTACTGCTTACAGTCCATTGAGTTGCTCACGGTGGTCGTTAAACCGCCAATCAGTCAATCAATACACTCGTTCTTTCCTGAGATCTAGTTGTCCTCAAGTAATTACGGAGAGTTTTCAAACGAGAAAAAACGTTGAGGCGTTTTGATAGGTACGCATAGGTTCGTATGCTCTTTTTTCCCAAATATTCGGTTGTCAGGAAAAAAATTGCGTTTTTGCAGAAGACAGTTCCACGACGTAAATATGCATATTTTCTGCGGGGCAGTTTTCTTGTGCTGCACTGCGAGGAATCAAACGAGGCGAGAAACACACGTCGCGACCCATGAGTTAAACTTGCACCGCGGTCAATTGAAATGGCTATAAAGTTTAAAATATTTGTTCTTTTGCGACATGAATAATATACGTAAACACCCAGATTAATCTGTCTGTCTCTCTGGAACGCTTGACGTCACATCAACGTCTGCATTGCTGCGCCATCACTTAGCGATCAATTCTTGTGTGCTCTTGCGAAGTCAAAATGATTGCCTGCTATATAATAAATAGCACTCGATCACTTTTAGATGTCAAGGTGATCGCTTGCTTATTTAAAAACATTTGATTATCAATGAATGACTCAAGTTCTATTCTATTTTTCTGATCTAAAAAATTCAAATTAAATTCTCAATAACACAGCAATTTGAGTTTGCACGCGATCACATTGAGATGTCAAGGTGATCGCGGGCTAATTTAGAAACATTGGATTATCAATGACTCTATTTATCTGATCTACAAAATTCGAAATAAAATCATAATATCAAGGCAAGTTGTGTTTGTATAGTAATTTAATTTAGCACAATTCGAATATTAATTTGTACGCTTTAATTATTTTTTTACTTTTTTAATTTAATTAATTTTCTCAGTTTAGTGCTGATTATATTAAACATTTTGCAAAATATCGATCTATTTAAACGCTCTAACCTGTAACAAAAACTGAAATCTTGAGATGTCAAAGTGAGCAAGATTGTATCTAAAAGCAGATGTCTTCACAATAGCACATTGTCGAGAATAGTTCCGATTTGTAATACCAGATGTCGCCTTTTTTTGTTGAAAATGGTTCGGTATGAAGTTTCAAAGTAACCGTCGAAAAGGACGGTTCCTGAAACAAGCCATGAAGGAGATAAGAAGTGTGCCGGAGAAAAAGTAATTTAACGCGAAAAATCAAAGTAAAAGTTATTAAGGTAAATTTACACGAGAACAGGTTTTCGGGTTTAGTGCTGAATATATTACACACATTATGAAACTTCAGTAGGTAAATTCGGTCATGGCAACAGAAACCAGCGTGGAAATACTCTCGTTGAGTTTGCAGAGGCAGAAGGGTTTTTCATCTTGAACTCCTTCTTCAAGAAAAAGCCACACAGGAAATGGACATGGAGACATCCAAATGGGACGACAAGTGAAATTGATTTTATTATGTGTAACAAAAAATTCGTCATAGAAGACTGCAGTGTGCTAAACAAGTTCAACACAGGTAGTGACCATAGATTGGTGAGATGTAAGATGCACCTCAACACTAAACTTGAACGTGGCAAGCTCATAAGACAAACAAAATGTATTGACATAACCAACCTTAAAAAACACCATAATACCTTCAAGTTAGAACTGAAGAACAGGTTCTCTGCTTTAGAAGGCCTAACATCGGAAGAAGTGGACATCTCTGAAGTTAACAGAAAAGTAACCAAAGCTCTTATGGAAACAGCAACAAAATTAGCTGGGTCTAAGAACAAGTTGCATGTGAACAAATTATCAGGAAAAACCAAAATGTTGATGCAAAAAAGAAGAGAGATGAGGACAACTAAAGAAGATGTGACTTCCAAAGTGGAATATATAGAGCTATGCAAGACAGTACGAAAAAGTATCACTGAAGACGTAAGGAAATTCAACTGTGAACTAGTGAGGAAAGCAATTGAAAACAACCATAGCCTAAAGATAGCAAAGGGACATCTCAGTAAGGGAAGAAAACAGATTATGGCACTGAGAAAAGAAGATGGTTCTGTAACAAGAAATAGAGGCGAAATTTTGACAAGAGTGAAAGATTTCTACTCCAAATTATATGAAAGGGATGATATATGCACTCCAGACATCATGAAAGATACCAGTACCAGAGTTCCTCCAGTCCTTCCAACAGAAGTTGCACATGCAATCAAGAACATGAAGCGAGGAAAAGCTCCAGGAGAAGATGGAATTACTGTAGACATCGTACAAGAAGCAAGTGGAGAAATCGAAACAGTACTCGCCCAAATTTTCACTCGATGCCTTAATGAAGGAAAGATTCCTGAGGATTGGAACACCGCTACAATGATCCTGCTACATAAGAAAGGTGACATTGAGGATCTCGGAAACTACAGACCTATCAGCCTCCTATCAGTGGTTTATAAAATCTTCACTAAAGTTCTTTCACACCGCTTGAAGGTAACACTGGACATGGCTCAACCGAGAGAACAAGCTGGATTCAGGAGTGGCTACAGCACAATAGATCATATCCACGTGCTGAGAGAACTAATTGAAAGAGCGAGGGAATATGAACTTCCATTGTGCATGGCTTTTATCGATTATGAAAAAGCCTTTGATTCGGTGAAACCATCAGCAGTTACAATGGCTCTGAAAACCTGCGGTATTGAAGATGCATACATTAATATTATTAATAACATTTATGAAAATGCAAGTGCAAAGATTAGGCTGTTTGAAAATACAACACACGTAAAAATTGGAAAGGGAGTGAGACAAGGTGACACCATATCTCCGAAGCTCTTTAATGCCACATTGGAGGGTGTTTTTCAGTCGCTGAGCTGGGAAAACAAGGGGATAAAGATTAATGGAGATTATCTAACCCACCTACGCTTTGCTGATGACGTAGTCATTTTTGCAACTACCCCATCAGAGCTGCAGAGTATGATCCAGGAACTTGCTGACAAGAGTAAAGAAGTGGGATTAAAAATGAACTTTCAGAAGACAAAAGTGATGTTCAATGCTTTTACAAGAAATGAAGATTTATCGATTGATGGAGAAAAGCTGGAGATAACAGACACGTACGTTTATCTTGGACAGCAGATATCAAGTGAGGGTCACATTGATGAAGAAATTAATCGGCGTACAAAACTTGCCTGGAGAGCTTTTGGAAGAAACAGCATAATTTTCAAGAGCAATATGCCATTATGTCTTAAAAGAAAAGTGTTTGATCAATGCATCCTTCCAGTGCTTACGTATGGTGCAGAGACGTGGATCTTAACTAAAAGAGACATACAAAGGCTGCAGACAACTCAAAGAAGCATGGAGAGGTGCATGCTTGGTGTAACCAGGAGAGATAAGAAGAGGAACTCGTGGATCCGAAAAATGACAAGAGTGGAAGACATCATGTTCAGAGTTAAATCCCTAAAATGGCAATGGGCTGGACATACTGCCAGAAGGACAGATCATCGATGGACAGCCGAAATTTTAGATTGGATTCCAAGGGACAGGAAAAGACCCAGAAGAAGACCACATGGGAGATGGGTGGATGAAATTCGAAAGTATGCAGGGGTGACATGGAGGAGACTGGCACAAGACAGACCGTTGTGGAGGAAACTTGGGGAGACCTTCGTCCAGCAGTGGATTGATAATGGTTGACAATGATGATGATGATGATATTACACATTTTGCAAAATATCGATCTATCTAAACGCTCTAATCTACAATTGTTAAACAACAACAGATATTTTACACAGAATGTTCTTTATCGCGAGGTCTTTTGAAAACGGAAATAAATAGCATATGATTTTTAGTTTTAACATGAATGAGTTCATACTATATAAGTTTTTACTATATTTCCTTACAGAAATCCGGCGTCTATTTGATTTGTCTTCAATCTGCTTTAATTAAAAATTCAATTCTGTCATAGGACGGGCAACATCCCCTATATATTAATATTTATTTAAAGCTTAAAAGCAACCGTCATCGGATAAGCTATTCGCTAGTTACTAAGAACAGGGGTTTAAAGCTGCAGAAGCAGTCCATTAACGAAGTTGAAGGTGAAGGCCTGGCGGTTACTAGAACGCGCAAACATTATTCAAGAAATTTGTCGCTGCGGACTTGAGCTTAAAAAGAAAGCAAGTCTCGGTTGAGGCCACTGCTGTTGATTCGGACGTCCTGCAAGCTGCTGTGGAAACAAAAAAGCACTCGTGAATTGTCAGAAGAACTGGAAGTTTCTAAATCTACCATTGCTGAACACCTACGCATGATCTAAAGGTTTTATGGACGATGCCGTGAGGTGCTTCACCAGCTAACTCCTGCTCAAACCCAAGGACGTGTAGCGGTGTGCCAAGAGCTGTTCAGAAATCTACTCGATACTCGATTCATCAAACCCATAGTTACTGGGAATGAAAGGTGGATAAATCTGCGTAATCCAGATTCTTCACGACAGTGGTTGAATAGAGCTGAACCAGGTTTACCTACCCCGGAACGTAGCCCAGCAAAAACACAAGTGTTGGGAAACTACTGGACACCAGCTAACAGTGATGGGTCACTGCAGGCTGAATTATGCCGCTCACGGCACGGTAACGGCCCGTTGGTGGCAGCGCCATCAGTTGGCAGCCATTGATGGCTCTGTAGAATCGCCGTGAATTGCGGGCCTACAAGCAAGTGCCACTAGTGGCCCGTAGCTGGCAACCGATGCGACCTCAACACCAGGTGAAAGTAACGGGACTCCGCGTGCGCAGAAGCAACACGTGCTGTGTCTCTCGTGGTACCAGTTAGATGAAGACGACGCTATCGCCATCGTGTTATTTTTAGTGGATGTTAAGAAAAAAAAAGCCATATGTAAAGTGGTGAATTAATTTCCTAATGAAATGCCACGTCGACGAAGATATCAGATTAAGCCACGAAATACTAAATTATGGCCATGAAATACGCCCACTCTATTCCCATGAATAACAAGAAATAATTTATGTGCAATCTTTCGTTTTAACATACACTAAACAGCTTGAAACAAAAGTCCTGGAAAAACATTAAAAAAAAAGTTGTGTTGGAGAGAGAAAAAAAAGAATTATACACGTACAAAATTTATCAAATATTTGAAAAAAAAAAGCAACGCTATGTGGATATAATTTACTCATCCATGGGTTGAATACACAAGACTGGAGGAACTTGCTTCCAAAAATAACGATAAGTAAAATAAAATATCTTTCCTGTTTAAAACAAATGTAGCTTCGGACAGCGGAAAGGAAGGACACAACGTTAAAAATGTAATATGAACTCGGGTAAAAATATTAATTCAACAATCGCCTTTCAAGACAACAAGGACAGCACAAAACTTTGGAAAGCACCTTTAAGTTGGTATACTGCTTGAAAATGAGTGAAGTTACCTTAAGGTAAAAAAAAACAAAACACAATCGTTACGTTGAAAACATAAATTTATGAATTATATGAAACTGACATTTATGAAAAATACCTCACAGTATTGTAAATTTAAAAAGAGAACCATTCGTTACACATTTCGCAGGAAATATGCTCAGCTTCAAGCAAACACTCGAGCGTGGCAAATCAGTCAAGTTGGGAGAGCGCCCGCTTCCCATGCTGTCTGTCCTTGGTTCGTTTCCAGGCAGATCCAAACGGGCACTTTTCCGGACCTGTTCAGAAAATTTCTCCAGCGCAGTGCTATAATTCAGAAGTTTCGTAAGGGGGAAAAATAGTTCTATCTTTGAGAAACCGCGGTTATCCTTTATTGTTTTTTTATGGCTACCACTGGGAAATTGGCGGACAAAATTCGGCAAGCCATCAGTTACGTCACGTGATTGCCGGCTACCACTGCTAGGAAACTAGCGGACCACATTGGGATGGCCATCATTTATGGCACATGCTTGCAGGGCCGCTGAAGCACCACTTGTGGTAGCTACTGCCTGTGATGGATAACTAATGGCCCTTTTCTGTCATATGACAACTGATGGGGTACCACTATTGGCCCGCTACTGTCCCAAGATGCTGGCCCATGCGGTGGCCGCCGGGACATTTTAATGACTGTTGGGCGGCAACATAGTGCTGAGCCACCGCTGGCACTACTGGCTGCCAGTGCTACTTTGAGTGCTGGCTCAGCAACACTGTTTTTGCTGGTAGACGTTATGTGCAGAACTGCTATGTGTCTGGTGGAATTGTGAAGGTGTAATCCTCTTTGAGCTTTTGGGTCTATCAATGCCGAATTTTATTCTCAGCAATTGGACAGGATGTATGAAAAACTGCGGTGAAAGTATCCTGCCTTAGTCAACCGAAAGCAAGCACTGCTGCAACAAGACTATGCAAAACCTCGTACACCTAATCGGACCCAAGTTAAACTTAAAGAACTGCATGTAATCGAGCTGCTATCTCATTCAGCACACAGCTCCAACTTTGCACCCTTTAGACTACCACTTGTTTAGGGCAATAGCGCATTTTCTCTGTGGCAAGCAGCTGATTACTTTGGACGATGCTGTCGAACGCTCGTACCAAGACTTCTTTGACTCTAAACCGAAAGCTTGGAATCGAGCAGGAATTGAACAACTGGCAAACCAGAAACGGATTACCCAATAGGTCAACTAGGGCCGGGACTAGAGCGGATAATTTTAGGGGCGGCAAATTGTACTGATAAGGAAAATTAAAAATTTGGTAAAACCTGTAAAAATAATGAAAGAAAGGTTTTAAATAAAAGTAGAAACTTGCATTTAGTCCGAAAGCTGCTGTAACAAGATTTTGTTTCGGAATTCCGGTAAACCTCCTCCTCTTCAACTTTAGAAGCCATAGACAAACATATTTATCTAAATAATAACGAGGAACTGTACACCAATCACACTTAAAATAGTATAACTATATTAGTAATCCGAATTCTTCCTTGAAAATGCCATCTGGTTGATGTGCGAAAGCTTGGAAACTTTGATTTATAATCTACGCCAAGAAATTCGGATGACTAATATAGTTATACTATCTTATGTGTTTATCTGTTTGACTATGCTTAAGGACCGAAATGAATACAAACGGGTGGTGGAGGAAACGAGTAGGGCTTTAACTTTGCCCATTGGAGCCCGATAAAAATTTTCAGGCTTAGATAAAGGAAGATCGCTTTATGCTTTGGAGGGAGACATTTGCAGGATTTTCACGCAAAGCTATCAGATCTCCCCTCCGAATGAATGCAATGGTAGTGGGCACGGTAAGAGCTGAATTCCGCTGTTATGCATCAAAACATTAAAAATTAAAGAGAAAGAAAGAAGACAAGCTTCTACCGAAGCAACTGATTAATGACAAATATTTAATCAATTTAGGAATTGATGGCGAAAGGCAAAGATAAGGGACTTTTGTCAAAGATTGACGAAATTTGTTATTAATTATTATAAGAAAATCCTTGTTTGTAGTTTCACCACATTTAAGCTTTAAATTATTATTTTTATTTGTTCTTTTCTTTGGGTTGGCAACATTCCCCCTAATATTTCGTTTTGCACCTGGATCGGATCCGATTGAGTTACATGAAATTGTAGCCATCAAATTCTTTATTTTAAATGGGGATAGGGCGGCACATTTCGTTAGGCCTAGGGGAGGCAAAGTCCTAAACCCGTCAGTAGTATATGTCCCATACTATGGGACACATCATATACTACAAAAAACCTCAAAATCAGGCGTTTTTTGATTTTTCAGACCTCAATAATCACGAACATTTTAAGGCTTTTTATGATCAAAAACACCATATTTTCATTAAAAATCATTGATTTTTGGGCATAAAATAGTCAAAACATCAGATTTTTGAAAATTGAAGTTTTTACTCTGTTTTTCATCAAACTAGAGCATCATAAAAACACACATTTTAAGTCATTTTTGTGAACATTTTTGAACAATTGCAATCATTTTGAACTTTGAATAGCTTTGATTTTAAAAGTGATGAAATGATGGTTTCAGTGATGAATAGAAAAGTTGTAAAACAAACTACTTTGAATTGGTACTTTGCAAAGTCCTTTTTAAAAATGCATTAAAAAAAGGGGTACCCAAAATGGATACCCCTTATAGGAAGATTAAAAAATAGGAAGATAAAAAGTGTAGGAAGATTAAAGTTCTAATTCATAATCATAATATTTATCATCAATTTTGCCTTTAAAGTTAAAAACATAATTACCTTTATTGAGTTTTTTAATTGTTTTATCTGACAGTTTTCCATGACATTTTTTAAGAAAATAATCTCTTTCTTCATCATTAACTTCTAATTTTGCAATTGTTGTATCTCCAAATTTTGTTTGGATTTTTTTCAATGATATGAGTTTATATTTTCCTGTATTCAAATCTTTTAATTTGAAAGTTTCAGGATATGATCTGATGTTGTTGAATTCATCCATTTATTAGGAAACATTTTTATAAATATTTTTAAAATATATTTGTCACAAATGTAATTTCTTTTGTAATCTCATCAAATATTTCTAATCCTTTATTTTTAACCTCTTCATTTGTTCTTATTTTCAAAATTAGTTTATGCATCTTTTTAAGATATTTAGCAATCAATTTAATAAGATCAGGATATTCATTATTATAATCTTTACTCACATATATTAAATCTTCACATAAATGAGATAAACATCTTATATCATCACTATATTTGATTCCTTTACGATCAGTAAAGAGAGCTCTCATATCTCCTAATAAATCCATTTATAAGGTTTCATTTTTTTGAAATACAATTCTTGTAAAACATACATCTATACATAGAGCATCCAGTACCTAAACTTTTTGCACATTTAGTTAATTCAAGATCTATAGAAGGAATTTCTAACTCATCAAATATTTGTTTTTCCATTATTCCTCCTTTATATACAAACTTACCACCATAATATTCATACAAGTTTTTTATATAATTTTTAATCTCATCAGTACTTATCCATAGAGATTTTTGATCTGGAAATCTTTTAAATTTTAATCCATGAATATCTCTTGTACATTTATATATAATTCTTCGCTCTCTATCATTTAATATATAATGAGGTTCAAATACTTGAATTGTTTCCCCTACAGGTTGATGTAAATGACACCAACTTATCTCTCTGATTATACTTTTATTAGGAAGAATAAATCCTTGAAAATTGAAAATCAGTGTAATGTCATCCATTTATATAGAATAATTTTTATAAATAGAAAGATTAAAAATTCAGAAGTTTAAAACATTCAAAGATTTAATATCCAAAAGGCACAGTATTATAATCATCTAAAATTCTTCTTTTATCAAATCCAAACATGTATCTTTTATTTGTTTTCTTAACCATAATATTTCTATCTTTTTGAATTTGAAATTGATTACTTTTCACATCTAAATACTCTGTTTCTCCTGTAATTACTTTCATTCTCTCATCGAAATTTAAAACAGTTTCACTCTCATAACTCATTTTAAATCCTTTAACTTTTCCTTTTACAATTCCATCATTTAATATATATCCATAATCTTTAGAGGCTCCAGATATCCATGATTTCATATGTTTATCATCTCCTAATTCATCAGTCCATTCACCCAACATACATCCTGTTTTTATTTTATTTGTACCATCTTCAATATATACAATACTATCGGTATCATAATATATCACTTTATCTCCTAATTTATCAAGCATTTTATATAATCTTATTCTTGCAGAACTAGTTGTAAATGCTGCTATATAAACATTTGTATTAAAATTATTTTCGGCATATTGGTCTTTCTTTTTATAAGTCATTTCTACACAATCGTCATTCATGAATATCATGTTTAATTCCTTAATATTATCATTCAATATAATTCTATAAAAATCTTCTAATTCCATTACATATTCAGTTTGTTTCATATTTTTTCGTTGTCCAAACTTACCCCATAAAGAGTTTAAACATATCTTACTTATAAATCTTAAACCAGGATTTTTTTCTATTTTTTCTAATTTTATATCTAATTTTTCTTTAACACATCTCTTATATTCCTTTTCAGTTTTAAAATTTTCAGACCATTTATCATCAGTTTCTAATTTAATTTTTAAGAACATTTTAACATAATCTCTAAACAGTTCATCTGTTTTATTTTCAAAATTCCATACTTCATATATATTTAAAATTTTATAACCTTTTTTAAGTGCTAATCTCATTTCATCAGTAGTCCAAGTACCAATAAAACATCTTTCAGTATGATTACATTCTTTATTTCTGACTTCATAACAGTCTTTACATCTTTTCTTTTCTACAATTTGATTCGATTTAAAATGATTACATTTTATAGTTTGAGAACATGATTTACATAGAGTGAATATTAATTTTTCGCCTTTATATGGTAACACAGGATGATATAATTTCCTAGGTGGTAAGACTTTACATTTTATTAATCCAAACCATTTCTTATCATACTTCTTAGGATTAAATATTTTTGTAGGGTGACCAATTGGATAATTATCAAAATAATTAACTGTTGGATATAATGAACACACATCTATATATCTACCTTTTTCATTTCCTTTGAATTCATATTTCAATTTTGTTGGTTCACATCTACCACCATAAAAAGCATCTCTAGGATTTAAAGGATCTACAAAATCTCTATTCCATTCAGTTTTCATATATTTTTTAATTTCCTTATTATTATCAAAATCACATTCCCATATTTCAATTAATTCATATCCATTATTTTTTTATCTTCTTATTTATCTTTTTTGTTCTATTATATAAGTCTTTCATACATATCTGATTTTGAATATTTATAGTTGATTCTCTATAACATTTAGGACATCCATGCCAGTGACATCCTTGAAACTGATACACTATATTATTATAAAATCCATCTACTTTATAATATTTATTACCTAATTTTAATTTCTTTTCTCCACCATTTAAAGCATGTTGAATATTAATATTATGTTTCTGAGATAAATAATCTAACCAAACAATAGATTTTTTACTATATTTATCTTTATGAATTATATCGTCATCAACAGCAATTGTATTTTCTTTTAGGAATTTATCTCTGTAAATAGCCATACATACACCTGCTAATGTAACATATTTAAAGGGATCTATGTTTGCAATTTCTAAAAATAATTTTCTAAATTCTAAGCATCCTCTCCTTAAAATATCTACATCTGATCTACAGTATTTAATGAATTCTTTTTGAAAATCAAATGTTTCATGTCTTACAGTATTATACCATTTATCAAACATTTCTCTCTGTTCTGATGTCATACTATCATAACCATAGTAATATTTTTTAGGATATAGACCTACATAATTTTGATTATTTGATGTATTGAATAAATGAGGAAAATATCCTTTTGCTAGTTCATCTAATCCAAATGTTTTAGGAAAATTTCTTAATGGAACTAATGTAAAATTAATAGAATCAATAAATCTCATATTTAAACAAGGAATTTGCATATAATTAAGTTTATTTCCATTATATATAGTGAATACTTCAATTTTATTTTTAAAACAATACTTAGCTAAGAATTGAAAATCAAATCCTTTTCCATAATGTGCTAATACTGTATAGCCGTAATGTTTTTTATCAAATAACCATTCACAATATTCATCTTCATTTTTAAATATATTTTCATCTCCTTTAAAACCATGATTTATAACTAGATTTACTTCATGAATTCCTGTTTCTTGTTTCGTTTCAACATCAAAAAAGAAATATTTTTCAGTATATTCATATTTACATTTTTCACACCATTTATCTTTAAATGGAATATTTTCAACACAGTCTTTTATACATTTACCACCTTTTGTATCTTTACGTTTCATAAAACATTTATGATCATTTAGAACCCATTGCCAGCAGTTTTTACATCGTTTTTCACCACATCTATGTTCTTTTGATTTCCTCTCATATTGATTAATAATTCGTTTACAGTTTAAACATTTCCATAAACTATTACAAACACTTATACCTTTTTTATCTTTCATTTCATGGTATATAAAACACTCTTTACCTTTAAATAATCTATTACATTTTTTACAAAATATTTCATCACTATTACAATATTTGCTATCTGTTGTAAAACATCTATCACATTTAAGAGGACATTTATGTTTATCTTTTTTATCATAACTTATTTGACAGTAATCACAATAATTTCTTCTACCTAAAAATCCTTTAATAGAAGTAATAACATCAAAATGATTTCTATTTTTAAATATATAGATACATGTAGGTTTATAAGTACCACTATATATTCTTTCGTTAAAATTCTCTCTACAAAATATATTAATTTGAATATCTAAGAATTCTTCAAATATTTTAACCTCTTCTAAACAACATATTTCTAATGGAATATTGCATAGTTCATGTAATTTTACAGCTAATGATTTTTGTAAAACTCTACCTTTTCTAATATATGTTATATCATTCTTTGATATTTTTTCATGGTTTAATTTATTACATAACACCTCAGGATTTTGAATTGCTAATGCTGTTACAATTGATCTAGCTAAACAAATATTATCATTATTTTTTATTTGGCATATACTTCTTTTATTTACAATATCGTCTTCTTTAACTATTATTAAATGTTTTCCTCCTTCAGGTAATTCAACCACATTAAAATCAAATATACAGTCTGTAATATCTAATTCTTTATATTCTATTTGATCAGATAATTTATATATATAATATTCATAAGCATCATTTGTTGACATCATTTTATCATGAAATGGTTTATTGAGATTAGGACTGTATACTATTATATCTACTTTTCCATGAATTTTACCAATTGCTTTTCTAAATATATCTTGTAAAATATTGAAATATTGTTCAGGTTTAATGTTTACTCCAGCTACTCTATAATTCTTTCTATGTACCATATATTTTTTAATATATTTTCCTTTTGTTTCAATAATTTCATAATCAGGTTTAAATAATTTTTCAAGATTTACAGCTGTTTTAATTTTCTTTTCTTTTCTTGGTTTCAGTTTGTTATCTTTGAATTTCAAGTTAAAAGAATCAAATAATTTTTTAATTCTATTTCTTCTCTCTGGATGATTAATAAATATTTTTCTTTTTCTATCTAAATATTCTGATGTATCTAATCCAAGGATATCTACTAAAACAGACTTATAATCACCTGTCTTTCTAATATATTTTATCAACGATTTAATTAAATCATCTTTTTTTACATTTCGTTTTCTGATATTTAATCTTTTTAAAGCATTTCTAAGTTTCTGAACACTAATAGCATTCAGAGCACTTTTAAGATGCACAATAATAGGCTTCAGATTTTTTAACTCCATTTATTGGGATGTAAATTTATAAAGGGATTTTAAAAAACAGGTTGCACACGTTTATTATGATAATTACTTCTTAAATGTCTTTCATAATGAGTTACAGTGTATTCTCTTCCACAGTCGCAAATTCTCTTTTGGTACTTTCTTTTGGAATCACAAGTCTTGCAATAGTGCTGTCTATAAACGTAACCTTTAAGACGTTGAATGTAAAATTCATCAATAGGTTTTGTTTGTTTACAACTTTTGCATATTTTGTTCTCCATTTATTAGGAAACAAATTTATAAAATACTTTGCTTTAAGCTTGCTGCTTTAAAGTCTTCCCAGATCTTTTCATTATTTGGATTTATATTAATTTTAATATCATTTGATATATTACAATAGTCACAAATTTTTTTAATAAAATATGTATATTTTAAATTTTTCTCATAGTACATAAAATCTAGTAATTTTAAAAATAAATCTTCTGCTTCCTTATTAAATTTAAGGTTACTTTTTCTTTTAAACTGATTAAAATATCTTATTCTACTAACATATCTACTTTTTAAATATTTATTATAATCTATATAATAACAGTCTTCCTCTTCATCATATTTCATTTTCTTTATTTGTTTCATTACTTTTTTAAAATTTTCAGGAATTTCAATTTGTTCTTCTTCTGAAGAAGAAAAGTAATTAGTTTCTTCATTAAAATAATTCATTTATTAGATATCATTTTATTAAAAACTTTTTAATTTTTTAACATAATAATCTTTAACAATCTTGTTAACTTTATCATAAAAATCATTTGAAACCCAACAAGCTATATTTGTAATTAAATCTTCACTGACATATGTACCATTAAAGTTATATTTTATTGCTGTTTTACCTCTTATTTCATGTATATTTTCACGGCCCGAATTCGGGCCGTCTAAATTCTTAACCAAATTGATCATTTTTATGGCGGCCCGAATTCGGGCCACCACAATTTTTATCATCAGACACATAAGAACCATTTACATTATACTTTTCAGTTAAACCACCTTTAATTTCATATATTACATCATTTTTTCCCATGGCTGGAATTCCAGCCGTGGAAATATCTTTAATTAAATCTTCTGAAGCCATTTTTTAAATCTCTTACCTCCATCTTTACAAAGTTTAAAATATCCAGTATTTTTTATCTATTATTAATTTAAAATCTCCAAAGAGACCATAATAATAATTATCTTTAATATTTTCATAACATACATCTTTTAATGAAGCCATTTATTAGATATCATTTTATTCTTTTAATATCGTCAGTATTCATTATTTTCATATAACAGTTTTTCTTTCACATATAGATGTCAGCACAAGGCATTATCTCTCTTTCTTTCTTAGTTGCAAAAAACAGTCATTACATAACACTGATGAGCTGCGAGCGAAAATGTTTACATAAGTTGAATCGCTGCCAAAATACTCTCCACGGCGCGCGATTATGTCCTCGGAAAAAAGCAGTTCTTCGTTACGTAACAACTTTGGATCATAGCCAAGCTTCGACATAAATATATGTTTCAAACAGAAACTTCCTGGCCAGACGTGGCCGATCGTTAGCGTAAGCGCTTCGCATGCATAAAGGTACCAGGTTCTAATCTCGGTCGGTAGAATGGCTCCCTGTCTCAATCTTTGAAATCAGAGTTTGGGTTCACGGTAGAGCGTGTGCGTGAATAACATCTGATGGTAGAGAGTGTGTGCGGTGGAGGGTCGAAAGAGTTAACGCCCACCTGGCTGGCCAGGTACAAATAAATAAAAAGAATGAAGCTTAGACCCTCCACCGAAAGGGCGTTTTGCAAAAATTTTTCAAAGTACAACCCAACTGTTAAATTCATCAGGATATCCCAACCATTTAACTAAGTATTTATTTCCTTTCTTTCTAATAATTTTTTCAATCTTATAAACCTCATCTTTCTTATCATATTTAACCAGTTCCTTTTCATAAAATGTTCCTGTAATTTCTTCATTATTTAAATCTTTTATTTTATATGTCGGAGGATCTGTGTTCAATATATCGGAAATTATAAATATTTCTTCTGTAAATGTTGGAAGATAACCTTTCTTAAATTCTCTTTTATATTTTGAAATTCTTATTTTATCTCCTTTTTGATATTTTGGTTTATTTTTCTCTTTTTCTTTATACAAATTATTATAAACTTTTAATTCATTTTCTTCCTTACTTGCTTCTATAGGTGTCATTTTAATGGATCTATGATAAGAATTATTATAATTCTTAATTAATTTATCTAGTACATTTAACCACTTTCTAGTATTATTTGCTGTGAAATACTTCCACATTTTAGTCTTTAAAGTTCTATTGAATCTTTCAATAACAGCACATTTAATCTCAATATTCTCAGTTGTAAACCAGTGAATATTTTCATCCTTGAATAACTTTTGAGTTTGTTTATTTATAAACTCTGTACCCTTATCTGTTTGAAGTTTTTCTGGTTTTCTTTCTTTAAATATTTTTTTAAATGCTCTAGTTACCTCTTCACCTGTTTTTCTTTTAATCGGAATTGTCCAAGCATATTTACTGAATATATCAATCACTGATAAAATATAATTTGTGTCATTATTAAAGGATTTAAATTCTTGCATATCTATAAGGTCAGCTTGAAATTGGTCATTGACATGAGAAACATAAATTCTTCTTCTTTTAAATCTATGAATAAGTGGTTTATGTTTTGTATATACATCTTGTTGATGTAAAAACTCTTCTATATCTTTCATGGGTAATTTAGTTTTTCTTTGTAATTCATTAATACCACAATAACCAGTTTCTGGTGTATAATAAATATTTTTAAGGTCTACGTCTTTAAAAAAACACTCTTTTTAGATCCACAAACTTTACACTTTCCTTTTGCCATGGGTCTACCATTTTTAGCTACTGTTTCTTGAATATCTTTAGTTTCAGTTTTTCTGTTTGCACTTTAAGCAATACATATAGGATGAAATTCCTAAACCAAATGTTTTCTTTGCTTTTATAATTGGTTTTATAACAGCTCTAGCTTGTTTCTCTCCTAATGGATAGAATCCACTTGTAGTATTTTCAATTGAATCTAAATCGTTTAAGAGTTCTTGATCAGCAATATGTCTCTGTTTAGTATCTTTAAGCTACGTCATGTTTTTTACAAGCTTTATCAACTCTGTTAATTCCTGGATCACCTCTTTTAATCTCTTTTCTAATTTTGTAAATGGGCCACAATACTGGTACCCTGGTATATGCATTTCAGGTGGATTTAGTTTATCTTGTAACCATCCTACTATATCACCTCCTTGTAATTCCATTTATTTAAGTGTAAATCTATTTTACATATCTATAACCATTTAGTTGCGTTTGTTTTACATATTTCTCTAAAGGAAAATACTTCATATTTTTTATAAAATCCTCTTCTCTAACGTAAGCATCCTGTTCTGAAATTGAATTAGCGTTTATTAAATTTAATATCTGTTTATAAAATTTGTAAGCTTGTTTATATTCTTCTTTTCTTTCTGAAATATTTAGAGTTTTATCAACAACTTCAATGACTCCTGCTCCTAAAGAAAGTGCTGCTAAAGGAATAAATGCAAAAGCTGATAAACCTGAAGCACTAAATATAAATTTGCCTACTGATAATGATATACTAATTTTATTATAGTAATTAAAACTTTTTCTGTATACATACATTTTCTTTTCTAAATATTCTTCCATTTATATAGGATCAAAGTTATGTCTGTATCTCATATGAGGATTTTTCAAATCTAACATGAAGAAATCATAAGGTTTTTTAATACTTTTTGATAAGGATCTATATTAAAATCACCATCAATTTCTCTAATAATTTGTTTAATTTCTCTGTGCTGAAGTTTAAAAAATATAAAGTAATCACAGTTTTTTCTTATATCAATAGGTGTTGAATAATAGGTCTGTGATAAATAAATAATGGATGCATTTTTCTTCCTTCCTCTTATAAAAAGTTTTTCAATTTCGGTTTGATCTTTTTCTTTTACACAGTCATCAAAGATAACTAGATTTTTTAATGAAGGATCTAAGTCATCTACAGTAATAAATTCATTTATGTCTGAACTAAATAATGTTTCTTTCTTAAACTTTTTAAATAATTTTAATAACTTATTTTTATTCTTTCCCTTTATTTTTAAAATGTCTTCCTCTTCTATATCATCAAACATTGAGTAATTTTCTTTTAATTTAGAGTATTTAGGTTCGTTAATATCTTTTGCACATATGAATAATGCATCAAAATTTAAATGATCATATATTAAATTTAATAGTAAATTTGTTTTTCCACATCCTGAAGATCCTGTTATTAAAAGTTTAAAAGGATGAATAGGTAATATTGGATTTTGATTTGGATCTATAAATTCTTCTGGTTCTGAATAATCTTTTAGTTTAATGCTGTAAGGCTTAATCATATTTATTTAATAGAAATTCAGCATCTTCAATAAACATTTCAGCTTCAAATAATAAGTCTTCAGCTGGTATTCCTTGAGATAAATAACATTCAGCTAGATATAATGCCATTTCAGCAAAAGATAAATATTCTTCAATTTGTTCTTCCATTTATATAAGTAAAATAATTTGCTTGGAAGTAAAATAATTTACTTGGTAGTAAAATAATTTGCTTGGAAGTAAAATAATTTGCTTGGAAGTAAAATAATTTGCTTGGAAGTAAAATAATTTGCTTGGAAGCAAATTTTCAGTTAAATAAATGAGTAAAGTGATACAAGATTTATTAAAATTAGCAAAAGTAAATGCTGAACTAAGAAAACGAAATAAGGAAAAGCAATTAGAAGATTTAGGATATGAAGAGGCAATCACAAAATTTCATAAACCTATAGTTGAAAAATTAGAATATCAAGATGTATCTAGAAAAGAAAATTTAAAAGCTATTCAAGATGCAATTGAAGAACTTTCATTTCAACCAATTGCAGAATCTTCAAGATTTCCTGCCTTAGAAGATGTTGAAGAACCTATTTCAGATGCTAAAGAAATGTATGAGAGAGAAGCAGGAATTCATAAAATTAACTTAAACAAAAACTTGAATGTATCAGTTATTAAAAAAAAGTTAGGATTTGATTTACCTTCAGAATTAGTTAATAAGTCTGATGAAGAGATTGATGAAAAAATAAAACAAGCAAATGAAAAAATCAGTGAAATCGGACGTCTAAAAGGTCCTCAAGTAAAAGCACTTAATAATGCTAAAGATGAAGAAAAAAGAAAAAATTACAGAAAAAAATTGATCGTTTCGATTATAAAATGGTTGAGGTGCGAAAATATATTAGAGCATTAGAAGCTCTCAAAATGGGGAATTACTATATGGGTGAGGGTCTTAATATTTTAGATAAATTAACAGATAAAATATGTAAGGGAACTAAAAATAAGAAAGTATATAACCAAGTAGTTCAAATACTAGATTTATTATTGAAAGAGGGTAAAATGACTAATGAGCAAGTAAAACAATATTATTCAAAGTTTCTATCTTAATAAATGAGTAATTATATTGTATCAAGAATTTATTTGAGTGAAGGTCAGAAAAACAAATTAAAATCAGCAGTTAAGAAAGGTGAAGAAATTACATTGCAAATTGATAAAACTAAAAGTGCTAATCATGATATGTATTTAACAAAAACTCAAATTACTCAAATTAAAAATGGTAAACGAATAACTATAAGTAAGACACAATTAAAGAAAAACGGAGGTATTTTACCCTTTTTGATCCCTATCTTAGCTGCTCTTGGTACTGGTGCTTTATCTGGTGCTGCTAGTTTTGGTGTGAATAAAGCTTTAAGTAAAGTAACTGGATCAGGTTGTAAACCGAAAGGTTCACACCTTAAAAAAAAACATTCTGGAAAGGGAGTTCTTCAGAATTACGAGGTATATCCAATAAAACGATAGAACAAAATATGAAAGATGTAAAAGGATTCAGAGGTGTATTTACATCAGATTTATTACCTAAAAAGATTAAGAAATTTGAAAGTGGAATTATTAATTTAGATATATCTACAGGACCTGGGACTCATTGGGTCTGTTATTATAATGATCCTAAATATAATTTTGTGGAATATTTTGATCCATTTGGAGAATATAAATATAAAGACATTAAATTGAATAACATTTTCATACCTAAAAATATTGTAAAATATCTTGAAACATCTAATAAAGGAATTAGATATAATTCGAGTTTTTTACAAGAACCAACATCTGTTAAATGTGGTTTTTATTGTATGAAATACATAACTCAAAGGAATAAAGGTAAATCACCTGTTGAAGTTTTATATTCTTTTACCCAAGAACCAAGTGGTTATAATGAAGATTTTGTGCTTAATAAATGTTAATTTTAGATTCAAAAAATTTTGAGAAATCAGAAGATTTTACAATTGAATATGTCCCACCTATTCCTGTTAATGAAAATTCAAAAATAGCTTTAAAATCTATGTCTATGTGGGTTTCATGGAACAATATTGATGAAGAAAATAATACATTTAAGTATTTTGATGGTAGTTTATGGCATGAAATAACTTTAGATAATGGAAATTACACATTAAGGGAATTAAATAACTTTTTAATAAAACGATTTGGAGATGAACCACCAATTAAATTCAAAGCTAATTTCGCTACACAGCGCTTTATAATTGAATTAAAAGATGAATATAAAATTGATCTTAGAGAGAGTAAATTACATGAAATTTTAGGATTTGAATCAGAAATATATGAAGATAATCATCAGGAAGGAAAATATATGGCAAACATTTCTAGAGGAGTTGATGACATACACATTCATTGTGATGTAATTACAGGAGCTCTATATAATAATATTAATTCAGATATTTTGTATTCCTTTACGCCATCTAATCCTCCTGGTAGTTTAATAAAAATTGATGAAATAAATCCTTTATTTTTACCCATTAATAGACGAAATTATATTCATAGAATTCGAATGTATATCACGAATCAAGATAATGAACTGATAGACTTGAATAATATGAGAGTTTTATATAGATTAATTTTAGCTTAATAAATGAATTATAACAAACATAGATTATATGCAAAACGATATGGTGGTAATATCTTCACTGAAGGAATTGGAAAAAAATATTAGAAGTTTTAGGTAAATCAGCAATTGAAGATAAAGCTAAAAAAGTTATTCAAAATAAACTTGAAAATATATTATCTAAACCTCCTGTAACTGTTAATGATATATTAGCTAAAACGAAAATTCAGGATGGATCTGGTTTGAAACGGTATAAATGAGTTTTTTATCCTAATAAATGGAAAAACTTTGGGACTTAAAAGCTATTCCAGATTATTACAGTAATAAAATTGCTAAGTATGAATATATAAAACATAATGAAGATAGTACTAATGTAAAAGAATCTGATCAATATAAGTTTACTATTAAAGATACAAATTCACCTATATTATATAGTAACGGTTATATATGCTTAGAAAGTAAAATAGTAAAAAATAATAATGATACTATAGGAACTGATAATGTTACATTTGTAAATGGTGGGAATCTGTTTAGATCCGCTTCATTAACTATAGGAAAAGAACAAACTGATTCTAATATTGAATGTGCTTCATTAATTCATCAAATTAATGGACTTATAAATTTCACAAAAGATTATTCCACTTCAGAGGCTACAAATATGATGTATTATGTTGATACATCAGAATCAGCTGATAAAGATAAAATAGTAATAGATGATCCTAATAAAGATGTAAAGAAAGGATCAGATATCAAATTAAAAGAAAATGCCTCTTATAATAAAGGATTTAGACAGAGATGGCTTTTAACAAAAAACAGTAATGTAATAAAATTTTGGATTCCTTTAAGACAACTGTTTGGGTTCCTCAACGATTTTAGAAGATTAATTTCTGATATAAAAGTTACATTTGAATTTCAAAGAAATAGTCATAATGATATGTTATACACAGATGTTGCAAATCCTAATTATAAAGTTATTATATCTGATTTTCAATTATGGTTACCTTATGTAGAGTTGTACCCATCCATTGAGGCTGAATTTAAAAGTATAGCTTTGAATTCTACACCTATTGAAATTACTTGGTGTTCTGCTTCAATTGAGAAAAGTAATCAGCAAACAACATCAAGTGGTGCATGTCATATAAGAACTACATCTGATGAGGTGTTAAGTGTTCTTGTCATTCCACAGTATGTAGAAAAAGAAAACAATCAAACTCAGAATAATATGATTTTTGATAATTTAGATCTCATTGAATGCTGGATAGTATGTAATAATAAAAAAGTTCCAGAAGAAATTTATAAAACTAATTTTAAAGATGGGCAGTTAGATTATAATAGATGTTATTCTGAATTATTAGCAGCTGGATTAAATACTCATAATACTGAAAGTGGATGTCTTATAAGTTATGTAAATTATGCGAGATTGTATCCAATCTTTTATTTTAATTTATCTAATCATCCAGAGTATACTAATATTTCGAATTTAAGACTAGAATTTAACTGGAGATTAGGATCGAATCCAGGTAAACCATATAGATTTTATTTCATCGTGAATGAAAGAAAAAGAGGATCACTTAATATGGCTAATAAGGAATTTAAAACTTTGAAAACTTTAGATTAAATAAATGAATTGGTACCCTTTTGGTTCGTCTTATGAAGAATTTGGAATTGGACCATCTGGACCTCCTGGAAATGGATTTAAATTAACAGATGATGGTAATTATGATATGGAAGAAAAAAATTTAAAAAATTGTAAAGAACCTATAGATGAACATGATGTTACTACAAGAGAATATGTTTTAAAACAAATGAGAGAGAATAATCTGGAAGTTAAAAATGAAATAGAAAAAAATATTAATGGTAGTTTTTCAGATTTTGTTCAAGAAACTGCTGTAAGAATAAGAGATTTAGATGCTGTACTTAAAGGTGAATTAAGTAATTTGGATCAAAAATATTTACATATTCAAGATGGGAATGTGATTAATGCAAAAGGTAAAAGAATAGGAAATGTTGCTGATCCTACAGCAGATAAGAATGCAGTGAATAAGAGGTATTTAGAAAATAATGTTTTATTTTTAAAAGATGAAAAGTTTGATGTTCAAAATAAAAGACTAGTGAATATTCCATCTCCTCAGGATATGTATGACGTAGTTAATAAAAATTATGTGGATAATAAAAAATTTTATGCAACAATTCAAGAAGATCAAAAAGCATATAATACTCGTGGTGCTATGCGTTATTGGGAACCAGTCGTTTTTATGAAATTTAGTAGCAATCTCCTTGACAGAAATATGAAACTGAGTGAAAATATGGATATGAAAATTACATTTTATTTACGTCCTAATTATACTAATGGGAAATCAGAAGTTTTAATTACACTTGGGGAGAATATATTATTTAATGGTGATGTCTACACCGATAAACCTTTAATACTCTTTGCATCAGGAAAACAGAATGATGAATTAAGTATACAAGTCATGTCTTATTTAGAATTAAACATTTTTAAACCTTACTTAGAAATTGAAAAAATAACATTCCATTTATAAAAATACATTCTATGTAAATGGATAGACTAATTAGGAGCAGTATTAATTGGGATTCATTTTCTAAAGATAATGAACTTTCAGAAGATATAATTAGAAGTGTAAAAGATGCAGTAAATTGGGATTTAATATCAGAATATCAAAAATTATCTGAAGATTTTATTTCAGAATTTCGTGATAAAGTGAACTGGGATAAAATTTCTCAATATCAGATTCTTTCTGAATATTTTATGAATAACAATGAATTAAACTGGTCTTTGATTTCTCAATATCAAACACTTTCTGAGGGTTTTATATTAATGAATATTGATAAATTAGATATGAGAAGAATTTCTATGTATCAGAAATTAAGTAATGATTTTATAAAAGAAAACTTTCGATTCTTAGACATGTCAGTAATTCCAATAAAACAAAAATTAAGTGAAGAAACTATAGATTTTCTTAGTGATTTTATTGATTGGAAAGAAGTTACAAGAAATCAAGAATTAACAGAAGATTTTATTATGAAATATAAAGATAAAATTAACTGGTGTGATATTGTTATCAATAGAAAATTCTCTGATGATTTTATAAATGTAAACTATAAAAAACTTGTTGTGTATCTACTTGCAAAGATATGTCATAAAATTTAAATATTTTTTAATCTTCCTACACTTTTTATCTTCCTATAAGGGGTATCCATTTTGGGTACCCCTTTTTAATGCATTTTTAAAAAGGACTTTGCAAAGTACCAATTCAAAGTAGTTTGTTTTACAACTTTTCTATTCATCACTGAAACCATCATTTCATCACTTTTAAAATCAAAGCTATTCAAAGTTCAAAATGATTGCAATTGTTCAAAAATGTTCACAAAAATGACTTAAAATGTGTGTTTTTATGATGCTCTAGTTTGATGAAAAACAGAGTAAAAACTTCAATTTTCAAAAATCTGATGTTTTGACTATTTTATGCCCCAAAATCAATGATTTTTAATGAAAATATGGTGTTTTTGATCATAAAAAGCCTTAAAATGTTCGTGATTATTGAGGTCTGAAAAATCAAAAAACGCCTGATTTTGAGGTTTTTTGTAGTATATGATGTGTCCCATAGTATGGGACATATACTACTCCCGTCTCTGTAGCAAACAGATGGGTTCAAACGACTGAACATGATAGCATATACTTTGAAATTTTGTTTGGATTCTTCCGAGGTTCTGGGTGAGTGAAACTGTTGTATAAAAAACGCCGTTTTTTTCTCCGACACCGCAATAATAATGCAACGTATCCGCAAAAGGAACACGGGAATCTGCCACTGACCTACCTAAATTATGCAAAAATTTCTGAAAATATAGACATTCTTCTTTGAATTCAAATAAATGCTCCAATTGGGTCTGTGTGCGCTCATGCATTGTGTAACCAGGGGCACTCACCTGCCCTGAGGTGCCTTGATCTTATAGAAATCTGCTTTATAGAGTAAGCAATTCTGATTTTGGGATTCCCACTGTCGTCCTCATATGTGTTGAAATGCCATGCAAAACTATCAGATCAAGCTTCCAAGCTTGTCACTGTTACTCATTTCTGAATGCCAGCGAGCTCTGTCATTGAAAAGCCCTTCTCCCCACCTCTCTCTCTCTCTCTCTCTTGAACTCTGAGTTTGACCTTGTTTGGAAGAAGTAACTTTCCTGGCTCACGGATCTTACTTTATCATGTGATTCTCGTCGTTCTGTCGGTTGTTCTTTTTTCAAAATGAATTGATATTTTTAATAATTAAATGAATTGATATTTTTAATGATTAAATGAATTGATATTTTTAATAATTAAATGAATTGATATTTTTAATAATTAAATGAATTGATATTTTTAATAATTAAACGAACTGATATTTTTAAAAGGTAAGTAAACTGCTATTTTTTTTAAATTAAATGAATTGATATTGTTAATTATTAAGTCAATTAGAGAAGTACTAACACATTTATAATTTTAAATATAACTGTACTATACTGTTCTGTATATTCAGATAATACAATGTGGTTTGTCATAAATATTTATTTTTTCAAGTCAACCATGGTTTAGCTGGGTATTGACCTATCTTCATCAGGACGAACGGCACGGAAGTATTCAAATTGTATATGACATAATAAATGGTGTTTAAAGTCATGGGTTTTGGTTAGTTGATAGAAATGGTGTGGATGCCATGTCATTAACAATTTGCGAAGACTTCCGATCTGTATATAGAAAGCTTCCAAAATATCAAGTTTGGTGATTGAACCTGGATTGTCAATTAGTTTTGCTTCTTCAAAGAGAAATTTATGGTCCTTTTCGTAACAGTGTTTAGCCATCGATGACTTCTTTAGGTCACAATTCCGAATGTAGGTCTTGCGCTCCTTCAATCGAAAACGCAAGGCTCTATGGGTCTGTCCTATATACGAAGCGCCACATTCACATGGAATTTGATAAATTCCCTGCGAGTTTTTGTCTTCAACATAGTCTTTTGACCTTAAAAAGTTCATTTTGTTTATAGGTTTAAGAATCACTTTAAAATTAAAGGTTTTGAGAATTTTTGAAATTTTGAAGGCAATTTCACGGAAAGAAATGGAACAATGGCAAAATTCTCTCGTAATGGGCGAATCATAGGAGTTAACGTGGAGATAGGCTTCGGTTTCCGGATTTTTTTAGACCCTTGTCTGTAATGGAAGGGTTCTATCCTCTCTGTACTGCAACACCTTTAAGGAAATAAAGTTCTTTTTCCGAACTGTCTTTATCTGAACACATATGTATCGCGCGATATACGCAATTGTAAGAGGCGCTGAGTTTTTATTACCAAGGGTGATTGGACTTGGTATGTGGAGGTGAAACAGCAGCTGAAGGCTTCCAATAAATTTTGGTTGCCAGATATCCATTTGAGCGAGTAGCCAGGACGTCAAGGAATTCTGTGTTGTTTGTAGAAAAGCAAAAAGGCTATTTCATTGCCATTTGTTGTTGTTGTTGTTTGGTTTCCGTAATAGGCTAAAGGTGCTTTTGTTACATGTATTCCCAACATTTTGGTGTCCTTCAGCATGATATTTTTAATAATTAAATGAATTGATATTTTTAATAATTAAACGAACTGATATTTTTTTGGATTTTTTTATCACAAGTTGAAGAAATGATCTTCGAGATGTCAATCACATTATTGCGCTGCGAGAAGGTACTCCTTAACAAACAGAACCCAACAGCTTCCTTAACAAAGAGCAACCAGTGCTTTGTTACCCTCTTCCAAACCCTTGCCTTCACGAAGAACGGAAACTTAACAGAGAAGCACATATGAAGTGCCATTTGTACACGTCACAGCCATGGCTTGACTACTTTTATTGGCTGAGCGCGATGAGAAACGAGACAAAAACGTGATACTCCAGACATGGAGGTGCGCAAGATTTCATTTCTCCGTAAGGCTCTGAGCTTGGGACTGGACGAAAAACACGCATTATTGCAAGCAGTAACACAGGAAAATAAATCAATAGCACTCGAACCGTTTCAGGCAGTGCATTTTAACCCTGCGTAATGCGCTCTTTTGGATGGCATTTTTGTTCCGCCACAACGAACGGTCTCCGGAATATACGACTCAGCGAAATAGCCCATCACTGAAGTTGCAGTTGCTCTCGGCATAAATCACAACCGCTGAAGTTTCGGCATGAAAAAGATGGACACGTTGTTTGCAGTTCAGACTCGTGAAAGACGTGCGGTTGCTTCTGGGAGAGGCGCGGCTCGATACGGCCGGTTTCAGTTGCGAACAATCAATCACGGAAGGTACTTCAGCGCCTATCACTACATCTTTTGACTTTAATAGAATTATTCTGCAAGGCGGGATCAGAATAAAACTGTTTATTCTGTAATGCGGAGAATTTCACAACTGAAAGAGCCGTTTATCCTGTTGTGTAGAATTTCATATTAAATGGAAACTGTTTATTCGACAGAGCAAAATTTTATCTTTGCCCAAAAATAGTTTTTTAAGTCGGGCAGAATTTCATAATATAGAAAAAATGTTTCAACAGAAACATTTCTTAACTAAATAAATCGGGCATTTTAAATAAAAATTACATGAATCGATGTTGTTAATATTTAAATGAATTGATATCTTAATAATTAAATAAATTGATATTTTTATTAATTAAACGAAGTCCTATTTTTAAGAATAAAATGAATTGATATTTTCAATAATTGAAAAGAGTACTAACACAATTGCAATATTAAATATTAAAAAATGTGCCTTGAAGGAGGAAACTCCCCCCCCCCCCAAATATTCTTCTTGAAGGAAACTGCAAGGAGAATTTAAAGAAAGTAGCATAGGTAAGGGCTGACTACATAAGTTACGTTGCTGTAAAACTTTAAAACAGCTTTCTGAGTGAAATTATGAAGGCCAAATGTTATACACTGAGTGGACAGAAATTATGTGCCTTTATTTGTGGGTGTCTGAACTCTCTCTTCGTTGGTTACGCCAAGAATTTGTATAAGGTAAGCCTTTTTCGTGGGCGATGAAGGTGTTACGCTATGTCTAAAACCATGACTAAGGAAATGTTTAACTAAATGAGAATACGATGTACTAGTTTACGGCCAGACGAAGCATAAACAGAAGTCAACTTACGATAACCTTTTCTTAGTCTAGCAAATTAAAGACATCCGCAATATAGCCACATATAATATCGTATCATCTAGCTTTTACACAGATAGAACATCTCCACACACACACATACACTGAACAACTGCTGTATTGTCCTTTTTATCTATCGTTCTTATCACATTCATACGTCACCCTCTCTGACCTCAAAAGTGTTGCCAACCTCATTCGTGTGAGAGAGAAGGTATCACGTTAAGTTCGGAAAGTGTAAAAGAGAACAAACTCAAATTTACATAGGAAAAGAAACTAAAAATGAAAGTTAAATTAGAATATACGTCACAATTGTTACGAAATACAGGGTGGCAATAAAAGGTGTTAAAAACTAAAATGCTGTCCTCAGTATACTGAGCGCTCAAGCTTAGTTTGGTTTTTCTCACATGACAACATGCAGACTGAAATTTGAAGACGACGCCCTTCTCCCTATTTCCTTTTCAAAATGGAGTCCCTCAGCATGGAACAGCGACCATTTATAGTGCAAACTTTTTGTGGTTTTGTGCGCACTGGGGCAGTGAAAACCCACATGTCCAACAGGTGGCACTTCTTCACTAAAAGCACCAAAAGCATCACTAACTCTTGCATTGAAGTTCTGTGCAATGTTACTGGTGCAAGCAGAGGAATTCGGACGTCATTGGATGGTCAACAGCTACTATTTCATTCAAGATAGTGCACGTTCACATCAAGTTGACTATGTGTTTTCCTGGCTACAGTACACGTTTCGGGACCGTATTGATATCTTAATAATTAACACTAAGATGTTCACCGAGATGTTCACAGGACAGGGCATTGAATTGCCATCCTATAGCCCTGACCTGAACTCATGTTATTTGCTTCTGTGATGTTATTGAAGAACCCAGTCTTCCGGACTATCTATAAGACCGTTGAGGACTTAAAAAAAAACATTGCAGACGAAATGCAGGTCGAACAAGACGTGTTGGAGCGTGTTCTCGGCAATTTCCTTCCCGGTCTCTATACTGGGGTCTGTGGTAACGGTGGACATTTTAAAAATCAGCTCTTATTAGGCTGTAAAGAGTGTGTTTTCGAAAAAAGCGTATGGAACGTGTGTAATGCAAGATTCTGCGGGTCTGCGATGACGTAAGCATTTCAGGGTGCTTTGCGCGAAAGAATAGATTCTGAGGACAGAACGTACGCTGTTGTGGTGAAGATTAGTTACACGTGGCGACGATACGATAGCGATATCGAAGGACGGTGTAAGTGTAATATTGCTCTATGAATATTTGAATGGTGTGAATGTTACGGAAGCACTTGGAAAATTGCAAAACGCGTTTGGTGAAATATTATCGGACAGAATACTTGCTATGACTGGTAACGACAATGGTGTACGGGATCTGTCTGATGCGTTAAGAAATGGCATAATCAGTAAGGTTGAATATGATACACTTCAACTCGTGCTATCGACCAAGCCTGATGTGCTATCGACCAAGCCTGATGTGCTATCGACCAAGCCTGATGTGCTATCGACCAAGCCTGATGTGCTATCGACCAAGCCTGATGCGAAAGGAAGATAAAAATGGAAAACTGCTTGGCATAGCTAAATGTGATCATCCTCACCTGTGTGTGTGGACCACTGCATCGGAGTGATCTCGGTGGCGATAACACGTGTGACGAGTGAGAATGCCTTGGTGACACCGTGGGGAATGCTACCATACAACTGGCACCTGATGCGTCATCATGGGGCTACCTTCTAGTGAGTGGCCCCTGCGCTACATCGCGGCAAAAACGCGTTGGGATACAACACCTATCGACCGAATGTGGCGGCAGGGGTGCGAGGAAGGTAACGTGCGTCACCATAGTGTGACTGGTGCAGGCAGGTGGGCTGCCAAACGTCAACCTCTGTATTCGATTGTAAGCAGAAGCATTTCTACAACCCCTAGCTCAGTACGTTCAACAAGGTGTACAGGCAGCTCACGGACTGTGAATCTCAGATTGGCTGAACAAGGTTTGCGCTCTCGCCAGCCATTGTTACGGCAGTCACCCACCACAGCACATGATCGCACAAGTTTGCTCTAGTGTCGGGCCAGATACGAATGGCTCAACGACTGCAACCATGTCGCATTCAGCGACGAGACACGTTTCTGTCTCACCACCGACGATCACCGACTGAGAGTCTGGGATCGAAGTGGTCACCGGGATGATCCTGCTGCCATCCCTGACGAGTTGAATCTTGTCATATACAGCGACGAGTCACTCTTCTGTCTCAACACCGACGATCAGCGATTGAGAGTCTGGAAGCGACGTGGTCACCGGGGTGTTCTTGCTGCCATCGGGGACGAATGGAACCACGTCATATTCAGCGACGAGTCACGCTTCTGTCTCAATATCAACGATCGCCGATTGATAGTCTGGAGACAACGTGGTCACCGGGATGATCTTGCTGCCATCCGTGACGAATGGAATCATGTCATATACAGCGACGAGTCACTCTTCTGTCTCAACCCCGACGATCGGCGATTGGGAGTCTAGATGCGACGTGGTCACCGGGATGATCTGGTTGCCATCTGGGACGAATGGCAGCAAGATCATCCCGGTGACCACGCTTCTGTCTCAGTACCGACGATCGCCGATTGAGAGTCTAGAGATGACGTGGTCACCGGGTTGATCTTGCTGCTATCCGAGACGAATGGAACCATGTCATATTCAGCGACGAGTCACGCTTCTGTATCAGCACCGACGATCGCCAATTGAGAGTTTGGAGACTAGGTGGTCACGGAGATTATCATTCTCTCACTCTTCAGCGTCATACAGCTCCTCAACCTGGTGTGATGGTTTGGAGCCCTGTCGTTTTCAACAGACGTTCAACTCTCGTATACATAGTAGGTTCAGTGACAGCCTGGCGATACATTGATGGGGTGCTGAAACCCATTTTATTGCTGTAACTCTATGATACCCCTGATTCCCAGTTTTAATTACACTGCTGGCCACCCAAAATGTAACACCAAGAAGGACACGAGATAGCAAAGCCAGATTTACTAGACACATAACAACAGATACAAAGATGAAACGATTGAGCTTACAAGCCCGTGCGACTTGCGGAACACGCAGAGATCAATAGTTCGTGTGGTCCCCATGGCTGGCAATAACGGCCGCTACACGCCGCGGCATCGAACGAAAGAGGCTTTGGGTGTAGGCTTGGGGTATGTCGGTCCAGGCTGTTTCGACACGCTGCCACAGTTCATCAGGCGTAGTCGCGGGTTGTGCTTGCCGGGCCCCTCAGTTGCCGATCAGCGACCATACGTGTTCGATGGGCGACATATCGGGAGAACAGGCGGGCCAAGGCAGCAGTGAAACCTGGTGGGCCGTGAGGAATTGTTGCAGGATACGCGCCACGTGCGGGCGCCCGTTGTCCTGCCGAAACGTGGCCGCTGGAAGGTCCTGCAGGTAAGGGAGGACTACAGGCTCCAAAACGTCGGAGATGTAGCGGTTGTTGTTGAGTGGACCCAGCAGAAATCGTCTTGCTGGGCCAGCACTGCCAGCAATGGCCCAGCACTATGTTGCCGCTCCCGAACCGTCAATAAAATGTCCGGGCGGCCAACAGAAGGGCCAGAAGTTCAGGCCAACAGTTGGCACCCCATCAGTTGTCATATGCCACAACAGGGCCATCAGTGGTCCATCACAGGCACTAGCTGCCACAAGTGGCCCTTCAAGCACGTGCCAGAAATGATGGCTAGCCTAATGTGGTCCGCTAGTGTGCCGTTAGTTGCAGCTGGCAACCACGTGACGTAACTGGTGGCTTGCCGAATCTTGTCCGCCAATATCCCAGTAGTAGCCATAATAATAATAAAAGCAAAGATAACTGCATTTTCCCAAAGCTACAATTTTCTTTCTTCTACCCTTACGAAGTTTGTGATATAACGCACTGCACTGGGTAAATTTTCTCAACAGATCGGAAAAACACCTGTTTGTATCTGAGTAGATTTGAACTTGGACCGTTGGCGTGATAGCTGAGCTCTCTACCGACCGGACTAATTTGTCATATTCGAGCACAAGCTTAAAGCTGTCTGTTTGGTGTGCAATGTGTAATCGAAAGCTTCCCTCTTTCATTTTACAATATTGCGTGGTATTTTTCATAAAAGTCAGTTTCATATAGTTGATAAATTAATTTTTTCAGCGTAACGATGTTTTTTTTTTTTTTTTTTTACCTTAAGGAACTTCACTCATTTTCAAGGCGTGTACATACTTAAAGTCGCTTTCCAAAGTTTTGTACTGTCCTTGCCGTCTTGAAAAGAGATTGTTGAATAAATATATATTTACCCGGGTTAATGTCACATTCTGTTACATTTTCAACGTTGTGTCTTTCCTTTCCGTTGTCCGAAGCTACATTTCTTCTAAAGAGTAAAAAATATTTTATTTTACTTCTCGTTATTTTTAGAAGCCAATTCCTCCCAGTCTTGTGTATTCAACCCATGGATGAGTACACCACATAGCATTGTTTTTTTTTTCAAATAATTAATAAATTTTGTACGCGTATAATTCTTTTTTTTTTTCTCCAACAAACGTTGTTTTAATGGTTTTCCAGGATATGTGTTTCAAGCGGTTTCAAATTTTTTCTTGTTATTCATCCACTCCATTCCATGAATTGTTATTCATGGGAATGGAGTGGGTGTATGTATTTCATGGCTGTAATCTAGTATTTCACGGCTTAATCTGATATCTTCGTCGACGTAAAATTTCATTAGGAAATTAATTCGCCTCACCAGATTCTTAACATCCACTAAAATAACACGATGGCGGTAGCGTCGTCTTCAAAACTGGTACCATGAGAGACACAGCAAGTGTTGCATCTGCGCATGCGCAGTCCCGTTGCTTCCACCTGCTGTTGGGGGTTGCATTGGTTGCCAGCTACGGGCCACTAGTGGCACTTGCTTGGAGGCCCACAATTCACGGCGATGCTGCAGGGCCATCAATGGCTCGCCAACTGATAGCGCTGCCACCAACGGACCACTACCGGGCCGTGAGCGGCAGATTTCAGCCAGCAGTGACCCATCACTGCCAGCTGGTAGCCAGCAGTTTCCCAGCACTTGTGTTTTTGCTGGGTACCGGCGATGCGTACCAAAGGGGTGCGGATGTCATATCCAATTGCGCCCCAAACCATAACGCCAGGCGACGGACTGGTATGGCGATGCATAATGCATGCATCATACAGTCTCTCGCCGCAGTGCCGCCACCCGCGGATCCGACCATCGTGGTGTTACAAGCAGAAGCGGGATTCGTCGGAGAAGACAATGTAGTGCCATTCCGTAGTCCAGGTGCGGCGTTCAACGGCCCACTACCGCAGCACTCGCCAGTGGTGTAACGTCAATGGTAATCGGAGCAATGGGCGCCGTGCGCCAAGTCCCCGCTCCTGCAGACGACGTCGAACGGTACGTGATGACACAGGTTGTTGCGCAACACACCCTAATTCCTGCGCTAACGTTCGTGATGTGGCAGTGCGAGCCGTCAATGCCCGCAGCACAACATGCCGGTCCTCTCGTTCGATGGTGTGCCGCGGCTGCAGCAATTGCTCACGTCGGTCCGTTCGTCCCTCCTGCATCCACCGAATCCATACTCGCCTCACTGTGGCTGGATATCGTCCCACACGGGCACCGATGTCTCGGTACGATAAACCGCTGTCGCGATAACCCACTATTCGTCCTCTGTCGAACTCCGAAACGTGCTGGAATGACTGCCGTATTCTGCGACGAGGCATCAGGAAGCTTCTCACGCACAGGTCCGGCAGCACAACACACTTCCACTGCTTACACCCCGCTTTCTGTGCACCCTTCTGATAGTGCTTCTCGGTGGTGTGCCGGGCGCACATGATTTGCATATGCCCTGCAATGCTAATCGTTTGCATGTCCTCTCGCGGGCGACGCATGCTGCGAATTTCAGGTCAATCGGATGCTTCCTTGTTGGTGTTGCATTTTGGGTGGCTAGCAGTGTAGTTATAATAGAGATGTGGAGCATTATCCTCTTTTAATAATGCATACATTTCCTGGTACGGGGCCGTAAAACTAAAAATATTTTTTTCGCTATCTCTGCTTCCGGGAGACGTATTTGAAAAGTTATCTTTGTCTAGCACTGCTTTTCCCATGAGGAATAGTTTTCGCCTATTTTCAACAATCCCGTTATGCAAAATTCTTCTTTTAGAAGGCGTAGGATTATATCATGTTCCATTCTTTACACTTCCTTTTTAACTGTTCGATTTGAAAATCTTTTTGTCTCCGATACCTTCCTTCTGCTATAAGAAGCTTTTTTGTGCTCCATTTGTTCATTTTCGTAAAATACTTCTTAGCCGCTCTTGTAGGTAAGTAGATGTTTGTATTTCTGGACTTTTTATCGATTGTAGACACATGTCTGATTTTTTTTCTAATCTATTACATTGACTTTGAATAACTTTGATAAATTTAATTTGTTTCAGAAAGGATTCAAAAGACGCGCTAATTACAACCGAAAATTTGGTGTCACCTTTCTTAAATAGAAGATGCCATCGCTCTATCCAAGTTATTTTACAAGCAATGCATAGCAACTGAAAAATTGTTGTCCCGACACCGCTGGGATCGAATCCCAGATCTCTCAATAACTAGCCGAGTGCGTTCGCTTCACGCTACTGTGCCAACAATTTACAGCGCTATGTGTGGTTTATCAGTCAGCATCTGACTACACAAATCCGTATTGAAGGCCTCAGTAACTGATATGTCACCATCTTCGCCATCTGGTGGCATTAACAGAGATGACATCGTTTACTTACGTTAGCTGCACGTATTTGAATTAATTTTTATTATTACAGCGCAATACCAGATATCTAGCTTTTTTTCTTATTTTGTCGAGTGCTTCAAAACACACACTTTCAGTCTTAAGGTCACTATAGTTATTTTAAGGAGGGCTTCTGACGCGTTGAATCCTCCCCCCCTCTTCCTCCTCGGTGCGCCACTGCCACACACGGCACTCATGTCCAGCCTTGTGTACTGTGTTGGACTGCGCCATTTATGTGATGAGGGTAAGTGTATCTAATTAATGGCTATCTCAGTTTATGTGATACACTGCTGGTGCTATGAAAAGATCAATGACGCGGCAGAATGCAAATGCTTTTACTTAGCCCCCCTGCTATTTTCGATATTGAATGAAATAATTTCCTTTTAGAAAAAACATGCTGTTTATTAAAAAAAAACAAAATTTTTTCATCATGCTGAACTTACATTTGGAAACCACGCTGAATGGAAATATTTAAACATTATTTTACTTTATTATTTATAAAAGACTAAAAATATATTTATAAAGTACGTTGCATGATCCACCGATCATTGTTTGCTAAAATTCTGTACAAAGATACCATTACCGTAATATTTGATTCTACGGTAATGGTATCTTTTTACGTATTTCCTGTCATTAGAGACTATGATTCAACATTGAAGAATTGCCATTCATTAACCACTTGTTACGACGTTTTCTTTTTCTCTTTTGTAATTTTCTTTTTTTTTTTTTAAACTCTTTTGTGGTGTGCGATGAATACTTTGCTTTCGAGATAAATACACATTAGTATAGATAACATGTTCGCTATTTATCTTCATCTCTCTCCTTATAGGATGAACCAGAAAGAAAGCTTAGAAATTGAAAACCCAGTTTCAGCTTCTTTCGCCGCTCTTCATTAAAGCACTTTGTTCCGAGAAAACCGATCCCATTTCAACTTTGCATTAAACACTTAGCTTTATGCCACTTGATTGTTTGTTTTTATTCCTTTTAACGTAAACCTCCTAAACTAATGGATGCTAGTCGCATCGATGATTCATGAAATAAATAAGCCTAGGAAAAATATCTTCCCTGAAACTGCAACGAAACCTTAAAGTAAGTTATCCATAAAACTTGAGAATAAAAAACTAAATACTCTTGTTTATAAAATTTATCAATAACATAAGAGCAATTCCTTTATAAATGCTTGGATAATCTTTGTAAAACAAATAAGATAATATCGTTAATTTCATCTGGACATTTAGTACAATAAGGAGTATTATAGTTTTACTAATCACCGTTTATGATACAGTCAAACCCGCTTAATGGAATAGCCTATTTGTCATACTAAAATATTCCAGTAAGCGGGATATTCCATTATCCGGGATCTCTCTAAATAAATTCGCATCTCTCTAAATAAATTCGCATTACGTATTATCCGGGATCTCTCTAAATAAATTCGCACTAGGTGATGCGTAACATCACAGCCTCTCCTTGACAAATGTCAACCCCGCCTTCTCGTGGTGCATCCTGTTCCCACTAAAGGGGCTCTGACGACCGCCAATAGCGGTATAACTATACCATCGGGATCAGAGGAAATGCTATCCCACACTCACCAACCCGCTTGGCCAGCGTGGTGAGTTATGGCCAAACACCTCCAAAATGACTCTACAACTTAAATCTTGGCCCTCAGTCTCCGGCAGCTGGAATGTACCTGGCCAAGGCAGCGGCCAGTGCGACATGAAGGCAGAGGGTGCTAAGAATCCCCGGAGGACCGGACTAGGCTGCCATTTGATGCTGACCGTGGCTACCTATAACGGACGCTCCCTATCTTCTGATTCAAGGCTTCTTGAATTGGAAGAGGAACTACAAAGGATCAAGTGGGACATCGTCGGGCTAAGTGAGGTAAGGAGAAAAGGAGAAGATCTCATTGAACTGAAAAGTGGACATCTCTTCTATTATCGTGGGACAGATACTGGCAGAACTAGTGGTGTTGGATTTATAATAAACAAGAAACTGAAGGATAAAGTGGTAGAAGTTGAAAGTTCCTCTGACAGAGCTGCACGACTCGTTATCCAACTATCGAGAAGATACCAGGCTCAGATTATTCAAACTTATGCACCCACCATAAGTCATCCTGAAGAAGAAATTGAATAATTTTATGAGGAAATTTGTCATCTAAATAATAAAGGTAAGCAGCACTTGAAAATAATTATGGGAGATTTCAATGCAAAAATAGGGCAACGGCAACAGAACGAAACTTCAGTAGGTAAATTCGGTCACAGCAACAGAAACCAGCATGGAAATACTCTCGTTGAGTTTGCAGAGGCAGAAGGGTTTTTCATCTTGAACTCCTTCTTCAAGAAAAAGCCACACAGGAAATGGACATGGAGACATCCAAATGGGACGACAAGTGAAATTGATTTTATTATGTGTAACAAAAAATTCGTCATAGAAGACTGCAGTGTGCTAAACAAGTTCAACACAGGTAGTGACCATAGATTGGTGAGATGTAAGATGCACCTCAACACTAAACTTGAACGTGGCAAGCTCATAAGACAAACAAAATGTATTGACATAACCAACCTTAAAAAACACCATAATACTTTCAAGTTGGAACTGAAGAACAGATTCTCTGCTTTAGAAGGCCTAACATCGGAAGAAGTGGATATTTCGGAAGTTAACAGAAAAGTAACCAAAGCTCTAATGGAAACAGCAACAAAATTAGCTGGGTTTAAGAACAAGTTGCATGTGAACAAATTATCAGGAAAAACCAAAATGTTGATGCAAAAAAGAAGAGAGATGAGGACAACTAAAGTAGATGTGACTTCCAAAGTGGAATATATAGAGCTATGCAAGACAACACGAAAAAGTATCACTGAAGACGTAAGGAAATTCAACTGTGAGCTAGTGAGGAAAGCAATTGAAAACAACCAAAGCCTTAAGATAGCAAAGCGACATCTCAGTAAGGGAAGAAAACAGATTATGGCTCTGAGAAAAGAAGATGGTTCTATAACAAGAAATAGAGGCGAAATTTTGACAAGAGTGAAAGATTTCTACTCCAAATTATATGAAAGGGATGATACATGTACTCCAGACATCATGAAAGGTACCGGAGTTCTTCCAGTCCTCCCAGCAGAAGTTGCTCATGCAATCAAGAACATGAAGCGAGGGAAAGCTCCAGGAGAAGATGGAATTACTATAGACATCATACAAGAAGCAAGTGGAGAAATTGAAACAGTACTCGCCCAAATTTTCACTCGATGCCTTAATGAAGGGAAGATTCCTGAGGATTGGAACAATGCTACAATGATCCTGCTACATAAAAAAGGTGACATTGAGGATCTCAGGAACTACAGACCTATCAGCCTCCTATCAGTGGTTTATAAAATCTTCACTAAAGTTCTTTCACACCGCTTGAAGGTAACACTGGACATGGCTCAACCGAGAGAACAAGCTGGATTCAGGAGTGGCTACAGCACAATAGATCATATCCACGTACTGAGAGAACTGATTGAAAGAGCGAGGGAATATGAACTTCCATTGTGTATGGCTTTTATCGATTATGAAAAAGCCTTTGATTCGGTGAAACCATCAGCAGTTACCACGGCTCTGAAATCCTGCGGTATTGAAGATGCATACATTAATATTATTAATAACATCTATGAAAATGCAAGTGCAAAGATTCGGCTGTTTGAAAATACAACACACATAAAAATTGGAAAGGGAGTGAGACAAGGTGACACCATATCTCCGAAGCTCTTTAATGCCACATTGGAAAATGTCTTTCAATCACTGAACTGGGAAAACAAAGGGATAAAGATTAATGGAGATTATCTAACCCACCTTCGTTTTGCTGATGACGTAGTCATTTTTGCAACTACCCCATCAGAGCTGCAGAGTATGATCCAGGAACTTGCTGACAAGAGTAAAGAAGTGGGATTAAAAATGAACTTTCAGAAGACAAAAGTGATGTTCAATGCTTTTACAAGAAATGAAGATTTATCGATTGATGGAGAAAAACTGGAGATAACAGATACGTATGTTTATCTTGGACAGCAGATATCAAGTGAGGGTCACATTGATGAAGAAATTAATCGGCGTACAAAACTTGCCTGGAGAGCTTTTGGAAGAAACAGCATAATTTTCAAGAGCAATATGCCATTATGTCTTAAAAGAAAAGTGTTTGATCAATGCATCCTTCCAGTGCTTACGTATGGTGCAGAGAAGTGGACCTTAACTAAAAGAGACATACAAAAGCTGCAGACAACTCAAAGAAGCATGGAGAGGTGCATGCTTGGTATAACCAGGAGAGATAAGAAGAGGAACTCGTGGATCCGAAAAATGACGAGAGTGGAAGACATCATGATCAGAGTTAAATCCCTGAAATGGCAATGGGCTGGACATACTGCCAGAAGGACAGACCATAGATGGACAGCCGAAATTTTAGATTGGATTCCAAGGGACAGGAAAAGACCCAGAAAAAGACCACATGGGAGATGGGTGGATGAAATTCGTAAATATGCGGGAGTGACATGGAGGAGACTGGCACAAGACAGACCGTTGTGGAGGAAACTTGGGGAGACCTTCGTCCAGCAGTGGATTGATAATGGTTGACAATGATGATGATGATGATGATTTGAGTAGTTATACAGCACGTATAACTACTCAAATACGTAGTGAGGAAAAAAATGTTTATAAAAACGGATAAAAACAAAGTTAAATCTTGCTTTATAGCGATTAAAAATTTTGTACAGTACATAAAAACAATTTATAACAACTTTATAAAATACAATACAGTACTGTAGGTGTAACATTCACGGCTTGGCAAAATAATCAGTTATTTCACATTACTTTTTCTCAGAATTTAATAAATTTGTTACCTGATTTTCCAGTTTATAATAATGCGGAGATGTCCGCATTATTCTTACTTTCCATAAAAGCGTTTTAAAATACTGCATGCAAGATTCACTTCCATATGAAAAAGAATGAATAGTGTATGAATAATGAAGATGATGATCATCATCATTATCATTTTCTATGATCTCGTTTTTCAGGATTTCACTATCATATCTCTCTCCAAACACCTCTAATTCATTGTCAAAGTTTTCTAGATTAGAAAAGTGATTTTCCATCATTCCTTCAGGTGCGGTATCGAGGAGAGGCAAATTCACTTCTTTAACAGTAGCATCTACCAAAAATTTACACTTAAGAAAACAATTTTTTTATGCGTTTTGTTGAAATTGCATTCCATGATTTTTTCAACATGTGAACCGCAGTAAGTATTAATATTTGATTAATAATGCCACCAGCCTCAGCAGCATATCATTAAAATCCAAACAGAGAACGTTTTTTTTTTTTTCATCACTTCTTTTCAGCAGGGCGAGTTGAGATAAGTTCGACGTCAAGTCTGAGGGGAAATGACCACTTTAATCTGACCATTGTTTACAATTGGGAGGGACCCGTTCTTAGCCCTCCACACTTGGTAGGCGTTTTTTTTTTTTCTGTGAACAATTACAACACAAATTCCAAGAAAGATGCCTTGAAAGAAGAAACTACTTTTCTCCTTCGTAACTTTGAAAGACCAAAAATGTATTACAATAACCGGGATTAGTCCAATATCCTTACTCTATTAACCGGAGCGATTTATCATTATGTACAAAGGTTGCGGTTTGGAATTTTATTCTTTTAAGCGGGATATTCCATTACCCGTTACTTCATTAAGCGGGTTCGACTGTACATCATTTTAAGTAATCAAAATGAAAATTTCTCTTTTTTACGCTTTCCAACCATAAGTTGAAGAAACGTATATGCTCCAGCTTTGTCCGTCTGTCTGTCAGCACGATAACTTGCGTAAATATTAGTCGATTTCGATGAAATCTTAGTATGCGGTTGAAGACCTCCTGGGGACGAAAGCTATTGAAAATGGGAAGAATGGGGTCAAAGGTCAGGACATAGGAGAGGAATCCATTCCATTTCCCTTATGCGTCATAACTTGCGTAAAAACATTTCGATTTCGATGAAATTTCAGTATGTGGTAGGGAACCACCTGGGGACGAACCCTATTGAAAATGGGCGAAATGGAATCAAAGGTCAAGACATAGGAGCAAGATCCATTCGATTGTCCTTATGCGTCATAACGTGCGTAAAAATGGTTCGATTTCGATGAAACTTTAGTATGTGGTAGCGAGCCACCTGGGAACGAAGGCTGTTGAAAATGGGCGTCATGGGATCAAAGTCAGGACATAGGAATGGTATTCATTCCATTACCCTTATGCGTCATAACTTGACTGAAAATGCTTCAATTGAGACAAAACTTTATCATATTGTTCCGGAAGTATACTTAGCCGGTTCTGTTGAATATCATCGAAATGGGATCGAAGGTCAGGACACAGGGGCGAGATTTATTCCACAGCCATTATCCTCATAACTTAAGTAATAACTTGAGTAATGATATCTGGTATGTTGGAAAGCGTATAATAATCAATGCGTTGCATGATTTTACTCACTTGTTGTTGTATGCGGGGAAGTATCCTCGAAATGAACTACACTCATGTTGGTAAAAAACAGAATGCCCAAAAGGAGTCGAGCTACGACTTTGATTTTTACAAGATATGTCTATTAGGCAATACAGAACAAATGTTCAGCATCTCGGTGTCATAACTACCAGGTGCGTCGATGTAGTTAATAATGGGTGTGACCACCTTTGGCCTGTAGCACCTGATGTACGCGCTGAGGCATTGAATGAAATAATGTGTGAATGGTATCCTGTGGAATAGCCATCCAGGCTGTATTGACCTGCGTTCAAAGTTGATCAAGAGTTGCTGCAGGAACGGTCGAACCGCTGCATCTGTCGTTTGAGCACGTAGCAGATATTTTCCGTGGATGACAAATCCGGCGATCTAAGCGCCCACGGCAGAAGCGGAAAGTTGTTATTATCCCTGAAGAACGCACGTCTTGTCGCTGCAACATGCGGTGTGGCATTGTCCTACTGAAATATGGCCCCGTAGACACGGCTTGCAAATACGGAAGAGCAACCGGCCGTACAATGTCATTGACGTGACGGGTACTCGTTATGGTGGTACGGACTCTCACGTGATCTGCTTTCGTACCCCATAGCACTCCAGGCCATAATGCGTTATGTTGGTACGATACACCTCGTGCAAATACATCCTTCCCGACGCATCTCCGCCTGTCGTCGGCGGACACAGATGCGAACATCATTTTCGCCTACACAGACCCAGCAAAAACACAAATGCTGGGAAACTGCTCGCCGCCAGCTGGCAGTGATTGGTCACTGCTGGCTGAAATCTGCCGCTCACTGCCTGGTAACGGTCCGTTGGTGGCAGCGATATCCGTTGGCGAGCCATTGATGACCCTGAAGCATCGCCGTGAATTGTGGACCTCCAAGCAAGTGCCACTAGTGGCCCGTAGCTGGCAACCGATGCAACCCCAACACCAGTTGGAAGCAACGGGACTGCGCATGCGCAACATCAACACTTGCTGTGTCTCTCATAGTGCCAGTTAGTTGAAGACGACGCTATCGCCATCGTGTTATTTTAGTGGATGTTGAGAAAAAAAGCCATATGTAGAGAGGCGAATTAATTTCCTAATGAAATTTCACGTCGACGAAGATATCAGAATAAGCCGCGAAATACTAGATTACAGCCATGAAATACACCCACTACATTCTCATGAATAAAAAGAAATAATTTGAAACCACTTGAAACAAATGTCCTGGAAAAACATTAAAAAAACGTTTGTTGAAATAAAAAATTATACGAGTACAAAATTTTTCAATTATTTGAAAGGAAAAAAAAGCAACGCTATGTGGATATAATGTTCAGTTGTCGATCCATTGATGGCCCTGCAATATCGCCGTGCAAACCCAACACCAGGGGGCATCTAGGTGGTATCAATGGGTTGAATACACAAGACTGGGAGGAATTCGCATCTAAAAATCACGAGAAGTAAAATAATGTTTATTTCCCCTTTAAAACAAATGTAGCTTCGGACAACGGAAAGGAAGGATACAACGTTAAAAATGTAACATAATGTGACATGAATCCGGGTAAATATATTAATTCAACAATCGCTTTTCAAGACGACAAGGACATCACAAAACTTTGGAAAGCGACTTTAATTTGGTACACTCCTTGAAAATGAGTGAAGTTCCCTTAAGTTAAAAAAACTATCGTTACGTTGAAAAAGTGAATTTATGAATTATATGAAACTGACATTTATGAAAAATACCTCGCAATATTGCAAAATTAAAGTGAAAATCACTCGATTACACATTCCGTAGGAAAGAAAAAGCTTCAAGCACACGCTCGTGCTTGGCAAATCAGTCCTGTCAGTAGAGAATTCACCTCCCACGCCGACAGCCCAGGTTCGTATCTAAACGGGCATTTTTCCGGTCTGTTGAGAAAATTTTCCCAGCGCAGTGCTGCAATTCAGAAGTTTCGTAATTGGGAAAGAAAAAGTTTTAGCTTTAGGAAACTGCGGTTATCCTTGATGTTTTTTTATGGCTACTACTGGGAAATTGGCTGAAAAGATTCGGCAAGCCATCAGTTACGTCATGTAGTTGCCGGCTGCCAATGCCGGCAAACTAGCGGACCACATTAGGCTAGCCATCATTTCTGGCACGTGCTTGCAGGGCCGCTAAAGGGCCACTTGTGATGGATAACTGATGGTCCTGTTGTGGCATATGACAACAGATGGGGGTGCCAACTGTTCGCCTGAACTGCTGGCCCTTCTGTCGGCCGCCCGAACATTTTATCGACGGTTCGGCGGCGGCAACATAGTGCTGGGCCAGCAAGACTGTTTTTGTTGGGGAAGCGTGCTTCGTCGGAGAATACGATATTGTGCCATTCGTCACGCCACTCCCTTCGTTCGATGCATCATTGCATCCTGGAAGTCTGTTGTTGTGGCGTCAAAGGTAACCATAAAACTAGCCGACGAGCCTTTAGTCCAAACTGTAATAACCGGCGACATACTGTTACAGATGACATGGTAGAATGAGTCACAGTTCGCCACTGCTGCGCCAAAGCCGTTCATGATGAAGAACTGTCCCTCAAAGACATCTTCACGAGATGATGGTTATCCCGTGGGGTTGCTTGTGCACAACGTCCGGAACATTATTTTCCTGTCCGACGCTCTTCTTTGTATCATTCCCTGTACCTTCTTGCCACGACGGACACACTGCGCTTCACACGACCGGCAATCTCCCGCAAGGAAGCATTGTAGTCCTTCATGCCGATAATGCGACCTCTGTCGAAATCGCTGATGGGACTGTGCGACTGTCTTACACGACGACGGGGCATCACTACCCACTGCTGACCAAGAACTGACATGCTAATTTTATACTGTAACAAAAAAAAACCCGTCCTGTTTCCGGTCTGTGATGATGAACGATCTGATTTGCTTAGACGCGGTACTCATGCACCTATGATGCGAAAATGCTAAATATTTCTGCGGTATTGCCTGATTAGCATATTCTATAAAAATCAAAAGCTCTACTTCTTTCAGGTGTTCTGTTGTTTATGAACATGAGTGTTTATATGCACTGTAACAAAAATACCCGATGACAATGTTCACGTATACACTGAGTGGCCACTTAATTATGACCACCTGACAGTTTTAAGAAAATGAGCTATGGCTGCACGCTGTTCCCACCAGAGGGTGAGGCTAGTATAAAAAGAGAAAGCTTAGTGCTTGCGACAGTAGTAGAAGGGATTTTTTGGTGATGAGATGGGTAAAAAATGCGATTTGACGGACTTGCAACGTATGATGATTGTAGGAGCTCGGAGCCATGGAGCGTGTATCACCGAAACCGCCGCATTCGTGAAATGTTCCAGAGCAGCTGTTGTTAAAGTGTTTAAAGACTGGACTGTCAGCCAAAAAACTGTATCTCTACGTGCAACGTGTGGTCGTTATCGACTAGTGACTGCTCGGGCTGAAGGGAAAGTGTCCAGACTGGTAACAGACAACAGAAAGGCAGCAGTTCAGCAAATTACCGACCATCTTAATCAAGGATCCCCTCAAATGATCTCTGCACGCACTGATCTCCGTACACTGCATCGGATGGGATATGGCAGCCGAAGGCCTGTTCGAAAACCTTTGCTTTCGGCAGTTACCAAGAGAGAAGGTCTCCAGTTCGCTCAGGAGCACAAGGATTGGAAAGTCGATAATTGGATACAAATTATGTGGTCTGATGAATCACGTTTTCAGTTGCACCATGCGGATGACCAAGTGAGAATTTGGCAGAAACAGCACAAAAGCATGGACCCCAAATGCATTGGGGTCCAGCTGATGGAGGCAACATTATGGTTTGGGGAATGTTTTACTGGCATGCTTTGGGCCCTCTAATTCGTGTTGATCAACGTCTGACTGGCACATCGTATCTAAACATCGTTGCGGACCAATTGCATCCTGTCATGTGGATGGTTGATCCCAATGGCGATGGCTACCTTCAACAAGATAATGTGTCCTGTCATAGTGCTCGTATTGTACAGGATTGGTTCCAGGAACATGCCGGTGGGTTTACTTTGCTTAGGAGGACCCCACAATCTCCAGATCTCAACCCCATTGAGAATTTGTGGGATGAAGTTGAACGAACCATCAGACAGCTGGATCCACAACCCTGCAATCTCACACTCCTGGAAAGTGCTATTCATCAAGCATGGTCTCAGATTCCACAAACCACCTATCAACAAACGAGGAGTCCATGCCACGAAGAATCGACGCAGTACTAAAGGCAAAAGGTGGCCCAGCGAAGTACTGAGGGTGTGGCCATAATAAAGTGGCCACTCAGTGTATAATGTTTCTATACAACAAGTGTAGCAATAACAGTCACCTCTATTATTTCCAGAAGCTATTTAAAGGTAACGTTTTGGACATATATGGTGTGTCTGTCCGTAAAGTTTTAGGACTACGCTCATAAAAAAAATAGAAATTTCGAGAGAAAAGGTTACTAATCTTATAAATGAAATTCATCGTAACTCAATACACCTCTTCTTGCGGTCCCACAGCTTCTTCATGTCTCTGTGGAACTGAGATTCTGAAATCCTATTTAACTCCCTCGGCACGTTGATACTAATGGTGCCCCAAACAAGAGAGATTTCAATTAAGAGAACGGGAAATAATCAGCAGGTGGCGATTATATGGGGACGGTAAAACTCTGCAAGCGAGAAACTGCTTACGATGGTCGCGCTGCATGCAAACAACAACCAGTCATTTGCCTCGATCGCGTCTGACCAAATGCGCAGAATTGCTTAGAAAAGTCAATTCATTAGTCTTCTGTAAAATGGCGAGTTAACTCACTGTCCTTCCGGTAGAGATTTATGTAGAGGATTTTAGAAAGGGAATGACTGACCCCCAGGTCTTAAACAAGCCTTAGAAGTAGAAAGCTAGGAGATTTGTGCTAGAGTGCCCGCCAGAAAAGTGACACGGAGGCGAAGTAGAATGTCAATAGAATAGATTTCCTTATTGGTAACTGGGGTTTCCAATTCATCTGGACAGCAATCAGCTTGCTCTCCGAGAAACGGCGAATATTTAGTGGTTAAGCAGCCGCTCTGTGTTGGAAGACCCAACTACAGTATATGGTTGTAAGCCAGCGACACTAACTACACTAACTACAGGTCCATCTGCGGCCCCTTCTGGTAGAAATTGAGTATAACTCGCTTATAACGAGGAGCTAGAGACCGACAAAAATCCTTGTATATTAATTCTGGTTGCTCGTTATACCCGTTTCGGGGTGAAAATCCCACCATGTTAACGTGAAATATCAATAACAAATGGATATAATTGAACGATATAATTAACTACAGTAACACGAGTTATAAGAAAATAAGCACTTACATGACAGATATCATGAGCAAACATTTTTTTAATTAATCTAATCATTTTTTCGTTTTAAATTTATGTTCTCTTAATTTTCTCCGAATACCATTTACTCCATTAAAACCCTTTAACGACCGTGACCCGAAAATCTTGTATCACTCTAAATACCATAATGTCCGAAACTGTCTGTTGTTTCACTTTTTCTGTTTAATAACAACAATAGTGACCGGGTGTGATTCCTGCTGTTCCCTCATAGATCGAGAAAATTTGAAGAACAAGTAAGAGTAGGAAATATGACTCACCGTAGATAGTCGTTTCTGGCATCTGTGGCCGTTTGTAGGTACGGGCGTTTTGGGCGTTATGGTGGTTAAATAGTTAAAATGTTGGTTATAAAAAAAGTAGGAGATTTTCAGCTCAGTAAGTGGCTTTACATACCACAGTGGACAAGTGTTCTCCTCTTTGCTTTCTTCACCCACCGCAGAGTTTCCGAAGACTTAAGTGCTTCTACGATATCGTCTGTAGAAAGAGTGCCAGATGTGGCGACGACAGCGCCATCTGCATTAAAAAAGTCATCAACAGCATCAAAATGTGTTACATTCTAACGTCGCAAACAATCAGAGAGTGAAAGTTCGTCCATTTCATCATCTAATTTGGCAGTAGTATCCAACCGAGCCTTTCTAAAGCAGTGGTATCCAACCGAGCCTTTCTAAAGCAGTGGTATCCAACCGAGCCTTTCTAAAGCAGTGGTATCCAATCGAGCCTTTCTAAAGCAGTGATATCCAACCGAGCCTTTTTAAAGCAGTGGTATCCAACCGAGCCTTTCTAAAGCAGTGGTATCCAACCGAGCCTTTCTAAAACAGTGGTATCCAACCGAGCCTTTCTAAAGCAGTGATATCGAACCGAGGCTTTCTAAAGCAGTGGTATCCAACCGAGCTTTTCTGAAGCAGTGGTGCATGTATGAGTGTGAGACGCGTCCCTATGCATCAGCTGCCGAAGCAAGGAGTTTCTTCGACAATTAGCTTGTTAAGAATGTGATGTACATGCTTTTCTATCAAATTTCTTCCACTGCCACACCAAGATTCCCCTGCTCTGCGGCAATTTCGTCCTGTATGATGTAATTTCTATGCTTTCATTCCAGGACAACGCTCATCAGATTTTCTCCGCCTCAGTAAATGTGGAATTATATTAAATCTTTTCACTTTGATTGCTAAAAGTGATCATGTTAGCTTTCCTCTCCCTTGTAAAATCCCGGAATTCCTTTAGTTTTTTTCGTCGAAAACCATAAAATATGCTTTGAATTAGCATTATACCAAACAAAAACACCCGTTTCTCTCGTTAAATTTGGAATCTCGCCAAATACGAGCTTGTTATAAGAGTATTTTACTGTGTTTAACTATCGTTATAAAGGGGTTTTACTGTGCTTTATTATCGTTATAAGAGGGTTCTACTGTCCTTTATCATCGTTATAAGGGGGTTCTATTGTGCTTTATCATCTTTAAAAAGGGGTTGTACTGTGTTTTATTCACAGCTTCTATCCCGGAATTTCTTTGGATTTGTTCGTTAAAAACAATAAAATTTGCTTTGAATTAACATTATACCAAGCAAACATACCTGTTTCTCTAGTTAAATCCGGAATCTCGCCAAATACGAGCTTGTTATAAGGGTGCCCACTGTGTTTAATTATCGTTATAAAGGGGTTTTACTGTGTTTTATTATCGTTATAACTGGAACCTATTGTGCTTTATTATCTTTGAAAAAGGGATGTACTGTGTTTTATTCACAGCTTCTATCCCGGAGTTTCTTTGGATTTGTTCGTTAAAAACAATAAAATTTGCTTTGACTTAACATTACACTAAACAAAAACACCTGTTTCTCTCGTTAAATCCGGAATCTCGCTAAATACGGGCTTGTTTTAAGGGTGTTCCACTATGCTTAATTATCCTTATAAAGAGGATCGATTGTGCTTTATTATCGCCATAACGGGGTTCTACTGCGCTTTATTCTCGTTATAAGGGGCTTATACTGTGCTTTATCATCGTTATAAGGGGGTTCTATTCTACTTTATTATCGTTAAAAGGGGGTTGTACTGTACTTTATTCACAGCTCCTTCCCAATGAAGAAAATCACCAACATGGTTTTGGTTCGAGATTTTCGGAACTAGGATTTCTTCAGTTTCTACAAATTTTTTTCAACCCATGCATCTGATTTCCTTTTTGTTTAAACATCGTATACAAAGCGCCATGATGCGTCACCAGTGATGGCTTTTCTTTAAAAGCCTGGACCACTATAATCCATCACGACTAAATACCGATGCGCAGTAACTCGCATGTCTTTCTGTTCCGATGACAGTACATGCTGTACGGCGCAAGCACACACTTCGTTTTCTCAAATCTTAGACAAAAATCGATCGAACTCACGGTATCTTCACCGATGTCAAGCTCGTTTTTCTTCAGTTAGAGGGACAAACAAAGATTTTATACTAACACTAGCTAAATGTCCGTTCTTCGAACGTGATGATATTAAAATACAGTTGACATTCAGATGATATATATGGCATACAGTTTAAATGGCCATACACTGCATATTTATTCACTCTTTCGGGAAACACGTCTGCCTGACTCACTTTGCCAGACGACACATACGCAATTTCGTTCATAACTGTAAATTTAAAACTTCAAGCCTACACGAAACAAATCAAAATACGTCGTTACTCTTCACTTAATAGACAACAGAACAAAATAATCTTAGAAAACAGAACAAAATAGTCATAAAAAACAGACCTAAATAAGTTGTTACTTTCAGCATAAATGTAAAAAGAACCTTTCTTATAAACAATTTCGTAAACGACTTCGTTCGAAATTCTACATTCAAAAGCTATCAAGTCAGATATTTTGGAAGCGTGATCAAAATTGTATTGTCATCGCAAATATCTCAAGGGGGAAAAATTTGTTTTTTCAAATTTCAATTACTATGAAAATGTACCTTCGTATTTATATTTATTGCAGTCATCTTATCACTTATATCACTTATATGACGTCACCGTTGTTTCGGTGAAAACGAATGTTGGTAATTTGATTTTGACTCAAAAAGAAACACTTATATGACGTCACCGTTGCTTCGGTGAAAACGAATGTTGGTAATTTGATTTTGACTCAAAAAACCTTGACATTCGATACGTCAAACAATAATATAAATGTTTAAATGCAAAGCATATTATGATATAGCGCTTTTTACGTGATATTTTTAAAAGGCTTTTTTGTTAAATAAATTTAGGACAAATCAAAAACCTTGACATTCGATATGTCAAAAGATAATAAATGTTTAAATGCAAAGCAAATTGTGATATCGCGCTTTTCACGTGATTTTAAGGTTTTTTGTTAAATAAATTCGGAACAAATAAATTCAGAACAAATAAATTTAGAACAAAATATTTATATTTATTGCAGTCACCTTACCACTTATATGACGTCACCGTTGCTTCGATGAAAACGAATGTTGGTAATTTGATATTGACTCAAAAAACTTTGACAATCGATATGTCAAACGATAATCATCATCATCATCATTGTCAACCATTATCAATCCACTGCTGGACGAAGGTCTCCCCAAGTTTCCTCCACAACGGTCTGTCTTGTGCCAGTCTCCTCCATGCCACCCCTGCATACTTTCGAATTTCATCCACCCATCTCCCATGTGGTCTTCTTCTGGGTCTTTTCCTGTCCCTTGGAATCCAATCTAAAATTTCGGCTGTCCATCGATGATCTGTCCTTCTGGCAGTATGTCCAGCCCATTGCCATTTCAGGGACTTAACTCTGATCATGATGTCTTCCACTCTTGTCATTTTTCGGATCCACGAGTTCCTCTTCTTATCTCTCCTGGTTACACCAAGCATGCACCTCTCCATGCTTCTTTGAGTTGTCTGCAGCCTTTGTATGTCTCTTTTAGTTAAGGTCCACGTCTCTGCACCATACGTAAGCACTGGAAGGATGCATTGATCAAACACTTTTCTTTTAAGACATAATGGCATATTGCTCTTGAAAATTATGCTGTTTCTTCCAAAAGCTCTCCAGGCAAGTTTTGTACGCCGATTAATTTCTTCATCAATGTGACCCTCACCTGATATCTGCTGTCCAAGATAAACGTACGTGTCTGTTATCTCCAGCTTTTCTCCATCAATCGATAAATCTTCATTTCTTGAAAAAGCATTGAACATCACTTTTGTCTTCTGAAAGTTCATTTTTAATCCCACTTCTTTACTCTTGTCAGCAAGTTCCTGGATCATACTCTGCAGCTCTGATGGGGTAGTTGCAAAAATGACTACGTCATCAGCAAAACGAAGGTGGGTTAGATAATCTCCATTAATCTTTATCCCCTTGTTTTCCCAGCTCAGCGACTGAAAGACACCCTCCAATGTGGCATTAAAGAGCTTCGGAGATATGGTGTCACCTTGTCTCACTCCCTTTCCAATTTTTACGTGTGTTGTATTTTCAAACAGCCTAATCTTTGCACTTGCATTTTCATAGATGTTATTAATAATATTAATGTATGCATCTTCAATACCGCAGGTTTTCAGAGCCATTGTAACTACTGATGGTTTCACCGAATCAAAGGCTTTTTCATAATCGATAAAAGCCATGCACAATGGAAGTTCATATTCCCTCGCTCTTTCAATTAGTTCTCTCAGCACGTGGATATGATCTATTGTGCTGTAGCCACTCCTGAATCCAGCTTGTTCTCTCGGTTGAGTATGTCCAGTGTTACTTTCAAGCGGTGTGAAAGAACTTTAGTGACGATTTTATAAACTACTGATAGGAGGCTGATAGGTCTGTAGTTTCCGAGATCCTCAATGTCACCTTTCTTATGTAGCAGGATCATTGTAGCGGTGTTCCAATCCTCAGGAATCTTTCCTTCATTAAGGCATCGAGTGAAAATTTGGGCGAGTACTGTTTCAATTTCTCCACTTGCTTCTTGTATGATATCTACAGTAATTCCATCTTCTCCTGGAGCTTTTCCTCGCTTCATGTTCTTGATTGCATGTGCAACTTCTGCTGGAAGGACTGGAGGAACTCTGGTACTGGTATCTTTCATGATGTCTGGAGTGCATATATCATCCCTTTCATATAATTTGGAGTAGAAATCTTTCACTCTTGTCAAAATTTCGCCTCTATTTCTTGTTACAGAACCATCTTCTTTTCTCAGTGCCATAATCTGTTTTCCTCCCTTACTGAGATGTCCCTTTGCTATCTTTAGGCTTTGGTTGTTTTCAATTGCTTTCCTCACTAGTTCACAGTTGAATTTCCTTACGTCTTCAGTGATACTTTTTCTTACTGTCTTGCATAGCTCTATATATTCCACTTTGGAAGTCACATCTTCTTTAGTTGTCCTCATCTCTCTTCTTTTATGCATCAACATTTTGGTTTTTCCTGATAATTTGTTCACATGCAACTTGTTCTTAGACCCAGCTAATTTTGTTGCTGTTTCCATAAGAGCTTTGGTTACTTTTCTGTTAACTTCAGAGATGTCCACTTCTTCCGATGTTAGGCCTTCTAAAGCGGAGAACCTGTTCTTCAGTTCTAACTTGAAGGTATTATGGTGTTTTTTAAGGTTGGTTATGTCAATAGATTTTGTTTGTCTTATGAGCTTGCCACGTTCAAGTTTAGTGTTGAGGTGCATCTTACATCTCACCAATCTATGGTCACTACCTGTGTTGAACTTGTTTAGCACACTGCAGTCTTCTATGATGAATTTTTTGTTACACATAATAAAATCAATTTCACTTGTCGTCCCATTTGGATGTCTCCATGTCCATTTCCTGTGTGGCTTTTTCTTGAAGAAGGAGTTCAAGATGAAAAACCCTTCTGCCTCTGCAAACTCAACGAGAGTATTTCCACGCTGGTTTCTGTTGCCATGACCGAATTTACCTACTGAAGTTTCGTTCTGTTGCCGTTGCCCTATTTTTGCATTGAAATCTCCCATAATTATTTTCAAGTGCTGCTTACCTTTATTATTTAGACGACAAATTTCCTCATAAAATTCTTCAATTTCTTCTTCAGGATGACTTGTGGTGGGTGCATAAGTTTGAATAATCTGAGCCTGGTATCTTTTCGAGAGTTGGATAACAAGTCGTGCAGCTCTGTCAGAGGAACTTTCAACTTCTACAACTTTATCCTTCAGTTTCTTGTTTATTATAAATCCAACACCACTAGTTCTGCCAGTATCTGTCCCACGATAGTAGAAGAGATGTCCACTTTTCAGTTCGATGAGATCTTCTCCTTTTCTTACCTCACTTAGCCCCACGATGTCCCACTTGATCCTTTGTAGTTCCTCTTCCAATTCAAGAAGCCTTGAATCAGAAGATAGGGAGCGTCCATTGTAAGTAGCCAAGGTCAGCATCAGATGGCAGCCTAGTCCGGTCCTCCGGGGATTCTTAGCACCCTCTGCCTTCATGTCGCACTGGCCGCTGCCTTGGCCAGGTACATTCCAGCTGCCGGAGACTGAGGGCCAAGATTTAAGTTGTGGAATCATTTTGGAGGGGTTTGGCCATAACTCACCACGCTGGCCAAGCGGGTTGGTGAGTGTGGGATAGAATTTCCTCTTATCCCGATGGTATAGTTATACCGCTATGGGCGGTCGTCAGAGCCCCTTTAGTGGGAACAGGATGCACCACGAGAAGGCGGGGTTGACATTTGTCAAGGAGAGGCTGTGATGTTACGCATCACCTGACCTTACATCCCGTCAAACGATAATACAAATGTTTAAATGCAAAGCGTATTATGATATAGCGCTTTTTACTTGATTTTTAAGGTTTTTTTGTTAAATAAATTCAGAACAAATAAATTTAGAACAAAATATATACTGAGTAGGTCACTCAAGTCATTCAAAACTTACGGCGGGGCTTCAGTTGCTGGGCAGCAATGGCTCGATCAGTGCTAAACGTCCTAGCGTTATCAAAGCTGGGTGTTTTAAAATACCCATTTCGACCCACTTAAAGTTATAGTAGGAAAAAATCATTTCTTAGTGCGCCTCTACGTTGTAAAAGGAACATTCCTGCCAAATATGAAAGTTCTAAGTTTAGTAGTTTCTGAGATTTGGTGATGAGTCAGTGAGGGCTTTCAATTTCATATGTACAGATCTGTCGAACTTCGTGCCTATTGGAGTCCCTACAAGATTGACTGCGCAGACCGTTCCTGATGCCTTCCTTAGCATATTCGCGTCATTCACAGAATCACACATCACCATCATCATAGTCAACCCTTATCAAGCCACTGTTGGATGAAGGCCCCCTCAAGTTTCTTCCACAACGGTCTGTCTTCAGCCAGTCTCTTCCATCAGTCTTTCCCTCTCTCTTGGTATTCAGTCTAAAATTTCGGTTGTTCATCGGTGGTCCGTTCTTCTAGCAATATATCCGGTCATTACTTTTTCAGGGATCTTACTCTGATCATGATATCCACTCTTGTCATGTTCGTTATCCATGAGTTCCGCTTCTTATCTTTCCTGGTTACACCAAGTATGCATCTCTCCATGTTTCAATCAGTTGTCAGCAGGTGTTCTGTGTCTTTTTCAGTTAAAGTCCATGTCTTTGCTCTGTACGTAAGAACTGGAAGGATGCACCGATTAAACGCTTTTATTTTAAGACGTAATAGTACATTGCTCTTGACATTGATAGCACATTGCTCGTTGCTCTTGGTACTGTTTCTTCCAAAAACTTCACGGCAAAGTTTTACACGCCGACTAATTTCCTCATCAATGTTACCATCGCTTGGTATCTGTTGCCCAAAGTAAATGTATACATTACTTCCAGATCTTCCCCATCAATCGACGAATCTTTATTTCTTGTAAAAACATTGCAGGGGTCGCATTGCCGATCGCATTCTTCGTAATTTGTGAAAAAGAAATTGTTTTGGCGATGGAAGAAATGTTTTGGCGAAAACATTAGCGATTAACTTATTTGTACTATGAATTTGGCGAAGGGGTTGGCAAAAACTTTTAAAAAGCCAGAGCAACCACTGCATTGTACATCAATTTCGTTTTCTGAAAGTTCATTTTTAATCTCACTTCTTTAGTCCTGTCAGCAAGTTCTTGGATCATGTTCTGCAGTTCTGAAGAAATAGTTGCAAAACTCACTATGTCATCAGCAAAACTAAAGTGAGTAGAATAATTTCCATTGTGTTTTATCCCCTTGTTTTCTCAATTCAATAATTGAAAGACATTCTCCAATGCGCCATTGCAGAGTTTTGGAGATATAGTGTTACTTTTTCTCACTCTCTTTCCAAATGTTATTGGTGCTGTATCCTCAAATAGCTGAACCTTTGCACTTGCATTTTCGTAGATGCTATTAATGTTAATATATGCATCTTCAGTACCGCAGGATTTCAAAGGCGTCAAAACTTTTGATGGTTCACTCATTTATTTTTTTCACGGAACAAATCTTAATCAACAAGTGAATCACACATACCAGCGAATAAATGTTGAATCGTAATAGTGCTTCGCCTTTGCAAGGTGCAGACTCCATTGTTCCATTGCAATTATTTGAGGCGACTTTCTTTTTTAACTCAATGAAAATGCCTCCTTTACGTGCAATGTTAATTCGTTATATACACATTTTCTCAAACACTATTACGTTTTTGTCTTCAAAAGTTTGAGAGAAAATAAGTAAAGTCCTTATCTAACATATGCCTCAGCTGTGATTTCGAAAAAGTTGTCAGAATTTTTTTTATTTTAATTTATCTCGATCGGGAGATATTTCGATCGGCTCCGATTAACATAAACTGAACTTTAAAAAAAATAAAAAATTTTGAAATCGCAGTTAAGGCATGTATTAGAAAAAATTCTTATTTATTAGCTCTCAATATTTTGAACACAAAAACGCAATAGGCCTAGTTTTTGAAAAGATGTGTATAGAACTGCAAAATGTGTATTTCCCTTGAGGTCCTTTTAAAAAAAAATATTTTCCACTCTTTATTCCGCATTTGGATTCATGACGAGATAACTTTACTGCACCAATTTAAACACGACTTTCCAGTAGAGCCGCTTTGTGCACGCTGCTGAAACTTGCTACCTATACTCTGGGCACACTTAACCTAACTATTGAATGGAAGCTAAAAAAGCGTTTTCACCGAAAAGATCTGATGGTTTCTGAGTCTTTTTGCACATTAATGAGGTGCAGTGTGTCGCGGACTGTCCTCTGAACCTTGAGGGAGTGCCACCATGACGGAAGCAAAAAAAAAGGTAACTTCCCGTTCATTCTACTATCAATGACTTCCTTGTCAGGAAGAAAGGAGTAACGCTTAGTACTCCCCAAACAGTTTAACTGTCGGCTTACCCTCCTACCCGCAGTAAATACATTCCGGGTATGACCTCTTTAACGCACGTAGTCGACCGAAAGAAGTGAAAGTTACGTCACCGCGACGCGAATATCTCTATTTTTGGAAACGCGACCGAAACTAAGATTTTAAGTTTTTTAATGTACCTACGCACAACGTTCAGAACATCTATGTACTTTTTAAGTTCAAGCTTGAATACGAGCTTTTAGACTGGAACTCTATCATGCACTGGTAGTGCACAATCACTACCATTCCCTCCATAGTCAGGTTAGCTTTGCCGGGAGCATAAGTAGTTCCGATGCGGTAGAGAATAGTTCCAACACTGGTCAATGGCTGGCACTGCTGTGCCAGCCATTGAAGCAAATTCAGTCCTAAAATTTAACCAAGAACTGAAACTGTACTCAGCTTGCAGGACCTCTGGACAGAACTCGCTCATCTCCTAAATAAAACGTGTGGGCTCATGGTTGAAAGACAGTGATTTAAAATCGTAGAAAGTACATATCTTATTTCTTCAGCTGCAATTGCACTGCGATATTTTGTGCTTTATGTTTTCTGATATCAAGCTTCCATGCTTCCTGTAGTTTTCTTCTGGGTTTTTGCTCTGTTCCTTGGCATCCAGTTTTGTATTTCCCTTGTTAGCCGGTTGTCAATTCTTTCAGCAATATGTCCAGCTCATTATCACTCGAGAGTGCATATTTTGATCATAATGCCAACAATTCTTGTCATTATGTTCAACTGATTACCACTTGAAAATATTTGCTTTTATCATAATGGCATCAACTCTTCTCATTTTCCTAATCCATGAGTTACTTTTCTTATCTTTCTTGGTTACACCGAACATGCATATTTACTTGCTTATCTAAGTTGCCCATAGCATCTGCATGTCATTTTTAATTAAAGTAGGTGACTCCGATTCGTTAGTACAAACTGCAAATGTGCATTTTGATTAAGCAATGTTCTTTTAGGACATAACGGGAAAATTACTTTTGAAAATTGTGTTACTTCTTTTTAGATGTTGCATACGCTTTGTATCTGTCCTAGGTAAAGAGAGTTACCTTTAAATTTATACTACCAACTGCTAAATCTTCCGTCCTTAATTCTAGTTCTTTAATCAGCGAGTTTCTGAATCATAATACTGATGGGGTATTTATAAAAATGACTATGTCGTCAACAAACAGAAGACGGGTTAAACAATTCCCATTAACTTTATCCCATTGTATTCCCAGTTCAATGACTAAAATTGTCTCTGAAAAGCTTGGGAGATATGGTTTCAACTTGTCTCACACTCTCCTTCTAATTTTTATACCTGCCATGTTCTAGAATAGTCGCACATTTGCACTTGAATTTTCATAGTTGGCATTAATGATATTAACGCATGCATCTTCAGTACTGCAGTATTTCAGAGAGGCTTCACAACGTTAAAATAAATTACCCGAAACTGGTCATACAGTTGTTACTGACCAAAATGAAAACTGCTTCAAAGGTTGCCGAGTTAATAAAATCTACAGCAGTTCTTGATCTACAGCATATGATTCACGAGGGTATTTCGCAAAATGAAACCAGACAGGAAAATTCCCTGGAGAGAGCTGCTCTGCCAGAGCCTCTAAATAGATATGTGACTGACGTCTTACAATCAGCATTAGAATTAGTTAAATTAAGCGCCACAAGCGCAGAAGAGCATGAACATTTAGATGAACACTTAGCAACTGAAGATTCCACAGAGACTTTAGACGGAAACATCCAACGACTGACAGCTGCCGTGATGATGATGAGATGATTAAAATAAATCCACCAATGAAAAAAAGCGCAAAAAAGAAAAGAACTAACTATGAAACCTTATGTCAGTGATTCACAAAGTGTATCACACGCTCAAAACATAATTGCTGGAAATAAGAAGTAGCGTGTAACTCTTGACTGCGCATCGGATCAATAACAAGCTGTTTGTACAGAAAATTACGTTTGATTACTTAAAAAGTTCTCAGTACATATAAGAGAATAAAACTCGCTATAAAATGTTGCTCAGTGAGGGCCGCGGGTGGCATAGTGGGCAGCGTTCGTGACTGCCACGGAAAGGACCTCAGGTTCGATCCCAGGCAGGTACGAACGCTCGATCCAGTAAATATCCGCCGTTCGTCGGATGGGCACGTTAAGCCGTCGGACCCTGTTCCTTGGCATCCAGTTTTGACGTCGGACTCCGGGTACTGGCCCCCAGGTAATAAATAAGAGAGTCTTCCTCCCCCTTTCTACTTCGCTTCCGTGTCACTTTCCTATCGAGCACTCTAGCCCAAAACTCCTTGCTTCCTATTTCTAAGGGTTGTTTAAGACCTGGGGTCAGACACTCCCTTCCTAAAATCCTCTACATATGACAAATTGCAAAAAAAAAAAAAAAATAGCAAAAAAAAAAATAATAATTCCTAATAACATGCTTCTGTGTTTTACGAAATCAAGGGTCGCGGGTGGCCTAGTGGGAAGCGTTCGTGATTGCAACGGAAAGGACCTCAGGTTCGATCCCAGGCAGGTACGAACGCTCGATCCAGTAAATATCCGCCGTTCGTCGGATGGGCACGTTAATACGTCGGACCCCGGGTACTTGGCCCCTGGTAATAAATAAGGGCGTCTTCCTTCCCCTTTCTAATTCGCTTCCGTGTCACTTTCCTATCGGGCACTCTAGCCCAAATCTTCTAGCTTCCTATTTCTAAGGGTTGTCTAAGACATGGGGACAAACACTCCCTTCCTAAGATCCTCTACATGTGATCATTTTAAGAAATCAAAACATTTGATTTCAGAATGACACTGCACTTTTCGGAAAGCAGCCTTTTATCCTTCTTAGTGAAAGTGAATAAAAATTTTATGTTGTGAAAAGTAGACATGTTGCATTTCTTCGATTTTTTCTGTTCCCTGATCACTAGTACAAATCCTTGTGTTGTTAAGATCATGATCATATGTAGAGGATTTTAGGAAGGGACTGTCTGACTCCAGGTCTTAAACAACCCTCAGAAATAGGAAACTAGGAGATTTGGGCGCCCGATAGGAAAGTGACACGGAAGCGAAGTTAAAAGGGGGAAGAAAACGCCCTTATTTATTACCGGAGGTCCGACGACTTGACGTGCCCATCCGACGCACGGCGGATATTTAGTGGATCGAGCGTTCGTACCTGCCTGTGATCGAACCTGAGGCCCTTTCTGTGGCAGTCAAGAACGTTGCCCACTAGGCCACCAGCGGCCTTGTGTTGTTAAGACATTTACGTTTTTACATTTAAAGGTTTGGTGATGTAATAAATAAAGCAAGAAAAAGTAAAATTATAGCTTTCCTGAATTGTTTTGTAGTCTACTTTGTCCACACTGAAAACTGTGAATGTATATTTAAGGCACACAAATATTAATCCGTCAATATCAATTTACCCTTTAGAACATTTCAGATTCATTTTTGAGGATAAACAGAAGACTGGCTATGTACAGAAAATGCTGTAATATTTTCCTGTATGAAAGAATTTGTACATAGAAAAAATCTACCCAGGGCAGAAATTTTTTTCAGCCCTTGAGTTCTCGTCTTAACAGGGTTAATTGTACACTACTGGACAATTGCTAAGGACGGATCATAAACGGCTATATAGCGCATAAAAAGTAAGTGTGGTTGGATGCCAATGGAAATAAAATAATGTCAGAATGCCAGGACATTACAAGAAAGACAATTTATTGTGCTCTGAAATCCAGAAGGCTTTGGAACGTGTTCAAGGGACAAACAGGCCATTTTGTGCAAAATACGTAAAAGTGAAAAAAGAAATTACCGTCCGCAGGCATTCCGGCGTAAGATGTCAATACGGGATATGGCCACCATGGAGGGCGATGCAAGATTCCACACGTCGTGTCATGCTTTGCACAACATTATCAAGCAGCTGTTGGGGTAATTTATCCCATTCCTCTGTCAGTGCACGGATGAGGGTGTCCTTGTTTATTGGAGAGCATTGGCGACCAGCAAGACTCCTCCCCAAGGCATCCCACACATTTTCAATGAGATTCAGATCTGGAGAACGTGCTGGCCATACGAGGCGTTGAATATCCTCGCTCTCAAGACACTCCTGGACAGTGACTGTTCGATGACATGTTGCGTTGTCGTCCATGAAAATGAATCTATCACCGACAGCACCACGGAACATGCGAACATGAGGTAGCAGAACATCATTAATGTATCGTTGGCCAGTCATAGTCCCAGTTGGAAGCACATAGAGGGACGTACGGCCATTGATCATGATGCCAGCCCATACCATGACACTACATGTCGGATATCGGTCCCTTTCCTGTATGTTTGCTGGACAATATGCAGTACCACTATCACGCCAGATCAGTTGTCGTCGACAATCAGATGATAGACTGTATCTACTCTCATCTGAGAAGAGGACAGCAGACCAGTCGTTATCAATCCAATTGCCATGTTGATGGCACCATTGCAAACTGGCGGTACGGTGACGTCTGGACAATGGGATGCACACAACAGGACGGCGGGCGTATAGTCTTCCTTCTTGCAAACGTCTGGCGACAGTTTTTCGAAAGATCCGCTTGCCAGTAGCAGCCATAAACTGATTTGCTACCTCACTAGCTGTGCTGCGCCGGTGTCTTTTTGTTGATAGCACTATGTACCGATCTTCTGCAGGTGTCGCGAACACGACCTCCGCCGTGATGTTTGCTACACTCTCCATTTGTTTGAAATGATTTCCAAAGCCTTGAAACAACACTGTGGCTGACGTCGAACTCCTTGGCAACATCTGTTATTTTTCGCCCTTCTTCAATCTTGCCAATAATACGGCTACGCGTAAAATCATATAGGTGATGTCGGGAAGACATACTGAAACTTGCATGTTCGTCAATTGATTCTTTCCCTTTCAACTTTGCGTTTGAACAACAACGGTCAATACGCGTCAAATCCTTTATATCTCTTATCAGCGGTATGACGTCACGAACAAGTTCGGCAATCCAAAATTTGCATACGCACAACACGTCTTACTGTATCCCGCACTTATGCTAATTTCCACATTTTCCAGCCTTCCATTTTATGGTTGCTATCGTTGCTATTGTCATCCGTCCTTAGCAATAGTCTGGCAGTGTATATTCAAGCAAATTACAGTAAAACCACTTTAACGGACACTCCCGAATAGCGGATACCTCTATTTATCGGACAACTTTGTAATACGCAGTACAAAAGTGAGCGGCCAAGTTATTATGACCACCTAGTTAGTACGTTGTTAGGTCAACTTTTGCCCTTAATATTGCTTGAATGCGTTTTGGTATGGGCTCTATTAAATGTTAGTAAGGGACTTGGGGTATATTAGCCCCACAAGATTAATTGCACCCTCGAGCTCTTGAAGATTTGATAGTGGATGATCCAGATATGTGATGCCTCTTTCAACTTCATCCCACAAATGTTCCAGTGGATTGAGATCCGGTGATTCAGGAGGCCAATGTAGAGGGAAATGTCTCCGTGATGCGCCTCAAACCATCAGCGCACAATGTGAGTACTGTAACATGGAGCATTATCATGATGGAAGTATCCATCTCATTTGGGACAACCATCAACATAACTAGGTGGACTTGGTCGACAAGGATATTTAAATATTTCTGGGAGGTCAAACGTTCTCCACACAAATCAAAGGGCCCAAACGCTCCCACAAAACGTTGCCTAAGACAGCTTGAACAGTAGTGACGATGCAAGATGGTTCCATGCTTTTCTGTTGCTGTTTCCATACCCCCACCCTTCCCATTACGGGTACATTGACGGCACGCCGCTATGCTGACGAGGTGCAGCACCTCGTAGCACTACCGTGTCTTCAGGTCATCAGAAACGGTCTTTTTCAACAGCACAACGCCGGCCGCATACCGCCCGGATCAGACTGAATGTTCTACACGGTGAGGATGTTTCCGTGGACAGTACGATACACTGATCTCTCGCCCATCGAGCATCTATGGGACGTGATTGAACGACGGTTGAGTACCCTCTCAACCCCGCAAAATGACGATGAACTGTGAACTCGAATCAACACCACATGGTTCACGAAACCCCAGGACACTTTTCGGATTCTTCATTGACTTGATGCCACGTCGGATTCAACGCTGTATTACGCAAAAGGGGAGCCACGCTCCATATTGGTCATCTTGTACAGGGTGTCCCACAAAAGACTCCCTGATTTTAAAATGAAATAACTCGGAAACGGAGATTGATAGAAGAATAAAACAAGTGGTATGTTTATTTGAAAAGCCGTAAAAATCTGATACAGAAGTTTTAAAATTACTTACAAATGTCGCCGAAAGGTGGCGCTGTACGCTGTAGTCGCAGTGCGGTCCTATAAATAATGCTGTGAAGCACAGGGCGATCAATCTTCGGACAGTTTCGCTGTCGAAACGTGAAAGGAGGTTAATGTACTGAAGGAAGTGGATGAAGTCATGTATTCCGTGGAGCAACGTGTTTTTCTGGTACTTGAGTATCAGGGACTTCGTGGTTTATGCAAGATGGGGCCCGATCACACCGTACCCCAGCGGTTTTTGCCTTTCTTGAGGAATACTTCGGGAATAGAGTCATTGATTTGAACTATTCCACATTTACTGGAACACGCATGGATTGGCCTCCATACTCACCCGATCTTACCCCCTGCGACTACTTTTTGTGGGGCACATTGAAGGACACTGTTTTCCAGAACAATTCGGCAACACTGGACGAGCTTGAAGAGTTGATCGGTGAGGCATGTGCGTCCATTTCCGTTGACACACTACAGAGGGTGACTGAAAATTTCATTCTTCGTTTGCGCCATCTCTGTGCTGCGAAAGGTGCCCATTTTGAATCGATTGTCATGTGATTGCAACGACTGCTTGCAAAGGACAGTTTATAGACTATTTCTCGGACGCCCTACTGCGACTAAAGCGCACAGCGCCATCTGTGGGCAACATTTGTAAGTAATTTTGAAACTTCTGTATCAGATTTTTACGGCTTTCAAAATAAACATACCACTTGTTTCATTCTTCTATCGATCTCCGTTTCCGAGTTATTTCATTTTAAAATCAGGGAGTCCTTTGTGAGACACCCTGTATATTCACCATAAAGGAATTACCCTGTAATTCCTTCATGGTGCGGCATTTTCTCTGTCAGGCAGTGTAATTTGGCTACCCAATGTATACGATCCTTCATATTTACATCTAAATAGCAGACCCTCCGAATGACGGAGTAATTTTGGTCATAAACAACAACAACCGCTATCCTTCAAGGAAAACATCTGCAAATTTTTGTCGCGTAGATTTTCTTTAGTTTCTTTGGCCAGAAACGGGGTGATTTTCGTCTTTAAGATCCCCTTTACAAATCTATCGGTCTTGTTAACAACGCCATCAAATTACTCCCAACAGGGTATAAAGTTCATTTTCTCATCCAGTGTTTTACCGTTCTTTGAAAAACAAGTTTACGGCCTTGAACATAAAAAAGGGTAAATGTAGCCGACCACCCGTTTCTGAAAGTGAATCAGCCCACTATCTCGTTTTGCTATCACTTGTCACTTTTCTTTCAGTCGAACTGTGATTTTGTGCTTACGTAGCTTGTAGGGTAGGTACAAAGTACTTGATTGGAGAAATTTTGATTTTAAAAAAAAAATGACAAAAAAGAAAGCAATTAACATCAAGATGTGGCTGAAAAGCAGAACTTGAATGTGTGGTTTAATTGGCATAACTAGCACACCGTAAGCACCCCCTGCACCCCCCCCCCCCCACACACACTCTCTCCCTCGCAAGATTTACTTCCGCACCCCTACGCACAGTAATTTTTTGAGGATTTCGAAAACGAGAGAGAATGTGTTTTTCGCGGAATGTGTGTGTGGTTGAGGAGAGGGGTATCAAAAAGTCAGGGAGAGTGTCTGGAAAGGTAAGGGGAAGGTGGTAACTAGAGCCCTGTAGTTTTAACATTTCAAGTAACAGATTTAACAATACGTGTAATTGTTTGTCCAAAACTAAAATAAATCACTTGAAGAAATCACCCTCTTTTACATGGCAGATCTGAGGCTGTTGTGACTAAATATTGGTGCCTGTTGTGTACTTAAGCCTAGGTGACTGACTGTTTTCCCACATCATCCACGGAGAATCCCCATGTGGCCTCGCACTGTTCTTCAGCAGCGCACAAAGGTCGTTGAAAAGTGATCGTATTACTTAAAATCCATTGCAGAGGGATTGTATTAAAACCCAGAGCCAAACAAAAGAATAGCTTTAAGCCGTAGAACATCCAGTGTTTTAAGAGTAAAGTGTCATTTATTTAGGCGAAGCTAAATACATTTTGAAGGCAAATACACAGTCGAGTTACATTATTGTTGCCACCAGCTAATATTCAGAATAAACGCCGTATGCAGGCAGCCAGCAGTTATACTCAATATGGTGCTGAAAGATGTTCACAGGTATATGGAGCCATGCTGACTGTAGTGAATCCAACAGCTGCTGGAGGGTGCGTACTGGAGGATCCATAGGTGGTTCCACAGATGCTCAATGGGGTTTACGTCTGGAGAATTAGAGGGCCAGAGAACTACTTTGAAGTCTTCATCGCGCTCTTCCAACCGCTCTGAGATATTTCTAGCGGTGTGACACCTTGCATTGTCGTTCTAGAAGATCTCATCCACTCCAGGGAAGACAATGAGCATGTATGGGTGTACGTGGCCTGCAAGGAGGGATTCATAACGAATTCGGCCCATAGTGCCTTCCACGGGTATCGTGGACCCAGAAAAGGCTACGAAAACATTCACCAGACCATAACGCTGCCCCCACCAGCTTGTGTTCTTCCAGCAATAGTTGAAGAGTGTCTGTTCTCCGATTTTCTCGCTTTATACAACAACGTCCATCGGTTCGATGGAGCAGAAAACGTGACTCATCGGAGAAGGCAATCCTTTGCCAATCAGCGGAGATCCAATTCCGATACTGCCGTGCAAATGTTGACATTTATGCCGATGCACCTGCGTTAACATAAGTGCAGTGACCATCCCCATACGCAGCAGGGCTCGCTGAACTGCCGTTTTAGACACGCTTCCGGTAGCCCCACTGGTTCATTTGGCCTGTGAGTTGCTCCACTCTAGCAAGTCGATCGGCCCTCATGTACCTTCAGAGCCGATGTTCACCTCTCACATCAATGGCACGTGGTGGTCCGCAGTTTTCACGTTGATCATTCGCAATAGCGCAATTTCTCCAATCACGATACACTTTAACCACCCAAAATACAACACCAAGTAGGACACGAGATAGCAAATCCAGATTTACTGGACACATAACAGCACATACGAAGATGAAACGATTAAGCTTACAGGCCCGTGCGACTTGCAGAACACGCAGACATCAATAGTTCGTGTGGCCCCCATGGCTGGCAATAACGGCAGCTACACGCCGCGGCATCGAACGAAAGAGGCTTTGGATGTGGGCTTGGGGTATGTCGTTCCAGAATGCTTCCACAAGTTGCCACCGTTCATCAGGCGTAGCCGCGGGTGGTGTTTGCCGGGCAACTCGGTTTCCAATCAGCGACCAGACTTGTTCGATGGGCGACATATCGGGAGAACAGGCGGGCCACGGCAGCAGTGACACCTGGTGGGCCGTGAAGAATTGTTACACGATGCGTGTCACGTGCAGGCGCGCATTGTCCTGTTGAAAAATGGCCGCTGGCAGGTACTGCAGGTAAGGCAGGACTACAGGCTCCAAAACGTCGAAGATGTATCCGTGGCTGCAGAGTGTACCGGCGATGCGTACCAGAGGGGTATGGGTGTCATATCCAATTGCGCCCCAAACCATAACGCCCGGCGACTGACCGGTATGGCGATGCACAATGCAGTCGTCATACAGTCTCTCGCCGCGGTGCCACCACCCGCTGATCCGACCACTGTGGTGTTTCAGGTACAAGCGGGATTCCTCAGAGAAGATAATGTCGTGCCATTCCGTAGTCCAGGTGCTACGTTCAACGGCCCACTGCCGCCGCACTCGCCGGTGGTGTAACGTCAATTGTAATCGGAGCAATGGGCGCCGTGCGACAAGTCCCCACTCCTGCAGACGACGTCGAAAGGTACGTGCTGACACAGGTTGTTGGGCAACACACCCTAATTCCTGCGCCAACGTTCGTGATGTGGCGGCGCGAACCGTCAATGCCCGCCGCACAACGTGCCGATCCTCTCGTTCGGTGGTGCGCCGCGGCTGCAGCAATCGCTCACGTCGGTCCGTCCGTCCCTCCTGCACCCACCGAATCCATACTCGCCTCACTGTGGCTGGACGTCGTCCCACACGGGCGCCGATGTCTCGGTACGATAAACCACTGTCGCGATAAGCCACTATTCGTCCTCTGTCGAACTCCGAAACGTGCTGGAATGACTGCCGTATTCTGCGACGAGGCATCAGGAAGCTTCCCACGCATAGCTCCGGCAGCACAACACACTTCCACTACTTACACCCCGCCTTCTGCGCACCCTTCTTATTAGTGCTTCTCGGTGGCGTGCCGGCCACACATGATTTGCATATGCCTTGCAATGCTAAGTGTTTGCATGTCCTTTCGCGGGCGACGCATGCTGCGAATTTCAGGCCAATCGGATGCTTCCTTCTTGGTGTTGCATTTTGGGTGGCCAGAAGTGTATTGGCCAGGGTTCATGTCACTTTCTGTTACATTTTTGAAGTTGTATCTTTCGTTTTCGTTGTCCGAAGCTGCATTTGTTTTAAAGAGGAAAGATATTTTATTTTACTTCTCGGTATTTTTAGAAGTGAATTCCTCCCAGTCTTGTGTATTCAACCTATTGATGAGTACAATATATCCACATAGCGTTGCTTTTTTTTTTTTTTTTTTTGCTTTCAATTCAAATAATTAATAAATTTTGTACGTGCATAAATCCTTTTTTTTCAACAAACGTTTTTTTAATGGTTTTCCAGGACATTCGTTTCAAGCGGTTTCAATTTTTTTCTTATTATTTTATTCATAGGAATGGAGTGGGTGTATTTCATGGATTAGTCTGATGTCTTCGTCGACGTGGAATTTTATTAGGAAATTAATTCGCTTCTGTACATATGGATTTTTTTACTTAACATCCACTAGAATAACACGATGGCGATAACGTCGTCCTCAATTAACTGGTACCATGAGAGATACAGCAAGTGTTGCTTCTGCGCAAAGCGCAGTCCCGTTGCTTCCACCTGCTGTTAGAGTTGCATTGGTTGGCAGCAACGGGCGACTAGTGGCACTTGCTTGGAGGCCCACAATTCACGGCGATGTTCCAGGGTCATCAATGGCTCGCCAACTGATATCGCTGCCACCAACGGACCGCTACCGGGCCGTGAGCGGATCGGTTAGTGCCATTTCTGTACAGTTTCACAGCGCTTAGTGTCACACGTGGGGAATGCTGAGGGAGAAATTAAATGCTGATCCCCTGTCCAATACTTCCGACGTTACAGAAGTCACCATTCATTGTTTTCGTCAGCGAATAGGCGTTCATGGTAGGGTAAGCTGGAACAGCAGTAACAAGTTAGTAAAATCATTCAATGCGTTGATGATTATACGCTTTCCAACATACCAGAAATCATTACTCACGTTATTACTCAAGTTATGAGGATAATGGCTGTGTAACAAACCTAGCTCCTGAGCTCTGACCTTTGACCCCGTTTCGACTATATTCAACAGAACCGGTTCAGTATACCTCAGGAATAATATGAAAAAGTTGTGTCGCAATCGAAGCATTTTTATGTAAGTTATGACGCATAAGGGCAATGGAGTGCATCCCGCTCCTATGTCCTGACCTTTGACCTCATTTCGCACATTTTCAATAGGTTTTGTCCGCATGTGGTACCCTACCACATACTGAAATTTCATTGAAATCGAACAATTTTTACGTAAGTTAGCGTGCGGACTGACAGACATAATGACAGACGGACAAAGTTGGAGCATATACGCTTCTTCAACCTACGGTTGGAAAGCGTAAAAAACTGAAGTGCAAATGAATTATGAAGATAATACCTGTGGAATATTCATTAATGCCATTTTTACGGTCTTCAGTATTCGTCGCATATGTTTAATTTCAAAACCGCGAAAAACAAAAACCTTTCTTTTTAATATTTAGTTCAAATTTCCTTAATATTTAGTTCAAAGTTGCCGTCAATTTTTTTAGCCAGATTCGTATGAAATTTCCACAAAAGATTTTGTAGCATCATTTTGTTTCCTATGTAGAGGATTTTAGGAAGGGAGTGCCTGACCCCAGGTCATAAACAACCCTTTGAAAGAGGAAGCTAGGAAAGTGACACAGAAGCGAAGTAGAAAGGGGGAGGAGCACGCCCTTATTTATTACCGGGGGCCAATACCCGGGGTTCGACGGCTTAACGTGCCCATCCGACGCACGTCGGATATTTAGTGGATCGAGCGTTGTTACCTGCTGGGATCGAACCTGGGGTCCTTTCCGCGGCAGTCACGAACGTTGCCCACGAGGCCACCCGCGCCCCGTAGCATCATTTTCTTGAGGCTAGGGACTCTTATAGACGTGAACCCTCCTGCAGTGGGGAGGGGAGGGGGTTCGGTGTTGCTGTGACTATCAGTGCGCCACTGATTCTGTGTCATCCTTCACGCATATCTCACTGCTAACGAATCATTACATCTGTGGACGGAAATGGCACTAGATTATCTGGATGTGTACGGAAATGGGACGAAAATTCATTTGTACGGAAATGGGACGACACAGTTTCTGACAGGTGTTCGAATCCCGGTCCTGCCGATTATCAAGTAAGCGGTTTTTCCGAGCTTTTTCGCAGGCTCCGCGTGTTTGGGGACGTGAAAGCGTAGATGGTTCCCTGAGAAGTCGGCCCCGGACGTACTTTTTCCCTTACCCGTATGCAGCAGAGGAATTGGAAGCCGGCTGCACTAATTTGCTAGTTATCCTCAAGGGCGCATAGTCGTCTTTGCGGAACTCTAGCCGCCATGGGCGGACGAGAGAGAGAGAGAGAGAGAGAGAGAGAGTTAATGGATGTGATATGCATACATTGTTATGCTTTTAGTGTATACGCACATAAGACTGTGATTTAAAATAATGATTGCAACTTTATATACATTTTTCAGAAAATGGGAATTTTCATTTAATAAGCATAATGGGTTTAATGCAACATTATATCGCTCATAGGAAATTTAGATTTGTTCTTTCTAAAAGTATATTTTATTGCTGTGCCAACTGAATTGTTAAAAACCCAGCAAAAGTGACTCTTCCAACTTTCGTGAGGATTACAAGAAAAGTTCTACGAAACTCTAAGTTCTCAAGATTAAACTACTTCATTTCGGTAATACCGGAGAAGTGTATCATACATCGCAGAGTTCATTATGTCACATTTAGTTTTTTGGGAAGTAACTAGTGCATTTAGTTCGACGCAAGATTGCAGTATTTTGTGCTGAATCTCTTCAACTGAGTTGCAAAACTTACTTTTCATTTTAGGATTCCCTGCGAGAGTTTCTTAACTTTGCCGGAATCGAGAAAGAAAAAGAAAAATGACTTCTGCGTTATATCTTTGGTAATATAGGCTCTGCTGTGCTGAACGCCGGAAGAACTCTCAGCAGGCTTTCTAACTTGTGAATCTTATCTCGGCCTTCTGTATTTTTGTAAGGAATTCATCACATCGGAGAAATTCCTCGTCGCTTTACTCGGAAATATGCGCATCAAAATTTGAAACGGTTTTATACGAAAAAAATATAAAAAAACTTCGCTTCCCCATAATGTTCGGTGTGGGAAAAGCAATTTTTATAAGATGAAATACCTTCACAGAGTATTTGACTATTTTATGAAAATAAAAGTGAGTTTTCGTTGCATAATGTTTTCCCCGGAAATGCGAAGTTAGAAAGAAAAATTACCATGATGACTTTCTGGAAAGTTTTCCCTAGCCGCATTGTACGTGGAATAAAAATCTTTCTTACTAAATAAAGGTCTTCACTTTACGGAAAGTACAGTTAAAATCATTGTTTCGCACCGGAGTAAAAATGTAAACCTAAGTCTTACGTTACAAAAGGTAGACTAAGTTTTTATAAAAAAATTGTTAACTTAGACATTTCCTCAAAATTAGAATACTGCCGTTTGTTGAAGCATTTTCAATTACGAAAAGCAAAGAATTTAGTCTACGGCACAGTGATGTATAAAATTTCCATTAACATTGCTCATATTTTGCATGCCATTCTACAAATCAATGTCATCAAACCTATCATAATTCGCATAGCTTCTGTATGTATACCTCTAAATAACCTTCCTTTTAAGTTTCTGTTTTCTTATGCATTTGTGAAATGACACAAGTGAGGCGCCGACTTACCAGAACGTTTTCTCCGACGAAGAAAATTTTACGTCTGTAACAGATTTGCGCCTTTACTTGTGCACTCACGGACAATGAAATTTGCGCACCAAGAAGGAAGCATCGGATTGAACTGAACCATTTTATGGACGTAATGATACAGATGAATGATACACATGATGGCAAAAACAGAGCTGCAGGACAATTACACATAGATTTGTGGCACGCAGTCCGGTCATCTTCAATAGCCCGCGCGTCGCACCGCCTCGTACGGTGATACATGCTGCAATACGGTCCGGCATGCAGGTGGGCCGACGCATGATGTTGTCCAGCAGCAGACTGGCCTACACGTGTTGGACGGTGTGCTCCAAATCTCGGATAGTGCGGCACGGTGGCAACCAGCGTTTCAACTGGTCCCACACATGCTCGATAGGAAACATGTCCGGGAAGCTGGCAGGTCATGAAAGTGTTTGGATATGACATAGGCAGCCCTGCGCAACCCAAGCCATGTGCGGGCGGGCATCATCCTGCAGGTATATCGCACCTAGAATTTCGGCCAGGAATGGGAGCACGTGGGGCCGTATGATCTCATCCACATACCGCTGGCACGTCAATGATCCACGTACCACTGCTAGAGCTGATAGGCTATCGTAGTCAATGGCTCCCCAGACCATAATGCCTGCAGTGGGGGAGGTGTGGCGCTCAACAGCGAGGTTGGGATTGTGCCGTTGACCCGGGGATCTCCACACCCGGACACGATGAACATCTGTCACCAAAACGAAGCGGCACTCATTGCTAAACACCACACGTCGCCAGTCTGTGGCGTACCACATCGCTCTGGCCTGTCACCACTGCACACGGAGCCGGCGATGTTCTGGTGTTAATGGCAGCACACGTAAGGGGTGCTGGGATCTTCTATTCGCTTCCATCGCTTCCGCGAGGTGTTGGTAAATGGTTCGTGGGCACACAGGAGCCGCTACATCTGCCTGTATAGTGAACCGGGTACCCGTGCCTTCGTGCCCGGCGCACGATCCGTCGATCCTCTCTACTGGTTGTCCTCCTGGCCCGTCCGGAGTCGCTCTGCCTTGTGGCAGTGCCGTCACGTGTCCACTGCTCTCAACACAGTTGGACGGTATGATCAGAACGATCCACGTGGCGGGCTATACGGCGCGCCGACCACCCTGCGGTTTTCAGCTCGTTGATCAGAAATCTCTCAAAGTCCGTAAGTTGCGTAAATCGACGTCTTTGGCATTTACCAGGCATTCTTGCCACTCTGTACTCTTGCTTGCGTCGACCAGTGCTTTTCGCTTTTATGAAGCATCTGCTACACGCCGGTTTATAAGGCTGCCAGTTCGTGTTTGTAGCGCCACCACAGGGTGTGCAGTCATGCGCATTCGCACCAAACGTAGATCATTTGCATACCAGCACGCACTGTAGCTATTTACCAAAGTTTCGCGGTTGTAGCATGTTTTCTTCTAGGTGCGCAAACTGCATTGTCCGTGAGTGTCTATTGAAATGAAACATCGGAATTCATATTGTGATTCGCGAATTTGGAAAAAGGCTTGAACCAAGGAATGAATCCTTAATTTATGAGCATTAAATTTATAAAGGTTGAATACTATTTTTGCTATGAGGTTGAAATGTGCATGCTTTAAGCGCATGAGAGGCGATCGTCTAATTCCTCTCAATTACAGCAGACAACGCGAAGATGGGGAAAACCGGATTCCAGATCATGACTTCAGGCTAATTCTTAAGAAGAAACCCGCGAAGATGGGGAAAGCCGTATTCCAGATCATGACTTCAGGCTGGTTCTTAAGGAGAAACCCGCGAAGATGGGGAAAGCCGGATTCCAGATCAAGACTTCAGGCTGGTTCTTAAGGAGAAACCCGCGAAGATGCGGAAAGCCGTATTCCAGATCATGACTTAAGGCTGGTTCTTAAGGAGAAACCCGCAAAGATGGGGAAAGCCGGATTCCAGATCATGACTTCAGGCTGGTTCTTAAGGAGAAACCCGCGAAGATGCGGAAAACCGGATTCCAGATCATGACTTCAGGCTGGTTCTTAAAGAGAAACCAGCGAAGATGGGGAAAGCCGGATTGCAGATCATGACTTCAGGCTGCCCCGCTTACAATCGGCTGGCATCTGTGTTTCTATTGGAGGACATAGTCCAAATGGGAGCGGGCAGACCTGATTTGATGACGTTCGCAAAGTAGCTCTTTGACACGGGTAAACATCAGGTTCGATCCCAAGCAGGTACGAACGCTTGAACAACTAAATATCCGCCGTGCGTCGGATGGGCCCGTTAAGCTGTCGGACCCCGGGTACTGCACTCCCGCTCCCGTAATAAATAAGGGCGTCTTCCTCCCCCTTTCTACATCGCTTCCGTATCACTTTCTTACAGAGCACTCTAGCCCAAATCTCCTAGCTTCCTATTTCTGAGGGTTGTTTAAGATGTGGGATCAGACACTCCGTTCCTAAAATCCTCTACATATGATCTGATCTGATCTTTGAAGCGGCAATGCTCTTAACTGTAGCTCATTGCGAGTACGTATGCTACTACTGTTATGCCCACAGTGATTTTTCGTCAAAGTTTGCAATGCATTTTCTGTTTGTGTGCTGACTTTATGGAATGTGTTTCTTCGATAGCAGCTAGTAAAGTGAGAAATTTGCTTTCTTCTTCTTTATTATTGTTACTAATCAATTTAGATTTATCAGTAATAACATAAAATAATTATTTTTAGAATTGAACTCGTTCATATAAAATAAAATTAATACCTTCCGTTGGGGAAAAATATCTCACCGGTGGTGATTTGCTCTGGTTTCTGCCATGCTTAAGGCTCTACGAGACCCGCCATCTTGTATTGCTGCCTTCTCTTGTAAACCAACGGGCAAGCGTATTTCACAAATTGCTCGTGCAATTTTGCACATTTTGGAACACCGTTTGTGGCTAAAGCAAGATATATGACAAATAAAGAGTTCCCTGGTTTCAGAATTTTTATTGGCCTTTCCCTTCATTTTTTATCTGCAGCGAAAGTCGTACCAAAGCGCCTTCCATAGTTTCATTAACTAATAAAAATACTTAAGGAGTCCAAAATGAAAATATGAAACCAGGGAACTCTTTGTTTATCATATATCTTCCGTTAGCCACAAACGGTGTTCCAAAATGTGCAAAACTGCCCGAGCAATTTGTGAAATACGCTTGCCCGTTGGTTAACAAGAGTAGGCAGCAATACAAGATGGTGGGTCTCGTAGAGCCTTAAGTCAGCTGACCTGTTTTACGAGATATACAGAAATGTGCTTCCAGTTGGACTTTTTCTGCACACCTTCACCACGGGCCAGGGCTTTAATTTGGGATACGCGGTACATGCACGACGCACCTTTGCCAACAGACCTGTGACTTGTACTTTGTACTTGGAAACGCTTAGTAAAAAAGCTTTTCTATTAAAATTACTTAAAAGTTCTTAAGGAGTGGATGTTCGATTGGCGTTTTGCGTGATGCAATAACCACGCGTTAACTATCGCTAGCTAATGACTTTGAACGCAAATCGGCGTTTCCGCCCAGGAAGAGCAACGTAAAGGAAAACAGATGTGAACTATTTCTTCTTTTACTATGTTTTTTTTTATATGAGTTTTCCCCCTCTGAAATCGTTTGCCATTTTTGAAGTCTAGCACCGTCTTTTCCACTGTACTTCATGTCTTTGTATGATATTGATCAATTGTTTTCGAATGTATATAGATTAATCACTATATATGTATAAATATACATATCAAATATAAACTGAAGAGCAATTGAATTAGAGACAGCTAGCGTTATGCAAATGTGGCGCTGTGGGCGGCCCTGTAAACGGAAACGACATGCCGTATGCAGCGATTCGACAATATAAGGAGTGATGCGACGGTAATCAGTAAGAGTCGGACGCAGTATGAGTAAGATGAAAGATCTAAGCGCATTTGATCGTGGGCAAATTGTCCGGGCCCGAAGAATGGGTCACTCCATCTCGGAAGTCGTGCAAGCACTGGGATTTTCACGAGCCACTGTGTCACGGGTGCACCGTGAATACATCGAATCCGGTAAAACCATCCCTGCAAGTGCCAACTACCGTGGACAACTGCGTGTGGATGAGCGGGGTCATCGTCGGCTAGCTCGCATTGCAACAGCGGATAGACGGGCCACAGTGCAAAAATCACTCGGCAATTTAACGCTGGTGCACAAAAACGTGTAAGGAGCCACACCATCCAGAACCATCTTCTCGCTATGGGGTATAGAACCCATCGTCCCACGAGGGTACCACTGCTGACCGCACATCACAGGGTGAAACACTCCACCGACGTGACCTCGCTTCCTTGGCCAGCTAGGTCACCTGACCTCAATTCCATCAAGAACATCTGGGATGCCATCGAGAGAGATGTTCGAGGCTCTGACCCCCTCCATCAAATTTTCGTGAACTGTGGGAGCTTGTTCAGGGGTCGTGGATCCGTATGGCTTCCCAACGCTTCCGGTGTCTTGTAGAGTCCATGCCGAGACGAACCGCCGCCGTCATCAGGGCGAAAGGTGGTGCTACACATTACTAGACAGGTATCTCTAATTCAATTGCTCTTCAGTGTACAAGTACATATACACATCAAATCGCTTCTCTACAAAATTTTGTTTTATTTATCTCTCGTAAGATATATTGTATGTTATGAACTGTGTATTCGCCTCACTATTATTTCACCCCAAGAGCCGTCACTGTTCTTTTGTAAATTCAGCTACTTCTTGGTTAAACATTTTCTCACTGAACGGCCCGTTATTTCCCCTAATAGCTTTTACAATTTGGTAACTCTGACAGTGAGTCTGGGCAAAATAAAATGACTAAACTGAATGCCCGGAAGGGAGTTGTGGAGTTAGTGAAGACTTGTAGAGATGTCGAGATATTGAGAGTATAAAATTCTAGATCATTTGCGATACCATATCAGCTTTTGTCACTTGGTTTCAGGCGCAACAATCAAAGTTTTGTTTGTAACTCTTAAAGAAGTTGGAGCTCCGGTGTCGGAAGTCTTTTGACCTCAGAGTGGGATATGTATTAGGTATCCCACACGTTGGGGGCATTTTAAAAAGAAAATGCAAGACTGGATCATTTTTTTTTAGGAAGGCTAACACACAAAAACACATAAACGTTGAAAAAAATGGCATCAATATAAATTTTCGAACAATTGGGAAATTTGTGAAAGAATTTAAGGAAATATGTCGTTTACGGTAAAATAAAAACGTTACACATATATGTTGGCATTTTTTGCATCAGTATATGCGCATGACTATTATCTATGCAATGAACTATAAAGTAAGTAATGTTCCTTAACACTGCTGTGATACACCCATTCCTACATGCATTAGTGTGAATTTTTGACAAATTTCTTCACGATGTTGAATGTAAATAGCTGTAACCTAACTTTCAATTGACAAACAACAAAAGTTTTAGTTCATTGCATTCACAGCATTATAAGAAAGATGTACACCAAATTTCATTAATTTATTTACGTAACTTTTGCAGTTATCAGGTTTTCCGTAAAAAGTTCGGGACGAAAATCTGATCCTGCAAAAAAAAACGCGTTTCAAGTGTCACTTCCCGTTCGTTTGAAACCTGGGTTTCGATATTCCGATTGCTATAACTCTGTATCTATTCATCGTAGACAAGAAACAAAGGCAGTTTTGGAATTCTCAATAATTGGGGTTTTAAAATGAACGCATTTTTATAAAATGTGAAATTTGGCCCAAAACGACCTTTTCAACGTAAACGACCTTTTCAACGGGTCAAAGGCCGGGAACTTTTATTTTCGCTTTCCAATCGTAGGTTGAAGAAGCCTATACGCTGCAGCTTTGTTTGTCTCTCCGCACGATAACTCACGTAAAAATGGCTCGATTTCGATGAAATTTTAGTATGTGGTATGGGACCACTTGGGGATGAACCCTATTGAAAATGGGTGAAATGGGGTCAAAGGTCAGGCCATAGGAGCGGGATCCATTCCATTGCTCCTATGTGTCAAAACTTGCGTAAAAATGCTTCAATTGCGACAAAACTTTAGTATGTTGTTTCGGAGATATACTGAACCATTGTGTTTAATATAATCGAAATGGGGTCAAAGGTCAGGGCACAGGAGCGAATTTTTTTTTTTTTTTTTTTTTTTTTTTTGGGGTGGAGGTTTAACGACCACCGTGAGCAACTCAATGGGCTATAAGCAGTAGCCCGTCCCTAATTTAGGGTCACTGGTTCCAGGGAAGGGAGAGAGCCAGTGCCGTAAGACAAACACAACATCCATGCCTGACCGGATTCGAACCCGGACCCCTTACGGACGAATGATTTATTCCACAGCCATTATTCTCATAACTTGAATACAAAATGCTTCTATTGCGACAAAACGTTAGTATATTGTTCCGGAGGTATCCTGAATCAATTCTGTTTAATATAATCGAAATGGGGTTAAAGATGAGATCACATGAGCTCATAACTTGAGTAATAACTTGAGTAATGATTTCTGGTATGTTGTAAAGCATATCATAATCAATGCATTGCCTGATTTTACTTACTTGTTACTACTACGGTGAAATACTTAAACGTAAAGCAAAAATTCCAGAATCACCAATCAATCTGGTTCCGATTGCCAAGGGGAGTACTTTATGCCGAGTGCACGGGGAATAACTTTCGTTCCGTCTCACAGTGAACAATGGGGCTGAGGGATGGAACAAGTATAATGAATAAAGCTTTTAACTAAGCTAATGCCTTATAAAACGCTTCTGCTACTGAATTCAATGCTTGTACTAAGCTAATGCTTCTTCTAATGGTTGTTGTTTGTTAATTAAATCATGAATAAACTTTCCTGCTAGTAGTGTAGTAATAATAATGAACAAGCTTATAACTGGTAGTAATGTTGTAGTAGTAATTAAGATGAATAAAGTCTTATGCTGGTTGTTACTAATAACACTAAATGAAATAAACCTAACAGCCAGACAGAGATCTGACAAAAACTATGAACTAAGAAAAACGTACTTACAACAAATTCTTTTATTAGATAACTCTTGAATCATCCAACGCACACACACTAATCGTATCACAATAATGAAGAATCAACTTAATCACATAGAACGAAGCTCTCCCTATACAACAACAAACGCTCTCCTCACGTATCGTTGAACGCGCCTATTTATACTGGCTACCACCACGTCATGACTTACACTCATTGCCAGATCACATTCAGCGGGAGAAATAACATCTCGTTCAGTAAGAAGATAATTTACATAGGAAAATAAAATAACCAGAGATAGTAAAAAATCAAAAGGAAAGTGAATCTAGAGTATACGTTACACAAGGAGTGGTACTGCTGTATTAATGGGTCGTAAAATCTTAGCCCCGCAAAGAACAAGAGAATGGGAAAGTTTTGGCCTTTTGTCTCTCTGAGTAACAGAAGTCATCTCCACCTTCGACACGTCGCCCCCAAAATTCTTGCACCCTCAAAATTAGGCGATTCCATTAGCGTCAAGTGCGAAGTTAAAACAAACGGACTATACTTAAACTTTCCACCAAAAAAAAAAAAAGAAATAAATAAATAGAGGGGCGTTTGTTCGGATTTTTGACGTTTCGGATTTTTGACGTTCGGATTTTTGACGCGGTACTGTATATAATACAGGAATACATGCCTGCGTTGTAATACATGACTGCACCGCAGGACGCACATGAGATAAAGGCAGATAGCAGTGACAGCACATGTAGTTTGGAAAGCGAATTTCTCCGGAGGCTCGGACAAACTTGTACGTTATAAGTTCTTCAATAGGAAAGTTTCTTCCTGACTTCCTCTCGCAAAACCACTCTCCCGACTCCTTTTCTTTCTATCGAAAGCTAAGAGCTTACCACCACCCTTTCATATCTACTAAGTATTAGAATTAGTGCAACGGTACTGTACAAGCAGGGAATAATGCTACTGATCCCCTCACTTCATGAAGATTGGAAGGAACGCCGAAAATAAATAATGGTAGTCCTGGGAACTTTTACCCCCTGAATAAAATATAGTCACGCGGCGAAATATGTGGCAAACAAATTCAACGCTCTGGTGGCTCCATCCGATGGAGTGGAAATAAAAATGAAAAAAAAAAAAAAAAAGATATAAACGCAAAAGATGAAAAGGCAAATTTGCAAGTTTTATAAGACAACATATGAAAGAACTGATAGTTGGGAGCTGAAATATGACATAGAATAAAGCAAAAGAAAAGCATTTATCTTTGCTTTCCAAGTTCCACGCTTCAGCAATGGTACTGAGTTCAGCTGCATTAAGTAAAAAAAAATATCTGCCATCCTTTATGTCCTGATTATATCTTGATTAACTCGGGTGCTCAGTTATAAGTATGTTTTGATTACTGTAATTACACCTTGGTTAATCATCCATAAAGGATTAAGATGGCTACAAAGAACTAAAAGGTTATAAAACAGCTTAGCCAATTGGAGAAGATAAATATCGCAGATGCGTAAGAGTTACCGTCGAGCACACTCTGTTTTGTTCATAAAGATGCTGCCTAATTATGTAAGACACTTGAACTACCACTTATCTGCATTACTGAAACTCTTCTTTCGAACTTACTTTATTCGAATTAGTGATCTCAGATTTCTGATGCAGTTCATCAGACTGCGTTATATAACCGGCATAACATTTTTTTCTCACAAAAATTAAAGAGATAATATAGTATAAATGCTAGATAATTTTGCAACAGTTTTGCGAAAATATTTATACTAAAATTACATAGTTTTTTTTAACATATGTTCGAAAATTTTAATAATAGCTAAAAAAGGTTTCCTAAGTACTTGAACAAATGCGATGTTTTTTGATGATGGGAAATGACACTGAAGTGCCAGAAAAACTGGTACAACAGTCTAATACTTGGTAGGTCCCTTACGGGAGCGTAATACTGCAGAAATACGACGGGGCATGGACTCCACTAGCTTCTGGAAACATGCTGTAGGCAATGCACACCATAGTTCCTGCTGAGCGTTCCACAATTCGGGTGTATTCCGAAGTCTCCAATTCCTGTGTTCAATAGCGCGTTGCATGGCATCCCAAATGCGTTCTATCACGTTCAGATCTGGGGACTTGGATGGGAATGGCAACACCCCAAACTCAGATGAATGCTCCTCTAACCTTAATGTGGCGTCCCGACACTTGTGTGGAGGAGCATTGTCCTGTTGGAACAGGCCCAACCCATCAGTATGAATGCAGGACACGAACGGGTGTACCTCGTCAGAAAGGATGCGCACATAGCGTTGGCCGGTCACAGACGTTTGTAGACGTATCAGGGGGTCTCAGTGAAGTCCAGCTAAACACACCCCATACCATTACGGACCCCCCCCCCCACCATCCAGTACAGTTCCCTGTTGACAGGCGGGATCCATGGCTTCATGGGGTTTGCGCCACAGACGAATCCTTCCAGCTGCTCGATACAGTTGGAAACGCGACTCGTCAGACCAGGCTACTTGTTTCCAGTCATCAAGTGTCCAGTGGCGGTGTTACCGTGCCCAAGCGAGGCGCACAGCTCTGTGTCGTGAACCCATCAAAGGGACTCGATTTGGGCTTCGGCTCCCAAAGCCCATATCGTGCAAGGTACGTTGCACAGTCCGGACGCTGATGCTTGTTGAGGCTCCAGCATTGAATTCCGATGATGCCTGCGAGAGTGCTGCACACTTATCGCGTAAAGTGATTCTTGACATCTGACGATGGTCACGTTCACCCAATGTCTCTTTACGGCCACACTGGTATCGTAGGTTGGAGGTTTTGCCGTAATTCTTGTAGTCACGGTACATCCTTGCAATGGTCGTCCGTGAAAATCCGAACTTCGTTTCTACCTCCGAAGTACTATGGTCCATCTCACAAGCGCCAACTATGACACCGCCTTGAAAATCGATTAAATCGTTATTATTTGTCACTCTCATGCCGAAAACAGCTCTGACAGCTGGCAAGGATATTCATCGCTACGTACTGGCGGGCGCAACCGAGTACGCGCATAGATGGCGTTGCTATGTATTTTGCATAAGCTCGTCTGTACCAGTTTTTCTGGCACTTCAGGATATGTTCAAAAATTTTAATAATGCTGGAAAAGCTATCCTAAGTACTTGAACAAATGAGATGTTTTTGATGGGAAAGGATGTGTTACGGAGATTTAAAAAAAAAGTTTAGGCAAAAATATTAAATCCATTTCCTTTGTTACCACGATGCGTGAGAAACTTTTAGCTTCGTCACCCAAGTTAAGAAATATTAGGAAATATGATTTGTTTAGAGATGCCAGGGTATCGCATCTTAAAAGTCTAGGCTTTGTATTTCGTAGCAACATTTGGCATTGTCTTATGCAATTTGCACTTTTCGGCTCTATGTTTCAAGGTACCGAAGGGTACGCAGGAGCGACGATCCTCAGCTTTAAAGAAGTATGGCTATGTGTTAGAAGGTGTTGATTATCCTTTCGCTTGAGGGCAAGATGGCGAGGGAAAAAAGGCAGTCCACTCGGAGAGATAGAAGGCGTCAGTCGTGTGAGAAGCCAGAGGGCTTTGTTTCGAGGACAGAAGTTCCTTAGCAGCGGAGAAAAGAGCGTTTTACCCGATGACGGAAGGAAAAGGTGTAGAAAAGTATCGGTAACGAGTATTCACAGGGAGTGGAAATATTTTATAGTGCTCGCAACAAGCAGAATAGCGGAATCATTAGGACAACCTTCGCAGAACTAAATAAGAAGAATAAATCGTTTTTTTTTTTTTTTTTTTACGCTTTCCAACCGTAGGTTGAAGAAACATATGCTCCAGCTTTTTCCGTCTGTCTGTCTATCTGTGTGTGCGCACGATAACTCGGGTAAAAATGGCTCGATTTTGATGAAATTTTAGTATGTGGTAGGGGCAACCTGGGGACCAACCCTATTGAAAATGGACGAAACGGTGTCAAAGGTCAGGACATAGGAGCGGGATCTATTCCATTGCCCTTATACGTCATAATTTACGTAAAAATGCTTCGATTGCGACAAAAGGTTATCATGTTGTTCCGACGGTATACTAAACCGGTTCTGTTGAATATCATGAATATCATCGAAATAGGGTCAAAGGTCAGGGCACAGGAGCGAGATTTATTCCACAGCCATTATCCTCATAACTTGAGTAATTACTTGAGTAAAATGCTTCTATTGCAACAAAACTTTAGTATGTTGTTCAGGAAGTATACTGAACTAATTCTGTTTACTATAACCGAAATGGGGCCAAAGGTCAAAGCATAGGAGCTAGATTTATTCCATAGCCATTATCCTCATAACTTGAGTAATGATTGAAAAGCGTATCATGATCAATGGAAAGCGTGTCATGATCAAAGCATTGCATGATTTTACTATAACTTGTATAAGACACAGAAGTAGTATTTCATGAACAGTGTAGCTTCCTTTTTACAATATTTAGCTTTTCGATTGTTTCCATCACATTGGTGTTTGCGTGCCGAACTCTAACTACGAACCTCGAGTTGAAAGAGTCTATCATTTTTAGCATCAGTTACGTAGTATTGATAATCGTTATTTACAACATTAACCTGGAAGAACAAACCAAGTTAACAGATGATTCGCTTTTTCTGAGGAATTACGCTTTTGCATCGCAAGGAATTCAAGCCTTCGACTGAAGGTTTTTGAAATAAACAATTAATTTAGTTAACGCACACTGCTTGAGATAGAAAGTGCCAGACCAGAAAGTATTTGCCAGAGTGTAATGCAAATTGGCAGGTGTGTCGACAGTTGGATTACGTCAATGATTGCAGTTGCAACTAATCACGTGATAGGCGGAGACAAATGCTCAAGCGACTTGGCGTACCTATGTTTAGTCGTTCTCAGCTGGTCGCGTGAACCACTGCATCTCCGTGGCGAAAGCACGTTTAAGGAGTGAGAAAACTTGGTCTTTGTTATCAGGAATTCCACCACCACACAGACACCTTTATCAGAGGCTTCACCAGAGGGAAGCAATCGGTTTGTTGGACCATGCACAGAATCGGAATGCAGAACTTGCAGGTTAAATGTGGCGACAGTAGTTGGAGAAAGGTAACGTGCGTTGCCCTAGTGGGTCTGGTACTCCGTAAACAGACGTTCGAATGACTCGATCGTCGCATTCAACGCCAAACCGTAGCAGCTCCCCACTTCACAGCGGATGACATTCCACGAGGTGTATAGCAGGCGATGGAGTGGAATGGACTGTGAATCGCAGATTGGCTAATCTCACGTCACCTATTGACACGTCTGCCACTCACTGCAGCAAATCCGCGCTCAAGGCTGCGGTGTTACCGTATCAGACATGCGTGGCAGGACGAATGGAAACGTGTGGTATTTACCGATGACTTATAACGAAGTAAATTTCTCCGTCATTTCTGGTCTACGCCGGGAATCGAACCCGGGTCCCCTCATTTCGGAACAAGTCACTCTACCAACTGAGCTACGCAGACGTTCATTCTGACTCCTATCTGCCTTTGTATCGTGTGCGTCCTGCTGGCAGGTACGTCACATCTCCCCCCCCTCCCCCGATAGAGGGCCGGGAGAATGGCCCACGGGTCAGCCGTGACCATGAATCGTTGCAGGCAGCCATCCGCTGAAGAACGTGCACTTGCGAACTCCCAGTCAATCTGATGTGTGGAATGCAACGTCAAACACTTTTATTTTTCGAAGCTCTGGAGAAGGGATTCTCTTATTATTCCTATCTCGCGGTGTGGAAAGAACATCACACCATTGCGATTAACGGCCGGGTCATCCGGAAAGTTCGGGCGCCATTATAACGAAGTAAATTTCTCCGTCATTTCTGGTCTACGCCGGGAATCGAACCCGGGTCTCCTCATTCCGGAATAAGTCGCTCTACCAACTGAGCTACGCAGACGTTCATTCTGACTCCTATCTGCCTTTGTGTCGTGTGCGTCCTGCTGGCAGGTACGTCACATCTCCCCCTCCCGCCCGAAAGAGGGCCGGGAGAATGGCCCACGGGTCAGCCGTGACCATGAATCGTTGCAGGCAGCCATCCGCTGAAGAACGTGCACTTGGGAACTCCCAGTCATTCTGGTGTGTGGAATGCAACGTCACACATTTTTATTTTTCGAAGCGCTGGAGAAGGAATTCTCTGATTTTTCCTGTCTCGCGGTGTGGAAAGAACATCACACCAATGCGAGATTTTGAACGGCCGGGCAATCCGGAAAGTTCGGGCGCCATTATAACGAAGTAAATTTCTCCGTCATTTCTGGTCTACGCCGGGAATCGTACCCGGGTCCCCTCATTCCGGAACAAGTCGCTCTACCAACTGAGCTACGCAGACGTTCATTCTGACTCCTATCTGCCTTTGTGTCGTGTGCGTCATGCTGGCGGGTACGTCACAGACTACGAGTCTCTCTTCTATCTTAGCACCGACGATCTCGGATTGAGAGTCTGGAGACCACGTAGACACCTGACTGATCTTGCTATCATCCGTGACATCATACGGCTACTCAGCATGATTTTATGGTTTGGGACGTTATCATTTTTAGCAGCCGTTCACAGCTCTCACTTATAGTTATTACCATGATAGCAGAACAATACGTTGACGAAATTCTGCAGTCCGTTTTGTCTCCGTATCTCCGTGGTATCTCTGACGCACAATTTCAGAATGACAACGCCCGCTCGCACACTGACAACACCAGTAAATAGTGTCCAGGTGCTACCCTGACCACCACGATTCCCAGACTTCTCCGCAATGAAGAACATGCGGGATGTCATTGAAAATGGCGTAACGCCTCTACGCTTACCCCTCGCAATGTCGATGAATTTTAGACACAGGTCCAAAACGCATGGCCGGTGATACCCGAAGACACTATCGGAGGAGTTTTCCACTAGATGCCAATCTGTGTTGCTAAACGCATAGTCCAGCATGGTGATTATGCGACCTTCTGGCGCATATTCGTGTATTAGAGACATTATAACATCTCTACCACACGAATAAAGCTAGACAGTGCTTTTGCAGCTAGCTCCACCACTCCACCGGAGAAGCTTCCTTACAACACGGCACAAAGTACTGCTGTACAAGACAGTCGTCAGGCCAATGCTCACCTAAGCCTCCCCCATCTGGACTGGTATTAGTAGGAATCAGCGGGAGAGAATCGAGAGGGTGCAGACGCGAGCACTTCGTATGATCACTGGACCTTCCCCCTGGACCCAACTTCGGAACCTGAGGAACAGACTTGGAGTTGAGAAGGTACATGAGTTTTCCACCAGATTAGCCAAGAAGTTCTTCAAGAAACCGGTAGCCCAACCTAATGGACTTGTAAGGGGTGCGGTTGACTACGATCTCAGCGAATTTCTTAGATATCCCAGAACTAAGGTGGCGATCATTCCCCTCCCTTGATAGGGACTTGGGGAAGGTCAGCACTGTTGAGAACTGTTACCTGTGCCGGAGCCCTTGGATCAGATTGGGGATTAGATCGGATGGAGAGTAAGTGTGTGTGTGTGAACATTGGTGGGTGTTAGACAAACCACTACCCCCTTCTTTTTCAGGTTGGCGTTGAGATGGTGAGCTCCGGCATCCGGATGTGGTTTCTGTGAGTTTCAGTTCCTCACGGGGGCGTCGGCAGGTGGGCTGTGTTGTGTTTCTTTATGATGCGTACTATGGTGCTTGGTTCCACCTATCTTTGTCCTCCTTCCTTCCCTCCTATGACTGATGTCCCTGTTCACTCGAAAGATATGCCCTCCTCTGCTTTCACTCATTTTTTACGCTTTCCAATCGTAGTTTGAAGAAGCGTATATGCTCCAGCTTTGTCCGCCTGTCAGCACGATAACTCGCGTAAAAATGGTTCGATTTGGATGATATTTTAGTATGCGGTAGGGGACTACCTGGGAACAAACCTTATTGAAAATGGGCGAAATGGGGTCAATGGTCAGGACATAGGAGCGGGATCCATTCCATTGCTTTTATGCGTCATAACGTGCGTAAAAATAGTTCGATATCGATGAAATTTTAGCATGTGATATGGAATCACTGGGGACGAACCTTATTGAAAATGGGCGAAATGGGGTCAAAGGTCAATGTCAGGATCGGGATCCATTCCATCGCCCTTATGCGTCATGACTTATGTAAAACTGCTTCGAATGTGACAAAACTTTATCATGTTGTTCCGGAGGTATACTGAACCAAATCTGTTTAATATCTTCGAAATGGGTGAAAGGTCAATGCTCAAGAGCGAGATTTAATCCACGGCCATTATCCTCAAAAATTGAGTAATGATTTCCGGTGTGTTGGAAAGCGTATCATAATCAATGCATTGCATGATTTTACTAACAGGTTTCTGTTTATCTTATAACGAAGTAAATTTCTCCGTCATTTTTGGTCTACGCCGGGATTCGAACCCGAGGCCGCTTATTCCGGAATAAGTCACTCTACCAACTGAGCTACGCAGACATTTGTTCTGATTCCTATCTGCCTTCATGTCATGTGCGTCCTGCTGGCAGGTACGTCACATCTCTCCCCCCCCCCGAAAGAGGGCCAGGGGCATGGCCCACGTGTCAGCCGTGACCATGAATCCATTGCAGGCAGCCATCCACTGTAGAACGTGCACTTGAGAACTCCCAGTCAATCTGCTGTGTGGAATGCAACATCACACATTTTTATTTTTCGAAGCGCTGGAGAAGGAATTCTCTGATTTTTCCTGTCTCGCGGTGTGGAAATAACATCACACCAATGCGAGATTTTGAACGGCCGGGTCATCCGGATAGTTCGGGGGCCATTATAACGAAGTAAATTTCTCCGTCATTTTTGGTCTACGCCGGGATTCGAACCCGAGGCCGCTTATTCCGGAACAAGTCGCTCTACCAACTGAGCTACGCAGACATTTGTTCTGATTCCTATCTGCCTTCATGTCGTGTGCGTCCTGCTGGCAGGTACGTCACAATCTTTCCTATCGAATTCACTTACTCAGATCTCCTAGCTTCCTGTTGGGTAGTTTCCGACCTGATGTCAGACACTCCCTTCCTAAAACTTCTGCAAACGAAGCGGAGCGTTCATGTTATGCATAAAAAATTAAATCACTTCTTTACCATTTACCTGTCTACACGTGTAATGAGTTTCGTCGCATTGCTTCATAGAGCGGCATTTCCTATTTCGTGCAGTATATTTCCATTTGTAGTATACGTATGAAGTTTATTTCCCAATTGTTTTCCCATAACTTCAAAATAATTGCACAGTCGAGTCTCATTATTGTGACCACCTTAACGTCAACGGCGCGTAGCCAATTAAAGAAGGAACGTGTCGTGAGTTGGCTTGGAGGGTATATAAGGTGTGCTGTAGGCATTCTAAAAAGATATCATTCGTTGCTGCCGTGGATAATAGGACCGATTAATCACATTTGCAAAAAGGGATGATTATCGGCTTCGGGCCAAGGGTGTGGCAGTATTTCTGAAACAGCGCAATTTGTGAACTGTTCGCGTGCTGCTCTGGTTAAAGTGTATCGAGATTGGAAAAACAGCTCCATTGTAAATATGGGACGTGAAAACTGCGGAGCACCACGTGTCATTGATGTGAGAGCGGAACGTCGGCTTCGAAGGGGCACGGAGGCCGAACGACAAGCTACAGTGGAGCAACCCTCTGGCCGCATGAACCACTGGGCTACAGGAAGTTTGTCTAAAACGAAAGTTCAGCGAACCTTACTGCGTATGGGGCTCCGATGCAAACGGATGGTCACTGCACCTATGTGCACGAATGCGCATCGGCAGCAAAGGCTTATACACTGGCTTGCAAAAATTAAGGACGAGACGGTTTTTCGAATGTAACGTCGTGCAGAAGTGCTCCACATCGACTGAAATCATACCATAAGATCCCCAAGATGTAAGAATATGGGACAAGTAAGCACAACCGTCCAAACAAGGAATCCAAAGTATACAAAGGCACTTTATTGAAAAGGTAGCTTTGAGCACAACTGGACAGAAGACAAAAACGTCCATGTGTTAAGCGGCTGCCAAGAAAAATCCAGTCTTTAGTAGGGGATATGATCACACTTGACTACGTTACAGGATTTACAACGTCTGTTCATGCTGAGGACGTGGTTGTCAAGGAGCTGTTGAGCCATCGCGGTCCATTTCTCTTGTAGCGCCAATCGCAGCTGCGGAATCGTTGCTGGCGGCTAGTGACGTGCTGCCAAGCGTCTCCCGAGAAGTTCCCACACCTGTGCGATTGGATTTAGGTCCGGGGACCTTGCGGGCCAATCCATGCGTTGAATATCTTCACTCTCCAACAGCTCTGTGACAGCCACTATACGATGAGGTGTAGCGTTGTCGTCCATGAATAAGAACTCAGGACCTATAGCACCTCTAAACAGACGCACGTGAGGCAAGAGAACCTCGGTACAATAGCGTACACCAGTGATTGAACTTTCTTGGAAGATGTGGGCCGCCCCGGTGGCGCAGTGATCTAAGCGATGGCCTCTGATCATTCGTCCGTAAGGGGTCCGGGTTCAAATCCCGGTGAGGCATGGATGTTGTGTTTGTCTTACGGCACTGGCTCTTTCCCTTCCCTGGAACCAGTGACCCAAAATTAGGGATGGGCGACTGCTTATAGCCCATTGAGTTCCTCATGGTGATCGTTAAACCTTCAATCAAAAAAAAAGAAAGATGTGGAGGTCAGTACGGCTACCAAGCATCATACCGCCCCAAGGGAGAACTCCGCCACCTCCAAATCGGTCCCTTTCGATGATATTGGAGGTGTGCTTGCGTGTTCCCTGCTCTCTCCAGATGTGTATACGTCCAGAATTGCTCGTCTGACTAAATCGGCTCTCATCCGTAAAGAGAACTCGACCCCATTGCTGGTGTGTCAAGTTCTTGTGTTCCTGGCACCAGAGAAACCACCATGTCCTATGAGCAGGCCTTAATGGCACACACCGTACTGGTCGTCGTGCAAATAGACCACCTTTGTGCAACCTCCTGGCCACGGTAAAACGCGATAACGGACGTCCAGTTGTCTGTTGCATGTGCTTTGCGATTTCTCCCGCTGTCTACCGTCTGTCTCTTCTCGCCTGTAGGACAATATACCTGTCGCCCGCCGCCGTGGTTGCTCGTAGACGACCACTGTGAAACTCTCGGACAGCTGTTCCTGTAGTTTGAAATGCTCTCCAAGCTCGTGAAACGATGCTGTGAGCGATCCCGAACTCCTCGGGCACACTAGTCACACTTCGACCTTCTTCCAACTTCCCAATGACGCGACCTCGGGTAAAGTCATCCAGATGTTGTCTACTGGATTGCCTGTTGGCCATATCACACGGTGGCAGCAACTCGACGTCATTCAAACCGATGTACACCGTGTAATAGCTTTCACCGAATTGCTAAGCGTACACCACCCGTGTGCTTTATACCCTTCCGACACTCCCCCCCCACGTCATGCTGCATATATGCGCATGCCCTACCGTACCGGACCCTAGTCTGTAACCTGAGTGGTCTTTCGGTTCGTTCTGCCTACTTGTTCCGCTGTTATGCTATTTTCTCCTCTTCGTCCTTAATTTTTGCACACCAGTGTATTTGCACAGCAGTATCGGCATTGGACCTCAGCTGATTGGCAATGGATACCAGGCTCAGATTATTCAAACTTATGCACCCACCACAAGTCATCCTGAAGAAGAAATTGAAGAATTTTATGAGGAAATTCGTCATCTAAATAATAAAGGTAAGCAGCACTTGAAGATAATTATGGGAGATTTCAATGCAAAAATAGGGCAACGACAACAGAATGAAACTTCAGTAGGTAAATTCGGTCACGGCAACAGAAACCAGCGTGGAAATACTCTCGTTGAGTTTGCAGAGGCAGAAGGATTTTTCATCTTGAACTCCTTTTTCAAGAAAAAGCCACACAGGAAATGGACATGGAGACATCCAATTGGGACGACAAGTGAAATTGATTTTATTATGTGTAACAAAAAATTCGTCATTGAAGACTGCAGTGTGCTGAACAAGTTCAACACAGGTAGTGACCATAGATTGGTGAGATGTAAGATGCACCTCAACACTAAACTGGAACGTGGCAAGCTCATAAGACAAACAAAATGTATTGACATAACCAAATTTAAAAAACACCATAATACTTTCAAGTTGGAACTGAAGAACAGATTCTCTGCTTTAGAAGGCCTAACATCGGAAGAAGTGGATATTTCGGAAGTTAACAGAAAAGTAACCAAAGCTCTAATGGAAACAGCAACAAAATTAGCTGGGTCTAAGAACAAGTTGCATGTGAACAAATTATCAGGAAAAACCAAAATGTTGATGCAAAAAAGAAGAGAGATGAGGACAACTAAAGAAGATGTGACTTCCAAAGTGGAATATATAGAGCTATGCAAGACAACACGAAAAAGTATCACTGAAGACGTAAGGAAATTCAACTGTGAGCTAGTGAGGAAAGCAATTGAAAACAACCAAAGCCTTAAGATAGCAAAGGGACATCTCAGTAAGGGAAGAAAACAGATTATGGCTCTGAGAAAAGAAGATGGTTCTGTAACAAGAAATAGAGGCGAAATTTTGACAAGAGTGAAAGATTTCTACTCCAAATTATATGAAAGGGATGATACATGTACTCCAGACATCATGAAAGGTACCAGAGTTCTTCCAGTCCTCCCAGCAGAAGTTGCTCATGCAATCAAGAACATGAAGCGGGGGAAAGCTCCAGGAGAAGATGGAATTACTATAGACATCATACAAGAAGCAAGTGGAGAAATTGAAACAGTACTCGCCCAAATTTTCACTCGATGCCTTAATGAAGGGAAGATTCCTGAGGATTGGAACAACGCTACAATGATCCTGCTACATAAAAAAGGTGACATTGAGGATCTCAGGAACTACAGACCTATCAGCCTCCTATCGGTGGTTTATAAAATCTTCACTAAAGTTCTTTCACACCGCTTGAAGGTAACACTGGACATGGCTCAACCGAGAGAACAAGCTGGATTCAGGAGTGGCTACAGCACAATAGATCATATCCACGTACTGAGAGAACTAATTGAAAGAGCGAGGGAATATGAACTTCCATTGTGCATGGCTTTTATCGATTATGAAAAAGCCTTTGATTCGGTGAAACCATCAGCAGTTACCACGGCTCTGAAATCCTGCGGTATTGAAGATGCATACATTAATATTATTAATAACATCTATGAAAATGCAAGTGCAAAGATTCGGCTGTTTGAAAATACAACACACATAAAAATTGGAAAGGGAGTGAGACAAGGTGACACCATATCTCCGAAGCTCTTTAATGCCACATTGGAAAATGTCTTTCAATCACTGAACTGGGAAAACAAAGGGATAAAGATTAATGGAGATTATCTAACCCACCTTCGTTTTGCTGATGACGTAGTCATTTTTGCAACTACCCCATCAGAGCTGCAGAGTATGATCCAGGAACTTGCTGACAAGAGTAAAGAAGTGGGATTAAAAATGAACTTTCAGAAGACAAAAGTGATGTTCAATGCTTTTACAAGAAATGAAGATTTATCGATTGATGGAGAAAAACTGGAGATAACAGATACATATGTTTATCTTGGACAGCAGATATCAAGTGAGGGTCACATTGATGAAGAAATTAATCGGCGTACAAAACTTGCCTGGAGAGCTTTTGGAAGAAACAGCATAATTTTCAAGAGCAATATGCCATTATGTCTTAAAAGAAAAGTGTTTGATCAATGCATCCTTCCAGTGCTTACGTATGGTGCAGAGACGTGGACCTTAACTAAAAGAGACATACAAAGGCTGCAGACAACTCAAAGCAGCATGGAGAGGTGCATGCTTGGTATAACCAGGAGAGATAAGAAGAGGAACTCGTGGATCCGAAAAATGACGAGAGTGGAAGACATCATGATCAGAGTTAAATCCCTGAAATGGCAATGGGCTGGACATACTGCCAGAAGGACAGACCATAGATGGACAGCCGAAATTTTAGATTGGATTCCAAGGGACAGGAAAAGACCCAGAAAAAGACCACATGGGAGATGGGTGGATGAAATTCGTAAATATGCGGGAGTGACATGGAGGAGACTGGCACAAGACAGACCGTTGTGGAGGAAACTTGGGGAGACCTTCGTCCAGCAGTGGATTGATAATGGTTGACAATGATGATGATGATGATGATTTTGTAAAAAAAGATCGTGCTTATGTTACCGGTTTGTCCGTCCGTCCGTCTGTACCCACGTTATCTCTGCAACTATTGGTCGGATTTGAAAACTTCTTTTTGCATTGGGAAGCTTGAAATATGTGAATGATGATCCTTTATTTCGGTTTTTTTTAACCATGTACAATTTCGCCGCTAGGGGACGTAAATACAGATGATGTCGAATTAAAAAATACGTTTTATTCCACATATTTGCTTCTAATCATCCGATTGAAAAAATCTTTTATCTTTCGATTTCATTTATATCGAAGAGTATTTTAGATATAGTTACTTTTTTCAAATTACGCATAGATTTTCTGCTAGATGGCGTAAAAATATATTACATTTTTCCTGATAACTCTTCTTCTAAAACAACGATTTCAAAATTTGTTTCTTCAGCGGATACACCTCTTCATGGAAAATGGTTTGCATATAATTTCAAATTTTTGGTAAAGAATACTTTGCCCACCAGGGGGCGTAAGTGTTAATTTTTGCTTCTGATGCATTTGCCATAAAATCTGAGCTTCTAAAATATCGATTGAAGAAATTCTTTCTTCGACTGATGCCACTCACATCGATAAACGTTTTCGGAATATTTTCTGCTTAAAATATTCCACAGTTTCTCTGTTTAGAAACATTTTCTTCTTAAAATAATGCATGGTTTCTACGCCAGGGGCGTAGATGTATATCTTATTTTTGTCAATATCTCTACTTCTAGGAGTCCGATTGGAAAAATTCCTTCTTTGTTGGATAGTGTTTTCAGTTGGACATGTTTTTCATATAATTTCAAAATTTTCAAGTAAATCATAAACTTTCCGCTAGGAGGCACATAGGTAAATTGCGTTTTTTCTGCGTTATTTCTGCTTCTAAAACTCTGATTTGAAAAATTCTTCCTGTATCGCATACAAGACCTGATGGAAAATATTTTCACATATTTTCTAACGTTTGGTAAAGAATGGTTTGGCCACTGGGGAGCGTAAGTGTTAATTTCTGCTTCTGATGTATTTGTAGCAAAATCTGGGCTCCTGAAAACTCGACTAAATTTGTTTTTTCTTGGACTGATACCGCTCATATTGTTTTCCTTTTGAGAATACTTCCTTCCTAAAATAATGCATGGTTTTCCCACCAGGGAACGTAAAGTCACATCTTATTTTTGTCGATATCTCTCTTTCTAAGAGTCCGATTTGAAAAATTATTTCTGTGTTGAAAAGCGTTTCCCGTGCAAAAATGTCTCTCATATAAATTCATGTTTTCCTTAACACACAAGTCTGCAACCAGAGGGCGTAAGCTCACGATTCCGTTTACAGCAATATCTGAGGGATCAAAAACCCGATTGAAAAACTTCTTTCTTCAGTCCGATACTATTGTTTTCCGTACCAGTTCCATTGACTTTGAATTAGCATTGTTAAATTTAATTTGCCTCAGAACGGATTTAAAAGACGTGTTTATTACACTCGAAAATTCGGTGTCATCTTTCTTGTTTATTTTTCTCCTGACAATGGAAGAGACGTGCCCCTCCCACGTCTGATCTCTTCACACACACGCCTCATCCAATAATTTGGTGAAGTCGGTACCCCTGCGTATCAGTATATTATGCACCTCATTTTTTTTTAATTTGCTTTTTCGTTTTTCGCTTTTCCATTTCTTCAAGTATTTCTCTTTTCAAAAGATTACAAATTTTACGTAGTCCTCCAAAAATCAGCTCGCGACCCACAGTTTTGAAAACGCTACCCTAGAGTCTTACACGCGAGCGCGAGCGTGTGTGTGTGTGTGTGTTCTCACAGCGGGCCTCGCACATTGAAAGAAAGTTGAACACTTATTAAGCAGAAAATGTCAAACAACAAGAAAAAAAGGCTAGCGGAAAAATGTGTTTTACATTTAATTTAGGGAAACTCTTCAGAATATTTTGTGAAAAATAAGATCTTAACTTTGAAAAATTTTACTACTCTCAAGCAAATGATCTCAAAAAAAAAATATTGAAATCTTAAATAAAGCAGAGGTTTAGAGGGTATCGATATCAAAAAATAATGGTGAAAATAAAATTTCCTCTCTAGGGAACATGAAAAAAAAATTCTCTATTGGGAACTCCGAATGTGTCTTGCAGAGCATATGACAAATTGGAGGGAATAAAAAAAGCTGTCTTAATTTTCTGTTGAATAAAAACAAAAAAATACCAAATTTCAAAGTAAAAAAAAATTTGAAGTACAATAAAATTTGCTCTGCAAAGTCACCAGTCGCCTACAAAACCAAAGAGAACTTTCTCTATGAAGAATAAATTGCTACTGATGAAAATGCAAAACTTTGCAGGAAATACGAAGCACAACGAACTAAAAAAAGCATACTCCTTGTTTACACCAAGAAAAAAATAGTTCTTTTTAAAATTATTTTTCTGTTTTACTATCAGAGACGTATACTCAGTGTGTGCTATGTATACACCACGCACAAACAGAATCACAGTATAACTATTGATCTTATCAAAAATATTCTACAATTAATCAAATTAGAGTGAATTTTTTAGGGTAAAAGCACATAAGTTTTTTCACAGAACAGCACACTCACACTCTTCTGTGAAAAAGCACATAAGTTTTTTTCACAGAACAGCACACTCACACTCTTCTGTGAAAAAGCACATAAGTTTTTTTTTCACAGAACAGCACACTCACACTCTTCTGTGAAAAGCACATAAGTTTTTTTCCACAGAATAGTACACTCCACCTAAATGGGTACGCGACGCCTCTTGTACGTAACAGACATACTTAAGGCAGATATGCTAGATCAATATGAATAATGGTAGCATGGGGTCACCTTTGTTCATCTAAGGAAAGCATTTCACTGCTCTATATGCTGTGTTATACGCTGAGTGTTAACAAATAGCAAAGCAGGAAATCAAGTGATATATTGGTTATTTAATACGCACGGTTGCACCTATATGAAGCTCATCTTAGTAAGGCGGGTGAGGGCGGGGGGCGGTTGCTTAGGTCCAAAAAAAAAAAAAAAAAAAAGAAGCTTTGTAGAAGGCACACACACTATAAACTTACAGAGTTTCCCCTTCCTGGCATCGCAAAGGTTTTTTAAATTTTCTATTTTAAACATTGTTCAAAATTTTTGAATCACAAACTTTGAATGAGAACTGAAAAACGAGCATTATTTCTATGACATTCACTTGCTCGCTTTTCGGGAAAACCAACTTGACGCTTTTTTAAATCTTACTTCCGTATAAAATCTTTTAAGCGGACTAGGGAGGTTTGACATTTCAAAAATTGGCTGGCGTTTAATTGTTTATAACAAGGCCGCAAATAAATATAAAACGTTTTGTCTGTGTAGGGGTATTTAGTATAAAATGATAAAATAAGAAAATATCACGATATTTATTCCAAGGTAAATAATATTGGCGCTCTAACGTATTGAAGCGTAAAATCCGATTTTACTACGATTACAGTCGAGTGGATGAAGATTTCGGGAAATCCCAGGAATATTTCTTCTTTTTATGCTACCCCCTAATGCCTATACTTGAAAAATTGAAAATGAAAACGAAATGCAAAAAATGGCGTCCAGATAGCAAAAAATGTGGACAAATGCGAGTTATTCGTTATTATAAAATGATGAAAACATTTTTATTCAATCAGATGTCAGTTATCATTAATGCCTCATCGTGTTTTACAACTCCGGTATAAATTTAAAGTTGATATCTCCAGAGGATTTTGAAATATCGTGGTAAAATCACCAAAACATGTAGTTTCGAGAAAATCGCGTTCATATATTCGGTACAATATTTATGTTAGAATAGTCGTACTCACGCGTTAAAAATATCCTGCACTATAGAATTCCGGCACTTTATTTGAAAGCCTACAGGACCGTTCTATTCTACTCGGGTAAGGGAGGTAGCACTGGTTGCGCAACAACCTGCGTTCGGCCGGCCGCGCGTCACATCACGTTTTATGATCCCCTGACCGCAATTTTGTGAAATTTTCGAAAATTCGAACGGGAAGATATTCTTAAAGGATTGCGCTATCGAAATATGCAAAAAACCAGAAATCGATTATTTCGATATTTTAAACCTCCCTAGTCCCCTTAAAACCCTTTAGCGACCATAACGCCCAAAACGTCCGTACGTACGAACTGCCATAGCCCCCGAAACGACTGTATAGGGTGAGTTAGATTTCCTACTCATAATTGTTCTTCAAATTTTCTCAACCTATGAGGAATCAGCAGGAGTCACCCTCAGTCACTATTACTGTTATTAAACAAAAAACTGAAAGAACAGACAGTTTCGGACATTATGGTATTTTGAGTGATACAAGATTTTCGGGTCATGGTCGTTAAAGGGTTAAAAGTTTGATCCCTTCTATTCAAATGGGATAATTTAATAGAACAATTTCCAGTTTGGAAATTTGCTACTACGCTTCTGCTTTTTGCCCAATCGAGGAAGTTATTTTGCCTTGTCACCCCCACTCTCTCACACACACTTTAAAGTCTAAACCACACGGTGACTTTCCCCGCTCCCAATTACTAATGATGTCAAACAATTCGAAAAAGAGCTCACCCATTGCGTTTCCTGATCAGTGAAAATCTCTTTTCACTTCCGCTCTCGTCTTTTTCTGTTTGTGAACTTCTAATTTTTTTATTGTCTTTTTTTTCTGCTGAAGCTAGAACAGAACATTGTATCTTCATATAGTGTGGAAGAAATATTCTTCTCATAATACGTGGGAAATACGTCACGGAAATTAACACAGCAATCAGACATCTCTGAAATTACTGTATTTTTACTGTTCTTACATGCTGTCAATCACTCGGAAAACTTGAAAATTTCATTGCCCTGTAACGGAAATCGAACCCGCATCTCTCTATTACCGTTCGAGCATGCTAACAGTTACACCGCCCAGGACGACGTCCTAAGTATCTGAGTATTAAGAGCATCGGAATATACTCCGACCGCATTCTTAATCGAAGCAACTGTGCTGCCATCTAGCGTTGTTAAGCATATCACCAAGTCGTTCAGGTATATAATGTGGAAGAAATATTCTTCTCATAATACGTGGAAAATACGTCATGATAACACTGAACAACAATGGTTTTGTTACAAAGAAAATTTTAACGGTTTTGTATGTATATACGGGTGCTGAAACCAAATATGAAGTCGCAATTGCTCCACTGGGCTCCAATTTCTTGTAATGGAACTATCTACTGGGGTGAATGTTGTGTTATTTAAAGGAATTTCCCTATGTTCTCCAACGGAGACATATGTCTGTAGTCAGGATAGCGGTGTCTCTGAGAGTAGACATACTGGTGCCATTATTTTCTGTTGTGCAATTTCTTCTGGGAAGGAGGAACAAAGCAGAATTTTTGGCGTTCGAATGTATTTAATCGGTACTGATGGACGTGCATTTTCTCATAGTTTTAAAAAATAGTGTGGATTGTGCAAAGTGTACGTTAACTAATGCCGCGTACTTGTGTGAACCATCCAAACAGTTTCTGCTACATTTGTGGACAATTTACTTTAAAGTCTCAAAGGCGACGTTTCACACCGTTGATTAGAAAATCGTATGAACTTTATTTCCAGTGTAAATGGGTGATAGGCACCTCACGTTTGTTGTAATTCATGTGTAACTTTGTTGACTGGGTAGTTGAAGGGATCATGCCAAATGCCATTTGCGGTACCAATAGTTTTGAGAGAACCGAAAGACCACTCAACAGATTGTTACTTCTGCATCACTAAGATATCTCGAATTACAGCTAAGACCAAAGACACGACTCAGTATCTCAGTATTTCTTCGGCCATAAGACCTGTTCCTCATGGTCCAGATCTTCCTGTTCTTTTATCTCCACAGTCATGGAGTTTAGATGATAGTGATGCTGATGAAATAAATCCTCACAGTGAAGAAGATATTGAAGTACAACAAGACACGGATTTCTCGGAAGATTCTGTGCCTCACCTTAAGGAAGAATTAAGTGATCTGGTTAGTGACCTTCATTTAACAAAACGTCAGGCACAAATATTGGCTTCAAGATTGAAGTGATGGAATCTTTTACAACCAAATACATAACTGTGTAGTTTTCGTCGACGACAGCAAAAGTTTGAACACTTATTTTCGAAGAGTGGGGATCTTGTGTACTGCAGTGTTATAGACGCATTGTTTGAAGCCTTAAGATAGCAACACAAACTTGAAAAATTAAGACTTTTTAGATTCCACAAAAATAAGTTTAAAAGCTGTCCTTCTACATAACGGAAACATGTATCCGTCAGTACCAGTCGCATATGCTGCATACGTGAAAAAAAATGCAAATATGATACTGTTGCTTCTAAGTATGGTACACAAAAAACACTCATGGAATATTTATGGCGATCTTAAAGTGATAGCTTTACTCCTTGGTCTACAACTTGGATACACAAAATACTGCTGCTTCCTCTGTGAATGGAACAGTAAGGGAAGAAATTCTCATTACATTAAAAAGACCTGGCCTAAAAGAGAGGCCTTAATTCCACGTAATGAAAATATTGTTGCTGAGCCTTTAGTAAGTCCTCAGAACGTGTACTTACCAGAACGTGTACTCCACTAAAGTCTTAAGCATATACATGGAAATGGACATGCTGAAGACTTTAGTGGAGATGGACCCACGTGCAACCACGATGGAGTTCGCCGAACAGCTAGGGACTACCCCCACGAGCATTATACCGCACCTTCGTCAACTTGGGAAGGTGCGCAAGTGGGGAGTTTGGGTACCCCATCAACTCACAATTGAGCAGAAAGCAAATCGTATGAGTGCATGCGTTTCCCTGCTTGCATTGGACCACGTTGTACCGTTCTTCGACTGTATTATGATAAGTAATGAGATATATGTCCTGTATGACAATTTTAGCGCCTGGAAAGAGTGGTTGGATCCAAAACAAAAGCCTCTACCATCCCTCAAAGCAGGCTTACACCCACGTAAGGTCCTGCTGTCTTTTTAGTGAGATATGCAGGCTGTCGTGTTTTTTGAGCTGTTGTACACCACTATCACGGCCGATGTGTACTGTCGTCTGCTCGACGATCTGCACACGTCGCTCATGTCGAAACGAGCACTACTGAACCGCAAGGGCGTCTTCTTACAGCAAGACAAAGAGTGATCTTACACAGCACGGGTGACCTCTGGCGCAGTGGTCTAAGTTACGGCTTCTGATCATTCGTCCGGAAGGGGTCCGAGTTCGAATCCCAGTGAGGTATGGATATTGTGTTTGTCTTACGGCACTGGCTCTCTCCCATCCCTGGAACAAGTGGCCCTAAATTATGGACGGGAAGGACCTGTCACAAGATCAGGGACCTGGCCTGAGACCTGCTGCCGCACTCAGCCAATTCCCCGGGCATTGTCCAAGCGGCTACCACCTTTACCGTTCGTTGCAGCATTTCCTGGACGGACAGCGGTTCTCCAACGGGGACAATATCGAACACGCATTTATTCACTTCTTAGCGTCGAAGTCACCGGAGTCTTACAGCGGTGGTTCCAACAGCTGCCCAGACGAGGGGACAAAGTCATGGTAAAGGATGCTGACTACATTTTGGACTGATTTGTACTTGCATGTATGGTAATTTGTACCATTCTGTTACCTTACATTTGCAGACAGTACTTTCTCCAACCCAATACTTTCAATACGATTGTCGAATTTGTTAAATTGTTCCACCGAATCGTCACAAACGGTTCGCGGACCGAATCGGTTGCATAGCACTGTTAGGTATAGGCCTACTTAAACACAGCAATCCGGGTTTACAGCAGCGAGGTAGATAAGGTGCAAAAATCTACAAAGGAAGTATTTAACACCAGGTATTTCCAAAATCTTCTGAGAATCCCAAGTGGAAATTAGAACTTCAATACACAGCTTTAATGCTGATTGAAAACATAAGCAAGTTTTCAAAAGTTTTCTTTATAAACTGTGTTCTTTTATAGTCCAATACCAAATTATACAGACTTTCTTCATAAGACTAAAACTTGAGTCCACTAGAAGGCATTATCTTCCTTTAGAAGCTAAAAGGATCTGGAAGCTTCATAAACCTGTCACACTTATTTGGAACATGCCAAGAAGGTTTCGAGATGTCATTTCCAAAAAGAATACAATTCCGATTCTTTCTTTCTGGTATTTTATTATTACTTTTCTTGTTTCATCAATTTCACTTGTCACTGGAAGCTCACGCAGTATCGAAGAAATTCCTTTTAGTTCATAGTAAGCATTTGTTTTAAAGCTGATTCGTTTTTATGCTTAAAAGAAAAACAAAGAAAGAAAAAACGAAGAAGTTTTCTTACCTACTATTTGGTGGCACAAACAACATTTTCGTGAAACATTTCCTATTTACGATAATTTCCGAGCACATTATTATTATTATTATTAATATTTTACAAATAACTCACCGTTCTCTTTTTTCTTTTGGGGGAAAGGATAAACGACAACGGTGAAGTACTCAATGGTCTGTAAGAAGTCGCCCGTCTCTAATTTGGTGTCAGCCGAAAGGCATGACAAACACACCATACGTGTGCCTCAACTGGGATTCAAACTCGGACCAGTCCCGGACGGATGAATAGAAGCAAGCGCTCCGTACCACTCGGTTACAGGGACGGCTCACAATTTTTCCATGAGCAACAGAAAGAAAGCAAATCTTTTAGATGTAAAAGAAATATACACTATATTGGCAAAAGTCACCGGACACCTAGAAGAGAAACACAACATAGCATTTACTGACATACATTAGTACGGTGTCGGTCCCCTTTTAGCCTTAATGCATGCACTGACCCTTCGAGACATGCTTTCGACAAGGTTCTGGAACACAGCGATAAGTATCCGCTTCCGTTCAGTACATAATGCTGCCGCTAACTGTTGCTTAGTAGTAGACCTTGTTTCAAAACTTCTTGTGCAGCGCTCTAATTCATCCCATATAGGTGCTCTATGGGATTAAGATCACAGCTCTGGGCTGACCAGTCCACACACCATACGGAATTATCATCAAACCACGCCGTAACAGTCCTTGCTTTATGGCTCGGCGCATTATCCTGCTGGTACCGACAAGGCTCGGTTCCATAGCATTGCCACAGAGTTGGTAGGGCATAATTGTCCAGAATATCGAGGTAGACGTGCTGGTTAACAGGTTTCTCCACGATTACCAATGGGCCGGAACCATACTACGAAAAAAATCCCCAACACGACTAACTGCCAGCTCCAAACTGGACCGTAGGAACAGTAAACTGTCGTAAATAGCGTTACACCAGCTGCCGCCATACACACACACAGCCATCAGACTGATGGATCATGTATCTGGATTCATCAGCTCATAGGACCCGTTTCCATTGATCTACAGTCCATGATAAATGCTTTTTACACAATGCTAAAGGACGAGTTTCATTCCGAGTGGAGATGAAAGGCTTATGAGCAGCCGCGCTACCTCGGTAACCCGTGGAATGAAGTTCTCTGCGAATGGAACGTGTACATACCAAGGTTCCAACATTTTTTTCACCTGTACACTGAGGTCTTGTGCAATACGCCGTCGATTAGCTGTAACGACTCTCCTGCGGCTTCGACTTCCTATATTACTGATTTTCTTTGGTCTGCCGGTACATTTTGCAGCTTCAGGCACGCTACGTGTCTTCCACTTATTCTGTAGATCCCAAACAGTTGACTAGGTATGTTAAAACGCCTCTGGGTTTTTCTTATGGAGAACCCACTAATATAACACCCAACAATATTTCCTTTCTCAAAGTCAGTTCTCTCTCGCCACGACATTTTCACTCAACGGCACGGTGCGATATGATTGCGGTCAGCTGCGGGCTTGTTTTTATACCGTTTGAAGCTGTACCGCGCATCTTACAAAGGCAGCGCAGGATGCGTTCATTTGCTTTTTAAAGGGTGTCCGTAGACTTTAGTCAATATAGTGTATTTTGAGAAAAAAAGAATCATTATTATAAATTGTTCAGTGGTTACATTTTAACTGGCTACCACGAATTAACCCGGGGTTAGCAAAATGGGTTGAAATTAGCTAAAACTAATATATTCATTGCCTAAAAGGTGGACCGAACGCTTCTGGGACGTGTGCTTTCGCTGTCTAAAAAGTGGGCGGAACGCGGCTGGAATCAGCGAACCGGCGTATCAGAGGAAAATAAAAGTGATGCTTTCCCCTTAACTTTGTTACTCAAAATGGTCGTTTAGGAAGATGATTGACATCAATTATTCTTGACGGATTGCCTGCTAAAAAAGTTGCAAAATTAGCGACGAACATATGAAAGGAGAAGGAAGAAATTTGAGTCCCTTGTTTCTACTTAGTGACATGATATCCATGTCTGGGAGACTAGCCCTTTGCTGTCATGCCGTGAGTTATGGGGTAGACAATAGCGAGCTTCTGTCACCAATGATAGGTATGTGGTCGGTACTGCTGAGATTAGAAGAAGAAAGAAATTATTTCCTTATTTTTTCCGTAGCTTCCGTAAAACCTGGCCACTATGCGAATATATCAGTCTCAGGAGCGCAGAAAATTTTGGGTGCCATTTGGTTCAAACAAACCGGCTGTTTGATTTTTTTTTTTTTTTTTGATTGGAGGTTTAACAACCACCATGAGCAACGCAATGGGCTATAAGCAGTCGCCAGTAACTAATTTAGGGTCACTGGTTCCAGGGAAGGGAGAGAGCCAGTGCCGTAAGACAAACACAACATCCATGCTTCACCGGGATTCGAACCCGGACCCCGTTCGGACGAATGATCAGAGGCCATCGCTTAGACCACTGCGCCACCGGGGCGGCTGATTGGTTAATCAATACACCTTCTTGGAAAAGACCGAATGAAGTACCCAGTGATTGGTCAATTCATTACGGCCAGTTGACTATTTTATGCAAAACTAATTGGCAAGATTGATTAAGCCCCCAAACTTGATATTTTGGAAGCTCTCCATATATATATAAAGTCTTCGTAACTTGTTAATTACATGGCATCTACCCCATTTCTATCATGCGCGTAGAATCAACAAACCAAAACACGTGAAACATATACAATTTGAATATTTATGTGCCATTCGTCCTAATGAAGCTAGGTCAATACCCAGCGAAACCATGGTCGAATTGAAAAATAAATATTTGTGACAAACTACGTTGTATTTTCTTAATATATATAATCGTCACAAGACTGTAGTCTTTGAGATCGAAAATCGTTATCTTTTTTATGATTGTAGGTTTAACGACCACCGTGAGCAACTCAATGGGCAATAAGCCCATTGAGTTGCTCACGGTGGTCGTTAAACCTACAATCATAAAAAAGATAGCCCGTCCCTAATTTAGGGTCACTGGTTCCAGGGAAGGGAGAGAGCCAGTGCCGTAAGACAAACACAACATCCATGTCTCACCGGGATTCGAATCCGGACCCCTTTCTGACGAATGATTAGAGGCCATCGCTTAGACCACTGAGCCACCGAGATGGCATCGTTATCTATTGCTGCAGCGTCATTTCCGCTACGCAACCAAGTAAATAGGAACAGCAGCCCCGGTGGCGCAGTTGTCTAAGGCGCTGGCCTCTGATCATTCGTCCGTAAGGGGTCTGGGTTCGAATCCCGGTCAGGCATGGATGTTGTGTTTGTCTTACGGCACTGACTCTCTCCTTCCCTGGAACCAGTGACCCTAAATTAGGGACGGGCGACTGCTTATAGCCCATTGAGTTGCTCACGGTGGTCGTTAAACCTACAATCAAAAAAAAAATAAAAATAAAAAAATAAATAGTAACACCACAGTCGTACTTTGGAACACAACAGCAAAGGTCAGATGGAAAAGAGACATGTTTAACGACTTTGAGCATCGGATGACCGTGTGCGAGTGGAGCAACAGCAACAAGAGTATGCAGAAAGTATCTGATGCAGAAAAAGGGGCAGAGAGCATTATATTTGGACGGAGACGACCAGTAGACATGCGAGGTGAGCTGCGGGTAGTCAGGTTTTGGCTATTCTCAGCCAAAATATGGCAACTCTAAATCACATCAAAAAGCAGAGGTTGTGAATTGTGGATAATACCAACGGGCACTTAAACATGCGGTGTAAGACATATTGCAGTGTCTATGCTGAAACAGTGGAAGATTCGTCTACAGTATACACAAATGCAGTCAGCAGCAAATACAAGGAAGAGTCAACTGAAAACCTTAAATAATTTTTCTCACGATTTATTGAACAAAAGTGGTACACACCTGTATCAAGTTTCAATGTGATCTCCATTTTGTGCAATGCAAGTCCTCCAGCGCATACAACGTGCACAGATTCCTGTAGAAAATATTCTTTCGGTTGCGTGTGCAGTCATTCATACACCATCTGCTGCACCCCTTCATCGGACCTAAAAGTCTTTCCTTCCATCGCATCTTTGATTGGCCCAAAGATGTGGTAATCACTTATGTCAAGGTCTTTCTTTTTTTTTTTTTTGATTGGAGGTTTAACGACTACCATGAGCAATACAGTGGGCTATAAGCAGTCACCCGTTCCTAATTTAGGGCAATTGGTTCCAGGGAAGGGAGAGAGCCAGTGCCGTAAGACAAACACAGCATCCATGCCACATCGGGATTCGAACCCGGACCCCTTTCGGACGAATAATCAGAGGCCATCGGTGAGACCACAGCGCCACCGGGGAGGCGGCAAGGTCTGGTGAATATGACGGATGTGGAAGACCTCGAAGTGCAGGTCCTTTATGGTTGCAACCGTTGTACGGGCACGAGCGTTTTCGTGTTGCAACAAGACACCAGTACTCAGAAGAGACCACGTCGTTTGGATCTGATGGCAGGTCGAAGATGATTCCTGGTGCATGTGTGTCACTCGTTACAGTGTTCACTTGGGCATGTAGTGCTTCAAAAGTACCCCCTCGTTCATCCCAAAAGAGATTCAGGATAACCTTCCCTGCAGTTGGCTGCGCGCGGATCTTCTTCGGTTTTGGTGAGGCACCATTCCTTGCTCGCTCTCTTGGTTTCTGGCAGATGATAGTGAACACAAGTTTCACCTCCGGTGACAATTCTCTGCAGGAAGCCATCACCTTCTGCTTCAAAGCGTCGCCAAACGTCTTCACAGTTATCAACACGTCGTTGTTCCAATCCTGGAGTCAGGTGGAGTGGCACCCATCTTGCAAGCACTCTGTTGAACTGGAGCACATCATAGATGATGTGGTGAGCTGAACCATGACAGATGTTCAAAAGCGCAGCTACTTAATCCACCGTCACTTGGCGATATCCCTCACAATGCCTTCAACTGCTGTAATGGACGTTAATGTCACTGCCCTGTGCGCATGACCCGGTCGCGGAGAATCTGTCACACAACCCACGCAGTTTCGGAACTTCCTAGACCATTTTGATGAAGCGAAAGACATGCATCACCATACTGCAACTTTATTCGACGATAGATACCACTAGGTTTCATGCCTTCGCAACTCAATAAACGGATGACAGAACGTTGCTTCTCTTTGGTGAGTGTCTTAAGTGGGGAGAGCCGTGTTTACCCTGTTGCTGTGACGTCATTAAGCTTTATGCAAAGTGCTGTCACCTGTAAGAAAATCTTTTAGTCGGTGGTAACGATGTTGCCAAATTACCAGACAATGACACTGTATTTTGAATTTTTTATCGCTCTTTTAAGGTTTTCATTTGACTCATGTGATAAGACAAAACGTCTCCAGTTGGCTCAGGAGCATCGGAGGGGGTGCCTGAGCGATTGAAAAGGTCACGTGATTTGACTAATCTCATTTTTAATTGCACCATATCGATGGGAGGGTGAGCATTTATGAGACAGCAGCACGAGAGCATAGGTTATTCTGGAGATAATCACGATTCTCCAGGTAGGTTTTTGTTTTGTTTTTTGTTTGGAGGTTTAACGGCCACCGTGAGCAACTCAATGGGCTATAAGCAGTCGCCCGTCCCTAATTTAGAGTCACTGGTTCCAGGGAAGGGCGAGAGCCAGTGCCGTAAGACAAACACAACATCCATGCCTCACCGGGATCCGAACCCGGACTCCTTTCTGACGAATGATCTGAGGCCATCGCTTAGACCACTGCGCCACCGGGGTGGCCCAGGTGAGTTGAGACGATGTAATGGGATAAATCATGTTTTCTAGAGAGTTTTTAGGCGCCTTAATTGAAGTGAATACATGTCTGAATGCAAAAGCGTATTTAAATATCGTTGCTGATCAAATCATCCGGCCGTGGCCACTCTTTATTCACCCCGTGGTGAGAAATATTAATACTTCTAGCAGGACAATGCACCATAATACAAACATGAATTTGTTTCGAGGTGGTTTCACGAACATGATGGGGACTTTTCTTAGCTTCACTGGGCACCTCAACCAACGGAGTATTTGTGAGATCCAGTCGAACAGGGCATGATATGTCTGTTTCCATTTCCTTCTAATCGACCTGAATCGGAAGCATTGTTGCTGCTCTGGATATGATCCCTGTTATTACTGTAGGTAGGAATAAATTGACCACTCGCGGAGTGTACATCTCCACTTACGGAAAAAATTCCGTTTTTCTAAATCTTTACCGTGATGTTCTCCTTTAAATGAAAAGAATGTTTAGCAGTGCGTTTGTTCAAGCACGGGCATAGCAAGAAACACCTAACAACAGTTAAAAACGCCTGGTACAGTTCATGCTACATGTTGCTGCTGGTGCACCAACTAGGGAAAGTGGGTCTACACGCTATTTATATGAGTATGCATTTATAAATTTTCCTTTCAGTGTATTTAATTATTGTCCTATGCATCTCTTTTTTTATTTGGGGGTTTAACGTCCACCATGAGTAATTAATTGCGCAGCGGATGGCCTAGTGGGCAACGTTCGTGACTGCCACGGGAAGGGCCTCAGGTTCGATCCCAGGCAGGTACGAACGCTGGATCCACTAAATATCCGCTGTGCATCGGATGAGCAAGTTAAGCCGTCGGCCCCCGGGTACTTTCCCCGGTAATAAATAAGGGCGTCTTCCTCCCCCTTTCTACTTCGCTTCCGTGTCACTTTCCTATCGGGCGCTCTAACCCAAATCTCGCCGCCCCGGTGGCGCAGTGGTCTGAGCGATGGCCTCTGATCATTCGTCCGAACGGGGTCCGGGTTCGAATCCCGGTGAGGCATGGATGTTGTGTTTGTCTTACGGCACTGGCTCTCTCCCTTCCCTGGAACCAGTGACCCTAAATTAGGGACGGGCGACTGCTTATAGCCCATTGAGTTGCTCACGGTGGTCGTTAAACCTCAAAAAAAAAAAAACCCAAATCTCCTAGTTTCCTATTTCTAAGGGTTGTTTAAGACCTTAGGTCAGACACTCGATTCCTAAAATCCTCTACATATGATCATTCATGAGTAATTAAATGGGCTAAAAGCTGGCACCCGTTCCTAATTTTGAACCACTGGTTCCAGTGACGTACGACATGCCTCACATGCCTCACCAAGACTTGAACCCGGGCCTACTCAGAAGGAAGTTCAGAAGTCAGCGCTTAGAAGACTGCGCCACTGGAGTCACTGAGTTATCACTGAAGTATGACCTTTTACCTAATACTTCGTAGTCCTCCTTTTGCTCTCAATACAGCAGCTATCCGACATATTATCAATTCAATAAGATGCTGGAAGCAGTTGAGAGGTTTGGTCAACCACGTTGCATCCTTCAATGCAGGTATGGAGATGATTTGTGTATCCAGACGCCTTATATGCCGTTCCAAATTGTGTTCTTTGGGATTGATATCGGGGAAGTTTGGAGGCCAATCGATATTTAATCTGAACAACTGTGTTCTTCAAACCGTTCCTGAACAACGTCGGACCTATGGATCGGCGTATTGTCATCATGGAAGACACTGTCGCCATTCAGAAAAAAGGTGAAACATTTCTGGGTGTACTGAGTCAGCAAACAAATCCCGATAGCGGGCATCGCTCATGCCTTGTTCCACATGCAACAGGAGTCCTGCCAGGTAGGCATGCCTCATACCATACAACAGCCTCAACCGGTTGCAATGTGGGGACCATGCAGGATGGATCGAGTGCCTGTGTTCTTTTCGTCCAATGCGTACATGACCATCTAAGCAGTGGAGTAAAGCACGTGACTTACCAGACCAACACACTTTTTTCCAGTCATCTGACGTTCAACTTACATGATCTTTGTGGCAGGCGAGTCTATTGCGTCGATGAGCCGTAGTTAGGAGAAAATGTCGTCTGGGTTGTCTGCTGTTATAGCCCATACGTGGAAGCATGCAACGCATGGTCATCACAGATACTGTTCCGGGTTGTTATCTGTTGTATTGAGAAGTCAACTGTTGAACACTGCTGAGTGTCTTGGTCTGTGCGTGTCGTCGGACCAGGCGCTGACCTCTCACATCGACCTCTCACTGTCCTGTGCAGTTTTGCCTCAGGGTCGTTGTTTGACCATTTTCACGCCAGTCCTGATACACTTTAACTACGACAGCTCACAAACAACCCCCCAGTTGAGCCGTTGGGGAAATCTAGGCACCCGCTCTCCGAGCTACGACAATCTGTCCTTTCTCAAAGTCCGATAAATCCTTCTGTTTGTCCATCATGCTCTGCATTTCACTACCAACTGCTCTACTCACATCTTATGTGCTATATCTGTCGACTAATCGTGCCCTCTCGGAAAACATGTGGTCAATGGACCTCATCCACTTTTGTTAGGGATAGGGGTGGTCATAATTCAGCGATCACTCAGTGTATACTAATTGATGTATGCGCGCATACTTAAATGGAAAAGGAAAGACGGAGAATAACGGAAGAAAAAATCTTCCAGTTTATGCTTTATTTCCCTTACCCACACAAATATCGTTATCTTTCTGTCTTTTCATCTACCTACCTATAGAAATAAAAACCGAACTCTTAAACAAGATTCCGGTCTTAATTAAATTTGGTGCTAATATTAATTTCATTTCGTATTAAGAAATTTTTATTGCCATATATAATGTAGTTCAACGGAAAAGGAACGACGAAAAATAACACAAGAAGAAAATCTTCCACTTTTGCTCTATTTCACTTACCCATACAAATATCTTATCTTTATGTCTATCTATCTACCTACCTATAGAAATAAAAACCGAACACACTTAATCAAGATTCCGGTCTTGATAAAATTTTGTGCTAACATTAATTTCATTTCTTACATATCGAGAAAGTTCCATTGATATGCATAATAATGTTTTCAACCGCATCCTAGCTTGAAATTACTCAATTGTGTAACAAAATAAATGAATAAATAATTAAAAAATTGAAATCATGTACTTCTTTCCCACTTTATTTCTACTCGAGTGTGTGTATCCTCTCTTTTTTCTTGTTTGTATTTCTTTTTCACCATTTTCATTTCGCGTCCAAATACTATTTCTGTATAAAGTCAATTAAAACTTGAAAACCTTGTCAGATAAAAGGACAAGACAAAATCACCCCGGCCACATTTGTGTTGCTATACATGTAAAGTCAAAAACAAAGACCAATAAATAGAGCTAGGATATTTATGACCTAAATATTGCTAGAAAACGCCCTATAAAAATGCATTTATGACCCAAGCAACTAAAAACAATGCCCTATAAATAAAAAAATGACCTAACAGATGTACATTTATTTTTTTATTCCGTTGCAAAACTAATTATATAAAACCAAGAAGAGATGCACCAAACAAAACAAAAAGAATCTGAAAAATACACAAAAATACACTCTACTTCAAAATAAAACCAATTGCGTGTGTGTTTGACATCGTGAGAAATGCAAATGATTCAAGTATCACGCTCGGCCGCGCATGCGACGCAAGCAAGTAGGGGTCGTTGCGCTGTGCCTGACCGGCTATATAAGGTCGTCCCGTTGCGCGTGCTTGCCATTCTGACTCGTGCTGTTGTGTTGGTTGCATCCTTTGCAAGTGAAGTATGCCTCGGAGAAAAGTTCGGAAACCATACGAGCAGTTGGAGGAGCTCGAGAGGGGCCGCATTGTCGGGATCCGGGAAGCGGGATGGTCTTATCGCCGTATTGCGCGCCATATACCGGTCTTGCGGATATCACCATAGCACGCTGTTGGCTGCAGTGGATAGAACAAGGCACGCAACAGGAAGGGTCTGTGAGGCCTAGACGAACCACGGAGAGAGAGAGAGGGGACCGACAAATTATGCGACACAGTTCCTGTGCCAAAATGAAAGTTTTAATTTCACACAAAAAATTATTTGAATATTTTTAGTTTGCCATGGCAAACTGAAATTTTGTTTTTCATCAGTCCAGAATTGGAATGCACATAAAAAATCATGTGGATATTTTTAAAAGGAAATGATTTCGATATTATCTGATTTACCCTTCATGTCATATTCACACCATAAAACGGATTCACATCTTCAAAATTTGTATTGTCCTGCATTCCATTCGTGATTTATCTGCCCCTGCGGCCAATCACGGGATAGAATTTTTAACCTCCAGTTTCGCTAAACGTGAATGCCGGTTGCTTCGTCTAGCGAATTCTGTGATGGTTATATTCAAATTAATCTGAAACTTTAAATTGTTCTGGGTGGTGTAGTGGGTTGCATACTCGGGAGCTATCAGGGAGACGCAGGTTCGATCGCGCTCCAGGACGACGAAATTTTCAAGTTTTCGGATATTATCTGACTTACCATATATGTCCTATTTACACCAAAAGCTGAGATTCACATCTTCAAAATTTGTATTGTACGGTGTAATCCCGTATTCCGTTCATGATTTTCTATTGTATGCCAACAGAACTTTAAATATTAAAAAGCTCCTTTCCACTTCTACTGAAACCACAGGAGGATGCCGGAAATAAATTGTCCCTTCGTTCAAAGCGTTCTGAAATTTCACCAACGGAACATTTTCTTCCCGATTGCACATCGGCATCTGCAAAATCATAAAAACGTATTTACTTCATACCCTACATTACTTCATACGCCTTTCATACCCTACATTTTTTTAAAACTTTCTCAATTTTCATTTGCACAGCCCCTTTTCCAAATTTACACAGTCACAATGTCTAGGTCATTCACAATTTTCTTGATCATTAAAGCACTGCTTATTTCTCCAAAAAGGTAATGGCATCAGGCAGAAATCTAAAATTCGACTTTATGTAGGAAAATTTACCTGATATTTCGGAATCAGAACGTAGTTTCTGTGCAACTTTAATTGAGACCGCTTTATTGCTGCCAAACGAGTCAATCTTCTTTATCCAGGAGAAACTCATCCAAACAAATTATCTTTTTATTGAAAATACCGAAATGTGCTAAATAATGACTCAAAAATAACAAAAAAAGGCCTTGGAATGACCGACAAACCTGACAAAATGACATATCCTGTAAAAGCATCATGAAAAAATGCAAAAACATGCCTTAACAAAAGTATTTAAATCAGCTTATTTTTGTATGAAACACATTTGTATGCACTTGAACAACGTCTTAGTATTGCCAAAAAAATATGCAAAATCATAAAAATCTTAGCCCTACTAATGAATAAGCGAATAAACAAATACTATAATGAATTAGCTTTATTTTGCTTTCCGCTAAGCTAATTATAATGAATAAGCTCTTTCTACCAGCTAGCTAATGATAATAATATAGCTTTCCTACTGAGCTTCAAATAGTGAATTCAAATGGTTGTTGTTACTAGTTAATTAAGAACATGAATATAGTCTCCTGCTAGTAGTGTAGTAATTAGAATGTATAAAGTCTTAACGCTGGTTATTAATGGTAAAAAAACTAACGATATAAACCTAACAGCCACACAGAGGTCTGACAAAAACTATTAATTGAGAAAGACGTACTTACTCAAATCTTTTTATTATCAACTTCAACTGGTATCAACACACACAGCTACTCAAATAACACGTAGCTCCTCTAGTATAACAACAAAAGCTCTCCTTATAACAAACGCTCTCCTTTCGCTATCGATGAACGCGCCTATATACTAGCTACCACCACGTCATGACTTACACTCATTACCAGATCTCATTCATCGGGTGAAATAATATTTCGTTCAGTAAGAAGATAATTTACATAGTAAAATAAAATAACCAGAGATAGTAAAATCAAAAGGAAAGTGAATATAGAGTATACGTTACAATACGATCCTACTTTATATTGGAATTGAGTAGTTTCTTCGGCTCCTCTCGAAATAACAGGGTACCGAACAAAAACATATAAAAGAACAGCATTAGCGATAAAATGCAATCCTTTTTTTCTTCACATCAGAAAGTTGATGGAGGCTGAATCAAAATGACCACAGGCTCCACATTCAACTACAGCTGCTGGCACCCTAAAGAAAAACACATCTGATATTCTCTGGGATTCTTTTCAACTTCTGTCCGATACCGCATAAAATAGAACCAGAATACGGTGATGAAACTTCCACCCCACCTCACCTTCGACAGAAAGTGACCGGAACTCTCTATTCAGCCTTTGTGAGCAAGCTAAATTATCTCTACAGGTAGAATGTGAAAGTAATTCCTCTAGCAGACATAATGTAGCAGACATAATGTTAGCGGCGTTAAGGAAGCGTAAAAATGATACCAAAAGAATGAGTAAGCAGAATTGACATACAAAAAAAGGCTTCTTTGCTTTCTTAAGAACGCATAAAAAGAAATACTAACACGCAGCTTCAGGTAGAAAAAACGTTGTGTTACAAATTATCTTTTTTTCTTTTTTTAGCATATGAACCTGAGTGATAAATGGAAGTAAAACGTATTTACTTCAAAATGGCGTACTTCATCAGAATCAGTCATAATAATTAAAGCTACATGTGAATGTTTGGATTTGTCCTGCTACAAATTGAAGCTACGCTCAGATAGCGGAATATGCATGGTCGGTTGGACGCAGTAAAAAGGCAAACCAGATAATGCGAACGCTTCTGTGTGTGTGTTTCCTCAAACAAATAAAATAAAATAAAAGCCATTCATCATTTGATAGGTGAGAGAGACATCACTGCCAAATGCAGAGAAACGAAAGTTTGAGAAATGCAAATCCAACATTCTTGACCAAAAGATTTTTTTCAGTCCGCCAGGATATATACAAAGTTCATTCACTAACGGACGAAACTAATAAATAAGAAAAAAAAAACGAAATGGATACATGAAATACAATGAAACCTCGATTATACGTTTTGCTAGTGTATGCCTTTAGAAACCGTAGAAATGTAAAAAACAACAACGTATAAACGAACTTCAAAATGTTAAATACTATTGTAGAGCTTATGTTTTAAATGAGTATAAGATGGTCCTTAATAATGATCTATTTAAAGTCGAATTGGCCGCGAAAGAAGAAAAAATGCGTGAGAAATTATAATAATAAGTGTACAAACAAGTTTTAAAGCGTTTTTTGTGCGACGTATACCGCTGATTTACATATCCGACATTTCCCCGCGTTGTTGTCATGTGACCGTAACTGGTCCAGAGTATAAAATGTGACACAGTTTGCCCAACATTCAAACACATCGGTAGATGAAAGATGGCAAGCGATACTTGCACATCGGTACGTGAAAGATGGCAAGCGATACTTGCACATCGGTATGTGAAAGATGGCAAGCGATACTGCATTTATTAGACGCTGCATTCGTTACGAATTTCATCAAGGAAAACGTGCTGCAAAGGCATCTGCATCGATCTGTTCTGTTCTGGGGGAGAATATTGTATCGAAAAGCACGTGTGAGTTTTAGTTTAGACGTTTTAAAGCAGGTGATTCTGATGTTAGCGATCGAGAACGTAGCGGAGCCCCGCAGAAGGTTGCACATGAGGAACTGCAAGCATTGCTGGATGAAAATTCGTCTCAAACACAAAAAGAACTAGCTGAACAACTGGGGGTAACTCAACAAATCATTTCCAATCGTTTACGCGTAATGGAAAAGATTCAGAAGGAAGGAAAATGGGTGCCACATGACCTGAGCCAGAGGAACAAGGATGAGCGTGTCATGAAGTGTTTGAATCTGTTGAATAAACAACACATAAAGTCTTTCCTGTAGAAAATCGTTACAGGTGATGAAAAGTGGTTGTAGTACGACAATCCCAAATGCAAAAAACACCGGGTTGACTCCCATGAAGCAACGACTTCGACACTGAAACGCAATATTCCCTCCAAGAAAGTTCTGACGTGCATCTGGTGATATGAAGGGTGGGCTCTATTATGAGCTATTGGAACAGGGTCAAACTGTTACTGCTGATCGCCACAAGCAACAATTGCTGCGATTGAACCAGGAAATCTGTCGGAAACGTCCATTCATAGGCAAAGGATTGCGTCCCGTGAAATTACTGCATGACAACGTCATCGCAAAATCGATCAAGAAAACGTTATTGACGCTTAGCTGGGAAGCTTTGCAGCACTAGGGCGTATAGTCGCGACATAGCCCCTTCAGACTATCATTTGTTCCGATCGATGCAACATGGTTTGTCTTCTGTACGGTTCCGGACATGTGACGAAGTGCAAAAATGAGTTGACGACTCATTTTTGCACTTCGTCACATGTCACACGACGAAGTATGCTTCATGGATGGAGTTCGTCAGCTGCCCGAAAAATGGCGGAAGGTGATAGATAATGACGGCGCATATTTTGATTCGTAAAGGTATTGTTGTTGTTTTTCCAAACTACAAGTTGCGTTGTAATTTGGGAAAAAATCACTTAATCTAGCTTTAAAACTTATTTGTACACCTAATGTATTTCATCGCATTGCAAAGATCACAAAGCCTATGAAAATCAAACTTGTCTTTTGGTGACTTTATCTTACTATAAAAATCTTGATTCCAGATTAAGTGAAATCCTCGCAACTAAGAATCTGAGGCTAGTGCTTGAATATGAAACTAATGAATTAACAGTTGTCTTCTATTTTTTTTTCTGCGGATCTTGAATGCATCCATTTGAAACCAGAATGTTAAATATCGATGATACATTCATCGCTTCTATTGTGCTACGTCACAAAATACTGGAGCCACAAAGTTAGGTCCCAGAGATTTATCAATTTTTCAATAGCGCATATATACATGTATGTGTGAGTCATGAACTGCGAAATCAGTTTTTGTCACCCTTCTCTGATAGGATCAAAGTTCAACTTTGGCTGCACCAAGAAGGAACACAACAACGATCGCTCAGTTATCTCAAACTTGTAACATGCCGGATTGCGTATAAAAAAATCAAAGAACCGTGTATTTTTAGTAATCCAAAACGCAAATTTTAACACACAATCGCGAAAAGAAGCGCATAAATGAATTAAGTGTAACCGAGTTAAAAAGTCCATAGAAACTACAATAAAATATCTTGACTAACGCAGAATTAGACATAACCGAATTACATATAATCGTATAACTGGCAAAGGTATAACCGAGTTAGAAGGTCGATAGAAACTATAGTAAAATATCTTGACTAAAACAGAATTACATATAACAGTGAAAAACGTACAACTGACAAATGTATAACCGATTTAGAAGGTTGATAGAAACTACAGCAAAATATCTTGACTAACACAGAATTACGCATAACAGTGAAAAACGTGTAACTGACAAACGTATAACCGAGTTAAAAGGTCGATAGAAACTATAGTAAAATATCTTGACTAAAACAGAATTATATATAACAGTGAAAAACGTACAACTGACAAATGTATAACCGATTTAGAAGGTTGATAAAAACTACAGCGAAATATCTTGACTAACGCAGAATTACGCATAACAGTGAAAAACGTGTAACTGATAAACGTATAACCGAGTTAAAAGGTCGATAGGAACTATAGTAAAATATCTTGACTAAAACAGAATTACGTATAATAGTGAAAAACGTACAACTGACAAATGTATAACCGATTTAGAAGGTTGATAGAAACTACAGCGAAATATCTTGACTAACGCAGAATTACCCATAACAGTGAAAAACGTGTAACTGACAAACGTATAACCGAGTTAGGAGGTCGATAGGAACTACAGTAAAATATCTTGACTAACACAGAATTACATATATCAGTGAAAGACGTATAACTGACAAACGTATAACCGAGGTTTTACTGTATCTTGGAAGCCTTTTCGTTTATCGACACAGGGATGATTTTTTCCAATGCGATCTATAGAAAAAGAGGCGTTATGCACTGTAGTGGAGAAACAGAGCAATAATTATTCAGCCCTCATTTCTCAAGTCTAAACGCTGGTTAATGACCATTAGTTCGAGATCGGTTTGAATTCGAATCCCGGTGGGGCATGTATGTTGTGTTTAATTTACGGCGCTGGTTCTCTCCCATCCTTGGAACCAGTGGCTCTAAATTAGGGTCGAACGACTACTTCTATATAGCCCATCGAGTTGCTTGCATTGGTCCTGAAACCCCGAAACAAACAAAAATTACAGCTTTTGCTAATGGATACGATCAAAAGTATCCGGATTGAGTATTGGATTTGCCCATGTACATCACAGCCATGGGCCTTATACACGGTCGAGTAACATTATTGTGACCACCAGCTAATATCCAGAGTAACCTCCGTGTGCAGCTCGGACAGCAGCTAGACGGGCTGGGAGTGACTCCATAAGGTGCTGGAAGGTGTTCACAGGTATGTGGAGCCATGCTGATTGCAATGCATCTGACAGCTTCTGGAGGGTGCGTGGTGGAGAATCCATAGAGCGAATCGAAGTGGTCCCACAGATGCTCAATTGAGTTTAAGTCTGAGGAATTCGGAGGCTAGGAAAGTACTTTGAAGTCTTCATCATGCTCTTCGAACCACTCTTGAAGATCCCTTCCGTCCCAGGGAAGACAATCAACAAGTATGGGTGTACATAATCTGCAAGGATTGATTCATAATGAGGTCGGTGCATAGTGCCTTCCACAGGTATGAGTGAACCCAGAGAATGCCACGAAAACATCCCCCAGACGGTAAAGTTAACCCCACCAGCTTGCGTTCTGCCAGCAATGGTTGAAGAGTGTTTGTTCTTCGATGTTTCTCGCCTTATATGCTAACGTCCATCCGTTCGATGAAGCAGAAAACGTGACTCACCGGAGGCAATTCTTTACCAATCAACGGAAGTCCAATTCTGATGCTGCCGTGCAAATGTAAGCCTCTTCTGCCGACGCACCTTCGTTAGCATCGGTGCAGTGACCATCAGTCTGCATCGAAGCCCCATACTCAGCATGGTTCGCTGAACTATCGTTTTAGACACACTTCCGGTAGCCTCCTGGTTCAATCGGCTAGTGAATTTCTCCACCGTAGCGTGTCGATCGGCCCTCACGCACCTTCGAAGCCTATGTTCACCTTTCATATTAATGGCACGAGGTACTGCGCAGTTTTCACGTTGCTTATTCGCAGTGGTGCCATTTCTCCAATCACAATACACTTTAACCGCAGCAGCACGCGAAGAGTTCACAAACTACGCTGTTTCAGAAATACTGCCCCCCCTTGGCCCGAAAGCCGATAATCATCATTTTTTGCAAATCTGGTAAATTTCTCCTTTTATCCATGACAAGTACCGGTGATACGTTTTCATATTGCCTACAGCACACCTTATATACCGTCCAAGCCAGCTCACGAAGCGTTCCTTCTTTCACTGTCTGCGCTCTGTTGATGTCAAAAGTTGCAGGTGGTCAGAATAATGTGACTCGACTGTGTACACTGAAGAGCAATTGAATTAGAGATACATGTCTAGTAACGTGTAGCACCACCTTTCGTCCTGAGACGGCGGCGATTCGTCTCGGCATGGACTTGACAAGACACTGGAAGCATTGGAAAGCCATACGGATCCACGACCCCTGAATAAGCTCCCACAGTTCACGAAGATTTGATGGAAGAGGGTCAGATCCTCGAACATCTCTCTCGTTGGCATCCCAGATATGCTCGATGGGATTGAGATCAGGTGACCTAGCTGGACAAGGAAGCGAGGTCACTTCGGTAGAGTGTTCATCCAACCATTCGGATACAATTCGGGGGCTGCATTGTCTTGTTGCAGGATGAGGTCCCCAGTGGGATGATGAAGAAGCACAAACGGGAATAAATGGTTGTCCAGGATATCCCAGTAATGTTGTCTTGTGAGGGACGATATCACACGTACCAGGGGCCCCATTTCAGTCCACGTAAACAGTCCCAAGACGAGAATGTCACCCCACCAGCTTGAAGAGTACTCTGCTGGCAAGAAGGATCCATCGCTTCATGCGGTTTGCGCCAGTATTCGTATCCTGCCATCCGCATGTACCAACGTGAATCTCGACTCATCAGTCCGGGCAACATTTTTCCACATGTCTAGGGTCCAGTGGCGATGTTCCCGCGCCCATGCTAATATTTGCACCCTGTGATGTGCGGTCAGCAGCGGTAATCTCGTGGGACAATGACTTCTGTACCCCATAGCAAGGAGATTGTTCTGGATGGTGTGGCTGCTTACACGATTTTGCGCACCAGCGTTAAATTGCCGAGTTATTTCTTGCAACTGTGGCCCGTCTATCCGCTGTTACAATGCGAGTTAGCCGACGATGACCCCGCTCATCCAAACGCTGTTGTCCACGGCAGTTGGCCCTTGCAGGGATAGTTTTACCGGATTCAATGTACTCACAGTGAACCCGTGACACAGTGGCTCGTGAAAATCCCAGTGCCTGCACGACTTCCAAGATGGAATGACCCATTCGTCGGGCATCGACAATTTACCCACGATCAAATGCGTTTAGATCCGTCGTCTTACCCATACTGCGTCCGACTCTTACTGATTCCCGTAGCATCACTCCTTATATTGTCGGATCGCTGCATACGTCATGTCGTTTCCGTTTACAGGGCCGCCCACAGCGTAACATTTGCATAACGCTAGCTGTCTCTAATTCAATTGCTCTTCAATGTATATACACTATCTACCAACAAGTAATTGGACACCTCTGATAGCAAAGGAAAACGAAGTTTATTCACCTTCAATAGTTGGTGGAGCCTCCACGAGCGGCGATTACAGCTGCGACCCTCCGAGGCATATTCTCAAGCAGGCGTTGTACGACGGCTAGCGGTATTTTCTTCCACTCGGCTTTTAGACGTATATCAGTTCCTTCACCGATTTCGGAAGGTGGGGGCACTGCTTAAGTCGACGCCCCAACTCGTCCCAGAGGTGCTCGATAGGGTTAAGATCTGGGCTCTGCGCAGGCCAGTCCATTCGATTAACCCCATTGTCACCATACCCAGCCATGGTGGACCTTGCAACATGCCAGGTGGCATTGTCAGCCTGAAAGTGAAATGGGTCCACCCCGTAAAACTGCCACAACGTAGGAAGCGCATGGTCATAAAAAATGGTGCAGTAGGTTGAGTCTACCAGGAATTGCGACCAAGGGTCCCGTGCCATTCCAGGAGAAACACCCCCAAACCCAGACCCTGCCACCCGAACGGTAGAGGGTGAACCTTGATTCGTCGCTCCAGATAACCTGTTTGCACTGTTCAACGGTCCACTGTCGACGTTCTTTGCGCCACGTTAGCCGAGCAGCGCTGTTGGACTTGGTGATCAAAGGCTTGTAGGTGGCAGCACGTCCATGATAACCGAGCAGATGGGCTTCGTTACCGATAGTATTCATCGAAAGAACACGCCCGGATGCCCGTTGAAACTCCTCGTGGATGTCGCCCATCAATTTGGTGCGGTTCTTCTGAATTTCTCTGGCCAGCACCCGTCGGTCTCTAACTCCCAGTTTTGTGGGTCTGCCTGGTCGGGGCACATTCCGACAGTCACCTCTCATCTTCCACTTGTCAATCAAGTAGGCAACTCTCGATTTTGGGTGCTTCAACTAGCTGGATATGTCACGTATGGATCGGCCATTTCTGTGATACCCGACGATTACACCTTTCTCGAAATCAGAGAGCTCCGAACTGCGTGGCATCTTGCATGCGACTGGTTGCGTTGTTGTTTCCCACATGATATTTAACGGCGGAGGCCGTGACGTGTATCAGGACCGCAGATATCGTCGATTGCAGGGGTGTCCAATTACTTGTTGGTAGATAGTGTGTGAAAAGATGCACGTGGCTTGGCAAACATCATAGACAGGCAGGAACAGTAGAATGGGCTGTACGGCAGAGTTTAATGACTTTTCAAGTGGTACAGTTATAGGATGCCACCTTAGCAACAAGTTTGTTAGGGAAATTTTTGCCCTGCTGGAGCTGTCCCCCGATCAACTGTAAGTGTGGGAATTCGAAACGCCTAGGAGCAACAGCAGCGCAATCGTGACCTAGTAGGCCACGTAAAATGATGGAGTGGTACTACCTAGTGCTAAAGCGAGTGGTTCGACAAAATCGCCGGTCCTCGGTTGCAGCACTCATCACCGAGTTCCGAAATGCTTCTGGAAGGAACGCCAGAACCATAATGGTTCACCTGGAACTGAAGGGAATGAATTTTCATGGCCGAACACGAGCATAACGTCAGTTCGAGTGGTGTAAAATTCATCTGCAGAGGACTCTGGAGCTGTGACGCCAGACATGCACACAGCCACCGCCGACCTGTACGTGACCGCCAAGCGAGTCCGGGTGTTGATTCTAGTGTGACTGAGGCCGTATACGCCACCGGCCGTCACTTCTGTGAAGTAGAAACCTCGATTCGTCGGAGAAGGCAACCTTTTTCCACTCTTCCATTGTCGAACGACTGTAGTCCCCAGGCGTCGTTGGCGATGTACCTGTGTTGACACGGGCGCCTTGACTCATCGTCAACTCCGGAGACCCATGCGGAACAGGGTTCGCTCTACAGTTATCGGGGACTCGTACCTGGGTGCCAGAGCGTTCATTTGCGTGGTCAAGTGATGCACGGTTGCACATCGATTGCCCTTTACCAGTCGAGGGAGTCGACGTTCTCCTCTGGAGTCAATGGCCTTTGGGATTTCACAGTTGTGACGCCGAGAGGTACTCGTTGTTCCAGCCTTACTACAGCATTCTTGGTTCACCCTTACTACGGCACCTCGGGAACAACCCACGAAGTCTGCTGTTTCTGCGATGTTTCCACCCTTGGCGTGGTAGCCGTTAATCATTCATTTCTGAACATCCGTCAAGTCATTACCTCTGCACATTGTGCTCACGTAACGAACTATGGCGCATCTGTCCTGGCCGGCCGCTTATATCCCCGTGTGGTTGAGCTTGTCACGTGCACTCTGTGACCCCCTTGGGCGAGTACACTGTGATTCCGTGGGTGGTCATATTATTCTGATATGACCGTGTATTATGCCCGCAGACAGACGGGCGATTAAAATGATGTCATTTCCAAGTCCTTTTTTTTTTGGCATGCATGTTCCCGGCAAAAAATGACATGCTAAAAACAACCACTAAATCTCAATGCCTCACATAGTTATTTATTCTGTTTATTTATTTATTCCTTTGACCTAAGAAATATGATAGATATTGCTTGCAGCATTTTTAGAAGTGTTTTGCATGGCAATATTTGTTCTTTCAACTGACTTTCCCTCTACAAGAATTTTAATATCCTTGATTTGTGCGCACATTGAAAAGTTTCTATGTGGCAGTCTCTTTGTAAATAAGACTTCCACATCCAACTTTGCAACAAATCAGAGAGTGTTCTCTTCTTGGTAGACTATATCATTTATTTATATTACTGGATACTATAGTTCATTCATGCGAATTACTTCTGGGCGTTTGACAAAAATTGACATTATTACAGGTCCATGGTACTGTAAAGCCATTCGTGAGTTCACAGTGAAAAGATTTAATACTTGGACCCGATTTTTGCTGACACAAAGAATAGATTCCATTTCATAAGAAAATGCTCGTACTTTCTAATGCAACTTTTGACAAACTATCACATGGATTAGTTAACTACTTCACTTGCCCTTAAATACGAAATCTCAGCCATCAGAATTCACATTACGTAAAATTACTTTTGTATCGGACGGTTGTAACAGAGGAAAGCCATTTACTTTAATTTACTGCTCTTTTTTTGGCTGAGCTTACCCCCAGAGGGTTCACATATTGCTGTTCCAGATAGATGACAGAGAAATTTAGATTTGGATCAGACAGAATTAAGCATGATGATGATTTTTCAAAATTCACTACTTTCTCCTGAGAAAGTTTTACGAAGAATGTAGTTTAAATATTCAGCTGGATTTATTTGATTATTATTAGCGGGATTCATTCAATCTCTCTTATGCCTCATAGTCAAGTTATGACGCATAAAGGCGATTGAATGGATCCCGCTCCTATGTCCTGACCTTTGATCCCATTTTCCCCATTTTCAAAAGGGTTTGTCCCCATGTAGTTCCCTACCACATACTAACATTTCATCGAAATCAAACCATTTGTACCTAAGTTATGACGTATAACAGCAATGGAATGGATCTGGCTCCTATGTCCTGACCATTGTCCCCATTTTGCCCATTTTCAATAGGATCCGTCCCCATGTGGTTCCCTACAGCATACAACAATTTCACCGAAATCGAAGCATTTTTACGCGAGTTATCGCGCGGACAGACGGACAAAGCTGGAGCATATATGCTTCTTCAACCTACGGTTGGAAAGCGTTAAAAAAAGGCAGCCAGCCGGTATCACCCAATTGAGATGAAAATTGATATGTGCAATACACACGAATAGGAAACGGAATAACTGCAATTCCACAGGAGTTGGACCATTCATGTGGATAAAACAGTAGCACGTGTAGAACAAATCAGTACGTTTTAGCACAAGCTATGGCTCGGACACAACGAGTTACCCGGCGTGACATAGACGCACAAAGTTCACAGACACTGTCCTGAAGCATGCCATTGGCTTCCTTTTAGTGCATGCTAGATGGCTTCCAAATTTCGGGCCAGTTCGCCGACATTCCGAGATGGGCGTAGTTGGCGTCTCATCATGTCCCATACATGTTCGATCTGTGAGAGGTCGTGCGAACGGCCTGGTAATGGAAGAGTGTCTGCATTATGGAGGCGGCAGGCCTAAGAGAGCCGTGCCTTATGTAGCCGGGCATTATCTTGTTGAAACATTGATCGGTGATGCTGCGACAGGAACAGGAAAAGCAACACAACAAGTCATAGGATGTCGGCGGTGTACCATTGAGCTGTGAGGGTATTACGGAGGCTACCACCGGTATCCGGCTATCATAGAAAACGCCGCTCCAGACAGTCGCTCCCACTGTGCAAGCAGTGTGCCGTTCCTAGGTAAAGGCAGGATCCGTGCGCTGGCCGGCTCGTGTCCAGACACATATGTGTTGGTCATCGGTGCCAAGTGCAAACCGTGTCTCACCACTGAACACAACACGATGCCACTTAACAACATCCCACGGTGATCGGGCTCTACTGCAACCGGTGACGTAAATGGTCGTCGGTGAGTGTACTGTACTCGGCGGAGTGGCCTCCTAGAATGCAGTCCCCGTGCGCAAGTCGTCTGACAATGGTACGGATGGCCATTTCCGTACCTCTAGATGACGAAATGCGGCCACGGATTGTCGAGAGCGACGAATTCCGTTCTGTTTGTGCGGTGCTCATGATCGCTCGATTCTCGCGTTATGTCGTTGCTCTCGGACGTCCACTTCCGGCGTGCCGCTAAGTTGTGCCATCCTGGACACATTAGCGCCAACATCGACCGATTGTCGCGTCGCTCCTAACCAAATGTCTGGTGATACGGCGACTTAACCACCCGGCCACTCTCTGTCCAATTATACGCTCTCTCTCAAACTCGCTCAACTGCTAGCAGTATGCACGGATCCGATGTCGAGGCATCCACACTGTCCGCGGAGGTTAATTCAACCGCAGACCGCTAACGCAATCGTCTCTGAGTGCTATCTTTACTCTCGATAAACCCTTCTCGATGCGCGACTGCCATGCGCTGTGGAGGGCCACTGTTTAGTCAGTGGTCGTTATTTTTTAATCGTTTGCGTATTTGCCGCTACGGTGATGAAACTTGCGGGCAGAGTCTCACTACGATTGAACGACTTTCTAGGGTGCCTGTCTCTGTTTTCTTTTCTGTTTTCTATTTTTTTTTTTTTTTTTTTTTTGCAAAGAGTGTATATATATAACTCAGATGCTTAAGACTTTACATGTGTTTGTAACCGTATGCTATGCGGTAAATACCTTTTTAGGTGTTTGATACAAATGTACATTCATGTAAGCTTTTATATAAACACTATATTGACAAACCTCACCGGACACCCTTTCAAAAGAAAACGAACGGATCCGCTGCGCTTTTAAGATGCGCGGTACAGTTGCAAACGGTATAAAAACAAGCCTGCAGCTGACCGCGATCATATCGCACGGTGAGGTTGAGTAAAAATGTCGCGGCGGGAAAGAACTGACTTTGAGAAAGGAAAGTCTGTTTGGTGTTATATTAGTGAGCTGTCCATAAGAGAAACCCAGGCGCGTTTAAACATACCCAAGTCAACTGTTTTGGATGTACTGAATAAATGGAGTGTGCCTGAAGGAGCAAAACATACCAGCACACCAAAGAAAATCAGTGATAGAGGACATCGAAGCCTCAGGAGAGTCGTTACTGCTAATCGATGGAGTACTGCGCAAGACCTCAGTGTAGAGGTGAGTAACAATGCTGGTACCTCGGTATGTACACGTACCATTCGCAGAGAACTTCATTCCATGGATTACAGTGGTCGAGTGGCTGCTCATAAGCCTTTCATGTCCAATTGGAATGCTACTCGTCGTTTAGCATGGTGTAAAGAACATTTATCGTGGACAGTCTGATGGCCATGTGTTGGTATGGCAGCAGCCGAGGAAACGCTATTTACCACAGAGTACTCTTCCTACTGTCAAGTTTGGGGATGGCAGTGCACTCGTGTGTGTGTGTGAGGGGGAGGGGGTTGGTAGGCATGGTCCTGGCCTACTGGTTATCTTGAACAAACCTGTTAACCAGCACGTCTACCTCGATATTCTGGACAATTACGCCTTACCAACTCTGTGGCAATTCTATGGAACAGAAACTTGTTGGTACCCGCAGGATAATGCACTGAGCCATAAAGCAAGGACTGTTACTGCATTGTTTGACGATAGTTCCTTATCGTGCGTGGACTGACCAACACAGAGCCCTGATATTAATCCCATAGAGCACTAATGGGGTGTATTAGAACGCCGCATAAGAAGTTTGAAATCGAGGCCTACTACTAAGCAACATTTAGCGGAAGCATTCTGTACTGAATGGAAGCGCATACCTATCGCTGTGTTCCAAAACCTTGTCGAAAGCATGTCTCGGAGGTTCAGTGCATGCATTAAGGCCAAAGGTGGACCGACACCGTACTGATGTATGTCAATAATCAATAAATGCAATGTTGTGTTTCTCTTCTAGGTGTCCGGTGACTTTCGTCATTATAGTGTATGTCCAGATAAGAGAGGTTGAAAAACTCTCACATGTATCTGGCAGATGTAGTGTGATCAAACGTTTTTAGATTTTACCGGTATAGCGTTAATAACGGTACAGAAGAAAAATTGAGTTGACCTTGTCTGAACGTGAGAATGATGTCCAGGGTGAAAGTTCATTGTAGAATTCATTAAGGGCCTGGACTGGGCGTCTTTTTTTTCATCAGTTAAATAAAACATTCTGGGCTCGTGCTAGGCCTGGGCCTGTACTGGAATGTTTAACATTTTGTTCCGGGATAATAAAAAACGATTCGACTCAAAAATTAAGAATGACTTGTTAAATAATTATAGCCACTGGGAGCCTTGAATATACAGCCGAAATCGTCAAGCCAAGCGGTAAGGTAGGATTCTGAAATGGGCCGGTTTTAGTTCTTTAAATGTTGATATAATATTTTCGTTTTCACTTTGATGGCCTTAATTTCCCTAAACACCATGACCGCGGCAGAGGTAAAGGTTTGAGTAGCGACCTTAGCAACAATTTTTACAAACGATGCAGTTACTTTATGGCATTGTGGATATTTTGAAATTTCATATTTGGAAAGGAAGCACATTTGTGAACATTATTCCTGGAACTGCGGTAGACTGTTATAAAAGTTTCCATGTAAAACTCATTTATTACTGGAGATTGGACATAAGTCAGGGTCTTTAGATCAGTGGCTGCTCCTGGAGTAAACCGCTGGTAAGGCGAAGACCCAGCCTATAACATATATGTTATGAAAAATAACTAAAACCAAATTTTGTGGAGAAGCGATTTGATGTATATATACACTGACGGAAAGCGAAAAAAGAACACCAAGAAGGAATTGGCGGACGATCATGAAATTTACATATGTAAATTGGGTCGAGTTTACGTAAGTGTGATGTTAATTTCGGGACCAACCGGTGAGCGCTTACGCCCCAGCACCGGAATAATATGCAAATTATCGTCGGTGGTATTTAAGGAGTACGGCGAAGCGAATGTAATCAGTCGTCGGCGTACGGACACGTGCGAATACCCTGAAGAAGCTGCAATGCCTGGACATGGAAGACGTGTACGATTTCAGCAGTTATCGGACTTTGAACGAGGTCGTCTAGTCGGACTCCGCGAGGCCGGGTGGTCGTATCGTCGTATTGCGGAGCGAATTGGACGGGAAGTATCGGTGGTGGTACGATGGTGGCGTAGATGGTCCGAGGAACATTCCCACACGAGAAGACGTGGAACCGGGAGTCACAGACGGACTGATGAGCGTACTGATCGACGCATAAAATGAACGGTGTTGTCAAGCAGAACATCCACTGCGACGCAAATCCGAGCTGCCGTTGCACCTGAGGGGACTGTGCGAGCAATCCGCAACCGTCTACTGGATGCAGGACTACGTGCACGTGTGCCGCTGGCATGGGTACTTCTGACTCCAACCCACCGTCAGGAACCGCTGCAGTGGTGTCGCCAACGCCTGCACTGGAGAACGCAATGGCGATCTGTCGTTTTCAGTGATGAAAGCAGATTCTGCTTGGGAGCCTCCGATGGCCGAATGCGTGTTCGCGGACGCACAGGGGAGCGTCTCCACCCTTCTTGCATCCTCCAGTGACACACAGAGCCTAAACCTGGTCTCGTGGTGTGGGGAGCGATCAGCTATCACTCCCGTACACAACTAGTGTTTGTACCGGGTACGTTAAACAGCACCTACTACATCAACAACATCATTCAGCCCGTCGTTGTGCCATTTGTAAGATCGGTTCATCGTGGTGTTTTCCAGCAAGATAACGCACGCCCACACACGGCACGTTCAACGTACCATGCACTTCAGGGTGTGAGACAACTTCCATGGCCTGCACGTTCACCGGATTTTTATCCCATTGAGCACGTGTGGGATTTTGTGGGACAACGACTTATCCGGTCTCCACGGCCAGCCACGACCATCCCCGATTTACGCGTCTAGGTTGAGGATGCTTGGAACTCAATACCCCAAACTTACATCCAACATCTGTACGACAGACTCCATGCCAGACTTACACCGTGTGACGCAGTTCATGGCGGTTCAAACCTCATACTAACCATGTTACATGGAAATGTTAGTTTTCAGTTTACCAGCAAATACAGATGTATTTTGCCATAATGTTTTGACCACGTTATCTTCTGTATTCCGTTATTATGCTGTATAAATTTCGTTGGAATCAGACGTCTCCTTCTTGGTGTTCTTTTTCACTTTCCGCCAGTGTATATACACTATATGGACAAAATTCACCTGACACCCCTTCAAAAGCAAATTAACGTTTCCGCTGTGTTCTTAAGATGCGCGTTACAGCTGCAAACAGTATAAAAACAAGCCTGCAGCTGACCGCGATCATATCGCGCTGTGAGCATGAGTGTAAATGTCGCGGCGGAAGAGAATTGGTTTTGAAAAGGAAAGATTGTTGAGTGTTATGTTAGTGGGTTGTCCATAAGAGAAACCGAGAGGCTTTGAAACATACCCAAGGTAACTGTTTTGGATGTACTGAATAAGTGGAAGACACATGGCGTGCCTGAAGTAGCAAAACGTACCGGCAGACTAAAGAAAATCAGTGATAGAGGGCGTCGAAGCTTCAGGAGAGTCGTTACAGCTAATCGACAGAGTACTGCGCAAGACCTCAGTGAAAAGGTGAGTAAAAATGCTGGAACCTCGGCATGTATACGTACCATTGGCAGAGAACTTCATTCCATGGGTTACCGTGGTCGTGCGGCTGCTCATAAGCCTTTCATCTCCACTCGGAATGCTACTCGTCGTTTAGCATGGTGTAAAGAACATTTATCGTGGACCGTAGATGAATGGAAACGGGTCCTATGGGCTTATGAATCCAGCTACACGATCCATTAGTCTGATGGCCGTGTGTGGGTATAGCTGCAGCCGGGGGAACGCTATTTACCACAGAGTATTGTTCCTACGGTCAAGTTTGGAGTTGGCAGTGTACTCGTGTGGGGATGTTTTTCGCGGAATAGTCCCGGCCCATTGGCTATCGTGGACAAACCTGTTAACCTGCACGTCTACTTCGATATTCTGGACAATTATGCCTTACCAACTCTGTAGCAATACTATGGAACCAGGCCTTATTGGTACCAGCAGGATAATGCACCGAGCCATAAAGCAAGGACTGTTACGGCGTGGTTTGACGATAATGTCGTATCGTGTGTGGACTGGCTAGCATAGAGCCCTGGTATTAATCCCATAGACCGGGATGAATTAGAACTCCGCATAAGAAGTTTAGAACCGAGGCCTACTACTAAGCAACAGTTAGATGCAGCATTATTTACTGAATTGAAGCGCATACCTATCGCTGTGTTCCAAAACCTTGTCGAAAGCCTGTCTCGAAGTGTCAGTGCATGCATTAAGGCCAAAGGTAGACAGACACCGTACTAATGTGTGTCAATAAATGCTATGTTGTGTTTCTCTTCTGGGTGTCCAGTGACTTTTGTCAATATAGTGTATATACTGTACGTATGTATGTTTTATATCTCTATGTTTTATTCGATGATAGTTCAACAAAAGCGTAGGAAGACTTCAAGCACGGCGGAGGGGAGAGTGGTTTACTTAAAACATTTGAAACAGTTTCGGAGGGGGAAGTGCATGTTTTACGAGGGAAAAAAAGAGGAAGAATGGTTAACTCGTTTTATTTTATATCATCCTTCCTGAGCACAAATGCGCTTTAATCTCTTTATCTAGCGATAGTTAATGAGTGGTTATTGCATCACTCACAAAACTAATCGAACGTTCATTCCTCTAAAAATTCAAAGGAAATAATTTTAATAGAACTACGTTTCTCACAAAATGTCTCTGAGTCCAAAATAAAAGCAACATGTCCGTTTGCAAAAGTGTACCCTTCATGTAGATCACATTTAAATCCCGCGAGCCGCAAATTAAGGCTCTGATCCGTGGAAATGGTGTCTAGGAGAAATCAAGCTGGAAGCACATTTGTATATATCTTGTCAAAACAGGTCATGTAACTGAAACATGGCAGATATCAGAACAGTTGACTACTTGTAAAATTTGTTTTCCTCCCAGGAGAATGCAGTCATTTTACTTTTTATTAATCAGTTCAACTCTAAAAATAATTATTTTTATTATTACCAATAAATCAAAATTTATGAGTAATAATACTAACGAAAAATTCAGCACATTTCTCGCCTAACCAGAAACTGCAGAAGAAACACATTTCAAAGAAATACAGTTCACACTTTGACGAAAAAGCTGAATTGATAATACACTTTAAGAACAGACGTGCTCTCTCTAACTGAGGCGAACTGTATTGCCGCCTCAATAACTGCTTTGCCAAGCTCTCATCTGCCTGCTCCCAATTTATAAAATCCCTGCCTTCCTCCAATAGAAACACAGACACTAATCGATTTTAAGCGGCGTTCAAGTTGCACCTTAAAATCCGTAGAGGAAGTCTGGGGAACTGGTTTTTCCATCTCTGCGCCATCTCCTGTCTGTTGTAACAGAGACGACTCAGATTATCACCCCTCTAGGCGCTCAGCATATTCTCGTTTCAACCTCCTTGCACAAATAGTATTATAAATTTAAGGCTCATAAATTCAGGATTTGTTGAAGCCTTTTTTATCAAAATTTACGAATCACAATGAGAATGTCAATTTCATTTAGAATCCACAATTAAAGACGTATTGCATCTTACCTTCCTTCATGGAAGGTAAGGTACAAACAAACCAGCACAGAACGAATGGGTATTAGATAGTAAACATAACAATAGGAAGATGATTTCGGAGTAGGGCTTGGAAAAATTCCGTTCAAGGTTAAATGCTCAAAAGAACTTTCGGTGACAGAACATAAATGTTAAATGAGTAATTAGCTCTTCATTTCTACGACGTATTCAGAAAGGTCACGGAGGTTGGGCATGTCCGTATATATTGTTTTGCATAACTGTGATAGCACATTGTGTTTTCGCCAATTCGCCAATTAATACGTTGTTTATAAATTAAAGACGTATTGTAAAAACCTTCCTTCATGGGCGAAAACATTTCTGGTGAGACGGTGCCTTACTTGACTAATTTGACGAGCCGCCCATGCTTTAGATGTCATACAATACCTCACTGTCGTTTCCGAGGGACGTTTACATATGCAGAGAATGATTAAAACACACGTGACGGTTTCCTCTTTTCCAAGAAATGTTTACCTAAACTGAGATAAATATGATCTGTCCTATCGGGAGATATCTATGAGGAAAAGTGTCCGCACTGTTGAATGTTATGTCCGCTAATTGGCTGTAGACAACGTAACTAAAGTTGTACATAACAGTGATAGCACATTGTGCTTTCGCCAATGAATACGTTGTTTAGAATGTAATAAAACCACACTTCAATCAAAGGGGAACTGATATAAGTTACACACAATCAGGATCGTAGCGAGTTTTTTTATCTGGGAGAGCGAACTCCTTTGAGTTAAAAAAAATCCTTACTTCCACTCAAATAGAGAGTAAGCAGTTCTTGCGTTTTCATACCTTCGTTACAGGAAAATATTAGGTGGCGCAGTGGTCTAAGCGATGGCCTCTGATCATTCGTCCAAAAGGGGTCCGGGTTCGAATCCTGGTGAGTCATGGATGTTGTGTTTGTCTTACGGCACTGGCTCTCTCCCTTCCCTGGAATCAGTGACCCTAAATTAGGGACGGGCGACTGCTTATAGCCCAATGAGTTACTCACGGTGGTCGTTAAACCTCCCATCAAAAAAAAAAAAAAAAAAATACTGTGTTAGTTAAGAAAACTCACTTCCACTTTTCGACCTAATTTTACTCAAAATTTTAAAACTAGGTGAATACCCATGAGACAACGGTTTTAACCCTTTAACGACCATAACTCCCAAAACAGATCAGATCATATGTAGAGGATTTTAGAAAGGAAGTGTCTGACCCCAGGTCTTAAACAACCCTTAGAAATAGGAAGCTAGAAGAGTTGGGCTTGAGTGCCCGATAGGAAAGTCACACGGAAGCGAGGTAGAAAGGGGGAGGAAGACGCCGTTATTTATTTCCGGGAGGGCAGTACCAGGGGTCCGACGGCTAAACGTGCCCATCCGACGCACGGCGGGTATTTAGTGGTTCGAACGTTCGTACCTGCCCAGGATCGAAATTCAGGTTATCTCCATGGCAGTCACGAACGCTGACCATTAGGCCACCCGAGGCTCAACGCCCAAAACACCTGTCCAGAGTGAGTCAGACTTCCTATCCTTACCTGTTCTTCAAATTTGCGCTACCTATTAGGGATCAGCAGGAGTCACCGTCAGTCACCATAGTTGTTACTAAACAAAGAAGTGAAACAAAAGACAGTTTTGGGCGTTATGGAATTTAGAGTGATGCCAGATATTAGGATAATAGGCGATAAAGGGTTAAATATCAAGTGAAACGTAAAGTTATGTTAAGTCTGACAACACAACACGTGCAGGAATGCAGAATGAAAACAAACCAGCGCAGAACGAATGAGTATTAGATAGTAAACATAACAATAGGAAGATCATTTCAGAGTAGTGCTTGGAAAAATTCCGTTCAAGGTTAAATGCTCAAAGGAACTTTCGGCGACAGAGTATAAATGTTAAATGAGTAATTAGCTCTTTATTTCTACGACGTATTCAGAAAGGTCACGAATTTTACGCATGTCCGTATATATTGTTTTATTGTTTTTCATAAATCCATCCATTGTTTTGGACAATTTCGTGCATCATTATAAGGTGGTCCACAATTAGCAGTGTAAGATCTATACTCTGCTTAGCTGCGCTTAATAGTGTAGGCGACTAACTAACGTATTTACAAAAGAAAGTATTACAGCGTATAAATTTGTTTTTGAGTTTAAATAGTTGGCAAATTCGTTCAGACTCTGTTCCGACCCTCAGATTATGAAATTACGTCCCTGGTATGACCATCCTGAAGGGCGGCCTCCCTCCCTGCCTTCCCAGTAGCTACGGCACTGCACACAATATGACACAATATTCACCGCAATATGACTTACATCGCATCGGTGTATTTATGCACAGTAACACTAGGCACGGTGCCTGGAACATGTATCACGATGTTCATTTTGATGGGAAAACGCATCTTTTTATTTAATAATTTTCTTTTTTATACTATCTGATGCTTATAATTGTAGAAATGAAAACAGTGCGACGGCAATAGTACAGAAACCTAAAGATCGGTGTGACAGGTAGTTGCTACTACTGGTATCTTCACAAAGCGCAGATAAATAGGGACATATGGAGAACACGTGTTCTAAACAAACCGTTAAACACAAGAATGATCGAGTTTTTAAGCTTGTCACACATTACCTCGGGACAGAAGCGAAGTATCGAAGCAGAAACGACGGAAAGAGATTGGTAACCGTTATTTCACATGGATCGCATTTTTGCATCGGAACAGACGAGAGGAAATGAAATTTTGCGTATCGCTCGCGGAGGATATTTCTTCTGAAGCAATGCATATTCGTTAAGACACATTCGTCAGCTGTTAAATTTATCGCGTCATCAGACAAGCAAGCTCTTGGAGCGTCCTGATTTTCCCGCGTTCACTGGTTTTGCCTTGAAGTTGGTGGACGTCTAGTGATTTTGCTTCCTATACTTCCAAAGGGCAGACTTCTTACACATTTTCTTCACAATTAATTCTTTCCCAAGGATGAAAATTTGAGCATTTATTAAAATATAGTCATATTACACTGAAGAGCAATTAAATTAGAGATACCTGTCTAGTAACGTGTAGCACCACCTTTCGCCCTGATGACGGCGGCGATTCGTCTCGGCATGGACTCAACAAGGCACCGGAAGCGTTGGGAAGCCATACGGATCCACGACCCCTGAACAAGCTCCCACAGTTCACGAAGATTTGATGGAGGGGGGTCAGAGCCTCGAACATCTTTCTGGACGGCATTCCAGATGCCCTCGATGGGATTGAGATCAGGTGGCCTAGCTGGCCAAGGAAGCGAGGTCACATCGGTGGAGTGTTCTTCCAACCATTCGGATACAATTCGGGAACGATGGCACTGTGCATTGTCGTGTTGCAGGATGAGGTCCCTAGTGGGATGTTGAAGACGCACAAACGGGAGCAAATAGTCGTCCAGGATATCCCGGTAACGTTGACCTGTGAGGGACGATGTCACGCGTGCCATGGGTCCCATTTCAGTCCACGTAAACAGTCCCCAGACGAGAATGCCACCCCCACCAGCTTGAAGAGTACTCTGCTGGCAAGAAGGATCCATCGCTTCATGTGGTTTGCGCCGTACTCGTATCCTGCCATCCGCATGTACCAACGTGAATCTCGACATGCCGCCCCGGTGGCGCAGTGGTCTAAGGCGCTGGCCTCTGATCATTCGTCCGTAAGGGGTCCGGGGTCGAATCCCGGTCAGGCATGGATGTTGTGTTTGTCTTACGGCACTGGCTCTCTCCCTTCTCTGGAACCAGTGACCCTAAATTAGGGACGGGCGACTGCTTATAGCCCATTGAGTTGCTCATGGTGGTCGTTAAACCTCCAATAAAAAAAAAAAAAGAACCTCGACACATCAGTCCAGGCAACATTTTCCCACATGTCTAGGGTCCAGCGGCGATGTTTCCGCGCCCATGCTAATCTTTGTACTCTGTGATGTGCGGTCAGCAGCGGTACCTTCGTGGGACGATGGCTTCTGTACTCCATAGCGAAGATGTGGTTCTGGATGGTGTGGCTGCTTACACGTTTTTGTGCACCAGAGTTAAATTGCCGAGTGATTTCTTGCACTGTGGCCCGTTTATCCGCTGTTACAATGCGAGCTATCGTCGATACCCCGCTCATCCACACGCTGTTGTTCACGGCAGTTGGCCCTTGCAAGGATGGTTTTACCGGATTCGATGTATACGCGGAGCACCCGTGGCACAGTGGCTTGTGAAGATCCCAGTGCTTGCACGACTTCCGAGATGGAGTGACCCATTCGTCGGGCCCCGACAATTTTCCCACGATCAAAGGCGCTTAGATCCTTCGTCTTACCCATACTGCGTCCGACTCTTACTTATTTCCGTCGCATCACTCCTTATATTGTCGGATAGCTGCATACGTCATGTCGCTTCCGTTTACAGGGCCGTCCACAGCGCCACATTTGTATAACGCCAGCTGTCTCTAATTCAATTGCTCTTCAGTGTATAACTTGTAATACTTAATATTTTCTAAAACATAACCATAATTAAGCAATCCAGAATGTGTTTGTCTACTGACGTCATCAATATACAGGTCGCGCCATCTTTTTCTGGTCTCAACACCACCAAAGGAAAAGTTATTGATTTTTATTATAATTATGGTTATGTTTTAGATTATATTAAGTATTACAAGTTATAATATGAAGTCATTTTAATCGCTGTTCAAATTTTCATCCTTGGGAACGCATCAATTGTGTAGAAATTGTGTACAGAAGTTTGCTCATTGGAAGTATAGGAAGCCAAATCACTAGACGTCCACCTAAATTGTTATCGTTTCGTTAATGTCTATTGATGAAATATAATTCCACGCCGCGCGAGAAAATCCAATTTCATCATCATCAACATTGTTACAATAGTATGATGAAAGACAACTTGTATGATTCAATATCAAAACATTTCACGGAAATGCCACAATTACATTATATAGGATGTCCGAATATGTTATGTCGGGTTACCACAGTGACCAGCAGTTACACTTCGTAATCTCCGCAATAGTTTTATTTACGTTCCACGTAACTCCCAAACAGTTCTGTTGAGTGCGATGCCATGGGGTTTCTCTTTCGAAAATTTGTAAATTGTTTGTGCGCCTTCGCATGGTGGCAGTATTCGAGGAAAGAAATTAAAGATTAAACGTTGATCGAACACGACATGTAAAATGAAGGGGAAAGGAATAAAGCAGAAGAATGAAGAATCCAACGATAAAACTCAAATAGAGAGAGAAAGCAAACCTGTGTGTTACTTAGTTAAGAAATTTGCAGCACTGTTGGAATGTTAGGCTGAGTACATTTAGTGAGTAAATACAAATTTGGAAACATTGGCTTAAAAATGTTGGGACCGTTAGAAGGCAAGATTTCCTCTCATGCAAGGCGCAAGTGCGGGACTAATGTCATTATGGCTCACTCCATTCCCTGGAGTTTTCAGAGCCAAAACTGCGGGGAAAATATTTCAATGTTTCACGCGTCCTCAACATGGGAAAGTGAAAACTCTTAATTTGGGGTTAGTGACCCTTGGATGCTTATAGATGACACTGAATTCAAAAAGGGGGTTGAAGCTTCCTAGTGAAATGGAAAAATATTACATAATAAAAACATATCAACGATTTTTTAACAAAAGAAAAAACCTGACGTATTTTGCCACATGAGTGTCTGTTGAGTTCACAGATGTCCGAATCCTTAAAGCAGGAAAAATTAAGAGTGTGTTAATATTCTTTTAAATTGCTTCGTGTTCTTTTTTTATTCTTATTATTTTGCGCTGCCTCTGAACATTAAGTTGATGTAGCTTGTTTCTCAACCCCATTTCCTTGGAGAATTAAAAACAGCCGTATTTTTTTTTTCAATCGGTATTTTACGTAGGACTGTAAACGCTTGTTTGGGGAATAATTACAACGCAACGATGAAATTTTACTCCCAGCGTACTTGAAGAAAAGGAGTAATAAAACTAAAATGCTTTGAAGCAAAACGTAAAGCACTTGGCAGCACAAGATTCCGCCATTAAGACAACTCAAGTTTGTTTAAAAACAGAAGGAAGATGCGTTTTTTATACAGTTTTGTTCCCCCCCCTCCTTCTTGTGATGTCTGAAAATAAAGGGGAATGAGCCGTTTCCTCAATTTCTTTTATGTCAGTCAACCGAAAGAAACAAAGCCTATCTTTTACTTTGAACGCAGAAGAGTGAAATCTGCATTCCGACAACGGAGAGTCATTTACGGAGAATAGTCTCCATCAACATCTTCGTTCCAGGCAAATAAATTCTAAAACGGAACATACACGCTGCCTTAACAAGACCCTTCCACTCACTTAACAACACTGCTTCACTGGCTCGTTTCTCTTAACTGAGACAGCGAATAAATATTTCAGATTCCTTTTCTATCTGCTCTCAGCCCCGCCATAAATTTCATTTCTGATATTCAGAAGAACATTTTTTTAATCTTCTTCTTCCCGGGTAAATAATGGACCAGTGCCAAATCTCCGGGGTGAGTCTTTAAAGCGATTATTGTAGCTGTCCTGAAACATCACAGCAGAAGGATAAGATAAGAAAACGAGAAATCGATTTTAATGATAGGTGGTCCCCAAAATGAACTTTGAGTGGGGAATTAGTAAAAGAATTAAAATTTTCAGAGAACTAAATCGCTTTCTCTGGAAACAAATGGTGTGATTAAAAATCTGGCACGTTTTGGATCAATAGTTTCATGCTGAGTTACCAAGCTTTTGTACGATTGGAATTCCTAAAATCTAAAATACTATCTTCTCAAAATAACTCACGATGAATTGATGAGTAAATCGCGAATATCAAGAAAACTTTTGCTGTGATGAGGAGGCAATTAAAAAGCCATTCACTTCACTATTAAACAGTAATTAATATGTCATTTACAATACTATTAAATCGTAATTAATGTGACATTTTCGATCCTCAGGATTAAACTCAGAAAGTTGCATTCTCTCTGTGAAACAAACTTCAGGTGATTCGTAATCTGAATAATACAGAGTATAGTAATATTGTGACAGAATATCTTTTAAAATTTTACTGGTAATTTGAAAAAAACAAGCTCATAAACAAAAATTCATGGTAAATATCTAATAATTTTACTCGTCTGTAATCAACTGTGCAACGTACCAGTGCATGTGTACCACAACTAAAACATGTGAATAAATGAAATCCCAAACAAATGTATCTGCATTGAGGAAAAGCAAAGGGTGGTGATGGAAATGGCAACAATCAGTAGCGTTGAAGGGTATCAGTGAGATACATCGGTGCTAAAGAATTTTCCCTAGGCTTAATAGCACTACAGAACCTTTCGTGGCTAGATAGCAAGAGAAGGTAGACAAAATAAGTTTTTCTAGGCTTAATGGAACTTAAGAATCATCCGTGGCTAGATAGCAAGACAAGCTAGGCAAGTGAACATTTTTAAGATGATCACGCATGTGAAATATGGGATCAACATCAACCGTTCTCAGTCCACTGCGGGAGGATAGTCTCCCCAAGTCCCTTTCACAGCTCTCTCTGTCTGTCTTTGTCACTTTCTCTGTCTGTCTGTCTCTCGTTGCATCTCTCTCTGTCTGTCTTTGTCACTTTACCTGTCGGTCTGTCTCTCGTTGCATCTCTCTCTCTCTGTTTATGTCACTTTCTCTGTCTGCCTGTCTCTCGTTGCATCTCTCTCTAGCTCTTCTTGTCAGTCCCTCTCTCGCTCTATGTCTCTCTGTCTGTCTTTGTCACTTTCTCTGTCTGTCTGTCTCTCTTTGCATCACTATCTAGCTCTCCCTGTCAGCTCTCTCTCTTTCTCTATGTCTCTCTGTCTGTCTGAGAGAGACATCTCTCTCTCTCTCGCTGTCTCTCTCTCTCTTTCTCACTCTCTCTCTCTCTCTCTCTCTCCCCCCCTCTCTCTCTCTCTCTCTTGAACAAATCTCTTCTTTGTCTTTCTGCCAGTTTTTCCACTAGTATTATACAGTGGTGGTAAAAATTGTGGACACTTTTTGAAATTGTTATGTTTTGCAACTTTGCAGGCTTATAGGAAATGTTGTTTAGCACCAACTGCAAATATTTATATGCCAATTTATAGAAAATTTAGTGCTGAATTCAATACAAAAACCAGAATGCAAATATATGCAGTACAAAAAAACGCTATGCTTACTTTAGTATAAAAAAGAAACACGAGTGCCATCCAGTTAAGAAGCGGATTGTAAGTGCAAACCTTAGTAGCTAATCACAGTCCTTGTTCTGTGGACCAATCAAATGGCAGTAGCTGCAATACATCTTGTGAGAAGTTGAGGAAAGTCAGTTTTGCTGTTTGTTCTGTATCAGAAAGATTGTTAGCGGTGTAAGTGAAGCGTAATTGTAGATTCTGTGAATAGTTTTAGTATTTCTTTAAATTTAATGTGTAGATAATAATTACATAAAGCAATGGCACCAAAAAAAAAAAAAAAAGAGTTGATTGGTCACCCACGAAAAGGACCAGGATTGCTTTATTACGTGAATCGAGTCTTTCTTACGCTGAAATTGCAAGGCAAGTAGGTGGGTCAGTGCCAACATCTGGTGTACGAAAGTGCTGTTTAAGTTATCAGGAAACAAAGTCACTGAAAAACAAACCAGGAAAAGGCTAAAAACAGTGCACAAAAGCTGTTGATGACAGAAGAATCAGAACACTGTGCCTGAAGACAGACATTTTTTACCTGAAGCTATCAGAGCTGATCTGTATTAAACTGGTGTTTCTGTCAGTTCAAGACGATAAGGAGCAGACTATCAATCAGATATGGGACTAAGAGATAGGATTTCGAGAAAAAACATATCTGAATCTACAGCAGCGCAAGAAACGACTATAGTGGACGAAAGAATGAATACATTGGATTGACAGACAATCAGTTGAAGCAAGTTACTTGGAGTGGTGAAAGTAAGATTTTTTTTTTTTTTAAGATGTGAATCCGGTTTTTTTTTTTTTTTTTTTTTGTGGTGTAAATATGGCAAGTAAGATTATAGCAGAAAACTTGAAATTTCATCACCCTGGAGCGGAGAGCGGCCGAGTATGCTACACACTACACCACCCAGAACGACCAAGTCTCAAGTTAGATGTGAATCCTTTTTTTTATGTGAATATGACAAGGATGGTAAGTCAGTTAACCTCCAGATTCTCTAAACATGAATGCCGGTTGCTTCGACTGGCTAATCCTGTGATGGTTATATTCAAATTTATCGGAAACTTGTGATTTCGTTGTTCTGGGTGGTGTAGTGGGTAGCATACTCGGGTCCTATCCGGAAGAAACGGGTTCAATTCCCTCTCCAAGACGACGAAAATTTCAAGTTTTCGGATGTTATCCGACTTACCATCTTTGTCATATTTACACATAAAAACGGATTCACGTCTTCAAAATTTGTATTGTATGTTGTAATCCTGTATTCCATCCATGATAAGGTAACCTTATTTGGTAGTGATGGCCGAAAATACGTGAGACGTAGAGTAGGAGAAGAGTTACATCCTGACTGTATGGAGGCCAATATAAAGCCCCCAACGTTATGATTCGGGCATGTATGGCAGCAAATGGTGTTGGCCGCCTTCATGTAATCGACAGCACGCTGAATGCAAGAAAATTTATTGACACCATCCTGGATCCAAAACTGGTACCTTCCATCAGGTATCTCTTTTCTAACAATGCACCATTTCTTTTTCAGCAGAATTCAGCTCCCTGACACACAGCAAAAATATGCAATCAGTGATTCACAACAAAGTCCATTCCATTGTTGACCTGGCCAGGAAACAAACCTGACCTGAGCCCGATAAACAATTTGTGGCACCGTTTGAAAAGCCTTGTACGAACGAGGCGTCCATCAAATAAAAGGCAATAAATACAGGCTATAATTGCTTCCTGGCACCACGTAATTATTAGATGTGCAACTTCATTCTCGGCCACAGGCACGACACGTTGACAGCAAATTATAGCAAATCGAATACGTACCTAATCAAGGAAATACTCCCTGTCGTGTTGAATACATTTGAGCCATCAGTCAGGGTGCTGCCGAATGCCACTGCGGAGAAAAGAGGGTTGTTTCGAGTTGATAAAGTCATCAGTACTTGTGTGGACCTCCTCGAGAGAAGTGAAGTGCTTATCACTCATTTGATGTTGCAGGGAGCGAAAGAGGTGATAATCCGACGGGGTGAATTCTGGGGAATATGCCGGGTGGGATAAAATCTCCCATCCCAGGTGGTCGGTGATCGTGTTTAAACTCGCTTTCGCAGTGTGACGACACGCGTTATCCTGAAGCAAGAGGACCGACTTTCTGCCCTTGCTGGTGTTGTATTTTTGCCTCCATTGCGTCACTCACACGAATGAGTTGCTGAAAATAACGCTCAGCATTGACCGTTGCACCTGATTTGACCAACTCATAGAGTACGATCCCACCATATGCACAGCAACAATTTCCTAGAATGGATATTCCGGTTGGCGGTACTAGTGGTAGGCTGGCCTGGATAAAGCCACGATTTGCGCCGCTTAGGATTATCGTTGGGGATCCACTTCTCATCACAGGTCAGAATCTTGTGAAGGAAATCCTTCTTCTTGTATGTGGAGAGCAAGGTCACAGAAACATCGTAGCGCCTAGAGTTGTTCGCTGCTGTGAGTTGGTGGGACACCGAACGGCCCTCCTTGTGAATCTGTCCAAGCTTGTGCAAGCGCTTTGCAATGGCTTACCGTGTTACTCCGAGTTCCTGGGCGAGCTCTAAATGTGTGCGACAGGGATCCGCGTCCAACAGTAGTTCCAGTTCCTCATCGTCAACCTTCTGTGGCTGTCCCGGACGTTCTGCATCGTGGACATCAAAATTACCCTGCTTACACGTCTGGAACCATTTCTAACACGTACTGTAATACACATCAGCATCACTCAAAGCAGCACAGATCATTTTATGGGCTTCCGAGGCACTTCCTCTCAGCTGAAACGCGAACAGGGGGCAGTACCTCAAATGTTGCTTCTCGAACGACATTGCTTTCACCGTCGACTTTCGTCCCTTCTGTCACTACAGCTGTAAGCGGCTACGGTTACCTGGAAAGCTGTTGGATGGTGCTGCAATCAGCAATTATAGTACACAGCTATTTGCATTTGCCGACGTTCTATGATCACTTGCGGTTAGGGGCCGAGAATTAAGTTGCACACCTTATAATAGCGAAGGCAGAGCTTCAAACACTTGTTGGCTCAATGAAACTTATCTTGATGTGGTTTTAAATAATAAAGGCTACCCTACTAAATACTGACGGTACATTGAAATCGTAGGTGCATTACAGTATATTCAGCATGATTGCAGTATTCCCTGCATAACGTTTTTGTACTGCATATACACTGCTGGCCACCCAAAATGCAACACCAAGAAGGACATTAGATAGCAAAGCCAGATTTACTGGACACAACAACAGATACAAAGACGAAACGATTGAGCTTGGAAGCCCGTGAGACTTGCGGAACACGCAGACATCAATAGTTCGTGTGGCCCCCATGGTTGGAAATAACGGCCGCTACACGCCGCGGCATCGAACGAAAGAAGCTTTGGATGTGGGTCCAGGCTGCTTCCACACGTTTCCACAGTTCATCAGGCGTAGCAGCGGGTGGTGCTTGCCGGGCCACTCGGTTGCCGATCAGCGACCAGACATGTTCGATGGGCGACATATAGGTACAATAGGTTGGCCACGGCAGCAGTGACACTTGATGGGCCATGAAGAAATGTTGCACGATGCGTGCCACGTGCGGGCGCGCATTTTCCTGTTGAAACGTGGCCGCTGGCAGGTCCTGCAGGTAAGGGAGGACTACAGGCTCCAAAACGTCGGAGATGTAGCGGTGGCTGTTGAGTGTACCGGCGACGCGTACTATAGGGGTGCGGGTGTCATATCCAAATGCGCCCCAAACTATAACGCCAGGCGACGGACCGGTATGGTGATGCATAATGCAGGCGTCATGCAGTCTCTCGCCGCGGTGCCGCCACACGCGGATCCGACCATCGTGGTGTTGCAGGCAGAAGTGGGATTCGTCGGAGAAGAAAATGTCGTGCCATTCCGTAGTTCAGGGGCGGCGTCCAACTGCTCACTGGTGCCGCACTCGCCGGTGGTGTAACGTCAATGGTAATTGGAGCAATGGGCGCCGTGTGACAAGTCCCCCTTCCTGCAGACGACGTCGAACGGTACTTGCTGACACAGGTTGTTGCGCAACACACCCTAATTCCTGCGCTGACGTTCGTGGTGTGGCGGTGCGGGCCATCAATGCCCGCCGCACAACATGTCAGTCCTCTCGTTTGATGGTGTACCGCGGCTGCGACAATCACTCACGTCGGTCCGTGCGTAACTCCTGCACCCACCGAAACCATACTCGCCTCAGTGTGGCTGGAATGTAGTCCCACACGGGCGCCGATGTCTCAGTGCGATAAAGTGCTGTCACGATAAGCCACTATTCGTCCTCAGTCGAACTCCGAAACGTGCTGGAATGACTGCCGTATTCTGCGACGAGGCATCAGGAAGCTTCCCACGCACAGGTCCAGCAGTACAACACACTTCCACTACTTACACCCCGCCTTCTGTGCACCCTTCTTATAGTGCTTCTCGGTGGCGTGCTGGGCGCAAATGATTTGCCTATGCACTGCAATGCTAATCGTTTGCATGTCCTCTCGCGGGCGATGCATGCTGCGAATTTCAGGGCAATCGGATGCTTCCTTCTTGGTGTTGCATTTTGGGTGGGCAGCAGTGTACTTGCATTATGTTTTTTTGTATTAAATTCAGCATGAAATTTTCTTTAAATTGATATATAAATATTTGAATTTGGTGCAAAATAACAGTCTTATAAGCCTGCAAAGTTACAAAACATGAAAATTTCAAAAAGTGTCCACAACTTTTGCAACCGCTGTAGTTCTAGCATAGCCACCGAAGAGGATTTTATCTGCCCACCAGTGGTCAAGTGTTCTAGCATTGCCACTGAAGGGGACTTTTGTTGCCCAACGGTAGTCAATTCTTCTAGCTCTACCAATGGAATGGACTTTTCATTGATCTTGATACCATTTACACTTGTCATTTTTCTTCATGAGTTCCTTTCCTTGTCTTCTTTAATTACACCAAACACGTGTCTCCATGCTTCTTTCAGCTGGTCGTAGACTCCGTGTGGCTTTATTAGCTAAGATCCATGTCTGAGATCCGTAAGTAAGAACTGGAAGATTGCTATGGCTAAATACATTTATTTTAAGACATAATGTTAAATTGCTCCTCAAATTCGTACTGTTTCTTCCAGATTCACTCCAGCCAAGCTTAACAGTTCTTTCTTGGATATGACCCTCGCTTGATATCTGTTGCACTGTACTTTCTAAATACAATAATGCTGGTACCTCAAGTGAATGTTCGTGTTTCTGTTTGTTTTTGTATCGGGGTTTTACGACCATGCCTTGCTCTGTACCTTCCTTAGAAGGTATATTTTTAGAATCTGCAGACAAACACACCACCCATGGCTCACAAGGTACTCGAATCCGGATCCAACTTGGACTAATGGTCAGAGTACAGCGCCTCGGGTCACTCAGCCACTGAGGCAGCTGTTTGTGTTTTAAGAATGAGACTGAACTCTTGGATCACGAAATTTCTCGTCTCACGAATCGTAAGGCTTCTCCTGTAAAGAGAGCGGGAATTCCTTCGTTGAGAAGACAGTCCTCACAATAAAGGCATAGGACGAGGTTTCTTTTCTGTGGGTTTAAAGTTGTACTGCTAGGACAAGAAACAGAAGAGCAAAATTAAACAATCGTAAGAGTTGAGTGACAAGTGCTCTATAGTTGAGAAGGGCATTTCTACTAATCAACAGTTTTCCGGCTCCAGTAAAAGAAATCCCTTGAGCTCATTATTTCAGTCCCAATGTCTAACATAAAATCTCTTACACCCCTTTATTAATCTAAGTAAAAACAGAATGATTGATTCGATTGCATTACTCACCCTGATTAGATGTGATTTTGTCACATCAATGATCAAAGGTGCCATTTAATATATGTGACCATACAAGGGGTGTGAAACGTTTTTGGTCTGTCATAGAACGAATTCTGGAATGTTGTGAAAACTGACTAATTTTCAACACTGTCTGACCTTAAATCAATACACTTTCTGGTACGACCCACTAGCTTTCGTAAACCCTATAACAAACCATTTGATCATTGCATCTGTCACAACACTGAGACTTTCAAATTTCTGCCCTTTGCTGTCATTTTTGAGATTCAGAAATAGGAAATAGTCCAATGAGACAAATACTGTGAGAAGAACGATTCAAGTAAAAGCTTTAACCGAAAGTCACGCAATGTTGCATCGGTCATAAACCTGTGGGCGCTCTTTTGATGGACGATAACAGCTTTTGCCAATTTCCCGCACCTGTTGAATTTCAATTTCTCAAGGAAACGTCTCAGTAGGTTAGAATAATATTTCGTATTAATAGTAACGTAATAACATTCTACATTGGTAGCCTGATTTGTGTTGTCCAAGGCAGATGTAGGCATCTAAATTTGCTCCCACCGATCTCAAATTATTTAGTTCTTGTAAAAGCAATGTACATCAGTTTGTGTTTTTTAAGTTCATCCTTTATCTCTCTTTATTACTCTCGTCATCAAGTTCCTGGGTCATGCTCTGACAATGTGCCTGCAAAAATGACTATGTCGTTGTCATAACGAGTAGGTCACACTACCTCCTTTAATCCTTATCACCTTTCTTCCTAGTTAAATGTCTGAAAGACATTTTTCAGTGTGGCATTCAAAAGGTAGTAACAAATGCGCAACTCTATCAACGAGGCTTTATTAATTGGTCACTGCAACGGATTTAGACGTGTACGAAGCGTAGATAGCGGTAATATAGGGAAAACATGTGATTTAAGCCTCATTTAAAGAGACATAATAGGCATGTTGGTGAAACCATCGCAGAAATGGCAAATCTTCTCGGCTATGCAAGAACAACTGTATCGAGAGTGTACATTGAGAGGTGCAAACAACAAAACAAGCAGTCAGTGGTCTTCCTATGATCGGAGACTACTGGTCAATATTCGAAGACAACGTCGGGAATAGGGTTGCACGAGGCAACAGACAAGCTTTATTGCCTCAAGGAACTGCACAGTATAACAACGGTATCGAGATGAGAGTTTCGGCATAAACAGCTCGCCGTACATTGACGCTAACGGACTATAACAGCAAACGCCCCATTCGTGTATCACTCCTCTCTGCTAAAAACCGAGAGATTCTTCTGCGATCGACACAGAAGTACCGAAACTGGACCCTTGAGGAATGGCCAAGGTTGTCTGGTCTGACAGACCATGTTTCTAGTTCATATACCCAGATGCACTGGGCAGCGTATGGCGCCAGTTGCACGAACCGATGGAGTCCAGCCAGCTACCTAGCGTTGACTGTACAAGCTGGTGGAACGGTGTAATAGTCTAGGTTCTATTTTCACGGTGGGTATTATGTCCTTTAATGCACCCGAAACAGTATTTGGATGCTAAGAGATATCTTAAATATCACTGCGGATCACACATATCTGCAAATATGCATGGTGTTTCCTAATGAAGAAGGTTGCCTTCAGCAGGAAAATTCGTCATGCCACAAGGCTTGAATCGACGCATAGTGGGACCAGAAGGTATACATTGGACTCAAAGTGTTAAAATGTCCCCCAAAGTTACCCAATTGCATACACGCGATATGAGTTTGAGAGAGCCATTCGTAAGATAGATCCCCTCGCCAGTTGACGGACTCTATCATATTCGCTGGGTCGAAGATATCTCTAAAACGATATGATCACCTCCTTGAATTCATACCCACAACAAATCGAGGCTATTTTGGATGCCAAGGGCATCCTAACACGTTAGTAGGTATGCATTCCTAATAATTTCTACTTCAATGCACGGTGTCACCTTGACTCACTCTTTTCCGAATTTTTATACGTGCTGGTAGTACGTGTACAGTTTCGAATGATTTCGCAAGCGTATATACTGCCAATACGCATGATTTTCTTCTAAGTTCTTATAAATCAGGATGTTGCAATTATTTTGTCCTCAGTTTGTATTCAGGTATTTGATCAAACTTGTTTCCATTCGCATTTTGTAAAACAGAAAATAAAAATATCTAATCCCTTGTAATAGAGATATTCGCATTTTCCAAAGCAGAAAATTGAGATATGCAATCCCTTTAATCCCTTATAATAGAGATATGCAATCTACCTAAGAGACTGATCCTCAGAAAAGTTGAGAAGACTTTGACTGTACTCCGAATGCATGGCGTTTCTGAATAGGATTTTCCATATTTTCCAAGATCAAACTACTCATGTTAATAAAAACCAGAACACCTGAAAAGAGTCGAGCTCATCTTCACAAAAAACAGAACACCTGAAAGGAGTTGAGCTACTACTCATGTTAATAAAAAGCAGAAAACCTAAAAAGAGTCGAGCTCTTGTTCATAAAAAACAGAACACCTGAAAGGAGTCGAGCTACTACTAGAATCCCTGAAAGGATTTGAGCTACTACTCATGTTAATAAAAAACAGAACACCTGAAAGGAATTGAGCTACTACTCGTGTTAATAAACAGAACACAAAACTACTCTAAACAGAACACCTGAAAGGAGTTGAGCTACTACTCATGTAAAAACAGAACACACAAAGGAGTCGATGTTCATAGACCTCTAAACAGAACACCTGCTACTACTAGAACCCCTGAAAGGAGTTGAGCTACTACTCATGTTAATAAAAAACAGAACACCTGAAAGGAGTTGAGCTATTACTCATGTTAATGAAAAACAGAACACCTGAAAGGAGTTGAGCTACTACTCATATTAATAAAAAACAGAACACCTGAAAGGAGTTGAGCTATTACTCATGTTAATGAAAAACAGAACAACTGAAAGGAGTTGAGCTATTACTCATGTTAATGAAAAACAGAACAGCTGAAAGGAATTGAGCTACTACTCATGTTAATAAAAAACAGAACACCTGAAAGGAGTTGAGCTTATGCTCATAAAAAACAGAACACCTGAAAGGAGTCGAGCTCTCGTTTATAAAAAACAAAACACGTGAATGGAGTCGAGCTCTTGTTCATAAAAAACAGAACACCTGAAAGGAGTCGAGCTACTACTTTGATTTTGACAGGATATACTGGTCAAGCAATATCGCAGAAATTATTAGCATTTAGATGTCATAGGTGCATGCGTACAGCGTCTAGAAAATCAGATAGCGCAACGTCGCAGACAGGACAACGTCGCAGACAGGACAACGTCGGTTTTTCTGTTAAAAGTGCCTCGTGGCTGGGTCTGTATGCCAGTGTTTGGTCAGCCACGGATAAGGAAGTCACTTCAGCGAGTTCGGCAGAAATCGCATTATCGGCATGAGAGACTGCAAAGCTGCCCTCTGGGAATATTGCCGGTCGTGTGGGGCGCAAATGTGTCTGTCGTAGGCAGAGTGTGTAAGGAATGGTATGAAGACGAGCGCAGGATACGAATAGAAGGTTCTGGACGCCGTACACAGACAGCGCCGAAGAACAATCGTCATCTCGTGAGAATTTCTTTGAGTGACCGTTCTGCATCATCAACGGCGTTAGCGTAGCAGTGCTAACTGTGACGCATTCACCCGTGTCACAAGCAACAGTGCGTCACCGGATATTGCAGTTTGGACTACAGGCTCGTCGGCCCCTCCTCAAGAGACCTTTGACACAGCAGCGATGAATGCCTGGCTGCAATGGTGCATCGAAGGAAGGGGGTGGCCTGACGAATGGCATAATATCGTGTTCCCGGACATAACGTGCCTCTGTTTAGATGAAAATGATGGCCGCACCTGTGCCCACCAACGACAGGGAGAGAGGCGTCACGAAGAGTGTATTCGTTACAGGCTTGCCACACCACCACGAGTCTCTATCGGGTACGAAAGCATATCACCTCTCCTGAGAATATCGTATCACCATAACGATTGATCGTTGCATTAATGACATTCCACGGCCGGTCGTCCTCCAGTACCTGCAGAACCTTCCTGTCACCAGATTTTAATAGGGCAATGTCATACCACATGCTGCAGCGGCAATACGTGCCTTCTTCAGGGATAACAATGTTTCACTTTTACCGTGGCCGGCTAGACAGCCGGATTTGTCACCCATAGAAAATTTCTGGAACATGCTCAAACGATAAGTGCAGCGGTTCTATCGTCCGACAGCAACTCTTGATGAACTTTCAATGCGGGTCAATACAGCCTGGATGTCTGTTCCACAGGACACCATTTACACATTACTTGATTCGATGCCGCAGCGTGTAAAGCAGGTGACACAAGCCAGAGGTGGCCACACACCGATTATTGGCTACATCGACGCGCGTGTTACGTATGGCACCGATATTCTAATCATTTGTTCTGTATTGCCTCATAAACAAATCCGTAAAAATCAAAGTCATCAGGAGTTCTTTTTTTATGAACATGAATGTATACATATACGTCTATAACAATGTTTGTTTGTCGTTGGTGAACAACTTGAAATCAGTGAATGAAATACGGGATTAAACCATTGTACAATACAAATTTGGAAGATGTGAATCCGTTTATTGGTGTAAATAGGACATGGATGTTAAGTCAGATAATATCCGAAAACTTGAAATTTCGTCGGCCTGGAGCGAAAAGAGAAGCCGCGTCTCCCGGATAGCGCCCGAGTATTCAAACCAGTACACCACCCAGAACGACGAAGTTTCAAATTTCAAATTAACTTGAAAGGTTTTGAGGAAAGCGGAATTGTTATAAATGGTATCTTTTCATTCTAATCTAGAAAGTATATCTTGCGCTTTGATATCGGAAATATTCTCCTCATTTTATTTTACGATAAAAAGACACTCGCATTTCAGTTGTCGGAATGCAAATCTATCCTCAGGGCAATCTGAAAATGTATTTGTATGTAAATATTTATAGTCTTGTGACATCAGATTTGCATCTTGCTGATGGAACTTCCAAAATATGATCAGTGAGGTTTTTCTTTTGCAAATATAACTTCATAAACACTCTGACTTTGAAAGAACCTTTTATAAAGTGTTTACATCTTCTCGATCGTAAATTTATAATGCTTAAAACATAACCTGCCAACAAAATGACGATGAGCAAAGTCAAAGAAGCTGTTTATAATCCTTTTAGCGAAACACGTTGCAGATAAATTTCAAAGAGGAGAAAACTTCATTTGCAGAACATCTCAAAAGGAAGTATGGATTAGAACACCGCAGAGCGAATTAGTAATTAGCTGTGTTTTGCCAGCAGAAATTTTCAATCTGTCCATCGGAATTAAAGCTCTTTATTTTAATTGCAAATATCTGGCCTCCTTTGCATTTCATGCAAACTTGGGATTTCTCCAGATAAATCTATCGCGATTCCAGCGTTCCATTCTTCAGACATTTCATTATTTTCCGAAAGTCACACAGCAGAGATGTCATTATGCTGATTGCAGTCCCCCAAAACTGAATGAACGTCTTTTGCGAAAAGACGGAGATGAGAAGACGCTGCGGTAATATTCAGTGGTCCACCATTAGAAATCCGGTAATCCGAAAGCCACCGGAGCTCAAATTATTCTGAAACATCCGGCTTACACCATATATTTCTTCTGTTGGATGGATTGGGAAACGAATTTCCCTGAAGAAATATTTTAAATAACACGGTAGGGAAATAAATCTTTTAATATTCTTCACTGTATACCATATTCCCTTCATTCAGAAAACTTGAAAATTTTAAAGTTTCCTGAATGAAGGGAACATAAATTTCTCCGCTCCAAGACGATGAAAATTTTCAAGTTTGCTGAATGAAGGGAACATAAATTTCTCCGCTCCAGGACGATGAAAATTTTCAAGTTTGCTGAATGAAGGGAACATAAATTTCTCCTCCAGTAAGATGAAAACTTTCAAGTTTCCTGAATGAAGGGAACATAAATTTCTCCGCTCCAGGAAGATTAAAATTTTCAAGTTTCCTGAATGAAGGGAACATAAATTTCTCCGCTCCAGGACGATGAAAATTTTCAAGTTTGCTGAATGAAGGGAACATAAATTTCTCCTCCAGTAAGATGAAAACTTTCAAGTTTCCTGAATGAAGGGAACATAAATTTCTCCGCTCCAGGACGATGAAAATTTTCAAGTTTCCTGAATGAAGGGAGCATAAATTTCTCCTCCAGGAAGATGAAAATTTTCAAGTTTCCTGAATGAAGGGAACATAAATTTCTCCGCTCCAAGACGATGAAAATTTTCAAGTTTGCTGAATGAAGGGAACATAAATTTCTCCTCCAGTAAGATGAAAACTTTCAAGTTTCCTGAATGAAGGGAACATAAATTTCTCCACTCCAGGACGATGAAAATTTTCAAGTTTTCTGAATGAAGGGAGCATAAATTTCTCCTCCAGGAAGATTAAAATTTTCAAGTTTCCTGAATGAAGGGAACATAAATTTCTCCGCTCCAGGACGATGAAAATTTTCAAGTTTCCTGAATGAAGGGAGCATGGAACGAATTTCCTGAAAGAAGGGAACATGGTGTACAGTGAAGAATATTAAAAGATTTATATCCGGTTAAGTTCCTCAGACGAATCTGTCTAAATATGACGAAATCATGCAAATAACTTGCTAATTAAAACTTTCGCATCTAATCTGAAACTACATGTATGATACCAATTTCTTTGAGAAATTTGTAAAAAAGAAATTTAAGGTTTACACAGTGTAGACAATTGCGGAAATCCTTTACGAAAATTTGTATTTCAAATTTTTGATGGCTGATAAAATCAGTCGTTTTTATACTAACACCATATAATTATATATCATTAGAAATATAATTTAATGCAGAGTGTAATGCCACAAACTGTGTTGAATTATCTTTACTTTATCAAAGGTTATAGCCAAGTAGCCAGAAAAGGTAAACACAACCGCTTTGTGTAAAAAGATGTGGATTTCCTTAACTCAAAACTGATCAATGAGATTGATATTTCAAAGAGCCATGAGATTGATATTTCAATTAGGTGTTATTAGGACACGGCATGGAACACTAATAAAGGCATATTAGATAACTGATCAATGAGATTGATATTTCAATTAGGTGTTATTAGGACACGGCATGGAACACTAATAAAGGCATATTAGATAACTGATCAATGAGATTGATATTTCAATTAGGTGTTATTAGGACACGGCATGGAACACTAATAAAGGCATATTAGATAACTGATCAATGAGATTGATATTTCAATTAGGTGTTATTAGGACACGGCATGGAACACTAATAAAGTGTTAGTATGAGTCAGCTATCATCTCCAGGTGTCAGAGCTAATATTATTGGGTTGGTGCGAATCAAATGCCCGGCGCGAACGAGTATCGGAGACAGGCCCCCACCACAACGGAATGGAACCACCCACAGGTGTTGTGGGTATTACGTCACAGAGTTACTGTAAACAACTCACACGTGTGTGAAGAACAAGGTTGAACGTAACGTGACTTGCAAAGGAAACATGCAGATGCCGGATTTGAGAGTCATCTTCCTGTATGAATTTAAACTGGGCCATTCTGCAGGAATTGCCGCTCGAAACGTTAACAAAGCGTTTGAGAGGAACACAGGCAACCAACGAACCATTCGGCGATGGTTTCTGAAGTTTCGAAGCGGACATCCGGACCTGCAAAACGAAGCACATCGTCACCGACCTGTTCCTCTTTCTGACGATGTTCTGTTACGTGCGGTCGAAGAGAACCCCCGAAACACGTGTCGTGAGATAGCGGTAGAGGTAGGTGTCCACAACACGACAGCTGTTCTGCATCTGACCGCGCTGGGTAAGGTCAAAAAGCTGGACATGTGGCTGCCGCATGAGTTGACAACTGCCAACAAGACTTGACATTTGGGAGTCTGCACGTCGCGGCTTCCTAGGAATAAACAGGAACCTACACTGCATCGAATCGTCACCTGCGACGAGAATTGGGTCCTTTATGATAATCAGAAACGATGTGCACAATGGGTAAGCAAGGCACAACCTGCTGGACGGCATCCTAAGTCACCCCTACACACCAAGAAGATTATGCTCCTTGTCTGGTGATGCACAGCCGGGATAATTCATCGGAGTTTCTTGGCAAGAGGCCAAACCATCACTGCAGAAGGTTAGCGCGCTGAATTTCAATAGATGCACCTGACATTGCTGCAGAAACAACCAGCTTTGGTCAACAGACATGGTGTTTGGTCAACAGACTCGAGGACAACGCCCGCCTTCATGTCGCACAACGAACGATGTTGACACTAAGTGTCTTCGGCTATGAAGCACGGCCTCATCTTGCCTATTCTCTGGACTTGTCTCCGACGGACTACCATCTGTTTCGTCACCTGGATCACTTCCTGTCCAGGAAACAGTTCACGACAGACAACGAGGATCAATGTGCAGTTTATGACTTTTTTGAGTCTCAGCCACAAGACTTTTTTCGTTCCGGGATCATGGCCTTGCTGGACAGATGGTACCAACACTGCAGGCCACCCAAAATGCATCACCAAGAAAGGAAGCACCCTATTGGCCTGAAATTCGCAGCATGCGTCGCCCGCGACAGGACATGCAAACGATTGGCATTGCAGAGCATATGCAAATAATGTACGTCCGGCACGCCACCGAGAAACACCATCAGAAGGGTGCACAGAAGACGGGGTGTAAGTAGTGGAAGTGTGTTGTACTGCAGGGCCTGTGCGTGGGAAGCTTCCTGATGCTTCGTTACAGAATACGGCAGTCATTCCGGCACGTTTCGGAGTTCGACAGAGGACGAATAGTGGCTTATCGCGACAGTGGTTTATCGTACCGAGACATCGGCGCCCGTGTGGGACGACATCCAGCCACGGTGAGGTGAGTATGGATTCGGTGGGTTCAGGAGGGACGGACGGACCGACGTGAGCGATTGCCGCAGCCGCGGCACACCACATGACAAGAGGACCGGCATGTTGTGAGTCGGGCATTTGACGGCTCGCACCGCTACATCACGAACGTTAGCGCAGGAATTAGGGTGTGTTGCGCAACAACCTGTGTCAGCACATACCGTTCGACGTCGTCTGCAGGAGCGGGGACTTGTCGCACGGCGCCCATTGCTTCGATTACAATTGACGTTACACCACCAGGAATTGCGGAGCCAGTGGGCCATTGAACACCGCACTTGGACTACGGAATGGCACGACATTGTCTTCTCCGACGTATCCCGCTTCTGCCTGCAACACCACGATGGTCGGATACGCGTGTGGCGGCACCGCAGCGAGAGACTGTATGACGCCTGCATTATGCATCGCCTTACCTGTCCGTCGCCTGGCGTTATATATTGGGGCGCAATTGGATATGACACCCGCACCCCTGTGGTACGCATCACCGGTACACTCAAGAGCCACCGCTACATCTCCGACGTTTTGGAGCCTGTAGTCGTCCCTTTCCTGCAGGACCTGCCAGTGGCCACGTTTCAAAAGGACAATACGCGCCCGAACGTGGCACGCATCATGCAACAATTCTTCACGGCCCACCAGGTGTCACTGCTGCCGCAGCCCACCTGTTCTCCCGATATGTCGCCCAGCGAACACGTCTGGTCTCACTGATCGGCAACCGAGTGGCCCGGCAAGCACCACCCGCGGCTACGCTTGATGAACTGTGGAAACGTGTGGTAGCAGCCTGGACCGACATACCTCTAGACCACATCCGAAGCCTCTTTCGTTCGATGCCGCGGCGTGTAGCGGCCGTTATTGCCAGCTATATGGGGCCACACGAACTATTGATGTATGCGTGTTCCGCAAGTCGCACAGGCCTGTAAGCTCAATCGTTTCGTTTTTGCATTTGTTGTTATGTGTCCAGTAAATCTAGCGTTGCTATCTCGTGTCCTTGTTGGTGTTGCATTTTGGGTTGCCAGCAGTGTATATGTCGATACCGAGAAGATTATTTTGCCTAGGTCAGTTGTCCGACTTTTCCGTTCTCGCGGTCCACGTGTGCTGGTCCTTTTCCGGACATTTAATTCGCACCAACCCAATAAAACTCCTATTCAGTTGAATGAGGGTCATCAAGTTGGCCATTGGTTTTTTCACGGATGTTTTTATTCCTTGATAACTTGGTAAAATCACAAGCAGAGTGACTATTGGATGTTTTTATTCCTTGATAACTTGGTAAAATCACAAGCAGAGTGACTAGTCTCCTGAAAAGCGATGTAAAGTGCCAACTTTGCGTGAACAAGGCCACACTTTTGAGAAAATCATAAGAAACGTAGATGGAAATCTAACCAAAGGAGGTATTTCTGTGAAAGAGATACACTATCTACCAACAAGTAACTGGACACCTATGATAGCAAACGAAAACGAAGTTTATTCACCTTCAATAGTTGGTGGAGCCTCCACGAGCGGCGATTACAGCTGCGAACCTCCGGCGCATACTCTCAACCAGGCGTTGTACGACGGTTAGCGGTATTTTCTTCCACTCGGTTTGGAGAAGACAGGTCAGTTCCATCACCGATTTCAGACGGTGGGGGCACCCTTTAAGTCGACGCTCTAATTCGTCCCAGTGCTGCTCGATAGGGTTAAGGTCCAGGCTCTGTGCAGGCAAGTACATTCGATTAACCCCATTGTCACCATACCAAGCCATGGTGGACGTTGCAACATGACAGGTGACATTGTCATCCTGAAAGTAACATGGGTCCACCCAGTAAAACTGCCACAACGTAGTAAGCGCATGGTCATCCAATATGGTGCAGTAGGTCTCGGCGTTGAGTCTACCAGGAATTTCGACCAAGGGTCCCGTGCCATACCAGGAGAAACACCCCCATAGCATAATTCCACCGCCGCCGAACTTCACAGTTTTCACAATACATTCCGGCAGGAGGCGTTCTCCAGGCACACGCCAAACCCAGACCCTGCCATCCGAACGGTAGAGGGTAAACCTTGATTCGTCGCTCCAGGGAACCGATTTTCCACTGTTCAACGGTCCACTGTCGACGTTCTTTGCACCACGTTAGCCGAGCAGCGCTATTGGACTGGGTGATCAAAGGCTTTTGGGTGGCAGCTCGTCCATGATGACCGAGCAGATGGGCTTCCTTACGGATGGTATTCATCAGAATAACACTCCCGGATGCCTGTTGAAACTCCTCGCGGATGTGGTCCATCGATTTGGTGCGGTTTTTCCGAATTTCTCTGACCAGCACCCGTCGGTCTCTAACTCCCAGTTCTGTGGGTCTACCGGGTCGGGGCACATTCCGACAGTCACCTCTCATCTTCCACTTGCCAATCACGTAGGCCACTGTCGATTTTGGGTACTTCAACTCGCTGGATATGTCACGTATGGATCTACCATTTCTGTGATGCCCGACGATTACACCTTTCTCAAAATCAGAGAGCTTCGAACTGCGTGGCATCTTGGATTCGACTGGTTGCGTTGTTGTTTCCCACACGATATTTAACGGCGGCGGCCGTGACGTGTATCAGGACCGCAGATATCGTCGATTGCAGGGGTGTCCAATTACTTGTTGGTAGATAGTGTATAAATCAATTCAAAACCAAACTGGGAAAGGCAGGAAAAAGTGCGCACCTGCATGTGTTGATAGAAAATTAAGATTGTGTTTAAGAGAAGAAGAAAATCATCTGAACCAATTAAAAATTAATTGTTTCAGTATGGTTTGAAGATGTGTACTGCGACTGTTAGACGCACACTCAAAGACTTTCGTTTAAATTCTAGAATTCCAAGTAAAAAGACATTTCTATCCCCAAAACAAAAAAAGGAAAAGATTAGAATGGCCTAAAAACCTTACTAACTCGTCTGAGGAACAATGCGACAGAGTCATCTGAAGCGATTATGCCAGAATATTCATATTTGGTAGTGATGGCATAAGGTATTTAAAAAGAAGAAATGCAGATGATTTGCTACCTGAATGCATTACAGCTACCATGGGGAGCATCCAGTTAATGTTATGATTTGGGGTTGTATGGCAGCAAAAGGTGTGAGGAGAGTTTGTGTTATTAATGGTACTTTTAACGGCAAAAGATACATCATTGATATACTTTAGCCAAACTGAAACCTTCGGCACGTGATCTTTTCCAGGATAATGAAGTCTAAGTACTTTAAGAACGTTCAGCTCCTTGTTTCTATATGCAAAAGGTGGTTTCAGAAAAATCATAGTACACTGCTAGAAACGTCAGGTAATTGCCCTGACCTGAATCCAGGAGAAAATTCGTGGAACAGATTAAAGGAGCTTGTTGGTCAAAAGCAACTAAGGAATAAAGTGCAAATGATAGAAGCAATAGTACACTCTTGCTTTCACATTATAACACTTGATGAACTAAAACGCTTAGTTCAAAATAGCCTTAAAACGCCGTTCCATTGTAAGGCTAATTTATTTTTTTTTTTGGAGGTTTAACGACCACCGTGAGCAACTCAATGGGTTATAAGTAGTCACCCTTCCCTAATTTAGGGTCACAGGTTTCAGGGAAGGGAGAGAGCCAGTGCCGTAAGATAAACACAACAGCCATGCCTCGCCGGGATTCGAACTCGGACCCCTTTCGGACGAATGATCAGAAGCCGGCGCTTAGACCACTGCGCCACCGGTGCCGGCCGTAAGACTAAACTGAAGTAAAATGTTTCCCGACTAAGTATTAACTAAAATGGTGAGAAGTTGTGAAGTGCGCTTTATCATGGTTTTCTCTGTATAAATTATTTTAAAATGCAATTTTTAATAACCTGTGCTGCATTATATTCTGTATTAAATTACTTTCCTAGTGATTTATAATTTTATGGTATTATTCTAAAAAGTACAGATGTTATGAGACATCAAACCTCAGAAATAAAAATTTCGTAAAACGCTTCCAAAATTTTGGCCACTAGCGTAGTTGTTAAAACCATCTTTAACTTTTCTTGGTCGGCTTTAAGAACGTTCAGGTGAAGAGTTCTAAAACGTTATCAACAATTCAGTTGAACCCTATTCATACGTTTCTCACAAATACGTTTTGGCCGTTTACACGTAAAATGTCGCCTGTCCAAAAATTCTAAATTACACTTAATGTTAAATTTTAATCAAATTAGCTTTCTTTCCTTTTATACTTTAAATGTTGTGGTATCATTAGTTAGAAATTCAAGCCATGCGAATCCCGTTCACCAAACTCTCTTTCATCCTTTCCTCTTCGCCTTAAATTCACTTTTCCATTTTCCAATCCCGCCACCCGTCCCCCGGAAAATAGCCTTGAAACTACAAAGGACATTCTGAAAGTAATGCCTCTTCCCTCAGAAGATTTTTTATTTGTAGTGTGACGTCCCGGCCTCGCATGACGATCACAAGATAAAGGCAGATAGCAGATAGAGCACAGGTCCGCGTAGCTCAGTTGGGAGAGTAACATACTCCGGCGCGGACAAACTTGTACGTTATAGTAGCAGCAAAAATGCGAAACTTGGTGGAAAAATACTTCGACATACTGTTAATAATGCTAGCCTATCCAAAGTATTGCCCATCCTTTTCTGTAGATGTCCGCCATCTTTGAACCCATTGGTAAAATTCCTGAGTCTGTCGTTTCACCCATGAGTTCACAGCCAGTTTAACATCTGTCACATCGTCGAAACGTTCCCCATGAAGGGTGGTTTTCAAAGGGACAAACAGAAAAATGTCTGAGAGAGCCAAATCAGGACTGTAGGATAGTCGGGGAATCACCGTGCACCCCATTTTGGCAATAGCCTGTGAAGTCTCCATTGAGGTGTAGGGACTTGCGTTATCATGGTATTAAACAACACTATGAAGTGGAATGTCACGTCTTTTCCTTCTGATAGCTTCCTTTAACTTCTTCAATGTCTGCACATAGTGAACACTGTTTGCTGTTGCACCCGTTCAAGGAAATCAGTCAGAATGACACCACGTTTGTCTCAGAAAATTGTTACCATCACTCTCTGCGGAACGAGTTGTTTTCACCTTTTTCTTTCTAGATGAAAATGAGCTGTGCTATTCCATTGACGCACGTTTTGTTCATTGATCATGAAAGAACACCCAGGTTTTTTCCCCCGTCACAATGTTAGAGTAAAACACCACCATCTCCCTCTCATAACAGTCCAAGAGGTTCTGGCACATGTCCACTCTTTGCTCACATTGTTCACGGGTTAGTTTCTTTGGGATCCATTTTGAACAAATTTTTCTGTAGCCTAGATCCCTAATTATTGTTTCCATAACACTATGACCATAATGAATTGCATTACGCAACTTCTGGATGGTGACACAACGATCAGCTATATTGAGGTGATTCACTCGTTATCTGTTGGCATCTCTCACTGTAGTTGCGTGCCGTTGTTTGTCCGACACTGAACTTTCTCCTCTCTCGAAACTTCTTCATCTATCTTCGGTAACATTATTAATATGGATTGTGGCAGCTTTATACACCGCCAAGAGTATTCTGTGGATTTCTGGAACCTCACATTTTTTCCAGGAATTGAATTAGAGCTCGCTGCTTTTCTCTGTCATTCATGATCTTTATTTCCGATTCTGAAAAAATATGTTCTTGAATTGCTAATATATCTTAGTACATGTCAGTGCAGTTCCATTAAAATCACTTCAAAATTTCAATAGTTATTAAGGTGGAGACATTACTTTCAGGATTCCCCTTGTAGTTTATTACTTCAAAATTTCAATATTTATTAGGAAGGAGGCATTACTTTCAGGTTACCCCTTGTAGTTTATCACTTCAAAATTTATTAAGGAGGAGGCATTACTTTCAGGATGCCTCTTGTAGTTTATCACTTCAAAATTTATTAAAGAGGTGGGAATTAATTTCAGGATGACCCTAGTAGTTTGTCACTTCAAAATTTGGCAATTTATTAAGGAGGAGGCATTACTTTCAGGATGCCCCTTGTAGTTTATCACTTCAAAATTTCAAAATTTATTAGGGAGGAAGCATTACTTTCAGGATGCCCCTTGTAGTTTATCACTTCAAAATTTATTAAGAAGGAAGCATTACTTTCAGGATGCCCCTTGTAGTTTACAGCTTCAAAATTTGTTAAGGAGGAAGCATTACTTTTAGGATGCCCCTTGTAGTTTATCACTTCAAAATTTCAAAATTTATTAAGGAGGAAGCATTACTTTTAGGATGCCCCTTGTAGTTTATCACTTCAAAATTTCAAAATTTATTAAGGAGGAAGCATTACTTTTAGGATGTCCCTTGTAGTTTATCACTTCAAAATTTCAAAATTTATTAAGGAGGAAGCATTACTTTCAGGATGCCCCTTGTAGTTTATCACTTCAAAATTTATTAACGAGGAGGCAGTACTTTCAGGATGCCCCTTGTAGTTTATCACTTCAAAATTTCAAAATTTATTAAGGAGGAAGCATTACTTTCAGGATGCCCCTTGTAGTTTATCAGCTTCAAAATTTCAAAATTTATTAAGGAGGAAGCATTACTTTCAGGATGCTCCTTGTAGTTTATCACTTCAAAATTTCAAAATTTATTGAGGAGGCATTACTTTCAGGATGCCCCTTGTAGTTTATCACTTCAAAATTCCAAAATTTATTAAGGAAGAGGCATTACTTTCAGGATGCCCCTTGTAGTTTATCACTTCAAAATTTTAAAATTTATTAAGGAGGAGGCATTACTTTCAGGATGCCCCTTGTACAATGTTTCTACTCAGATGTAAAAACCAGTAAAAAATTGATTTTTAAAATGATGATAATGTATGCCCCTGTAGACCATATCATATCTTGTGTAAAAAATATCAATCGCAAATGAATTAGTAGTAATGCTTTGTAAATACAGCATACGTACAACGCACCCTATTTACAAATGCTGTAATTATGTAGTGTGACTGAAACCATGTGACGTATATTCTAAATTAACTTTCCTTTTTGGTTTCTTTCCCTATGTAAATCTTGAGTTTATTCTCAGTTATACTTCGCACTTAACGTGATATATTTTCTCTCAAACGAATACTGTTGGCAACATAATTGAGGTTGAATGAACGTGACGTATGCCTGATTTGATTAGAATGAGAGATATAAACTACGAGTAAACTGTTGCTTGTGGAGCGTTGTGTTGAGAACTGTGTGGAGCTGTGTTGTGTGTGGAGCGTTTAATGCGAAGTGATATGAGATGTTTTGATGTGTTGGAGGAAACCTTGAATAAGCATCTTTTCCGTAAGTTTGACTTCTGTTGTTTACATGTTTCGTCTGGTCGTTAAGGTTTAATTTAGGAACTATTTCATCTTTTGGTTATGTTTTTTAAAATAACGTAGAAGTACGAAAAGACTTCTATGTTATAACCAATAAAGCTAAAAATATGAAAGCAATGAAGATAAAGGATAACTGAAAATACTAGTACACTAGAACAAAAAGAAATACTATATACTATGTGGTATCTATTATAATAACTCATATGGCTACGGCATGCGTTGCAGCAGATTAATGTGCTGACATCTAGGGACGGAACGAGCTCTTTTTCGTTTATACGTTTTTCATTTATACGTTAATTATACTTTCCTTTGAAAAACGCAAATACGGGGTTCCACTGTATTTCCGGATAGAATGAGTGTGAATTTCTTCTATTCCGGAATAGAGAGCAATATTACTCAGAGTTTCAAGTACTTAGTCACCAATTTCCGAAAATAAAACCAAAGGGAGAGGTATGCTTTGAAATCACGAAGTTATAACGTAATGTCTTTTTCGTGAGCAAGATTGGTTTTACGCTATGTGTAAACCATGACCAAGGAATTTTTAACTAAATAAGAATACGATGCAATAGTTCCTATTAATTAAGGTTTTACGGCCAGACGAAACATATACAGAAGCCAGACTTACGATAACCATTTATTGGTCCAGCACTCATTTAGTAGATCCAACATATAACACAGCAGGTAAACTTCACATTGAACTTACGATCGAACGTTTATACACACACACATACCCATGAGCAACTGTTGTAACGTACTTTTTATCTATCGTTCGTATCACATTCATATGTCACTTTCTCTCTGAACTCAAATGTGTTGCCAACCTCATTCTTGTGAGAGAGAAGATATCACATTACGTTTGGAAGTATAAAGAAGAACAAATTCAGATTTACATAGGAAAAGGAACTAAAAATGAAAGTTATTTTAGAATATACGTCACAAGTAATCGAGTGGTCTACGGCTCTGGCTCTTGACTGCACTCGCTATTGGGCTGGGTTTGAATTCCCGACAAATATTGAATGCTGTACGGATTCCGAAATCATTTGTTCGCTCTCTCTCTCCTGGGGCGGGATTAAATTTGAAACTCATCGACAGGCAGTTCCCCATAAACTTAGAAGCTGCTAGAACATACTTTTGATCACAACAGCTTTGCGATAAAATTGTTGACTATCTTCACTCGTTATGTCCTTCATTGTGAAATATTAAGGGGCGGAGTTCGTCTCGTCTGTTTTAATTTGATGATTCACCGCCTATTTAGCGATAGTGGTTAACGCATTGTTTTCCTGTAGCGACGTTACTTTATGGTAAACGATATATATTCAAATAACGTGCTTATTAAAAAAATATTATTTTCTAATCTTATCGGCTGATTTCTTCTATACATACACCGAGGAGCCATTACATTATGACACCCCCCAGCCTAGAGAAATGAGAGAGCCTGGAGACTGAACGGTGGCGCAGGTGAAGTTCACAAAGCAGTATATATACTACCCAAGGACCGGCTTTCGGTTAGCATAGTGCTCGGAGTCAGAATAGGAAAAGCTGCCGATTTATCTGAGTTGATAAAGGACAAATTACGATGGTACGGCGCCTCGGAACTACTATCACGGAAACCACAGGGCTTGTGGGTTGTTCACGTGACGCTGTAGTGGTGCGCAGATGTCTAAACGATGAACAAAATTTCAAGATGGTCAAACGTATCAAAAGTGGTGCAGATATGGCCAAACGATGAACCGCCGTCCATCCGCGTGTCGTCCGCAGCTCACTGATGCCAGAGGTGAGAGGGAGAGATGTCGGGCGTTCTTCACAGTGACCGCAGGGCCACATTGCGACAAATCACCCGCAGCTACAACAGCGGTGCTCAGGGCAATGTGTCACAGCAAATAGTTCATCGCAGCCTTCTGCGCATGGGCCTCCGTAGAGGTAAAGCACGTGTCAAGACGACAAATCTGCAGCGACACATTCGGTCCGTGTAGCTTAGTTGTGAGAGCAACTGACTCCGGAGTGACGGGACACGTACAAACTTGTGTTTTCACATTGGCGCCCGATTGTAAGAAAATGGATCCACTGGCCGTTGGGTTCTTCGAAGAAAGTGTGATTTTTGTTCCACACATTCTTTGGAATTAATGAAAAATTCCTACTTCGCTTCAAAAAATTAATAATTAAGGAGATGATGTGACGTACTACAGAGGTGAAAACATGTGTCAAAACGACAAATCTGCAGCGAGATATTCTGTCCGCGTAGCTCAGTTGGGGGAGCGACTTACTCCGGAGTGAGGGACGACGGATTTCATGCCCGTCGCGGACAAACTTGTGTTTTCACAACTTTTTTCTAGAATATCAAGGAAGGGTCATGTTATGCGTTTATAATATGGAAGAAATATTCCTCTCGTATTATGAGAGGAAAATTTCTTTCTCATTATATAGGGTAAACATTCGCAATTTCGTGGCATGGGTAAATTCATGATAGAGTAGCTATTCGTAGAGTAACCACTGCCTTCATTAGTTTCAACTTTTTATAATGAATGGCAGCAAATGTCTAGTTTCTAAAACCGGAAGGAGATCCTCAGTAAGTTGTTTTGTTCGTATCACAGAAAAAGTTATTCAACGTGTGGCGGGAATCCAATAGTCTTTTGTGGTGGTGTTTGGTATACAAGGTAGAACAGCGGATTTCGAGAAGGAAAATAGAGGCAAGTGAACAATATTTAACACAGTTATTAATTAGATCTCTATCTAATTTTAAAATGCACTTGCAAGTCATTTATCAGCATTCTATGTCGCGTAGGCCGTAGAGGTTTAACCACGGACGCATGATCCTTAGCTTTCGGGACTTAACTTTTTCAGACATTAATTTTTGTTTCAATAATATTTTTTCTCATAATTTAAACTGAAAAATCTGATTTTTGAATCATAATAATGGTAGTTGGGATCCAAATAGACACTTCAGTTACGGGTTTTAAATAATATTAGGCTGTCAGGAAATAACCAAGGTATCACGAATGTACCGCCTATAGGTGGTAACTTCGTGATACGTAATAGTTGATGTAATTGAAATGCGACAAAATATAGCTCATTTACACAGTTCTTATCAAGACGCCGATGCAAAAAAAAATGCTCTTATCAATGTTTACAATGCTCTTATCAAGAGGCCAATAATAAAAAAAATAATTTGGGATTGCGAATTTTGTGAACCCAACAATAACGAGGATGTAAAAAAAAAAAAAAAAAAAAGAAAAAAAAGAAAGTGGAGCTCAGTGCTTTCAATGTTTGCATGACATGGTACCACATGAAGATTTGTGCGTATGGGCACTGGGATTTGATAAACCCTTACGATGAAAATGTAGATGTGTTCATGCGGCGCCGCATGTGAAAGCTGCTGATAATGTCTGAAATTGAAATGCGAAATGGCACTTTATGGAAAAAGAGAGCATTTTATTGATAAAAATACGTATTTCTTCCATCTTTGACGGGCCGTGGGTGGCTTAGTGGCAACGCTCGTGACTGTCACGGAAAGGACCTCAGGTTCTAAATATCCGCCCTGCGTCGGATGGCCACGTTAAGCCGTCGGGCCCCGGGTACTGCCCCCCCCCCCCGGTAATAAATAAGGGCGTCATCCTCCCCCTTTCTACTTCCCTTCCGTGTCACTTTTCTATCGGGCACTCTAGCCCAAATCTCCTAGCTTCCTATTTCTAAGGGTTGTTTAGGACCTGGGGTCAGACACTCCCTTCCTAAAATCCTCTACATATGATCATTTGATCATCTTCCATGTTTGACAAGAGTAAACTGTGCAATCTAACATGTGCAGTAATATTTCTGTATTTCTTTACATTCACGCAATGTTGTGTGTACAAATGGACAACTTGTTCACTACCACCAACTTAGCAAGGTATTAACAAGTTATCATGGAATAACCACTGGTAAACATTATGCGAAAACATGTGGAACACATACAGTCCTACTGTTTTCTAAGCTGCTAGTATTATGCACAAATGTGTTGCGTATGTGGCACTGGGATTTGATAAACATGGGTGATAATTTTTTGTGGTCAAAATAGAAATTTCTAAAATTATGACGAAATTGCCAATGTTTACCCTACTTGGACGACTGGGGATATGCTTAACAACGCTAGAGGGCAGCACAGTTGCTTCGATTAAGAATGCGGTCGGACTACTTTCCAATGCTCTTAACACTCAGATACTTGTTACTTTCTCGTCCTGGGTGGTGAAACGGTTAGCATACTTGAGCGGTGATTGGGAGATGCGGGTACGATTCCTACTCCAGAGGGATGAAATCTTCAAGTTTTCTGATGTGATTGATATTACGTGAAGAACAGTAAATTCAGTCAATTCAGAGATGTCTGATTGGTGTGTTAATTATCATGTTAAGTGTTCTTGTCTGAAAGAGCTTTTAACTTTATAGGCAGTAAAATGTTTCAAAGTTGATTTGATAATTTACTTAAAATTAGTTAAGAGTGTGTAAGTTAAATAATAAAAATATATGCTTAACTACTGATAGTAATACAACATTAAATTTGGCCGTGATTTCTCTAGAGGAATATCAAGGAATTAGCGAGAATTAATTCCTTAAAACAGAATTAATCTGATTATTCGCTAAACCAATGCTTCCCGTGGAAAGAGTGTGGAAAGGCTTTAACCTACAAAGGATATTTATTGCTCTGAACGAAGTAGACTTAACGGGGTACATTAAAAGACGAAAGATAATTCTAGGATCACCCATGCATATCAGACTTTCAGCCTGCAGAAATTCCGCGCCATCCTTCTAATAGTCTGTCCTCATCCTTTGTCGTTGATTAATGGCTTGTTCCCTAAACCTAGTTCAAACTAAGCTCTTCAAACTTGGTTTACCGAAAGTTACCTAGTTTTTCACAGAAGTTTGTAGCCCTAGCGACGATGCAGCGTCAAAGGAATTTTGTAGGGAATACTGGCAGTTTGAAAGGCAACTTGGCGAAAGGAAGTCAAATAGTTCTATTTTTAAACTTCTTGAAATGAGAGGACCGAAGCAAAGAGTTTTCTCACTGCTTTGAAAGAAAACTCTACGTCTTTGTTGATTTTCAGAAAGAACTGACTTAAATAGAATAAAACCGAATGATATGAGAAAGCAGAAAATGAGAGAAGTAGATTACTTAGGACTCAGTCACAAGAGCATTTTATTGGACGTGCACTAATTCAAAAGTGCCTTCATACAGCATAGTGTTTCTGAACCTTTCTCTCAAACTCAATAATCCCAAACTATTTTAGAACATACCAGTGTTCCGCAATGCACTGCATCAAAAGTTCTTTAGAAAAGTAGAGTATTCATCATAATCTTTTTTTTAATGTAATATACCCCCAAAGTACTTTTGAGCATTACAGCGTTTCAGAACATTTGGGATAGTGAGCTGCTTCCCAAGTGCTTCAGAACATACAGCAAAGCACTGCTCCTGAAGTACTCTACAGCACTACAGTGTTCCGTAACCGTGCACTTCTACTCTACTACATTACAGTGCAACAGTATCTCGCAGTGTTTATGGTAATGCACAGTTCCCAGAGAACTTACACTACATAGATTCTTAACTTACACTCATCGTCAAAAAAATAGTTGCACCCAGAAAGACGTGTCGGATTGCATGCTATTCACGAGGAAGGTAACCAGGAACAATAAGTGATTAAACGTTGAGACTGATATGGGCAATATTTATTGAGCTACACGCCAATAAATAGTGTCTCTCAGTATGACACCGGGCCGCCATGTTTGCTCACACAGCATGCCAGACGTCTTGCCATAGAGTTTTACAGGTTTCCTGTTGGTGTCCTGCGATAAACCATCCCATGCGGCTTTGATGTTCTCACGCAGTTCCTGCAGTAGGAGTGTGGATAGTGCGTCCAACAGCATCCCACAAATTTTCAATCGGCGATGCGGCTGCGACGATTGAGGAGAATCAGTGCCTTGAAGGCAAACTGTCCAAACCGCAGCAATATGCGGACGAGCGTTATCCTGTTGGAAAATCGCGCCGGAGTGAGCGTTCAGAAAAGATAGGGCCAGTGCTTTCAGGACCTCATTAAGGCAACGTTGGACTTTCGAAGTGCCTGTAATTAACACCAAACGTGATCTGGCATGGTAGGCAATTGCACTCCACACCATGACACCAGGCCTTCTGGACGTGTGACGCCCAACAACAACCCGTTCACCTTGGCGCTGACCACGGTGCCTCAACAAACGGATATATAGGTCGTCTTCTCCAAGATAAAAGCGGGACTTGTTACTGAATATCACCCGCTGCCATTCTGCGTGGCTCCATGATAGTCTGGCACGACACCATTATAATCTTTGGCGACGATGTAGGGCTGTTAAGGGCAGTCGTCGTAACGGTCTGCGTGCGTGTAGTCCTACGTCGTGCAGCCGTCTGCCAATAGTGCTGGCACTAATCGTACGATGCATGGAAGGCACCACTGCTCGCTGAATATCGGCAAGCGTGGCAGTTGGGTCATTCTGCGCATGTCGAACAACCCGTCGGTCCTCTCTCTCCGTGGTTCGTGTAGGTCTCCCAAATGCTTTCTGTCGCTGCTGCGTGCCTTAATCTATCCACTGCCGCTAACATTGTGCTATGGTGATATCCGCACGACCGGTATCGCGCGCAATACGGCGATAAGAACCTCCCTCTTCCCGGAGCCCATCGATGCGGCGCTTCTCAAACTCCTCCAACTGCTCGAATTGCTTCCGAACTTTTATCCGAGACATACTTCACTTGAAAAGAATGCAACCAACACAACAGCACGAGTCAGAATGGCAAGCACGAGCAACGGGACGACCTTATGTAACCGGTCAGGCACAGCGTTACGAGCCCTCTTTGCTTGCGTGATACTTGAATCATTTGCATGCCTCACGATGCCAAATCCACCTACCAAGTTTCATTCCTGTCGGTTGCTTCCTTCTAGGTGCAATTATTTTTCTGACGATGAGTGTATTTTACAATATACTACTTCTAAAGTACCTTTCACAAACTGGTAACTGAATTAGAAATTTTTATTCAGTGCTGGGTTGGACCGCCCGGTAGCCCGAATTACAGTACGTATGCAGTTCGGCATAAATTCTACAAGGTGTTGGAGTGCATATACGTCTACAGCATTCCAGGCGTTCACCAGACAGTTCTTCAATTGGCCCATATTTGACGGAAGATGACATTGCTCCCGGATCCGTTTCTCTAGCATGTCCCATACATTCTGGAAGGGGTTCAGTTCCGGGATATGTGGTGGCCTTGGAAGAGGACGGAAGTCGTTGTCGTGTTTGCCGAACCACTGCTGAATACATCTTGCAGATTGGAATTGGACAGTATCATTGTCGTTCATGAAACGGCCGTGATAAGGAGTCAACATCGAAGGATGGACCTGATCGGCAACTATATTTAGATGATTCCAGGAGCACTGCTGACCTTCTGTCAACATCAGGGGACCCGTTTCGTACCCACAGAACGTGCCCCACACAACGACACCACCTGCAGATCAATGAATGGTGTTTACAAGGCTAGCTGGGTTCATTACTTCATGGAGATCCTGCCGAACTCTCTGCCCACTGCTGATACAGAACAAGGTGTACAGCAACGCTGCACCACGTGACTTTTTTCCAATCTCCTAGTGTCCAGTCACGATGTTTCTGACACTACTGTAGACGAACTTTCCGGTTATTCGCAGAAATCAATGGCTTTCGTTTGGCATGCGACTGTCAATACCGATCCTCTTCAACTCCCTGAGATATGAGTCGGGAGCGGCTTTCTTTGAATGTTTCTGTCAATTGTTGTAGACAGGAAATCCTCTTTCTCCGTACAAGTTTTATCAGACGACTGCGATCTCGTTCCTGACAGATTGTCATCGCGCTGCACTTACACCTCTTAGACAAGCAATGTGGGTTGTTTTTCCACTGATTAAAGACCCGGAATATCTCACCTTTAGATAAACCAGACAGCTCTGCTGTTGTCAAAGTCGTAGCTCTGTCCAGACTGGGACCCACTATGTGCCTGCGGTGCAGCGGGAACTGTGTTCCACGCATTCCTCCTAGCGGTCCCAATATTTTCGGTTCGTTTATCCTTTCAAAATGAATGAAGCAGGTCCTTATGGAAAATACTAGATGAGATTGTAAACATTTATTGAATTTTGGGAAACAATTCTCTTTACAGGAAGTATTTACATTTTGACGTTTACGCAGGTGACCATCCGCATAACATAAAAAGAACTCTTTCTCTTCTTCATAGCAACTTCGAATGTCCTTGTCGCATTTCCTCTCATAGCTAGGCCCTCAACCGTTTGGAGGTCGCATTCTTGACATCTCGTAACGAATGCCATTTTGGTTCCACCTTCAAGCATGTAAAATGGTCTACAGAACATCACTATTGTATTCAACGACTGTCTTAAAATGTCGAACAGACATGGCGTCTTTTAGGAAAGCCTCTCACAACATGGCGTGTAGAGTAGAGGTTCATAAGAACGAACTGTCCGTTACTTGATCACATACACATATTCATCACTGTAAGGCAAATTTGAATAATACATCAATTGAATCCATAAATCATTTTTAAATATTTATATAGGCCTCTCGTCCGAGGAGATCCTCACAGTGCCCTTTATCGAACTCCGAAATATCATTTGTTTGTCCTATTGTGATCAACACTACAGACGACTATTGAAAAGCAGGAGTCTTAAATTGCAGCTTAGATCTGGATGACTCACGTGACTCCGTATTTTGAATATACAGTACACTGCGTGACGTTTACGTACATCTGCATAAAGGTTTCTAATTCAGTGGCCGGTGTGTGTATAAAATACCACAGTGTTTTAACAGCAGTGCGTTGTTTCCAATGAACATTTGAAATTACAGTGCTTCTCAATCTTTATAGTAGCGTATTGTTTCCAGTATAAGCGAGTTGCTTCCAAAACTTTTGTTCTGCAAATCAGTTACAAAGACGCAATAAATGTGCTTTATACACTTCGGTTACACAACCAATGACGTATGTTCTGCATAAGCTAGGCTAACAGCTTAACCAAGGAAAATTCAGGAATTTAAACAAGAAAGATGGCACCGAATATAATGTTGTAATGAGCGTGTCTTTTGAATATTTTCCGACGCAAAACATATTATTCAAAGCAGATTTTCATGAAACCTAACAATTCGAGAAAACAAGGAATACGCTTACACTTCAAAGGGAAAAACTTGATTATTTTAAAATTCCCAATATGAGCGGGGTTGTTATTATACAAAGTAAAAAAAATAATAATTGCGTTTCTACAATTAGAAATAGCTGCTTATTCCCATTAGCTGCTGAAAAGTGATTTACGGGAATTTACAAACTAAACACAAAAAGGACGAATTTATGACGTAGAAAGAAACTAAAAACGAAAGTTGTTTAACTTTCATTTTTAGTTTCTTTCTCTATGTAAATTTAAGTTCATTCTCTTTAAGCGTTTTCAACCTTAACGTTGTAAATTGTGGGTTGTCAACACCAAAGTTATAACAAAACCAATATAACCCGCGTGTTTGTCATGTGCGAGTTTGGTGTTCTACATATCATATTTATTTATGTGTATGCGTATTCATCTATTAGCTTGATTCTGTTTTTCTTTCTAACCGCCTAAAGAAGTCGTCCGTTGACGCGAAAAGCTTGCGGAAGGCTTATTTTCCTACACCAATCAATACGGATTGTTATATTGGTTTTGTTCTTAACGCTGTATTTTCTCGCTCACGGAATGATGTTGGCAACAATCTTGAGGTCAGAATGCGTGACGTTAGCACATAAGAACGAGAGGTATAATGTTGATGCAAGCAGCGTGTGTGGAGGTGTTGCTACGTTGTGTATAGATTAATGCTGCGTCACGTTGTACTTTCAAAACTTTCTATATGCAAAGATGTGCTTTTCATTGAGAAGTAGAAATACTCGTTATTTTGTGGCTGATGATTATCGTAGGTACTTATTTGACATGTAGTATTCAGATAATAAAGGACAATGATTTATTTTCGTAAGTAGAAATCGACTATTTTCTCGCCGTTGTGTCGCCCAATTTAGCTAGTGTATAATTAATGATATTTGTGTGCTAACTATCCGGTACTTATGACTTCGAGGTTACAATGCTACGAGTTCAAATGACAGATAGTAGGATAGTAATGTTTTCAGTAGGGACATTTTGAAGGAAAGATATTACAGTTTCTCATAGCAGAAGATACCACAGGCAAAAGGGTTTTTCGAACTGAGCAATTAGAAGAAGAGATACAGAGAATAATGTTATATAACTTCACGCGCCCAGCGGAAGGGAAGTGCGTTACTTATATACAATAAAAACATGTGCAAAATAATGAAGAGTATCCTATAAAAAGCAATTTTTCTAAGGGATTTTTGTAATGGAGTTAAGATCCTCGCATTGCAATATACGCTGACGTTCCCAGTCGGAATAATTTTGAATAATGGAAAAGTAGAAAATATGCTATAAATATTTTTCATAGCTAAAGCTATTCTAAAGAAAATAGTTTTTCAAATATGTCTCCTGAAAGAAGGGTTAGCCAGAAAAAACGTTTTGATATTTACGTTCCGTAGCGGAAAAACCAGGCATTATTCAAAGAGTATAAATTTCCCCATATTCACTGTAGCGAATGGAATACATTAAAAAAATAAATTCTTCAAAGGATTTTTAAAAGCGGAGATATAATTGCAAACATAAATACGCATTGACACTACCTAGCGCCTAAACTATGAACTACAAACAACCCACGAGAGAGTGCAAAAATTCTCAACAAAGTGAATGACACCCGGTGCTGAAAGAATTTTTGTCGGATTTTTAGAAGCAGAGATATCGTAGAAAAAAAAATGAAATGTGTGCCTCACCCCTAGCGGGATATTTGTGTATTATTCGGGGCAGGAAATGCTTTCGCCGTTAGTAGTACCTGACCCAAAAACAAATTTTTCAATCGGGTTTTTGAATCGTATATTGTACATTGCTGCAATTACGCTGCAAAGGGAAACGTGACTTATTCACTCCAGTAGCAAACTTGCGCATTAAGAAAAATTTGAAATTGTAGGTAAAACATTCTGCATGAGATGCATTATCCGACAAAGAAAGAATTTTGCATATCAGGCTATTAGAAACCGAAATGCCGTAAAAAAATAAGAGACGCGTCTACCCCGCCCAGGTGGAAAACTTATGCAATATGTAAAGCAGAAAGCATGCGCAAGTGGTCTCCCGTGGTGAGCGGTATCTGACCGCGAAGAACATTTTCAATCAAGTTTTCCGAAGCGCGGATATCGCTGCAAATACATCGGAAACAGAAATATAAACTTACGCTTTCTAATGGCAAAACAGTTCTCCACTCAAATCAGGAACTATAGGCAGAATGTTTCGCATCAGAAACTCTATCGGACGCAATAAATATTTTTCAAGTCAGGACTTTCAGCAGCAGAGGTATTGTAACGTACCAGGAGATGTGACGTACCTTCCCGAAGGACGCACACGACATAAAGGACAGACAGGAATCAGAATAAAACGTCCGCGTAGCTCAATTGGTAGAGCAACTTATTCCGGAATGAGGGGATCCGGGTTCGAATCCCGGCGTAGACTAAAAATGACGGAGAAATTTACTTCGTTATAATGGCGCCCGAACTATCCGGATGACCCGACCGTTCAAAATCTCGCATTGGTGTGATGTTCTTTCCACACCGCGAGATAGGAAAAATAAGAGAATCCCTTCTCCAGCACTTCGAAAAAAAAAAAAATAATAAGGGGGAGATGATGTAACGTACCAGGAGATGTGACGTACCTGCCCGAAGGACGCACACGACATAAAGGCAGATAGGAATCAGAATAAAACGTCCGCGTAGCTCAATTGGTAGAGCAACTTATTCCGGAATGAGGGGACCCGGTTTCGAATCCTGGCGTGGACAGAAATGACGGAGAAATTTATTCATTATAGTATCGGAGAAATCCTGATTTGAATTTGCTTTTACGCCCTCCAGCGAAAACAGAAAAGTGCTTTACTGGAAAAAGAAACACTACCCAAAATAGTCTTCGTAATAAATGCTATTCGGAGAAAAGAAACGTAATTTTATATATTTTGAATTTCATAGCATCTGTATAGGATTCTATGAAATTCATATTCACTATAAAAATTCTTATCTAGCCCGCTACTGGCAAAGTTAATCATTGGAAAAGAACAAGAAGGAAAAGATCATATCATTCTCAAACTTTGGGCTTTTCAATGCAAAAATAATTCTTCAAATCGGAATAATACTTGCAGAGATATGCTGTCCACGGAAGGACATACAACATGATACTATAAGAACATTAAATAAAAAGAACGTGCTGTAAAGCATGTTAAAGGACATGCGACATGCGCGAATTCAGTCGCATTTGTTAAGAAAATGAAACCTCGTAACCAGCGTCACTCAGCACGAAAGCTGCCACGATCTGTGTATAGGCGACATCTTCACAGGTTGGCAACGAGGCTCACCGACCAGGACGTTCTATCGCGTTTCTATATCAGTTGGTGAAAGGATACCTCTGTATGCATTGGTAAGGCGTCGGAGAGCGAAGAGCTAGACTATTGTGTACGAGTTGATTATGTGCTCCTACTTGAGAAACCTATCCAGCTGTTTTGGTTATGTGTGTGCTGTGCAATAGAACATCTTAGTGAATTAAGGTTAGTAATATTATTAACGACATTTTTTGAAGAACCCGCTTTTGCAGCATAGAAATGGCGATAGACCTTTTCTCTTGTTTTGGGATTTAACGATCAACTTGCGTAACTCTGAAGGCTACAAGCAATTGCCTGTTCCTAATTCCGTGACGCTAGTTCCAGTGAAGGGACGGAGACAGTGACATCAGACAAACACACCATCCATGCCTCATAAGAGACTTTGACCTGGGCCTATGTTGGGTTAATAGTTAGAATGCAGTGGACTCAGGCCACTCAGTCACTGCGACAAGGATGAGGGACTTGAAACCGTGCAGAATCTAAAATATCTACCAGCGCTTTTCGGACTTAAAGACGAACACAAACCGATGATATACGGTGAAAATCCTCCAAATACGGGGCGGGGCGTCTGTAAATAAATAAATATATTGCTCTTTCCGCATTCCAGAAACACATAAAACACAAATTTATTTATTTGCTGACGCCACGTATTTGGAGGATTTTCACCTTGGATCTCGCCCTTTGGATTTAACTGCTATAATATATATAGCCAGTGCCGTTAATGCCCACCAGATGGAGACGTCTCAGTAGCTGAGCCCATCTTACGGAATAATAATGTCAGAAGCTGACTTAAAAATACACATAGCACCGTGGATTGTTGGCCACCGTGGTGCAAAGTTAACGCGCTCGGCTAGATATCGAGAGTTCCGTGATTCAATTTCACGGCGGCGGCTGAAAAACAATTTTTCGGTTGCTATGTGTTTCTGGAACGTGGAAAGAGCGATGTATTTATTCCGATGATATACTACGTGTTTTAAGTGTAGTAATTGTCAAAAACATCAGGTCATTCGGAAAAAAATGGTGGATTTTGTGGGCGAGTGCCGCATTCACCTCGCCCACAATGCTTGCAGACCAACCTGCTTTCTACGCCATTCGTACCAGCTGAACGGTGACTCAGACGCCACATATACGCCATAATCGGTTGAGCTGCAGTCGTCGCTACCCGTGTGAGAGTGGTCTGTATAGCATGTTAGGAAGGTGTGATTTGTAGATGATTCTGCTTCATGAGTTCCAATTGGGTCGCAATGCGGCACAAATCTACCGTAATATGGCCGAGGCATGGGAAAAAGAGGTAACATATGAACGTGCTGTTCGTTGGTAGTTTGCAAAGTTTCGTTCCGGTGACACGAGCCTACAAGATGAGGAGGGTAGAGGACGGTATTCGGCGATTGATAACGATGCTCTGAAGGGAAATGTGGAGGCAAACCCTAGCTTCACAGTCAAAGAACTCAACAAACAGTAAAATTTGTCGGTGCTAACAATTTCCGAACATCTCCACCAAATTGTTAAGGTCAAGAAGCTCGATACGTGGGTCCCACACGAACTGACGGAGCATCAGCAAGAACAACGGTTTGAGATGTGCAGTAATCTTCTGCTTAACAACGAAAAGGAGCATCTACTTCATCGCATTGTAAACTGTCAACTGTTTTGAAAAGTGGCTGCTATGTGACAACCGTAGTCATTCTGGATAGTGACTGTGAACCAAGGTGAACCACCGAAACATCATCCTAAACCATAGCTGATACCAAATGAGGTTCCGTTGACAGTGTGGTTGTTCACGGTGTCATACAATACAGGTTCTTCAATGCTGGTGAAAGCATTACCTCATTCATATACCGTGAAGAAGTTGACCGAATGCACCAGACACTGTGCTCCAAATAGAACAGGAAGGGTCCTATCATCTTCCATGATAACACAAGTTAGTAAAATCATGCAATGCGTTGATTATGATATGCTTTCCAACATACCAGAAATCATTACTCAAGTTTTTACTCACGTTATGAGGATAATAGCTGTGGAATAAATCTCGCTCCTGTGTACTAACCTTTGACCTCATTTCGATTATATTAAACAGAATTGGTTCAGTATACCTCCGAATCAGCATACTAAACTTTTGTCGCAATAGAAGCATTTTTAGTCAAGTTATGAGGACAATAGCTGTGGAATAAATTTCGCTCCCCGATTTCGATGATATTAAACAGAATTGGTTCAGTGTACCTCCGGAACAAGATACTAAAGTTTTGTCCCAATCGAAGCATTTTTACGTAAGTTATGATGCATAAGGGCAATGGAATGGATCCCGCTCCTGTGTCGTGAACTTTGACCTCATGTCTTCCATTTTCATTAGGCTTCTTTCCAACGTGGTCTCCTACCACGTACTAAAGTTTCATCGAAATCGAACCATTTTTACGCAAGTTATGAAGCATAAGGGCAATGGAATGAATCCCGATCCCATGCCGGGACCTTTGACCCCATTTCGTCTATTTGCAAGAGGGTTCGTCCCCAGTAGTCCCCTACCACATAGTAAAATTTCATTGAAATCGAACCATTTTTACGTGAGTTATGATGCATAAGGGCAATGGAATAGATCCCGCTCCTATGTCGTGACCTTTGACCGCATTTCGAGCATTTTCAATTGGGCTCGTCCCCAGGTAGTCCCCTACCACGTACTAACCTTTTATCGAAATCGAACCATTTTTACGAACGTTATGATGAATAAGGGCAATGGAATGGATCCCGCTCCTATGGCATGACCTTTGACCCCGTTTCGTGCATTTTTAATGGGTTTCGTCCCCAGGTTGTCCCCTACCACATACTAAAATTTCATCAAAATCGAACCGTTTTTACGAGAATTATCGTGCGGGCGGACAGACGGACAAAACTGGAGCATATACGCTTTTTCAAGCTACGGTTGGAAAGCGTAAACAAGACCAAATGACGAAACAGAAACTACAAGAACTGAAGTTCGAAACCCTTCCACATCCAGCCTACTCGCCTGATTTGGCACCTACCGATTTCCATCTGTTCATGCATTTTAGCAATTACCTCACGAACAGGACCTTCAGAAACCGACAGGAGGCGGAATTTTCATTTCGGGACTTTCTTGCAGTCAGATTTGTTCCGGACTGGAACTGAAGCACTTGTCACTCGTTGGCAGAGGTGTGTAGCTACCGAAGGCACCTATTTCGAATAAGACAGGGTTGTGTGCTATGAGATATGTCTCTTGAATTTTTGGCCTACAAATCGGCCGTATTTTCCGAACGACCCTGTATTTGTGGTTAACTGAGTCAAATTACTCAGATGCAGGGCATTATTAGCCATGTGTGCTTTTCATCATCAAACAAGACCTTAGAATAAGATCAGAACCTAAAGTATCATATCTGCTGCTAATATAAGAGATACTTTCCATCTAATAATAGAAACCATGCATATACAGAACATAATTTACATTACTTAATAACTCGAAAATTATGTTATTTTTATTTGAAAGGAAAATATAGGGTGTTCCGCTCAGACGTGTACTAAAAAGAAGTATCATTAATTCTGAACTTACCGCAATGCACTGCAGATACGCATTGTTCCAGTTAAATAAACTGGGAATTTCTTTTTACATGTCTACTAAACTTCCGCATAAGCTCTAGCGGCGTAGCAAACGTTCAACCGGTATTCTAACTCAACCCATTGAGAAGCGTTTGTGATGTCCCGTTGTTGATTGCAGCACAAATTCTGTCGCATACGTCTTCCAGATCACGTACCGGTATAGCGTACGCTTTATCCTTAACAAACCCCCACAGCAAAAAGTCAGATGGAGTTAGGTCTAATGCAATGAAAGCTGATGCTCTCTGAATTCATCCTGTAGTGAAGTATTTATCCAAGAATGTGCGGACATCATTAGCAAAATGCGGGGAGCCCCATCTTGTTGGAAAATTGTACCTTCTGGCAGCTGCGGCACAGCATTTTCCTGTAGCATGCTCAAGTATGTTAGTCCAGTTGCATTGACCTCCGCAAAAAGAAAGGAGCCGATGATTCTGTCCTTCTTGATCCCACACCAAGCACACTGCATTTTGAAGAATCCCTTTCGTGTTCATGAACAACGTACGGATTTTCGGACACTCAGATGCGGCAGTTATGTCTGTTTACTTTTTCAAACGCGTGGAATCTTGACTCGTCTGAATAGCATAAAAATGTATCGGCGGCATCAATTTTGGCCAACATCGTCTCCGCAAATTTTTTCCGTGCTATCCTGTCATGCGGCTTAACTTGTTGATTCATTTGAATCTTGTAAGCATGTAAACGCAACCTTTTATGGAGTACCCAAGGCACCGTTGTTGGTGGGATGTCTAGCTGCACACTGGCCTCTCGGACGGATTTAATCGGGCTTCTCTGAAATGACTTTCGAATTCGTTCAACTTCTTCCTGAGACACCGTACGCTTAACAGGCTTACCAGTCACCGGTAATAAACTTCCCGTTTCTCTGAGTTCCTTGTCCCATTTCATAGTGGACACGTAAGTCGGGATGTCTGCCGTCGCTCCTCCGAGGTTGTACTCTCGACGAAAACAGCGCTGTACCAGTGTCACGGAATTCAATTCCACAAGCGATAGCACACATAACACCTTCTGCTGTAAAGTCCACATGGCGGCTAACGCAGAATCGATCTAATTCTGCGCATGCGCTATGCTGGCTAATTCGCCTGATTTTAAAATTTCACACCTGCTCTTTACAATGGCACCCACCATCTGTCATTCGACCTACTGTAGTACTTTGTATGTTACGAATTTTTTTTTATTAAACGTTTAAGCGGAACAACTCGTACTTCCTCTGCAGAGGATCGGGTGTGATATTCCAGGTTTCTGCCATAGAGTACGTCCCTACGCAGCTTACAGCGTATACACTGGTGTGCAAATATTAAGGACGAAGAGGATAAATTAGCATAACAGCGGAACGAGCAGGCAGAACGGACCGAAAGACCACTCAGAAGATAGACTAGGGTCCGGTACGGTAGGGCATGCGCATATATGCAGCATGACATATTGGGGGGGAGAATTGTGGCAGAAGGGTATAAAACACACGGGTGGTGTACGCTCAGCAATTCGGTGAAAGCTATTGCACGGTGTACGTCGGTTTGAATGACGTCGAGTTGCTGCCACCGTGTGATATGGCCAACAGGCAATCCAGTAGACGACATCTGGATGACTTTACCCGAGGTCGCGTCATTGGGAAGTTGGAAGAAGGTCGAAGTATGACTAGTGTGGCCGAGGAGTTCGGGATCACTCACAGCATCGTTTCACGAGCTTAGAGAGCATTTCAAACGACAGGAACAGCTGTCCGACACTTTAGCAGTGGTCGTCTACGAACAACCACGGCGGCAAACGACCGGTATATTGTCCTAGAGGCGAGAAGAGACAGACGGCAGACAGCGGGAGAAATCGCAAGACACATGCAACAGACACCTGGGCGTCCGTTATCGCGTTCTACCGTGGCCAGGAGGCTGCACAAAGGTGATCTATTTGCACGACGACCAGTACGGTGTGTGCCATTAACGTCTGCTCATCGGAGACGGCGGTTTCTGTGGTGCCAGGAACACAAGAACTGGAAAAATCAGCAATGGGTCGAGTTCTCTTTACGGATGAGAGCCGATTTAGTCTGACGAGCGATTCTGGACGTATACACATCTGGAGAGAGCAGCGAACACGCAATCACACCTCCAACATCATCGAAAGGGACCGGTTTGGAAGTGGCGTAGTTCTCGTTTGGGGAGATATCATGCTTGGTAGCCGTACTGACCTCCACATCTTCCAAGGAAGTTCAGTCACTGGTGTCCGCTATTGTACCGAGGTTCTCCTGCTTCACGTGCGTCTGTTTAGAGGTGCTGTGGGTCCTGAGTTCCTCTTCGCGGACGACAACGCTACACCTCATCGTACAGTGGCTGTCGCAGAGCTGTTGAAGAATGAAGATATTCAACGCATGGATTGACCCGCCAGGTCCCCAGACCTAAATCCAATCGAACACGTGTGGGACCTTCTCGGGAGACGCTTGGCAGCACGTCACCAGCCGCCAGCAACGATTCCACAGCTGCGATTGGCGCTACAAGAGGAATGGGTAGCGATGCCTCAACAGCTCCTTGACAACCTCGTCCTCAGCCTGGACAGACGTTGTAAATCCTGCAACGCAGTCAGGGGTAATCATATCCCCTACTAAAGACTGGATTTTTCTTGGCAGTCGCTTGTCACATGGGCGTTTCTGTCTTCTGTCCAGTTGTGCTCGAAGCTACCGTTTCAATAAAGTGCCTTTGTATACTTTGAATTCCTTGTTTAGACGGTTTTGCTCACTTGTCCCATATTCTTACATCTTGGGGATCTTATGGTATGATTTGAGTCGATGTGGAGCACTTCTGCACGACGTTGCATTCGAAAATCCGTCTCGTCCTTAATTGTTGCACGCCAGTGTAAAATATACTGATACAAATTAGTACCATTTATTTCTTTGTATCTGCGTGTAAGAAAAAAAAATGTTGAAGGCGGAGCTTAAAGTTTAGTGTTCATTTGTTCTCATTTTTTTATCTTGCAGTAATACAAGTCTAAAGAATAACTACCTAAATTGCGTAAAAGAGGCAAAGAACTTAAATTGAGACGTGAGCTATGTTGTGAAATAATTGCACTTTAATAGTAGTTCAGAGGCAAACGAAAAATAAGCAAACTCTAAAATTATTCGTTCTTGAACATATTTTCACATACTTCCAACGAAAAGTATGCAGTGTTTTAAGTACACACCTCCATTAGGACAAATACTGCTTCTCTTTATTCTTGAACAACTGATTGCCGAAAATCCTTCTTGGGTTATGCATTTCGACGTGGCAGGCACTTGAAGCCTAGAGGCTTTTCCACTCAACGAAGAATATTCTTTCCTACAGCTTATTCAAAATGCAGGAAGCGATTTATGTTCGAATCTTGTTTCCGACGTGATAACTGTGGTCAGCACGATACATTTATTTTGCTGCATTCGCAGGAATTCCATTTCAGGTGCGAAGCGATTTTGAATCCATGGACTTTCGTGAAAAATATCTCTAGATGTCTGGAAGTAGACTTGTGTTTTTTTTTTTTTTTTTTTTTTTGCTTGCTTGCGGATGGAGGTTTAAAAACATCAGAGATCCTTTCTTTCATCAGCTATAGTAAATTCATCGGTACCAATCGTAATATCATAAATGTACAAAAAGTGCACCAAGAAATACGGGATTACACCAGTATACAATACAAATTCGAAGTTGTAATTCCGTCTATTGGTGTAAATTATGACAAGAGTGGTAAGTGGGAAACTTGGGACTTGGTCGTTCTGGGTGGTGTAGAGGTTAGCATACTCGGGCGCAAACCGGGAGGCGCGGATTCGATTACCGCTCCAGGAAGATGAAATTTTAAAGTTATCACTCTTGTCATATTTTACACTAATAGACGGAATCACATCTTCAAATTTGTGTTGTACAAAAAGTTCATTGGGCACTAATCGCATTTTAATAGCCGTATAACAAATTTATCAGTTGTGACGTTCCACTGAGGAGGATAAGTTGCAGCGATAGGCCAAGGTCGGTGTACTTCAGTCTGGAGAAAAATCGGCTGCGGAGAGAAAAGACGTGGGTTCGAATACATCAGAGGCAAAAAGGTTTTACGATATTGTGAAGCTTGAACGATAAATGAATCTCCAGGCCGTTATGTTCGAAAAAAAAGCGTGATGCTTCCACACATCGTCTGGAATTAATGCAAATGATTTCTTCAGTGCTTCGAGAAATATGTGATGCTGCTTCTACAAATCGTCTGGAATTAATGAAAAAATCCCTCTTGAGCGCTTCGAAAAATATGTGATACTTCTTCTACACATCGTCTGGAATTAATAAAAATTCCTTCTTCAGTGCTTCGAAAAATGTGCAATGCTTCTTTCACACAACGTCTGGAATTAATGAAAAATTCCTTCAGCGCTTTGAGAAATGTGTGATTCTTCTTCCACTCATCATCTGGCATTAATGAAAAATTTCTTCTTCAGCGCTTCGAGAAATTTGCGATGCTTCTTTCACACATCGTCTGGAATTAATGAAAAAATCCCTCTTGAGCGCTTCGAAAAATTTGTGATGCTTCTTCTACACATCGTCTGGAATTAATAAAAATTCCTTCTTCAGTGCTTCGAAAAATGTGCAATGCTTCTTTCACACAACGTCTGGAATTAATGAAAAATTCCTTCAGCGCTTTGAGAAATGTGTGATTCTTCTTCCACTCATCATCTGGCATTAATGAAAAATTTCTTCTTCAGCGCTTCAAAAAATTTGTGATGCTCCTTTACACATCGTCTGGAATTAATGAAAAATTCCTTCTTCAGTGCTTCGAAAAATGTGCAATGCTCCTTCCACACATCGTCCGGAATTAATGAAAAATCCCTTCTTCAGCGCTTCGAAAAATTTGTGATGCTTCTTTCACACATCGTCTGGAATTAATGAAAATTTCCTTCAGCGCTTTGAAAAATGTGCGATGCTTCTTTTACACATCGTCTGGAATTAATGATAAAACCCTTCTTCAGCGCTTCGAGAAATTTGTGGTGTTTCTCTCACACGTCGTCTGGAATTAATCAGAATTCCTTCTTCTACATTGAGCTCCTTCATGCATGGAAATCTGCGATTTCTTTCTCTTCCACCTTTCTCAATGGGTTTGTATGTGACGTCCACTGAGATGGAATAGTTGCAGCAATAAGCCAAGGTCGGTGTAGTTCAGTAGGAAGAATAACCGGCTCCGGAGCGGGGAAACATGTGTTCTTATCCCACCACCGGCGAAAAAGTTTTACTCTATACCGTTACTAAACGTTGTACTGATTGACATAAAAAGTTTATAGGTAGGTAGCACAGTAACACTTCGGCATACATTTAGCAATTTCTACACATTATCACATAAATACCAACAAGCTAGGCCGTTACTAACGCAGTACCACATCAGCTCTGTGCTAAAAAATGACTAGCTTTCTTTTTGATGCTTGTCTATGGTAGGATCAGCTTACCTAGCGTGTGTGTGATTCTGTGTAACTCAACTCTCTCATAGTCCTCGGACAACTGATTAACAAAAACTGCATATACAGATACGTAGTAGAAAGCACAAAAAATAATAATAAATATTTAATCTCAAATAAATACAGTGTAGTTATCCTGCTTGCAAACATGACTGGGACCGAGCATTAGTTCGCAACTCTAAAATTCCTGTCAAACTAATTAATTGCTGAGGCCAAACATTTGCAAACCATTGATGAACAAAAAACACCACTCATTGTAAATATGTCACCAAACGCATATTAGGAAAGAAACAAACGGAAAGTAGGCTGCATTTCTCTACTTTGAAATGTTGGCCAAAGATGCTGATCAACTCGCATCCTGGAGAATGTGTTATCAAGAGACAGACAAGGAATACGGAGGCGTATATAATTCCATTCCAGCTTGTCCTCGAGACACAATAAACAAGCTTCTTCTGTTTGATCACCTATCCTTGTTCTTGCAAACCATTGTTTATTTCATAAGCACGGATCCTATATTATGCTCCATAATCCGCTGTTTGTACTTTGCAGTTATAAGAATCGTCGATTTATCAAATCACATGCACGTGCCACGTTCATGTTCTTCTCTCCGGCTTCGATTTTTTCAACTACCTCCATTATTTTGTCCATCACGATGCTTCTCCTCTTCTTTCTGGCATTCATATTTTCACCGACACTGTTTTCAAACAACATTTAGGGGTGATGTAGTGCCCCAATAAGCCAACTCAGGAAATCAAGAAGACTAACAGAGAAAACACTGGGCAGATCAAACAGATGTTTTACTGCGCGCAAAGCCGTCTCTTGTTTTGTCGATTTAGCTTTCAAACTCCGTGTGTAAAACGTTTGAATCTCTGAAAATTCGTAAGAAGAGAAGCAAGTGAAAATGAATAGGAAATAAAATGATGAGTAAAGAAATGCTCTCTACAACCTGAAACAGGAATTCCATTCGTTTCATTTATTTCTGGACACTCAGGTTTTATGAGTTTTACAGGCTTGGCAGCGGACACCTTACAGCCTCAACACTGCTCCCAGTGTCTCGATAAATTTCGTTCTGGAAGCCAAATATTCTGAGTTTTACCAAGTCATATAAATATAACACCTCTGGCAATCCTATCATTCATATGGTGGATAAATAATTTACAATGAGATTAAGTTAATTGCCTTTTTTTTTCACTATCCTGGGATCAAATGCGTCAGTAAAGCCTATTTTCTTTAATGAATTCGTTGTACAAGAGAGCGCAATTAAATCAACCTAGGTTGCTGAAACTCATTTGAACGGAGTACCACTTACAGAATTCTTTGATTTCACATCACCAGACCGAAAGACTTTAAAGGAAAATCTATACTTCGAGAATATTAAAATATGATTTAACAGCGGGCTAATGAAAGCTGACAGTCATCAACCAGACAGTAACAGTAATAAATAGAAGAAAGACCGAACACTTTTAAGAAAAACTCATACTTGAAGGATATTTAAGTATGATTCAGCAGTGTGTCAATGAAAGGTGACAGTCATCAAATAGATAATACCAGTGATGAATAGAAGGAAAATCGAAAGCATTTAGAGAAACCCCATTCTTAAAGAATATTTAAATATGATTCAGCAGTGGAGTCAAAGAAAGATGACAGTCATGAGCCAGACAATAACAGCAAAAAATGGAAAAAAAAACCACCAAAAGCTTTTAAGAATAAACCGTTCTTGAAGAATATTTACATATGATTCAGCAGTGAGGACAAATAAAGGTGACAGTCATCAGCCAGACAATAACAGCAAAGAATAGAAAAAAAAAAGACGAAAACTTTTAGGGTAAACTCATTCTTGAAGAATATTCGAATATGATTAAGCAGTGAGGACAAAGAAAGGTAACCGTCATCAGCCTAAACAATAACAGCAAAGATTAGGAACAAAGACTGAAAGCTTTTAGGGAAAACCTATTCTTCAAGAATATTTAAATTATGATTCAGCAGTGGGGGGTCAACGAAAGGTGACAGTCATCAGCCAGACGATAAAAGTAAAGGAATGAAAGGAAGACCTAATTCTTTTAAAGAAATCCCATTCTTCAGAATCATTACACACTGGCGTGCAATAATTAAGGACGGGACGGTTTTTAGAATGTAACGTCGTGCAGAAGTGCTCCACATCGACTCAAATCATACCATAAGATCCCCAAGATGTAAGAATATGGGACAAGTGAGCAAAAGTGTCCTAACAAGGAATCGAAAGGATACAAAGGCACTTTGTTGAAGAGGTAGCTTTGAGCACAACTGAACAGAAGACAGAAACGTCCATGTGACAGGCGGCTGCCAAAAATAAATCCAGTCTTTAATAGGGGATATGATCCCCCTGACTGCGTTGCAGGATTTACAACGTCTGCCCATGCTGAGGACGATGTTGTCAAGGAGCTGTTGAGGCATCGCGGCCCATTACTCTTGTAGCGTCAATCGCTGCTGAGGAATCGTTGCTGGCGGCTGGTGACGTGCTGCCAAGCGTCTCCCGAGAAGGTCCCACGCATGTTCGATAGGATTTAGGTCCGGAGACCTTGCGGGCCAATCCAAGCGTTGAATATCTTCACTCTCCAACAGATCTGCGACAGCCACTGTACTATGAGGTGTAGCGTTGTCGTCCATGAAGAGGAACTCAGGACCTACAGCACCTCTAAACAGACGCACGTGACGCAATAGAACCTCGGTACAATAGCGGACACCAGTGACTGAACCTCCTTGGAAGATGTGGAGGTCAGTACGGCTGCCAAGCATGAAACCGCCCCAAACGAGAACTACGCCACCTCCAAACCGGTCCCTTTCGATGATGTTGGAGGTGTGATTGCGTGTTCCCTGCTCTCTCCAGATGTGTATACGTCCAGAATCGCCCGTCAGACTAAATCGGCTCTCATCCGTTAAGAGAACTCGACCCCATTGCTGATGTGTCGAGTTCTTGTGTTCCTGGCATCACAGAAACCGCAGTCTCCGATGAGCAGGCGTTAATGGCACACACCGTACTGTTCGTCGTGCAAATATACCACCTTTTTGAAGCCTCCTGGCCACGGTAAAACGCGATAACGGACGTCCAGTTGTGTGTTGCATGTGCCTTGCGATTTCTCCCGCTGTCTACCGTATGTCTCTTTTCGCCTGTAGGACAATATACCGGTCGTCCAGTTGCCTATTTCATGTGCCTTGCGATTTCTCCCGCTGTCTGCCGTATGTCTCTTTTCGCCTGTAGGACAATATACCGGTCGTCCGCCACCGTGGTTGCTCGTGGACGACCACTGCTAAACTCTTGGACAGCTATTCCTGTCGTTTGAAATGCTCTCCAAGCTCGTGAAACGATGCTGTGAGCGATCTCGAACTCCTCGGCCGCACTAGTCACACTTTGACCTTCTTCCAACTTCCCAATGACGCGACCTCGAGTTAAGTCATCCAGATGTCGTCTACTGGATTGCATGTTGGCCATATCACACGGTGGCAGCAACTCGACGTTGTTCAAACCGATGTACACCTTGTAATAGATTTCACCGAATTGCTGAGCGTACACCACCAGTGTGCTTTATACCCTTCGGACACCCCCCCCCCCATGTGATGCTGCATATATGCGCATGCCCTATCGTACCGGACCCTAGTCTATCTCCTAAGTGGTCTTTCGGTCCGTTCTGCCTACTCGTTCCGCTGTTATGCTAATTTCTCCTCTACGTCCTTAATTTTTGCACACCAGTGTACATGATTCAGCAGTGGGTCAATGAAAGGTGACAGTCATCAGCCAGATAATAACGGTGATGAATAGAAGAAAAATCGAAAGCATTTAGAGAACCCCCATTCTTAAAGAATATTTAAATATGATTCAGCAGTGGAGTCAAAGAAAGATGACAGTCTTAAGCCAGACAATAACAGCAAAATATATTGAAAAAAACATCGAAAGCTTTTAAGGATAACCCGTTCATGAAGAATATTTACATATGATTCAACAAAGACGTCAAAGAAAGGTGACAGTCATCAGGCAGACAATAACAGCAAACAATAGAAAAAAGACCGAAAGCTTTTAGGGAAAACCCCTTCTTCAGGAATATTTAAATTATGATTCAGCAGTGGGGGTCAACGAAAGGTGGCTGTCATCAACCAGACGATAAAAGTAAATAATGAAAGAAAGACCTAATTCTTTTAAGAAAATCCCATTCTTCAGAATTATTATATATGATTCAGCAATGGGGTCACAGAAAAAAACTGCGAAATTCAAAAAGAATATCAGTGTTTGAAGTTACATGCAGGTTCGCCATTTAGAGCTATATTTGTACTTCAATATTCTCTAACAAAATCTGTGCAACGCAAGAATGCGGATGGATTTTAAAACTGAAAAACGTATTTATATTCATTCGTCAGTTTGTCTGTCTGTCCGTCTGTTCGTTCGTCCGTCCGCCGAACTTGTCTCCCCTGTAAAAGGGCTAATTGGAAAAATTCTCTATCTGTTCGGAGATAACATGAGCATAAAAATTTCACGCAACTGTCTTTCCGTCTGTCCGTTGATAAGTTTGTCTCAGAAATAATATATTCTTTTCTTACGGCATCATTGCAACATTCGTTCTGTGACTGACTGAGATGGACATGTGCCGACCCGGTAGCGCATTGGCCTAAGCGATGGCTTCTGATCATTCGTCCGTAAGGGGTCCGGGTTCGAATAGCGGTGATGCATGAATGTTGGGTTTGTCTTACGGCACTGGCTCTCTCCCATCCCTAGAACCAGTGGACGTAAATTAGGGACGGGCGAATGCTTATAGCCCACTGAGTTTGTAACGTACCAGGAGATGTGACGTACCTGCCAGAAGGACGCACACGACATAAAGGCAGATAGGAATCAGAACAAATGTCCGCGTAGCTCAATTGGTAGAGCGACTTATTCCGGAATGAAGGGATCCGGGTTCGAATCCTGGCGTGGACAGAAATGACGGAGAAATTTACTTCGTTATAATGGCGCCCGAACTATCCGGATGACCCGACCGTTCAAAATCTCGCATTGGTGTGATATTATTTCCACACCGCGAGATAGGAAAAATAAGAGAATCCTTTCTCCAGCACTTCGACAAAAAAAAAAAAAAAAAAAAAAATAAGGAGAAGATGATGTAACGTACCAGGAGATGTGACGTACCTGCCAGAAGGACGCACACGACATAAAGGCAGATAGGAATCAGAATAAAATGTCCGCGTAGCTTAATTGGTAGAGCAACTTATTCCGGAATGAGTGGACCCGGGTTCGAATCCTGGCGCGGATAAAAATGACGGAGAAATTCACTTCGTTATAAGTTGCTCACGTTAGTTGTTTAACCTCCAATCAAAAAAAAAGAGAGAGAGAGAGAGATGGGTATGCGCACTATATCTGTTCTTCCTTTCATTTGTCTGTCAGTTCATCTGCACAAATTGTTTCCACTTCAAAACGACGATTGTTAAAATTATTTTGTGACCTATACGTAAAAACAACTGACATCTCCCCATCCGTCAATTCATGTAAAAGTTAGAAACATAAAAACAGCTGACATCTCCCCGTTCGTCCGCAACCTCTGCATACCTCTACTTGTAACAATCAGAGTGAAGAAATCTTCCTATGATTGATAGACAGGAATCTGCAGATTATCGATGTCTATCCCTAGCTGCATCCGTTTTTCTGTCGGTCTGCAGAAACTACACCTGTCTGTAAATACGGAGGAATATATTTTGCGGATATACATACAAATTACGGACGATGAGCTGGAGTAGAAATGTCTGAAACCTTATACTAATGATTTGAGCTACAGGGCCGAGAAATAATTTTAGCAATACGACATTTTGAAAGGGAATAATCGTTTCGGCATTCGGATAGAAAGACGGATGAACAGAAGGAGACACGTCGATAATCTTGTACGCGTGCTTTTCTCTATCAGTCACAGAATTTCTTCTCTCTGATAATATAATAATACAATAGAATAGAATGGAATACAATACAATACAATTCAATATAATATAATATAATATAATATAATATAATTTTTATGGATAGACATACAGACAGACAAACCAACTGACGATCGTGAGGACAGGAGTGATATCTGAAATCTTGCCATTTAGAATTTTTACCATCCACGAGAAAGCAAAAATGTTAGCAAATTAATGCACAATAGAGAGAAACGGGGGTGGGGAGACAGCCCAAATCATATCCTTTCCTGTGTGCATTTGTTTGTAACTAAATGTTTAAATCTTCTATCTAAGAAGAAAAATTGAAATTTTCTTCGTTGAAAGATATAGAAGTGGTGAGGATATTTATCCAGTGTACAAAAAATTATTTTCTTCTAAGATAGTTCCTCTACGCAAGCTCGTGGACATATTGCAACAGATAGTGCCCTAACTTTACTGGTGCCAGAAACGGATTTATTTAGCTCTGTCAAACGGATGACAGTTTTCTGCCACTTATTTTATATCACTCTGTTCTCCACCAACAAAGCACTCTGCTGAAATTGTACAATGGGGGCCAAGTGGTCAATTATTGGAGTTGGACTCGGATTCGAAGGCGGCACGAGACACAGGCTGTGCGTTTGACCTCTGGTTCTAGCGTTCTCCCATTCTCGGAAAAAGTGGCTCTAAATTAGGGACAGACGAACACTTATAACCCTTAGAGCTTCTCAAAGTGTTTGTTAATCACCAAAACACAGAAATAAGGAACTTTTCAAAATTTAACCCTTTCCAGCCCAATTTTTTATTTTTGAAGTTAAAAACATTTTTGCGGGGTTTTGAGGTATTTGGGGCTTGTAATAAACAAAAATTACACTGAAGACTTTTTATAACATTTTGTTCCTCAGATACAAAATGTTGTTTGTAAAAAAACATCGGGATACAAAAGTTCAAATTTCTGATAATTTGACTTCCTTTTATTTATTTTGTTCCTTTCATGAACATGAAACAACATCTTTCTTTTCCAAACGAAATTCTGTTTTGATAACCCGTCTCTGATTACAGGAAAATGTTCAATAAAATATTTTTCACTTCACATGGAAATCGACAAAGCATTTGTTTTTCCCTTTTTTTTTTGTGAAACATAAAATCATATCACATTTTTGGCACTCAACGTAGGAAAATCCTGTCTTGCGGTTTTTACAATGGTGTATCAGATAGTTGTCTACCAGCTACAATGGATTTAATGAGAATGTCAATGAAGGAAATAACATGACATAACATCCATGTCATTTATGCACCAATAAACGGATTCACGTCTTCCAAATTTGTGTTGTACAATGGTGTAACCCCGTATTTCATTTATTGATATTCTACGCCTCCGGGCAATCACGGAAAGGAATTCAAAGTCTCCAGATTCGCTATATATGAACGCCCGTTGCTTCGACTAGCGAATTCTGTGATGGTTATATTCATATTAATCGGAAACTTGAAATTTGGTCGTTCTGGATGGTGTAGAAGTTAGCATACTCGGGCGCTATCCAGAAGACATGGATTCGATTCCAGTTCCATGACGACGAAACTTTCAAGTTTCCGGATATTATCTGACTTAACATCCATGTCATATTTACTCCAATAAACGGATTCACATCTTCCAAATTTGACCTAGTAAGAATTTGTTGTGTTAAAAGGACTACGAAAATTCAAAGAATATATGTTGTTCCTGAACAACAATGGGATGGTAAATGTTAATGACGTTATGAAGTTTGTTGTGAAGATCGTTAACCTATTGAGAACCCATGCACTTTGAAATCTGTTCAGAAGCATCGCAAATGAACTAAGTTGCAAGTATGGAGATTTGTTTTTACATACAGAGGTACGTTGCCAGAATAAAAGAAGTGCTACCTGACATTTTCTTGTTTCGAAAAGTTTATGTCTTATTTTTTGGTAGACACAACAGAGAAACTGACTTACTTGAATCTGGAGCTTTTTTTTTTATTGGAGGTTCTCCGGTCCCTAATTTTGGGCCAATGGTATTGCAGTCGCCAGTCCCTAATTTTGGGCCAATGGTATTGCAGTCGCCAGTCCCTAATTTTGGGCCACTGGTATTGCAGTCGCCCGTCCTTAATTTAGGGCCACTGGTTCCATGGAAAGGAAAGAGCCAGCGCCGTAAGACAATAACAACATCCATGCCTCATCGAGATTCGAACCCGGACCCATCTCGGAAGAATGATCAGAAGCCAGGGCTTAGACCACTGCGCCACCGGGGCGGCAATCTGGAGCTTAAAGTCAGGGATAAGGATTTATATCGAGTGATATCCTACGGTTTTTACACACCCTTGAAATACGTTGGGGGTCAAGAACCCCGGCCGCCCCGTGGCGTAGTGGTCTAAACGATGGCCTCCAATCAATAGTCCGAAAGAGGTCCGCGTTCGAATCCCGGTGAGGCATGGATGTTGTGTTTGTCTTATGGCACTGGCTGTCTCCCTTCCCTGGAACCAATGGCTCTAAATTAGGGACGGACGACTGCTTATAGCCCATTGAGTTGCTCATGGTGGCTGTGGGCCGCGGGTGGCCTAGTGGGCAACGTTCGTGACTGCCGAGGAAAGGACCTCAGGTTTGATCACAGGCAGGTACGAACGCTCGATCCACTAAATACCCGCCGTGCGTCGGATGGCCACGTTAAGCCGTAGGACCCCGGGTACTTGCCCCCTGGTAATAAATAAGGGCGTCTTCCTCTTCCCTTTCTACTTCGCTTCCGTGTCACTTTCGTATCGGGCACTCTAGCCCAAATCTCCTAGCTTCCTCTTTCTAAAGGTTGTTTAAGACCTGGGGTCAGACACTCCCTTCCTAAAATCCTCTATATATGATCATGGTGGTCGTTCAACCTTCAATAGCCGCCCCGGTGGCGCAGTGGTCTAAGGCGTTGGCCTCTGATCATTCGTCCGTAAGGGGTCCGGGTTCGAATCCCGGTCAGGCATGGATGTTGTGTTTGTCTTACGGTACTGGCTCTTTCCCTTTCCTGGAACCAGTGACCCTAAATTAGGGAAGGGCGACTGCTTATAGCCCATTGAGTTGCTCACGGTGGTCGTTAAACCTCCAATCCAATGCAATCCAACCTTCAATAAAAAAAAGAAGAACCCGGGGAAAGAGATGTGAATCCTTTTCTGTGTTTGAAATCAAAAGTACGAGGGTAAATAAAAAATTATCCGCACTTGCGCCATGTTTTTTTTAGGTTCGCCGCACTGCCTTCTGCTCTCGCATGCTGTAATGTGATATTCTTTTGGTTATGTTAGTGAGGTTTGATCTTAATTGCTACATTTTTCTTTGTTCTGTTACAGAGTAAACATGGCCGCTCCTCTGGCTATGTGCACCAAGGAAGAACAGGAAGCAGTGATCCGATTCCTCTGGCACGAAGGTGTATCAGGGGCTGAAATTCATTGCAGGCTTGCAGCACAACACGAGGACAGCGCTCTACCGCGCATAAGTGTGTATGAGTGGATAGAGAAGTTACAAAATGGCCGGACAAGCGTGAAGCATGAAGAGCGTGCAGAACACCCATCAACGTCCACCGCTGACGAGAAGATTCAACAAGCTCAAGAGATGATTCTGGCGAACCGAAGAGTGACCACCGATGAGTTTTTCGTTGATGCTTTCGTATGCAGAACTATAACTGATTTGCAGAGAACAGGCAACCTCATCGGTGGTCACTCTTCGGTTTGCCAGAATCATCTCTTGAGCTTGTTGAATCTTCTCGTCAGTGTTGAAGGTAGATGGGCGTCTTGCACCCTCTTCATGCTTCACGCTTGTCTGGCCATTTTTAAACTTCTCGATCCACTCATACACACTTCTGCGCGGTAGAGCGCTGTCCCCGTATTGTGCTGCAAGCCTGCGATGAATTTCAGACCCTGATACACCTTCAGACCAGAGGAATCAGATCATTGATTCCTATTCTTCCTTGGTGCACACTGCCCGCGGAGCGGCCATGTTTACTCTGCAACAGAACAAAGAAAAATGTAGCAATAAAGATTAAACTTCAGTAACATAACCACAAGAATACCACATTATAGCATTCGTACGCAGAAGGCAGTGCGGCCAACCTAAAAGAAATTATGGTGCAAGTGTAGACAATTTTTGATTTACCGTCGTATACTACTCAGTTCAAAGTCATGTTGAAATACTTCGTAGTCTGAATGTAGAGGCAAGGGATCGTCAGTTTGAACAAAAAACCGAATATTTGTTCAGTTTCATTATTGGTACGCAAGTGCTGTATTTTCTACTATTTCCTGTGTAGCAATTCTTTAGAACACTTTAAAATTACATCGCTCTGGAAAGGGATTAGAATTCGTGTCTTGTTCAGTTCGTTGCGTTCTGGTTTAATTAAACTTCGGAATTGAGCATTTATTCTCATCTGTCAGACTGGGAAGACAGTCTATAATCAGCAACGAAGCTAGTAGCAGTAAAAAGTGAACTCGAAACATTGAGAGGTGTTACCTCGTTAAAAATTAGAAGTATGATATGCCCTCGTGTCTCTAAAGACAACCATCCAGCCATGATTCGATACCTATCTGTGCGAGTCATAAATTTCAACGATGAAGACAATGAAAAACAAGCATAAACGCAGGCTCACAAATGACGATATTGACAGCTGAATTAGAATGAGGGTAACAAACTATTCAATAATCTTTAGAAAAGACAAAAGTGAGCTTTATTGCTGCACACATTTCATTTGTTTTCTGAACATTTGAAAGTAACCATTGCACCTCGGCATTAAAATGGAAAATTTTCACAATTCAATATGTATAATATGTTCCGTCGGAGGAAGCTCTTGCAGCAATCAATAGGTTGAAAATAGTTTAAGAAATATTTCCATTGAAAATAACACCAACAGTAGAAGAATTGCATGCATATCGGAACATTTAAATGAGGAGTTGGGTAAGAAAAAGAAAATTAATCTGCTTCTCAAGTGGATGAAGCAACTTATGTAGTAAATGATGCCTATCTAATTGTCTTTATTAGATTTGTTAGAAACAATGAAATAAAGAAGGACTGATCGGTTTGCAAGTCTTTTGAAGGAAAGGCGACATCTGGAGAAGTATTCAGAATTAAGACGATTTTTTCTAATATGATGTAAAGTAGGAGAGCTCTCTGTGAGGACATGTCCTAACAGAGAGCGTTCAATTTCCTGGAAAAATGCAGGACTTTATGATCTAATAAAGAGAAAGCTATACGCTCTTTTGTCCTCCCTTTCAGAAATATGAGCGACGAAATAAAGGCTCTTTATGGCGTAATTAGAATTATCAGTTGTCTTAAAAGCAGCCTTTTAAGAATGAGGAGTTTTATAAAGGTATGCGATGATATGGCAGTAGAATATTATCTCATTGGGCTGTCTAGGATAACGATTCCCCGAAGAAAATTGAATTTTTTTTTCAGTAATCCTCAAAATAACGATGCTGCGTAAATCAGTGATGGTGACTCGCCTAAGAACTGGTCAAATTTGGTAGAAATTCCGAAATTTTAAAGGCACCAAGGAGCATATTTTAAGCAAAATTGACCACAAATTAGTGCTTCGTGAAGAAACTGCAACTGTACTAAAGCAAGTTTAAGATAAGATCGCTGTCAAACAATTTTTGCACGTCCATTTGCGTAAAACAAATAATTATATATATGTAGCAAATTACAACATTTCTTGATATGTCAGATAATATTCTAAGGCAGTGTTTCTCAAACTTTGGTCTGTCATGGACCACTTTAAGCATTTCTTAACTTATCGCGGTGTGGGTGGGGGATGGGAGTAGGAGTGGAGTCTGGGTAACTTCCCAAGGAGAAATTTGAAATTGAAAAATATATTTTCCGTGAAACAAAGGCTATCAACCCCTGGTTAATAATACAGTGTGTCCCACTCCCTACCGAACCCGGCATTTCTTTAATAATATTAACACCCATGAAGTTATTGCAACGAAATCTGAAGTGGGCTTACCTCATTTCGTGCGAAATGGGATGTCATCACAACATGTGCTGGAAGTGGCCACCGACAACGTGATTTGAAATACCGGTCGGTTTACAACCCTATCTGAAACAAAGTAATTTTTGGTGTACCCATAGTTGATAACGAAAAGAGTTTGGTGAGTTATGATTTTTATTTTGTCAGTTGTACAACGAAAAAGTGATCATTCGCTTAATTAAATAATTCGCAATGTAGTCGCAGCCTGGGAGTATCTAGGGCAGGACGTTTTGGGGGTTCAAATCTACTCAAAACGTCAAAAAGTAAGATTTATAACAGGTAATATTTATGGGAAATTACATAAACCTTCTCCGAAAATCGCACCCCCCCCAACCTAAATTCTAGCTAGACCCATGAGGCACGGCAAAACATTTCTCCATACAATTCAAATTACATCATATGCAGAATGTGATATGGACAATTTAATTTTATTTTATTTTTTGCTTATAACGAAGTAAATTTCCCCGTCATTTTTGGTCCACGCCGGGGATCGAACTCGAGTCCACTTATTCCGGAACAAGTCGCTCTACCAACTGAGCTACGCAGACGTTCGTTCTCGCTGCTATCTGCCTTTATGTCGTGTGCGTCCTGCGGGGAAGGCACGTTACATGCTTTTAATACTTTTCTGAAAGTCCACGTATAAAGATCGAGTAATTAATAACAAAAATAGTAACTGAGCATCTGTGAGAGCGATGCTATTGCTTGCGATCTTTTACCAAGCTATCTATATCTGGTTGGATTACTCACAGTTTGAGTAGCAGAGTAGCTTCCACATCTAATCTATTTCTTTTCTTGCTCTTAATATCAACTGAATTCGAAAATACAAACACACAGTTGTAAGTCGTCGGGAACGGAAGATGTTAATGCTCTATCTGATAGCTGTGCATATTCGTGTCGAGCATGCACTGAAAGTTTAAGAGGAGGTATTCTCACATTCTTCATTAATTTTTCTTCTGGAATTTCCCGCGGGCCACTTGATAGGCCGCCGCGGACTACCATTGGTCCGTGAACCACACTTTGAGAAACAGCTGTTCTAAGGGACTATTTTAATTAACAAAATTTCCTCACAGAGATTGCGACAGGTGCAAAGATCATGTAACAGATATCTACTTTTTTTTTTTTTTTTTTTTTTTTTTTGAGTGGAGGTTTAACGACCGCCGTGAGCAACTCAATGGGCTATAAGCAGTCGCCCGTCCCTAATTTAGGGTCCCTGGTTCCAGGGAAGGGAGAGAGCCAGTACCGTAAGACAAACACAACATCCATGCCTCACCGGGATTCGAACCCGGACCCCTTCGGACGAATGATCAGAGGCCAACGCCTTAGACCACTACGCCACCGGGGCGGCTACTACTTTTTGTGATGCAAGAGTTTTAGCGACAGTTTTTGAAGAAGAAATCCTGGACATTGACCTACTCTAACCTGCCATCAGCTGTACGTCCAGTACGACACAGGCAAGGCCTTCCTGTAGCTGTACCACCAATGGAGTTTGATCACATCTCATTAGGGATTTGGATCTTTATAAAAGTAAAACAGAAGTTTTGACCTCAAGACTGAAGTAGTAAAATTTTCTGCAAAACAAGTTAGTAAAATCATGCAATGCATTGATTGTGATATGCTTTCCAACATACCAGAAATCATTACTCAAGTTATCACTCAAGTTATGAGGATAATGGCTGTGGAATAAATATCGGTCCTGTGCCCTGAACTTTGATCCCATTTCTATGATATTCAACAGAACCTGTTCAGTATACCTCCGAAATAACATGATAAACTTTTGTCGTTCAATATCGATTTATTAGACAACAACAGTGTACAATAAAACGGGGGCATATAACATGGACAAAGGGCCAAAAAGACGGACAAAATCGCATGCTTACACGTGAGGCATTGAGGAGAACAAAACATGAGAAAAAGAACTATGGGCGCGCAGGCCAGTCTCTCAAACAGAGAGATATTTTGAGGAACATGAAATACACAGGACATTAAGCATGGCAAAAGTCAAGCAGAAGTCTAAGGGCTCACACTCTGGAAGATACTGGAATAATAAGGAACTGGTATTAGCGGATAAGGGAAGGCGAAGTCTGGATATTTATACATAGAACGTTTCACCCAACGCTCATAAGCGTGGCAAAAATCGCCATAAGAAGCAAAGTCTTGTTGTGAAGGAGGATCTGGAGCAAGAGTCTTACGCCGCCGTCGGTTACGTCGAACCGTAGAAGATGTACAAGTAAGGGAAGTACTATCAGCAGAAGTTGAGGAAGGCAACAATGGAGCATGATGAAGCACAGGTGAAGGAGCACTGGCAGGAACAATCGATGAGGCAGGAACAGTGGCTGAAGCTGATGGAAGGACGACAGAAACGACTGTAGAGGAAGATGACACGTCTAAAGGCTAATGAGCACACTGTGAGTCGGAGGATGCAGGTTCAATGGACATGACAAGATTTGCTGGGAGTGAAGAGCTCACAGAGACGATCGGCATGAGACAGCTGATAAGAGGCGGAGTAGGCTCTTCGTCCGGCGACTCAGGAGTTGGCGAAGCAGAAGTGTCTAGAGAAAAAGGCCGAATGGAGACATCAACAGAAGACAAGTGCAACCCAGAAGACACTACTGGGCTGTCAGTGGAGGGCCCTGTAGAAAATAGACTTGCTTAAAGGGAGCGCGGCGGTGAACACGAAGTTGTAACAGGAGCATCTAGGAGTGAGGACTGGAGTTGACGAGCAGGAGACAAAACAACATCAGCCGTCAGTAAAGGAAAATGAGATGACGTATGATCTGGAGGCACAGAAACAGATAAGTTGCACTGGGGCGGTGAGGAAGTAGGAGATATAAAACAGCTGGTAGACGCTGGCTCCGTGGAGACGAAGAGCGGAACCATAGAACTTGAGACCGCAGTCGAAGATGGAGACAATGAACTGACAGGAGCAGGAGATTAAGGCGGAGAGGGTGACTGAGGACATTTCAACGAGATCTGGGCAGACGACGAGCTCGATGGAGACGTGAAAAGTGGCGTAGTAGTAACAGAAAGGAGAACATCCAGGAAAGCTGTCGGTAGTAGATGATCAGGAAAAATATTCTCCGGAGAAACACTTGAAGTAGAAGAATCAGGGGCCGGGAACAAACCACTCGAAACCGGAAGCTGCGAATATGTAGAAGGAAAAGTCTACAAAGATGTGGATGATAAAGAAAAGTCACACGATTCTGGCAAGGCAGAAGGGCAAAAGGAAGTCGAAAAAATCCCCGTTGGACAAGAAGAACTATGGTGACCGGGCAATTTGCAAGAAATACAATGTAAAAACACTGACAGTGCGAGTGTGTGGACCGCAAATAACGTCGAAAGCTGTCGTACAGGAAACAATGGACTGTTCGTCAGGATAAACGACGAGAGCTTGACGTCGAAAACTATAATAGGGGCGATTTCCTTGATCGTCGGAAACAACAGGCAAAGTCTTAATAGAGTCAATAACTAAACCACATTGAGAAAGGAAAGCATGCAGTAAATCGTTGGAGAGTTCAGGAGGAACTGGAGATAAACTAACGAGAGTAGGGCAATGAGCAAGAGGAATTGCGAACAAACTTTGGTCGCCGACTGAAATTGGAGAAGAAAGAACCAACTCAACTTGAGCTGGATTAGAAAAATCAACCAACACCGAGCGAGAATTTCGTGCGATGTGCGTGATGGCATCAGGTGGTACAATCTGATGGAGTGCTGAAGTTTAAGCTGTAAGTTTAGTATGTGGAAGCGCGGAATATTTTACTCCGAGAGCTAAAGAAGCGAAGAAAGACTTCCCCGGTGACGAGGACTCTAATAAATGAGTTGTTAAAACGGAGCCGGTACGAGAAACCCGGAAGCCCAAGGCAGTTGAGAGAGGATCCGAAGGGAAGGCAGTGACTGCGGGCGTAGAGCGATGAGTTGAACTGTCAAGTAGTACATCCGGAGGAGGCGTCAGTGGTCGAAGAAAAGCAGTAGACATACACTGCCGGACAATTGCTAAGGACGGATGACAATAGCAACGATAGCAACCATAAAATGGAAGGCAGGAAAATGTGGAAATTAGCATAAGTGCGGGATACAGTAAGACGTGTTGTGCGTATGCAAATTTTGGATTGCCGAACTTGTTCGTGACGTCATAGCGCTGATAAGAGATATAAAGGATTTGACGCGTATTGACCGTTGTTGTTCAAACGCAAAGTTGAAAGGGAAATAATCAATTGACGAACTTGCAATTTCCACTGTCTTCCCGACATCACCTAGAGGATTTTACGCGTAGCCGTATTATTGGCAAGATTGAAGAAGGGTGAAAAATAACAGATGTTTCTAGGGAGTTCTACGTCAGCCAGAGTGTTGTTTCAAGGCTTTGGAAATCATTTCAAACAAATGGAGAGTGTAGCAAACGTCACGGGGGAGATCGTGTTTGCAGTACGATACATGCAGAAGATCGGTACATAGTTCTATCAACAAAAAGACACCGGCGCAGCACAGCTAGTGAGGTAGCAAATCAGTTGATGGCTGCTACTGGCAAGTGGATCTCCCGAAAAACTGTCGCCAGACGTTTTCATGAAGGAGGACTATACGCCCGCCGTCCTGTTGTGTCCATCCCATTGTCCAGACGTCACCGTACCGCCCGTTTCCAATGGTGCCATCAACATCGCAATTGGACTGATAACGACTGGTCTGCTGTCCTCTTCTCAGATGAGAGTAGATACAGTCTATCGTCTGATTGTCGACGACAACTGATCTGGCGTGATAGTGGTACTGCAGATTTTTCAGCAAACATACAGGAAAGGGACCGATATCCGACATGTAGTGTCATGGTATGGGCTGACATCATGATCAATGGCCGTACGTCCCTCTATGTGCTTCCAACTGGGACTATGACTGGCCAACGATACATTAATGATGTTCTGCTACCTCATGTTCGCATGTTCCGTGGTGCTGTCGGTGATAGATTCATTTTCATGGACGACAACGCAACATGTCATCGAACAGTCGCTGTCCAGGAGTGTCTTGAGAGCGAGGATATTCAACGCCTCGTATGTCCAGCACGTTCTCCAGATCTGAATCCCATTGAAAATGTGTGGGATGCCTTGGGGAGGAGTCTTGCTGGTCGCCAATGCTCTCCAATAAACAAGGACACCCTCATCCGTGCACTGACAGAGGAATGGGATAAATTACCCCAACAGCTGCTTGATAATGTTGTGCAAAGCATGACACGACGTGTGGAATCTTGCATCGCCCTACATGGTGGCCATATCCCGTATTGATATCTTACGCCGGAACGCCTGCGGACGGTAATTGCATTTTTTTCACGTTTACGTATTCTGCACAAAATGGCCTGTTTGTCCCTTGAACACGTTCCAACGTCTTCTGGATTTCAGAGCACAATAAATTGTCTTTCTTGTAATGTCCTGGCATTCTGACATTATTTTATTTCACTTGGCATCCAACCACACTTACTTTTTTATGCGCTATATAGCCGTTTATGATCCTTCCTTAGCAATTGTCCAGCAGTGTAGTACAAATCAGAAACTGGAAAGCAAAGCAACACAATCTCGAGAGCATAAGACGATGGAGATGGCAAAAGGCACGTAAAGAAGGCGGACGATGGGAAGATGCGAGGTAATGACGTCACTGGAAGAACGGTGAGAGACAGATGCAGCACAGTAACGATGACGTCACCCAAGGACCACTATCAGAAGGTAACGTAAACGGGAAGGCATATAGATAACAGGAAGATAAGCACGGTAGGCAATTTTTTTCCTTTTTTTTCTTTTTTTTTGATTGGAGGTTTAACGACCACCGTGAGCAACTCAATGGGCTATAAGCAGTCTCCCGTCCCTAATTTAGGGTCACTGGTTCCAGGGAAGGGAGAGAGCCAGTGCCGTAAGACAAACACAACATCCATGCCTCACCGGGATTCGAACCCGGACCCCGTTCGGACGAATGATCAGAGGCCATCGCTTAGACCACTGCACCACCGGGGCGGCAGGGAGGCAACTGAATAGAATGCAGGTGATAAGACAGAAGAAAGTCAAGGCAAGTCACGATGGGCAGATGTAAACATATCTACCGAGATGAAAAATGAAGGAATATCGGTATAAAATGCACTTACTGGTGCTGAAAAGTAGCTGGGAAGATTGCTGGCAGCCTATTACTTGAGCAGAGTATGCAGGAAAGGAACAGCAGGCATTGGAACATGTACTTGGGCGCGCACTTCAGAAACGCAGTAGGGTGTAGCCGGTAGGTAATATTATGATAAAATTCGAAGTAAATACGTACTTTCTGACTCGAAAAAGTAGCAGGAAAGGCAGTACATACCCTTAAACACACACGGAACACAGGAGACTGAAGCAATGGGCTCTTGGATCGTGCAAACAGGGCGAAAATTGTGGAGCTCGAGAGGGCACGTCCATCGACAGTTTTGTCGCAATAGAAGCATTTTTAGTTAAGTTATGAGGATAATAGCTGTGGAATAAATCCCGCTCCTGTGCCCTGAGCTTTGGCCCAAATTCGATGATATTAAACAGATTTGGTTCAGTGTAACTCCGGGACAACATGCTAGAGTTCTGTCGCAATCGAAGCATTTTTACGTAAGTTATGGCGCATAAGGGCGATGAAATGGATCCCGCTCCTATGTCCTGACCTTTGACCCCATTTATCCCCAGGTCGTCATTAAATGTACATTATTGAATGTTTAATGTTTTCTTTTCTTCAGTGTACCTTAAGAAGATTAACGTATATTGTGTTATTGAATTACGTTAAAATGAGACACAATACATCGATTATGTATTTCTGTAAAGCGGAGACTTCTTTGGTAACAATATTAGTCGTCTGTTTGATCGAAGAAAAAAAGAACATTTAGGAAAGCATTGTAGACAAAATGTCAGACGTGTTTTACTGAAATATTTAATAGAACATGATACAAAACTACCTTTTATTTCACAGGAGTGCCAAACGAATTCAATTTCACACATTCATGAGGGCGTGACAACAAAAATGTTTGAAGAAAATTACCTTATAATTGTATCACACTCAGAATTAACTACTAACTAATTAGTTAAAGGATACTGCTCACAGAGAAAGTCTTCCTTCTTATATTTCAAAACGCATTTAATTAGTGAAATAGTGAAAATCTACCAAATGCGTGGAGACAATGTATAATTATTTCTTATTATTAGCTGTAATTAAATTAAATATAATTAAATTAAATATAGATTTCTATAATTAAGGATTTATTGGCTACAATTAAATAGCTTCTAGCGTTAATCCCCACCAGATGGAGACGTCTAAGCTGCTGAGTCGTTAATTATCCAGTCCAAAAAAACCCCTCAATACACAATGAAGTTTATGCATTGGAACAAGACTGATAATTAAAGATCAAAAACTCAATTTGATCACTGCAGAAGTACTCACAGTCCCAGCATGTGGTAAAACTGTGTTTATTCCGCGAATAGACCTCGCACCTACTGATATAGACCTCCCATTCCCATTAGGGTGACGACAATTTCCTGTAAAACTCGCCTTTGTTATGACCATTAATGAGTTACAAAGTCAAGCACTGAAGAAAATTGGTACCCACCTTCCTGAACCAGTGTTTAGCCATGGACAACTTTATGTTGCATTTTCAAGAGTTCGACGGTTTGATGATGTCACAGTTAAAGTAGTCCATGGGCCAAAACAAGGAAAACTACTTCCAGATAACGAAAAGTTATTTACAAAAAAAATTTGCTGGTTCAATTCCAGGATGAAAAAAAAGTTTTCCGATGTTATTTGACTTAACTTCCATGTCATATTTGCACCAATAAAGGGATTCACATCTCCCAAATTTTTTTTTGAAACATGTATAAATCATGATTTTGCATGATTACAAACATATGGGTCTGGTGGACTTGGGATGTGAGATTTCATCCTCTTCGCTTTTAAATTTTTTGTAGGTGGAAACATGATCTCCGATAAAAAAAAAAATTCAAAAGGAAGAGTCATGCTATTGACAAGGTTGCTGATGATCTCCAGAGACGATGAATCCCATTCCTTAAGGCTCTATGGGACCCGCCATCTTGTATTGATGCCTTCTCTTGTTAACCAACGGGCAAGCGTATTTCACAAATTGTTTGGGCAATTTTCCACATTTTCGAACACCGTTTGTGGCTAACGCAAGATATATGATAAATAAAGAGTTCCCTGGTTTCAGAATTTTTATTGACTTTTCCCTTCATTTTTTATCTACAGCGAAAGTCGTACCAAGGCGTCTTCCATAGTTTTATTAATTAATAAAAAATACTTAAAGAGTCCAAAATGAAAATCTGAAACCAGGGAACTCTTTTTTATCATATATCTTGCGTTAGCCACAAACGGTGTTCCAAAATGTGCAAAATTGCTCGAGCAATTTGTGAAATACGCTTGCCCGTTGATTAACAAGAGAAGGCACGATGCAAGATGGCGGGTCTCGTAGAGCCTTAAGGAGAGAATTCACGGAAGGTTCTGGGAGGGGAGCTGAGGTGCTGCAACTTTTCTCCCAAAAGCATCCCAGGTGTGCTCTATAGGATTCAATCCGGGAGACCTGGATGATCAATCCATCCTTCGAATATTCTCGCTCAGAAGGAAATCTTCGGCAAGCTGAGCCCTACGAAAATAAAGGTTATCATGCATAAAAAGAAAATGAATGATAGCATTACCCAGAAAATGCCAGACAAAGAAATCGAGGACGTCTCGTTCTTTTAGCGCTGACCAGTGAGAATGCCGCCTTCAAGCACGTAGAGCAGTGTACGGCAGTTCAGCATTGTGCTACTCCTGACTACCAAACCACTTCCGGTATAAAATGCCCTATTCTCCGATGTTGGAAGGATAATTACGGGTTCTTGTTTCCCTTCATATAAATAACTCTTACAATCAGTTTGTAAATTGAATCTTAACTTCATTCATGAAAAGGAATACTGGCCCATTGATCTTGGCTCTAGGAACAAGGTTGTCTTACTGAACCAGCTTAAACGAGCTCTCCTGTGAGATAAAGTGAGAGGGTTTCCTCACGGTTCTTCTTGCGTAAAACCCACTCTTATAAAGCCCTTGGTATAAAGTTTGTTTTGATACAGTTTTCCAGTGGCTGCTGTGCAGCAGAAAGTTGCCTATCTGTATACGCCTTGTGACCCTACGCTGCTAAAGTAACAAAATGGCCGTAACGATGTGTGGTAATCCTTCAGCGACTTTCTCAGAGACGAGTCAGACGAATCTACCGACGAATTTTCAAAATTGGCAACACTGGCAGTGAGTCAAAGGTCAATAAATCGATATGTAAATGCAGTTTTGGGTATGCTATAAGAAACAGGAGGAGAAAGAGTGGTAAGGGTGTACAAGGTCCGGCAAAGATAGAACGATAAGATTGTAAGAATTGATTTAAATGAAGGTAGATTGCCAACATCAGTGAGAAGTTACGAGCAGGTATATGTTGATTACGCTTTGGTAAGTTATAGCGAGCAAAAGTATTGATAATTGTGTCTTGTCGAATCTGCAATTTAATTTATATCATCTTCTTATTGCGAAGTCAAGAAACTTCAACGTTGCCTTTCTTTAACGTGCCTATCCACCGAATAAGCTTGGGTATTGAATTGATAAGCAATCTATACTCTTGATACAAATTTTGAAGATGACAATCCGTTTTTTGGTGTAAATATGACAAAAGTGGTAAGTCAGATAATATCCCAAAACTTGAAAATTTCGTCGTCGTGGAGCGAGAAGCGAACCCGCGTCTCCCAGATAGCGCCCGGGTATGCTAACCACTACACCCCCTATAACGACCAAGTCTCAAGTTCCCGATTAATTTGAGTATAACCAGCGCCGGATTTAAGGCTTTTGAGGCCCTAGGCCAAATTTTATATGCGCCCCCCATCCCATCCCCGCCCGGCCACCCATATTTGAAATTGCTCTTTATAAGATTTTCTAATAACTTATCTTTAAGTTAAGAATATAATAATTGGTATTATAATTTTATTGTTAAATAAGTATTATTTAAATAAAAATTATTTTTATTTAACTTGTTATTAAATTAAAGGTTATAAAAAAATATTTGTAAACATAAGACAAAGAGGTTCGTGCTTATCCAGGAACAACACTTTACATTTTTAAATCTTAGACCTACATTTGAAACCGACACACGATGCATACTTATAACATGAAAGTAAACAATAAAATTTCTGGTTTTGATATTTTAAAACTGCATTACAACAACAAAAATTAATAAAGTATATCAAAATATTTTGTAAGGTGTTTTGGGAAATGATATAAACTGACACTCCTCTCCCGCACCTGTCAGACGCCGCATGAGCTGTCTATCACACTCGTACGAACACGGGCGTGCTCGCAATAGAGCTATACTGCTGGCCACCCAAAATGCAACACCAAGAAGGAAGCATTCGTTTGGCCTGAAATTGCAGCATGCGTCCCCCGCGAGAGGACATGCAAACTATTAGCATTTCAGGGCATATGCAAATCATATGCGCCCGGTAGCTACCGAGAAGCACTATAAGAATTGTGCACAGAAGGCGGGGTGCAAGTAGTGGAAGTGTGTTGTGCTGCCGGACCTGTGCGTGGGAAGCTTCCTGATGCCTCGTCGCAGAATACGGCAGTCATCCCAGTACGTTTCGGAGTTCGACAGAGGACGAATAGTTGCTTATCGCGACAGCGGTTTATCGTACCGAGACATCGGTGCCCGTGTGGGATGACATCCAGCCACAGTGAGGCGAGTATGGATTCGATGGGTTCAGGAGGGACGGACAGACCGTCCCTCCTGAACCCATCCTCTCTTTGGTGGTGTGCAGCCGCGGCACACCACCAAAAGAGAGGACCGGCATGTTGTGCGGCGGGCATTGACAGCTCGCACCGCCACATCACGAACGTTAGCGCAGGAATTAGGGTGTGTTGCGCAACAACCTGTGTCAGCACGTACCGTTCGACGCCGTCTTCAGGAGCGGTGACTTGTCGCATGACGCCCATTGCTCCGATTACAATTGACGTTACACCAATGGCGAGTGCGGCGGCAGTGGGCCGTTGAACGCCGCGCCTGGTCTACGAAATGGCGCGACATTGTCTTTTCCGACGAATCCCGCTTCTGCCTGCAACATCACGATGGTCGGATCCGCGTGTGGCGGCACCGCGGCGAGACACTGTATGACGCCTGCATTATGCATTGCCATACCGGTCCGTCGCCGGGCGTTATGGTTTGCAACGCAATTGGATATGACACCCGCACCCCTCTGGTACGCATCGCCGGTACACTCAACAGCCACCCCTACATCTCCGACGTTTTGGAGCCTGTAGTCCTCCCTTACTTGCAGGACCTGCCAGCGGCCACGTTTCAACAGGACAGTGCGCGTCCGCGCGTGGCACGTATCGTGCGACAATTCTTCACGGCCCGCCTGTTCTCCCGATATGTCGCCCATCGAACACGTCTGGTCGCTGATCGGCAACCGAGTGGCCCAGAAAGCAACACCCGCGGCTACGCCTGATGAACTGTGGAAACGTGTGGAAGCAGCCTGGACCGACATGCCCCAAGCCCACATCCAAAGCCTCTCTCGTTCGATGCTGCGGCGTGTGGCGGACGTTATTGCCAGCCATGGGGGCCACACGAACTATTGATGTTTGCGTGCTCCGCAAGTCGCACTGGCCTGTAAGCTCAATCGTTTCATCTTTGTATCTGTTGTTATGTGTCCAGTAAATCTGGCTTTGCTGTCTCGTGTCCTTCTTGGTGTTGCATTTTGGGTGGCCAGCAGTGTATTATTACGTTCTTATTTCTTTAGTTGTCTTTCAAGATAAAATAAAAAATTACCACTACTGTATTTTATTCAAGTAAATTAAAATAACGGTACCTCCCTTTTCTAAGTTTTTCTGTTCTTTACTCGCCATTTTTCTCGATTTTATACCTGCGGCCTAGTTGGCCTGGTGGTAGATCCGCCGCTGAATTAGCCATTTCGGGATTCACTAGTCGAAGTAACCGGCATTCATGTTTAGCGAATCTGATGGTTAAGAATCCTATTACGTGATTGCCCGGAGGAGCAGATAGATCATGAATGGAATACGGGATTGCACCATACAATACACATTTTGAACATGACAATCCATTTTTTGATGTAAATATGTGTAAATGTTTTGGTGCAAAAAAATATGAATATCTTTTGGTGTAATATTGGGGCAGTCGCTGCTCTGCGTCTGAACGTGGATTTCTGCCACATCATTTTTGTATAATGAGCCTAAAACCAATATAACTACAAAGTAATAGGAGTACTACATACTTCCGCAATCATCATCATCATCATCATTGTCAACCATTATCAATCCACTCCTGGACGAAGGTCTCCCCAAGTTTCCTCTACAACGGTCTGTCTTGTGCCAGTCTCCTCCATGTCACTCCCGCATACTTTCGAATTTCATCCACCCATCACTCATGTTGTCTTCTTCTGGGTCTTTTCCTGTCCCTTGGAATCCAATCTAAAATTTCGGCTGTCCATCGATGGTCTGTCCTTCTGGCAGTATGTCCAGCCTATTGCCATTTCAGGGATTTAACTCTGATCAGATGTCTTCCACTCTTGTCATTTTTCTGATCCACGAGTTCCTCTTCTTTTCTCTCCTGGTTACACCAAGCATGCACCTCTCCATGCTGCTTTGAGTTGTCTGCAGCCTTTATATGTCTCTTTTAGTTAAGATTCACGTCTCTGCACCATACGTAAACACTGGAAGAATGCATTGATCAAACACTTTTCTTTTAATACATAATGGCATATTGCTCTTGAAAATTATGCTGTTTCTTCCAAAAGCTCTCCAGGCAAGTTTTGTACGCCGATTAATTTCTTCATCAATGTGACCCTCACTTGATATCTGCTGTCCAAGATAAACGTACGTGTCTGTTATCTCCAGCTTTTCTCCATCAATCGATAAATCTTCAATTCTTGTAAAAACATTGAACATCACTTTTGTCTTCTGAAAGTTCATTTTTAATCCCACTTCTTTACTTTTGTCAGCAAGTTCCTGGATCAGACTCTGCAGCTCTGATGGGGTAGTTGCAAAAATGACTACGTCAGCAGCAAAACGAAGGTGGGTTAGATAATATCCATTAATATTTATCCCTTTGTTTTCCCAGTTCAGTGATTGAAAAACATTTTCCAATGTGGCATTAAACAGCTTCGGAGATATGGTGTCACCTTGTCTCACTCCCTTTCCAATTTTTATGCGTGTTGTATTTTCAAACAGCCGAATCTTTGCTCTTGCATTTTCCAATATATTATATTATATACACTGCTGGACAATTGCTAAGGACGGATCATAAACGGCTATATAGCGCATAAAAAAGTAAGTGTGGTTGGATGCCAAGTGAAATAAAATAATGTCAGAATGCCAGGACATTACAAGAAAGACAATTTATTGTGCTCTGAAATCCAGAAGGCTTTGGAACGTGTTCAAGGGACAAACAGGTCATTTTGTGCAGAATACGTAAACGTGAAAAAAATGCAATTACCGTCCGCAGGCGTTCCGGCGTAAGATGTCAATACGGGATATGGCCACCATGGAGGGCGATGCAAGATTCCACACGTCGTGTCATGCTTTGCACAACATTATCAAGCAGCTGTTGGGGTAATTTATCCAATTTCTCTGTCAGTGCACGGATGAGGGTGTCCTTGTTTATTGGAGGGCATTGGCGACTATCAAGACTCCTCCCCAAAGCATCCCACACATTTTCAATGGGATTCAGATCTGGAGAACGTGCTGGCCATACGAGGCGTTGAATATCCTCGCTCTCAAGACACTCCTGGACAGCGACTGTTCGATGACATGTTGCGTTGTCGTCCATGAAGATAAATTTATCACCGACATCGCCGCGGAACATGCAAACATGAGGTAGCAGAACATCATTAATGTATCGTTGGCCAGTCATAGTCCCAGTTGGAAGCACATAGAGGGACGTACGGCCATTGATCATGATGCCAGCCCATACCATGACACTACATGTCGGATATCGGTTCCTTTCCTGTATGTTTGCTGGACAATATGCAGTACCACTATCACGCCAGATCGGTTGTCGTCGACAATCAGACGATAGACTGTATCTACTCTCATCTGAGAAGAGGACAGCAGACCAGTCGTTATCAGTCCAATTTCGATGTTGATGGCACCATTGCAAACGGGCGGTACGGTGACGTCTGGACAATGGGATGCACACAACAGGACGGCGGACGTATAGTCCTCCTTCATGCAAACGTCTGGCGACAGTTTTTCGGGAGATCCGTTTGCCAGTAGCAGCCATAAACTGATTTGCTACCTCACTAGCTGTGCTGCGCTGGTGTCTTTTTGTTGATAGCGCTATGTACCGATCTTCTGCAGGTGTGGTACTGCGAACACGTCCTCCCCCGTGACGTTTGCTACACTCTCCATTTGTTTGAAATGATTTCCAAAGCCTTGAAACAACACTGTGGCTGACGTCGAACTCCCTGGCAACATCTGTTATTTTTCGCCCTTCTTCAATCTTGCCAATAATATGGCCACGCGTAAAATCATCTAGGTGATGTTGGGAAGACATACTGAAAATTGCAAGTGCGTCAATTGATTCTTTCCCTTTCAACTTTGCGTTTGAACAACAACGGTCAATACGCGTCAAATCCTTTATATCTGTTATCAGCTCTATGACGTCACGAACAAGTTCGGCAATCCAAAATTTCCATGCGCACAACACGTCTTACTGTATCCCGCACTTATGCTAATTTCCACATTTCCCTGCCTTCCATTTTATGGTTGTTATCGTTGCTATTGTCATCCGTCCTTAGCAATTGTCCGGCAGTGTATATAATATTGGCTTTTATTGACTATGAAAAGGCCTTCGATTCCGTGAAACCATCAGCAGTAACAATGGCTTTGAAATCCTGCGGTATTGAAGATGCATACATTAGCATTATTAATGAAGTTAATCTATGAAAATGCAAGTGCAAAGGTTCGGATATTCGAGGATACAGCGCAAATAAGAATTGGAAAGGGAGTGATACAAGGTGACACCATATCTCCCAAGCTCTTTAACTCCACTTTGCGAAATGTCTTTCAATCATTGAACTGGGAAAATAAGGGGATAAAAATTAATGGAGATTACTTAACTCACCTTCGTTTTGCTGGTGACGTAGTCATCTTTGCAACTACCCCTTCAGAGCTGCAGAGTATGATCCAAGAACTTGCTGACAAGAGTAAAGAAGTGGGATCAAAATAAACTTTCGGAAGACAAAAGTGATGTGCAATGCTTTTACAAGAAACGAAGATTTATTGATTGATGGAGAAAAGCTTGAGACAACCGATTCCTACATTTATCTTGGGCAGCAGATATCGAGTGAGGGTCACATTGATGAAGAAATTAATCGTCGTATAAAACTTGGATGGAGAGCTTTTGGAAGAAACAGTAGAATTTTTAAGAGGAATATGCCAGTATGTCTCAAAAGAAAGTGTTTAATCAATGCATCCTGCCAGTGCTTACGTGTGGAGCAGAGACATGGACCTTAACTAAAAAAGACATACAAAGACTGCAGACAACTTAAAGAGCATGGAGAGATGCATGCTTGGTGTAACCAGGAAAGATAAGAAGAGGATCTTGTGGATAAGTAAAATGACAGGAGTGTACGATATCATGACCAGATTGAAATCACTGAAATGGTAATGGGCTGGACATATTGCCAGAAGAATGGACCACCGATGGACAACAGAAATTTTAGACTGGATTCCGAGGGACAGGAAAAGACCTTGAAGAAGACCCTATGGGAGATGGAAGGATGAAATTCGAAAGTATGCTGGAGTGACATGTAGGAGGCAGGCACAAGTCCGACAATTGTGGAAGGAATTTGGGAAGACCTTCATTCAGCAGTAGATTGGTAATGGTTGATGATGATGATGATATATTATATTATATTATATTATATTATATTATATTATATTATATTATATTATATTATATTGACACCAAAAAACGGATTGCCATCGTCAAAATTGGTATTGCATGCCGTAACCCCGTATTCCATTCATGACTATTCTGTTGATTTTGTTTTTGAAGTAATCCCGTATTCCATTCATGACTATTCTGTTGATTTTGTCTTTGAAGTAATCCCGTATTCCATTCATGACTATTCTGTTGATTTTGTCTTTGAAGTAATCCCGTATTCCATTCATGACTATTCTGTTGATTTTGTCTTTGAAGTAATCCCGTATTCCATTCATGATTATTCTGTTGATTTTGTCTTTGAACAGTTACTATTCAGTACCATTTAAGTGTGTAGTTAGGTTTGGCAAACTGCACTTAGAGCTTCTTCAAGCAACGATTCAAATAAAAATTTAAGAGATCAACAAGTAGTTAAGTGGATAATTGGCATTTAAAGCTTTAAAGTTCTGTTGTGACGTAATCCTTAAAATCCCACAAACATGAAAAATATATTAAAAATCTAAGCGTGCAAAAGCTGCAGCGAAGAATTTTCAAGAGAAATGGCTTCAAAAGACATAACGAATTGACATTTCTTCCGGTGGTAGGATTCGAACCTACGTATCCTCCCTCCGAAGCAGAATATTTTTCCGACTGAACTACGACGTTAAGACATCGCTGCAACTTGCTGTTTGAACTCATGCGTTACCTCAGTAATACGTCACATAACTCTCCACATGAGAAAAGAAGGGGACAAAAATTGCAGGTTCCGGGCCAGCCGACATACCATGCTTGAAGGAGCTCACTGTAGGGGAAGGAATTCTTGTTAATTCCAAATAATGTGTAGAAGAACAATCACACAATATTCTCGAACCTCACGACCAGGAGATTGATTTTTACGTTCCGGCGCCAATATAGCACATTTCCTTTTTTGCTGCTGCTGGGATTCGAAGCAACGACTCCTCACTCCGGAGCATGATGGTCTCCCAACTGAAATACGCCGACAAAACTTACCGCTGCGACTTGACGTTTTGACTCAAATGTCACCTGAGTGATAGGTCACAAAGACTAAATGGGAAAAGCAGTAAACAGGCAAAAACAGCCAAACCCAACAAAAAATTGAGCCATATTTTCCTTTTGAAAACAGGGTGAATTTTTACCAAATGCAAATGATAGGGGCCGCTATTTTGCCACCCCGGTGGCGCAGTGGTCTAAGCGATGGCTTTTGATCATTCGTCCAAAAGGGGTTCGAGTTCGAATACCGGTGAGGCATGAATGTTGTGTTTGTCTTACGGCACTGGCGCACTCCCTTTCCTGGAACCAGTGACCCTAAATTAGGGACGGGCGACTGCTTATAGCCCATTGAGTTGCTCACGGTGGTTGTTAAACCTCCAATAACAAAAATCATAAGGATTAAAGCAAATTTAGAATATAAAAATTGGTAGAAATGCAGAAAATATTGAAAGCAGTCATTTGTGACTTTTTAAAGGACACGCACAAATTATTATTCCCTCATTTTGACATACACCTAGTGAGCGTAGGTTTCTGCCACATCATTTTTGTATAGTGGACCTAAAACCAATATAACCGCAAAGTAATACGAGTACGACATGCTACATACTTCCGCATTAACATGTAGCAACGTATGCACCCAGTGTGCAATAGCCTGGGAAGAGAAGCAGTTCGAAAACCGTGAATCTTAAAGAATAAAAAGAAATGTATTCAAATGTTCCTAAAAACAATTTTTGCGTAACTACGGATGTAATGTATGGGTCTGAACGTACATCAAAAAGGACATACAACCATAACAATCATAAACTTGAAACATCAAGAAAAATTTTAAATTTACAATTATGTATAAACTGTTTTCTAGTAAGATATTGCATATTTTTTGCAGAATATCTCACTTCCGTAACCTGGAATAGAAAAAATAAGTTTCTTTTTTTTATTACACTAGCAATCACGCCAGTTCTCCGAACAGTGAATCTATAAAATCATTTTTTGAACATAAAATTAAAGAAAGAGAAAAGTAATTAGGGGAAAGAAAAGTAATTTAAAATCCGTAAGTGTTTTTTTACGTTTTAGCGTCAATGCATGCGATTTGACGTAAAACGGACAGGCTTTGGCACCTATTAATTTTGAATAAAATTTGAAATTTTCAAAGCATTTCAGGGATTCTGACAAAATTATCTTTAAACCTATCAGCTATTTGAAACAGTAAAGCTGAGGTAGCCTTTTGAATTTTAAGGTTTTCCGACTTCTTTTTTCTGTGTAGAAGTGATAGAAAACTTCAACCAGACAATGTTTCAAAGCGCTTTTTTTTTGTTTCGTGCATTTGCAAGTATCCGGACTCTAAGACCTACCAGCATGTCAATTTTTAGATCTCTAGGTTATTTAGAAGTGGTATGACAATTCGCGAAAATTTCAAGCAGACAATGTTCCAAAACCACTATTTTCTTTTTTTTTTTTTTTTTTTTTTGCACTTTTTTAGGTATAGGGACTTTAAGACCTATATGCATACCAATTTTCAGATCTCTAGGTCATTTAGAAGTGGTCAAACAATTTGCGAAAAATTCCAGCAGATAATTAAATCCCCCATTTTGATTTTTTTTCGTACTTTTCTAAGTATACGGACCTTACGACCTATCAGCTTGCCAATTTTCACATTTCTAGGTTAGTTAGAAATGGTCGAACAATTCGCGAAAAATTGAAGCAGATAATGTCAGCCGCCATTTTGATTTTTTTTCGTACTTTTCTGGGTATACGGACCTTAAAAGACCTATCAGCAGGCACAGATCTCTAGGTCATTTAGAAGTGGTCGAACAATTCGCGGACGAACACACTCGCATTTTTCCTCTTTGTTTTTTACATACAAGGCGAAAGCCAATATTGACATAGGTATTCACGTATGCCGGCGGAAAACGCCGAACTTTAAAACATTGCTAATTCATTAAGCATTGCGTCATTACCAGTTTGATTGTAGCCTGTTCTTTCACCCAATGAGAAGAGAGTGCTAAAAATAGCTGCGTCACCATGACAGCAGGCCACGGAGCTAAATGTTTCCTGTGTGGTTAATGCTGAATACAGAGTAATCCGCTCGTTCCTTTCCTTTGCATCTTTAAGAAATGCTTAAAAACCAGAAAATGACTTTTTCTTAATTTTGTTTTTGTAAAAGAGGGATGCTAGTTGTGAGTTTACGCTGTAAAAATTGCAATGCGTTATGATTTATAGTTTGCCATGTATCCATTTTTTAAAATGGATCCCATCGCGAAATACAGAATATTGTGAAATTTAAAAATTTAATTTCTCATATACTAAATTTAAATTCAAGAAAAGAACAATATGGTGCAAGCATTCGGCCATGGCCGTACATTCCTACCAAGTTTCGTGGTTCTATTGCTGTTAGTGTGCCCGGAACGTGAACTGATAGCACTTTTTTGCTTACTCTAACTTTGAAATACAATAGCTCTTGAAGTATCATCAGAATCGAAAACGATTTATTTCAGCGTGTTCTCCAAACAATTTCCTACAAACAATGTAAATTTCATATTTTTGTGTTCAATAGTTTTTGCGCAGAATAGAGAGAATGTCTTTTGTGTGAAACGAAAACTTCTATGTGACATAAATCGCACCTATGAGCTGATATAAATGTTTTCAGATTTTCAATGTTTAGAGAACTTTTGATTACCATATTTAAAAAATCGTAACAACCCAGACTTTGAAATAATCATCAACAATTTTTTACACCTTTCGAAAAAAAGGAAACACGAAGGGAACCTCCAGTTTTCTGGAAAATATATTCAGTTTTGATAAATCCTTAATCAGAACATTTCGAAGCCAATAGATGTTTAATTAGTACTAAATTCGCATTTCTGTTTCTAATTTAAAGATGCGCTTACAGTTTATAACAACCATTTTTTTATTCTCCTCCTGTAAAGACTTTCTATCTCCTTTTTTGGGGGTGTATATTTCGCTTACTCATCCTTATTCAAAGTAACAAATACACAAAAATACTTTCATCTCTTACACAAGCGACTGCAAATGTATTCCTTAAAAATATGCAGAGCGTAATGCATGGGTAAGGAATTGAGATTTTCTCTCTCGCTCTTGAAGAAGCAAACCTTTTACATTTATCTCTTTTGCAATATATTGAAATGGAAAGTTTCTCGCGTACTTAAGTTTTCGAACGTGCTATATCTAATTTTCGGCGGGTCCAATATATCATTGGAAAAGCTCCCTCTGTGCATGTTACTGACGATAAGAATCCAGACTTTTTCCATCTAATTTAACTCGTAAAAGTTTCTTTTTTTTTGTTTGGAAAGTTGCCCAGTCTTACGTTCAGAGCGAAAAAAAGTGCAATCTTGATGCTGAAATATTCGAAACCCCCTAACGGCGGGTTTGAAGTTATTAGCAGAAAACGCACGCTAGATTTTATACAATGGTCTTTTTTGGGATTCAGAATCGTAAGTCTTCTTACTTGTGCCCGTGAGACTTCAAAAAGACATAGATAGGTAGGAATAAATTATCCATATAGCTTGTATAAAATTAAGCACGTCTTCTTGAGAGAAAATACCACAAATTACGATACCACGGTCTTTTTCTTATGAAAGTACGCCATCTGGGAAATATCGAGGAACAGATCTGGCCAACTATACAAAGTGCGAGAAATTTTTTTTTCTTTAAGCGAATCGGGGGCAATGAAACAAATCTAAAGAACGTCTACATATGCGTTCTAATGTTCTTCTTTGATTATGAGCTGTCAAAAATATGTATCCATAATAACAAGTTAGTAAAATCATGCAATGCATTGATTATGATACGCTTTCCAACATACCAGAAATTATTACCCAAGTTATGTGGATAATGGCTGTGGAATAAATCTCGCTTCTGTGTCCTGACCTTTGACTCCATTTCGTTAACATTCAACAGAACCGGTTCACCATATCTCCGGAACAACATGATAAAGTTTTGTCGCAATCCAAGCATTTTAGGTAAGTTATGATGCACAAGGGCAATGGAATGGATCCCACTCCAGTGTCCTGAACTTTGATCACATTTCACCCATTTTCAATAGGGTTCGTCCCCAGTGGCTCCCTACCACATACTAAAATTTCATCGAAATCGCACCATTTTTACGCAAGTTATGACGCATAAGGGCAATGGAATAAATCCCGTTCTTATGCCCTGCCTGACCTTTGACCCCATTTCACCCATTTGCAATAGGGTTCGTGCCCAGGTGGTTCCCTACCACATACTAAAATTTCATCGAAATCGAACCATATTTACGTATGTTATGACGCATAAAGGCAATGGAATGGATCCCACTTTTGTGTCCTGACCTTTGACCCAATTTCGCCCATTTTCAATAGGGTTCGTCTCCATGTGGTTCCTTACCACATACTAATATTTTATCGAAATCGCAACATTTTTACGCAAGTTATGACGCATAAACGCAATGGAATAAATCCCGTTCTTATGCCCTGCCTGACCTTTGACCCCATTCGCCCATTTTCAAAAGGGTTCGTGCCCAGTGGTTCCCTACCACATACTAGAATTTCATCGAAATCGAACCATTTTTACGCTAGTTATGACGCATAAAGGCAATGGAATGGATCCAGCTCCTATGTCCTTACCTTTGACCCAATTTCACCCATTTTCAATAGGGTTCGTCCCCAGGTGGTCCCCTACCACATACTAAAATTTCGTCGTCAACCTATGGTTGGAAAGCGCAAATGAAACGAAGTGTGTGTCTGTGTGTGTACTTCGCGATACAGAAAAACTACTCAACCTAGAAACCTGAAATTTTGCACGAAAGTAGCTTACATACCGAGGATGTGCACCTCGGGCTTAGATTTTCGAATTTTTGAGTTTTAGATATTTCAAAATATGAAGAACGTAGTTCCCGATTTCCCCTTGTATCGTTCCGCTTTGTTTACAAGCGTGATCACACCCAACGTGAAGAAATTAGTTTGCGATAAATTTTACGAGTTTATTTTTTAGAATTTTGTTATAATAGATCCCTTAATGTCTATTTTTATTTATAAATACATTTTTGAAGGAAATATATCAAATAACAGTACTACTTTTTTTATCCGGAGCTAGCGTATTCTTTAAGCGAAGTGCTTCGAACTTTTGCTCTGGAAATCAAAGTGGCTAAGACTGACGCCTCATTTTTGATAGTGTTTATTCGGATTTTATAAATTTCGCCAAAGTGCAATTGGTCGCGATTGCTGCGGGTGGCAGCCTAGGATTCGGAGAAAGCTATTAAGTAGGCGGAAGTGATGGCCTTCTTCCGAAAAGGAAAGTATGTTCAGAAGTACACGAGGCGAAATTATGACGCATAAATTTGTGATATGAAAATAAATGAATCATTATTTCCCGTAATAAAATAAATGCCTATGATTATTTCCATTACAATAAGATTTATTTCAATGAAAATAGTAAACAAGAAAGTTGACACCGAATTTTCGGGTGTAATAAGCACGTCTTTTGAATCCGTTCTGACCCAAATTAAATTTATCAAAGCTATTCAAAGTCAATGGAACCGGTATGGAAAACAATAGACCTGACCAAAGAAAGAAGATTTTCAATCGGGATTTTAATCCCTCAGATATTGCTGTAAATGGAATCGTGAGCTTACGAACTGTTAGAAACAGAGATATAAACAAAAATAAGATGTGACTTTACGTCTCCTGGTGAGAAAATCATGCATTATTTTAGGTAGAAAGTATTCTCAAAAGGTTTATCCATATAAGCGGTATCGGTCGAAGAAAAAAGAATTAGTCGAGTTTTCAGGAGCCCAGATTTTGCAACAAATACATCAGAAGCAGAAATTAACACATATGACCCCTAGTGGCTAAACCATTCTTTACCAAACATTGGAAATTATGTGAAAAATATTTTCCATCAGGTCTTGTATGCGATACAGGAAGAGGTTTTCAAATCAGAGCTTTAGGAGCAGAAATAACGCAGAAAACGCAATTTACCTTTGTGCCCCCTAGCGGAAAGTCAATGATTTACTTGAAAATTTTGAATTTATAGAAAAAACATTTCGCATCGGAAACACTATCCAACAAAGAAGGAATTTTTCAAATCGTACTCTTAGAAGGAGAGATATTGGCAAAAATAAGATATACATCTACGCCCCCTGGGGTAGAAACCATGCATTTTTTCAAGAAGAAAATTTTCCTAAAACGTTTGTCGACATGAGTAGTATCGGGCAACAAACGACGTTTTTTTCAATCGAAAATTTAGAAGCTAATATTTTGCTGCAAATACAACAGAAGCGGAAATTAAGATTTACGCCCCTGGTGGCCAAATTATTTTTTAACAAAAATTAGAAATTAAGCGCAAACGATTTCCCATTTAGAGCTGTATGTATCCGGTGCAGAAAGAATTTTTCAAATCGGAGATTTAGAAGCTGAGATATAGGGGGGACCGCAATTTACCGCTACGCCCCCTAGCGGAAAGTCTATGAATTACTTGAAAATTTTGAAACTATATGAAAAACATGTCACAAGAAAAACACTATCCAACAAAGAAAGAATTTTTCAAATCGTACTCCTAGAAGTAGATATATTGACAAAAATAAAATGTACATCTACGCCCCCTGGCGGAGAAACTGCGCAATATTTTAAGAAGAAAATATTCCGAAAAGGTTTATGGATGTGAGTGGCATCAGTCCACGAAAGAATTTTTTAATCGATATTTTAGAAGCTACGATTTTATAGCAAATACATCAGAAGCAAAACTTAACACTTACGCCCCCTACTGGCCTAAGTATTCTTTACCAAAAATTCGAAATTATATGTAAAAGATATATCCATCAGGAGATGTATCCGCTGAAGAAAAAAATTTTCAAATTGGAGTTTTAGAAGAAGAGTTATCGGGGAAAATGTAATTTTTTTTACGCCTCCTAGCGGAAAATCTATGCGTAATTTGAAAAGGTAACTATATCTAAAATACTCTTCGACATAAATGGAATCGAAAGATATAAATTTTTTTTTCAATCGGATGTTTAGAAGGAAATATGTGGAATAAAACGTATTTTTGAATTCGACATCATCTGCATTTACGCCCTCTACCGGCGAAATTGTACATCGTAAAAAAAAACGAAATAAGGATCATCGTTTGCATATTTCAAACTTCGCAATGCAAAGCGAATTTTTCAAATCGGACTAATAGTTGCTGAGATATCGTGGGTACAGTCGGACGGACGGACGGACGGACAAACCGATAACAGAAGCACGATCTTTTTTTTTACAAAATACGTGCTAAAAAAGTCGCATATTGTCGTGAACTACTTTCTTTCACCTTGGGTGCTATCAGGTTGTAACTAAACAAAGCGGAACGATACCCCGGAAATCGAGAACTTCTTGAAATCGTTCTGATTCGGTACTACAGCAGCATTTTTATAATTTAAATAGCACTTTCGTCAAGGAAAGTGAGCTACAAATAACGTGAATTCATTCACTTCTGACGTTACAGTTTTGAATTACGTTGGTACTAACGTCTAGCTATGGTGATGAAATGCTTAAAAAATGACGTTCAACATGTTTTCACAAAATGGCGTGGACAAGCTCTTTTCACTGAATTTCATCAAATTACAGTTCACGTATAATAATTCATTTCAAATAATACGAAATAAGATTTCTTCATTTAATTAATTAACGTTAGCGTTAAGTTTCAACGTACATACACTGAGTGGCCACTTTTTTATGACCACCTGACAGTTTTAAGCAAATGAGCTATAGCTGCAAGCTGTTGCCGCCCGAGGGCGAGGCTAGTATAAAACGGGAAAGCATAGTGCTTGCGACAGTAGTAGAAGTGATTTTTGGGTGACGAGATGGGTAAAAAATGTGATTTGACGGACTTTTAACGTGGGATGATTGTAGCAGCTCGGAACCGCCGCATTCGTTAAATCTTCCAGAGCAGCTGTTGTTAAAGTGTTTAAAGACTGGACTGTCAGCCACAAAACTGCGCCTCTACGTGCAACGTGTGGTCGTCATCGACTAGTGACTGCTCGAGCGGAACGGACAGTGGCCAGACTGGTAACAGACAACAGAAAGGCAACAGTGCAGCAAATTACAGACCATCTTAATCAAGGATCCCCCTCAAATGATCTCTGCACGTACTGTTCGCCGTACACTACATCGGATGGGATATGGCAGCCGAAGACCTGTTCGAACACTTTTGCTGTCTTCAGTTAACAAAAGAAAACATCTCCAGTTCACACAAGGATTGGACAGTCGATAGTTGGAAACAAATTATGTGGTCCGATAAATCACGTTTTGAGTTGCACCATGCCGATGGCCAAGTGAGAATTTGGCGGACACAGCACGAAAGCATGAACCCCCAAATGCATTGCTACAACCCTTCAAGCTGGTGGAGGCAACGTTATGGTTTGAGGAATGTTTTCCTGGCCTGCTTTGGGCCCTTTAATTTGTGCTGATCAACGTCTAACTGGCACATCTTATCTAAACATCGTTGCGGACCAAGTGCATCCTGTTTTGTGGATGGTTTATCCCAATGGCGATGGCTACTTTCAACAAGATAATGTGTCCTGCCATAGTGCTCGTATTGTAAAGGATTGGTTTCAGGAACATGTCGGTGAGTTTACTTTGCTTAGGTGGCTCCTATAATCTCCAGATCTCAACCCCAATGAGAATTTGTGGGATGAAGTTGAACAAGCCATCAGACAGCTTGATTCCCAATCCTGCAATCTCACACTCCTGGAAAGTGCTATTCATCAAGCATGGTCTCAGATTCCACAAACCACCTATCAACATCTCGTGGAGTCCATGCCACGAAGAATCGACGCAGTATTAAAAGCAAAAGGTGGCCCAACGAAGTACTGATGGGGTGGTCATAATAAAGTGGCCACTCAGAGTATAAATGCTTGGAAACATTTATTTTACTAAAGTAATACTTTCAAACGTCTCATGCCGGACGTCATTGAACGCACGATTTTGACTGGCCAGGCACCAGGGCAAGATGTGTTCATTCCCCGAATACCCATTATTCCGACTGATGTGTCCTGTACGCCAGTGTTTCGCTATGAGCATCAAAAAGGCTGAAGGACGGTCGCTCAAAGTTGTTGGCCTAAATTTGCAAAAGCACTCACTAGCACTTATAATGTTTGTGATTAATTCACTAAGCCACTGGGGCAGTAAAGAAAGAAAGAAAAGATGAAAAGAGATATTCGGAATTCATGCGGCAATCCGGATTTTGTGTTTATGATATTTCGGATATTTTGAAATCCGAAATCCGGATTTTTAAAATATCCGGTTTTTGACAGCACTAGCCGGAAATCCGAATATCCGGATTTTGAAGTTCGGATAACCGAAATTCGAATTTCAAATCCAGATTTTGGATTTCTTGCGGCAATCCGGATTTCGGATATTTTGAAATCCGAAATTCGGATTTCAAAATATTCAGTTTTTGTCAGTACTAGTTTTTACCCAGTGGCATCATGTTCATGTCAGGAGGACTAGCTCTTCCCTATCATGGCTTGAGGCATTGAGCACGAAATAAAGAAATATAAAGGACTAGAAGTAAGCGCTTATCTTCTGTGACGGGTTTATGTTCGGTCCTGCAGACGTACTATACTGAGCAAATTAATTTGGACAAAGTAAAAAATCACTCTTTTTTCCAAAACTATGGCTTTATATCATTCTATGCCTTGATATACACTGATAAATACCTGTATTAGTATGAAGTATGTCCTCCTTTAGCAGAAATGACCTCTTGAATTCGTTTTGGCATTGACTCCACTAATTGAGTGCACTTATTTTTGACTTCATAATTGTGGAACCACAGTTTTATAGCATTCGTTATCATGCGGGGGTTTTTTTGGTTGTACAGTCCATTTTACCGAAACGTCTCTTCAACATATTCCACAAGTTTTCTATGGGATTTAAGTCTGGTGAATTTCCAGGCCAATCAAGCAAATGAATTTGATTTTCCAGCATGAAATTCTTGACCAATTTCGAATTGTGTCATAGAGCCAAGTTATGTTGAAATGTCCCGTCAAAAGTTTGCAAGAATGGAACAATCCTACGTTGTAATATTTCTACGTACTTGGCTGAATTCATCATACCTTGAACAGGAACTAAGCTTCCAGTGCCATTTGATGGGAAAAAGCCCCAAAACATCTGTTTCAGAGGGTGTTTTACAGTTTCTTTGACATGCTCAGATCTTAAGGGTTCAGAGTTGCTTCGTAACCCTGCACAAATAAATGAGTTTCATCACTAGAAATTTCCTTTTTTCAGTCGTCAGCAGTCCATGATTTATATTTTTTGGCCCATGCTAAACGTGTTATCTTAATTTTCGCATTCAAATATTGTTTTTTCGTTGTTCTTCTTGCCTTCCGGCCAACTTCCAGAAGCCTACGGCGTACAGTTGAAGCACAAACATCACAACCACTAGCCAATAAATCTCTTTGAAGGTCGGTGCTTGGTTTTTTTTTAGATTCATCTTACTAATTCTGATTAGATATTTATCGGTTCGTGGAGTTGTTTTTCGTTTTCTTCCAAATTTACCTCTCCCTTTTGGAGACGATGATCCAGATGCATTGTATCGCGTAAGCAGTCTTGATACACTTGATTTGCCTACACCAACTGCAGAAGCGATATCTCTCTCTGTCATAGAAGTGTGATTCTTCAGAGCAATTATTTTTGCACGCTTCCTTGGGGAAAAATACATTTTTCAATACACGAAAGCAACACGTACTCACAGAGAGCAAAAACTAACATCCACCTGTCACACACGAAAGCTCACAACTGAAGCTGAAGTGCCTGTTTAAAACCGGTCAAACCACATTCTTACTATCAAGTTCTAACAGTTACACCACCTCACAGCTGATAAAACCGTTTTACGTGGGTTTTCGACATCAACTGACGATCACATTACAAATCTGAGAATAAAATAGCTTGTCCCAATTAATTTGCATGGTATATAGTAAGAGGGGAGGAAAGAATTGTTTTGCCGCAACTTTCATAAAACCCCGCCGTTATAAGAAAATTTCTTTTCGAGCAGCCCAGAAAAATTTTGATCCCCATTTCGTTCAGATATATGGGTCGCTTAAAGGGTCACATGCGCTGGTTCGAGGCCCATGCTCCATGGCGACTAGACAGAAACCTACGCTTCTAGACAAGGGGGCAGAATATTTTTTTTTCATTTATAAATGTATGCTAAAGAACCATCTCCTTTTTCCAGAATTTCACTGCGATACATAGCTCGTGATGTGCTTTGAACTTCTACTAAAGTCAAATAGAAGTCATCGCTCTTTCTACGTTTATAAGTGAGTCTAGGAAAATTTCTCATCGGCCACCACCAGGAATCGACCCAAAGTCTTCCAGTTACGCGCCCGACATGCTTCCACTGTACCACAGCGGCCTCGAAATTCTCCAGAGTCACATACGACAAACTGCCAAACCACCTGGCAGGTTGCTGGTTAAACCACTTCGTAGGTGGTTTGGCAGTTTGTCGTATGTGAGTCTGGAGAATTTCGAGGCAACAGTGGAAGCATGTCCGGCACGTAACTAGAAGACACTGGGTTCGATTCTCGGTGGCGCCCGATGAGAATTTTTCCGTGACTCACTTGTAAACGTGGAAAGAGCGATGACTTCTATTTGATGTTCCTAATCCACGTCAACTGTGTATTTATTTTATTAAAGTACAACACTATGAAAAGGTGAGTAATACTTCTTCTTGCAACCGAAAATATTGAGCATATCATCCGATAAGATTTCATACATGCAACTTTATTTTGAACCATTAGCTATAAATAAATAAAAGCGAGAGCAGAGACATAAAATGTCGCACACCTTCATTTATTTATTTTTTGATGATAACTTGAAAAATTTTACGCTAGATCCATATATCTCTAACCAAAAGGATTTCCTGTGCATGTGCATGCACATAACAATTCATATACACTACATTGACAAAGGTCATCGGACGCCTAGAAGAGAAACACAACATAGCATTTATTGACATACATTAGTACGGTGTCGGGCCACCTTTGGCCTTAATGCATGCACTGACCCTTCGAGGCATGCTTTCGACAAGGTTTTGGAACACAGCGATAGGTATCCGCTTCAATTCAGTACATAATGTTGCGCTAACTGTTGCTTAATAGTAGACTTGGTTCCAAACTTTTTATGCGGTGTTCTAATTCATCCCATAAGTGATCTATGGGATTAAGATTAGGGCTCTGTGCTGGGCAGTCCACACACGATACGGAATTACCGTCAAACCACGCCGTAACAGTCCTTGCTTTATGGCTCGGTGCTATATCATGCTGGTACCAATAAGGCTCGGTTCCATAGTATTGCCACAGAATTGGTAGGGCATAATTGTCCACAATATGGAGGCAGACGTGCTAGTTAACAGGTTTGTCCACGATAACCAATGGGCCTGGACCATACCACGAAAAACACCCTCACGCGAGTACAGTGGCAGCTCCAAACTAGACCGTAGGAACAGTACACTGAGGTAAATAGCGTTCCGCCGGCTGCCGCCATACCAACACACGGCCATCAGACTGATGGATCGTGTATCTGGATTCATCAGTCCATAGGACCCGTTTCCATTGATCGATGGTTCACGATAAATGTTCTCTACACCATGCTAAACGATGAGTAGCATTCCGAGTGGAGATGAAAGGCTTATGAGCAGCCGCGCGACCACGGTAACGCATGGAATGAAGTTCTCTGCGAACGGTACGTGTACATTACGTGGTTCCAGCATTTTTACTCACCTGTACACTGAGGTCTTGTGCAGTACTCCGTAGATTGGCTATTACGACTCTCTTGACACTTCGACGTCGTCTATCACTGATTTTCTTTAATATACCGGTATCTTTTGAGGCTTCAGGCACACCATGTGCCTTCCACTTACTCAGTACAATCAAAACAGTTGACCCTGGTATTTTTAAACGCGTCTCTATTTCTCTTATGGACAACCCACTAATATAACACCCAACAGTCTTTCCTTTCTCAAAGGCAAGTCTCCCCCGCCGCGACATTTTCACTCAACCTCACTGTATGATATGATCGCGGTCAGCTGCAGGCTTGTTTTTATACCGTTTGCAGCTGTACCGCGCATCTTAACAACGCAGCGGATCAGTTCATTTACTTTTGAAAGGGTGTCCGCTGACTTTTGTCAATATAGTGTATATGAATATACTCGTATAAAAGTCGTAAGTAAGTACCTGAACCAAATTTTCCAGTTTTTCCAAATGTACATGTACTGGAGAAGATGCAAGGGAGCACATTAGGTAAAGTTTCAAGTATTGCTGAATTCCTGTATTTGAAAAGCTTTACACTTGAAACAGATATTTCAGTTTTCCTAAATTATTAAATAAAATTTCATAATTCCTAAATGTATGAAAACCGGGAAACACATTTAATTTTCCTACATATATGAACTTAAAAAAATCTGCAAGTAAATACCTGAACTAAATTTTCCCGTTTTTATAAAGGTACGTGCATTTAAAAGGCTGCAAGGAAGCACCTGGGAAGCACCTGAAACAGATTTTCCAGTTCCCATAAGTATGTATTTATTTAAAAAAACAACAGATGAGATTTTTCAGTTTTCCGAAACGCTCATGTATTTAAAAAGTCGTCACGGGAGTATTTTCCTGTTTCTTTAAATACACTGTATTAACAAAAGTCACCGGACACCTAGAAGAGAAACACAACATAGTATTTATTGACATACATTAGTACGGTTTCGGTCCACCTTTGGCCATAATGCATGCATTGACCTTTCGAGACATGCTTTGGACAAGGTTTTGGAACACAGCGATAAGTATGCCCTGTCATTCAGTACATAGTCCTGCCGCTAACTGTTGCTTAGTAGTAGGCCTCGATTGCAAACTTCTTACGCGGCGCTCTAACTCATCCCATAGGTGCTCTATGGGATTAAGATCAGAGCTCTATGCTGGCCAGTCCACACACGATACGGATTTATCTTCAAACCACGCCGTAACAGTCCTTGCTCTATGGCTCGGTGCATTAATTGCTGGTGACAACAAGGCTCGGTTCCATAGTATTGCCGCCGCCCCGGTGGCGCAGTGGTCTATGGCGCTGGCCTCTGATCATTCGTCCGTAAGGGGTCCGGGTTCGAATCCCGGTCGGGCATGGATGTTGTGTTTGTCTTACGGCACTGGCTCTCTCCTTTCCCTGGAACCAGTGACCCTAAATTAGGGACGGGCGACTGCTTATAGCCCATTGAGTTGCTCACGGTGGTCGTTAAACCTCCAATCACACACAAATAGTATTGCCACAGAGTTGATAGGGCATAATTGTCCAGAATATCGTGGTAGACGTGCTGGTTAACAGGTTTGTCCACGATAACCAATGGGCCGGGACCATACTACGAAAAACACCTCCACACGAGTACACTGGCCGCTCCAAACTTGACCGTAGGGACAGTACACTGTGGTAAATAGAGTTCCCCCGGCTGCCGCCATACCCACACACGGCCATCAGACTAATGGATCGTGCATCTGGATACATCAGTCCATAGGACCCGTTTCTATTGATCTATGGTCCACGATAAATGTTCGTTACACCATTCTAAACGACGAATAATATTCCAAGTGGAGATGAAAGGCTTATGAGAAGCCGCACGACCACGATAACCCATGGAATAATGTTCTCTGCGAATGGTACGTGTACATACCGAGGTTCCAGCATTTTTACTCACCTGTGCACTGAGGGCTTGTGCAGTACTCCGTAGATTAGCTATTACGACTCTCCTGACTCTTCGACGCCCTCTGTCACTGATTTTCTTTGGTATGCGGGTACGTTTTGCTACTTCAGTCCCGCCATGTGTCTTACACTTATTCAGTACATCCAAACCAGTTGAGTTGGGTATGTTTAAACCCTTCTCGGTTTCTCTTATGGACAACCCATTAATATAATACCCAACAATATTTCCTTTCTCAAAGTCAGTTCTCTCCTGCTGCGACATTTTCAGTCAACCTCACAGTGCGATATGATCGCGGTCCATGCAGGTTTATTTTCATACCATTTGCAGCTGTACCTTGCATCTTAACAACGCAGCGTATCCATTCATTTGTTTTTAAAGTGATGTCCGGTGACTTTTGTCAATATAGTGTATGTTAATTGACTTAGTTCGGACTTGGTCTCACCAAAAATGTTTAGCTGTTGCTGCAATAAAAAAACAAAACTCAAATCTTTAGTTTTTGCTCAATTCTCTCATTTCATTCCCTATTAACAGATCTTCGAAGCAGAAGGCGATTAATTATGCCGGGAACAGCCACTTGCAACGAGTTAGCGATACGAGACCGCAAGAGTTTTAAATACTGGAAAACGGCGTGGGTCATACAATAGCAAGGGATAGATTAGTTTAGCTCTTACAAGACTTCAAGAAAATTCAAAGAACTAACGTTACCCACGAGAAGTCATTAAGAGAACAGATGAACGAAAGAAACATTATTCAACTTAATTGGAAAAGTACATCCTAAAATTCGTGGAATTTCCTTATGAATCAAAGGAAACCACAATAATAGTGTTACTAAGAAAGGAAGTTGGTATTTTGTTACAGAGTTTTCTTGACTACTTTGTATAGTTCCACATGTGTAACATATTTTTATTTCTGCAGTAATAAATAGACTCGTTACCCTAAACACTTTACAGTTTAAAGTTAACCACGTTTTTTACATTCTTTAAAAATATTTTAAAGAAGTGTAGAAGATAACACGAATAGAGTGAATGGATAGATTTCAGGAAGTTAGAGCGAGACGTCTGTACAGTAATTTTCAGCTGAAGCTTCACATCGACATACGTGTGTGGCACGTGAAAATAAACTCTATTTTGATATAAGGATTTACAGGACTTTTTTAAAAGAATGTACTAGAGTATACCCAACGCGCCGTATTCAAATCACAGGGCCGACGTCACCCGCGATGTGAGGTGTAGAAAGGGGGTTTAGTACGATGTCGCCTATAACATACCAGTGCCACAGTCACATGTGAAGCAGCCGTTGCGCAGAAATTGTCAACAATATCAGATGTAACCTCAAAGGAGGCGGGATTTTTGGTACGCGTCTTGCAAAGGATTCAGATACTAACACGGCTGAAAGAGTAGGTGTAACACGAGAAACTTTATCGAAGATTATGACTGCCTGTCAAAATTATGACTAAGATTATGACTATCTGTCAAAACGGGCACGGCGTTGCTTCCATACGTGTAGACTGTGGATGCCAAAAGAAGATGTCAGATAGGAATAGGAGAGCTTTGGCATGAATTGTACAACAGAGGCACAAGACCATGGCGCTACAAATAGCAAAAAATTGACCAGTCGAAATTATTCCGTTTTCGTCATAATAGTTCATCAGGAACAACATCGTGCCGGTATTTATTGCCGTGCTGCAATACAAAAATCTCTGATTACCCGAATTAGTGCCATAAGACCAGTAAAGGGGTGCAAACCACATAAAAACTGGGACGCTAAAGATTGGCAACGTGTCATCTAGTCTGATGAATCGTTCTTCACATGTTTCTCACCGCTGGTATAGTGTACGTTTGGGGAAAACCTGCAGAAGCATATACCACCGACTGTTTGGTTCCTACTTCCAGGCATGGAGGTGCACTGAGAAAAAAAGTTTGTTTGAAACAACAAAATAGTTTTGTTGAGCTGTTTTGTCGATTTATTTTGTTGCTTTAGCCCAACTCCATCGGAATTGTTTTGTTGGCAACACAAAATTATTTCGTTGGCTATATTTTGTTAATTCAACTAAACTTTTAATCATGATAACAATACATTTTGTTGAATTAACAATAATTTTCAGCAAAATAAATTTGTAAATTCAACAAACATTTTTGTTGACTGTATATCGACAAAATGTTTTGGTTGTTTCAACAAAATTTTTTTGCTGAATTAACAAAATGTTTTTCTCAGTGCGGATCGCTGATGCTGTGTTGTGCAATACCATTGTATTCCTTAGGGCCATCGGTAATACTGCAGGGTTTTATTACATCTGCAATATGCGCGAATCCATTCCAGAAAACTATTCTATTACTCTTAATATTGTAGGCATTTTTCCCTAATGACCGTCCCTGGCTTCAAGGAGATAGTGCATCCGCGCGTTGCCCTAATGACCGTCCCTGGATTCACGGAGATAGTGCATCCGCGCGTTGCCCTAATGACCGTCCCTGGCTTCAAGGAGATAGTGCATCCGCGCGTTACCCTAATGACCCTTCCTGGCTTCAAGGAGATAGTGCATCCGCGCGTTGCCCTAATGACCGTCCCTGGCTTCAAGGAGATAGTGCATCCGTGCGTTACCCTAATGACCCTTCCTGGCTTCAAGGAGATAGTGCATCCGTCCGTTGCCCTAATGACCGTCCCGGTGTTCAAGAAGATAGTGCATCCGTGCGTTACCCTAATGACCCTTCCTGGCTTCAAGGAGATAGTGCATCCGTCCGTTGCCCTAATGACCGTCCCTGTGTTCAAGAAGATAGTGCATCCGTGCGTTACCCTAATGACCCTTCTTGGCTTCTAAAGGAGATAGTGCATCCGCGCGTTGCCCTAATGACCGTCCCTGGTTTCAAGGATGTAGTGCATCCGTGCGTTGTGATATAATGCCTCCGTGCGGTGCCCTAATGATAGTCTGTGGCTTCAAGGAGATAGTACATCCGTGCGTTGTGCGAAACGTGTCAAGTTTTGGTTTGCAGAGCATGAGTATGAGGCATAGCAGCTGCTCCACCTCAATTTTACTGAACATTTATGGGGCATCTAGACCGAAAAGACAGATCACAGTTTCTGCCTCCATCATCATTGGCACAGTTGGAATTTATTTTACAAGAAGAATGGACCCAAATTCCATTATCGTTTGTGTATGACTTGTACAAGTTTATTTCCAGTCGAATAGCTTCTGTTCTGAAAGTCCTGAAAAAACCGTTGAAAAAACCCTTGAAAAAAACCTAAAATTTTGAAATAAAAAACCTGTATAGCATAATATTAATATCTTTAATCTACTATGAAATATTTGTTATTATTGGATTGTGTATAAACTTTGGGAGGCAAAGTCAGAAGATGCACAAACACTTCAATGCCACATTGCAAAATGTCTTTCAATCATTGAACTGGTAAAACAAGGGAATAAAGATTAATGGAGATTATTTAACACACCTTCGTTTTGCTGATGACCAAATCATTTTTGCAACTACTCCTCCAGAGCTCCAGAGTATGATCCTGAAACTTGCAGACAACAGTAAAGAAATGAGATAGAAAATGAACTTTCTGAAGATAAAACTGATGTACAAAGGTTTTTCAAGAAATGGACATTTTGCGATTGATGGGAGAAAGCTCGAGGTAACATGTACCTACATTTAGCTTGGACAACAGATATCAAGCGAGGGGCACATTGATGAGGAAATTAATCGGCATAAAAACTTTGGCTGGATAGCTTTTGGAAGAAACAGTACAATTTTGAAGAACAATATGCCATTATGTCTTAAAAGAAAATGTTTAATCAAAGCTTCCTTCCAGTGCTTACATACTTAGCAGAGACATGGACTTTAACTAAAAAAGACGTACAAAGGCAGCAGAGAACTGAAAGCAGCATGTGGAGATGCATGCTTTGTGTAACCATAAAAGATAAGAAGAGGAACTCGTAGATGAGAAAAATGACAAGAGTGGAAGCCATCATGATCAGCGTAAAATCCCTGGACATGTTGCTAGAAGAACGGACCACCGATGGACAACAAAAACTGGATTCCAAGGAACAGAAAAAGGCCCACATGGGAGATGGATGGATGAAATTCGAAAGCACGCCGGAGTAACATGAAGGAGACAGGCTCAATACATACAGTTGTGGAAGAAACTTGGAAAAATCTTGCTGTGGATTGATAATGATTGAAAATGATGATGATATTTAACTTTACGTTAAGTTTTCCACTTAATTAAACTTGAAAATATTTAAAGCTTAGCTTGTAGATTTAGCAAATTAATTTCACTTGGATATCTGGATGTAGATGAAAATCCTAAATTAGTCACATATAAATCACTTCAAATAACAGCCAGCGTTCAATGATAACAAAGTCTTCTAACCGATATCCAAACCACTTTATTTATTCGATAATCAAGCACGTCCAAAATCTACAATCAGTAGGTCTGCTACAAACGCCAAATTGACTTAAATCAACGATGTTTCACACTTCTCACTCTTTGAACATAATCTGTCCACTCAATACAAGAATCGCTCATATTAAGATTACGCATCGAAATCATTCGACTCTCCCAATACAAAACCATTCTTACAAGATTCGGTTGCTATCTGCTTGTCTCAACATTTCCAATTCATGAATCTCTCAACTAACATTGAACCCCGAGCTCTTGTCTCAGACGTTTTTATCTAGATTGCTTGCCCTTTGACCCGCTATCAGGATTGCCAACTTCAAATACATCAGGAGAAGTTTGTGGCGTTAAGTTTAGAAAATATTTAAAGAGAAGAAACCAAATTAACATAAAAACATAGGATTCGAATGGAAGGTTAAATTAGAAGTGTGCGTCACATATAAAAAATAAAAAAACCCACCGGAACTCCAACGGAAGGTTAAATTAGAGGTGTGCGTAACATAAAAAAATTAAAAAACAACAACATAGGAACTCAAACGGAAGAATAATTAGAGGTGTGAGTCACATAAAAAAAAATAAAAAAAAACATAGGAACACAAACGGAAGGTTAAATTACAGGTGTGCGTCACAAAAAAAAATTAAAAAAAAACATAGGAACTCAAACGGAAGGTTAAATTAGAGGTGTGCGTAACATAAAAAAATTAAAAAACAACAACATAGGAACTCAAACGGAAGATTGCTGCACCGTGGCGCAGTGGTCTAGGCGATGGCCTATGATCATTCGTCCGAACGGGGGCCGGGTTCAAATCCCGGTGAGGCATGGATGTTGTGTTTGTCTTGTGGCACTGGCTCTCTCCCTTCCCTGGAACCAGTGACCCCAAATTAGGGACGGGCGACTGCTTATGGCCCATTGAGTTGCTCAAGGTGGTCGTTAAACCTGCAATCAAAAAAAAAAAAAACGGAAGATTAACTAGAGGTGTGAGTCACATAAAAAAAAATAAAAAAAAACGTAGAAACTCAAACGGAAGGTTAAATTAGAGGTGTGTGTCACCCAAAAATTATGTGAACTGTTCAACATGGATAAAAAATAACACCTCAAAAGTGTCCAAATGTTTAAAATTATGATACACGCAGGTGCATAAATTAAGAAAACCCCAGGTTTTAGCGGTTTTTTATTTAACAAAGAAGGCATTTTTAGTAACAATTAGCCTAGTATAACGAAGTTAATTTCTCCGTAATTTTTAGTCCACGCCGGGAATAGAACCAGGGTCCACTTATTCCGGAACAAGTTGCTCTACCAACTGAGCTACGCAGACGTTCATTCTTGCTGCTATCTGCCTTCATGTCGTGTGCGTCCTGCGGGGCAGGCACGTCACTCCCCCCCCCGAAAGAGGGCCGGAGGCATGGTCCACGGGTCAGCCGTGACCACGAATCGTTGCAGGCAGCCATCCGCTGTAGAACATGCCCTTGAGAACTCCCAGTCAATCTGATGTGTGAGATGCAACGTCACACACATTTATTTTTCGAAGCGCTGAAGAAGGTATTCTCTGATTTTTGCGTATCTCGCGGTGTGGAAAAAACATCACACCATTGCGAGATCTTGAACGGCCGGGTCATCCGGGAAGTTCGGGCGTCATTATAACGAAATAAATTTCTCCGTCATTATTGGTCCACGCCGGGAATCGAACCCGAGTCCACTTATTCTGGAACATGTCGCTCTAGCAACTGAGCTACGCAGATGTTCGTTCTTGCTGCTATCTGCCGTTATGCCGTGTGCGTCCTGCTGGGCAGGCACGTCACACTAGATACACGAAACAGCCAAACATTATGACAACCTCTCTAATATGATGTCGGTCCTCTATGTGCCTCCAAATCAGCTCTTACGCTGCGAGGCATGGGCTCTACGAGACATCTAAAGTTGTCCTGTGGTACTAACACGTTACCAGCAGATCCTTGAATTCTTGTAAGTCACGTGGTTGAGTCGAAGCAGACCGGATTCGCTGTTCCAAAACAAACCACAAATGCTCGATTGGATTGATGTCTGGGGAATTGACAGGCCACAGCAACACGTGGAAATATGTTTCATATTTCGCTTACCGTTGTCGAATAATCTGGGCAGTGTGGCATGTATCCTTCTGAAAAACAAAGCACTACCACCGTGAGCATACTTCTGCCATGAAAGGATGTACCTGTTCAACAATGATGTTTAGGTAGGTGGTAGACATCATAGTTTCCTGCACGTGAATGACTGGATGCAGGGTTTTCCCAGCAGAATATTGCCCAAAGCATTTCACTTCCTCCGCCGGCAGTTTTCGTCGCACGGTGCATTCTAGTGCTAGCACTTCTCCTGGTAACAGAGGCAAACGTACCCGTGTCGTCCAAATGGTGCAACAGGAAAAGAGATTCATCGGACTAGATGACCCTCTTCCAATCATTCAAGATTCAGTTCTCGCTGCTCGCGTGCCCATTATAGGCTCTTTTGAAGGGGAATCGAGGTTAGCATGGGCGCTCCTAGCGGCCTGCGGCTATATAACCCCATTTTCAGCAGAGTTCGATGTACTGCGTGTTGTGACACATTACTCCCGTCACAGCCGGTATATTATTACCCACTAGTTTCACCACAGTATCCATTAGGTCGGCTCGTTCCTTACCGTATAGCCTTCGCTCACCTCTAGCCTCAATGAGCTGTGGACGGCCCACACCTTTGCCGAAATTTTGTGGTTTCTACCATCTTGGGCTACCCTTTGAAGGTACTAATCACGGCGGATCATAAACACCCCACAAGCCTTGCCGTCTCGGAAATCGTCTGACCCAGTCGGCTCGCTATTACTATTTGGCCTTTGTCAAACCCTCTTACGTCCTCCGTGCTTCCTATCTGAAGAACAACAATTACACTGATTAATAGAGCTCGGTACCTGATGTTATTCATGCCGTTTCATGGCCTTCACGCGCGCTCTCGTTTATCTGCATTGCCTGAATTTGCATACTGAAACTATTTGGCTTTTGTATACGTTGAAATCCAGCGAGTAGTGAGATCGTGTTCAAAGGTGCTGATGTCCTTAATTTATGCATTCAGCACGGAATGCATAAATTAAGAACAACTTTAACAGGAGCTGTGCAGGCTCCTTCCTGGCTTTCCTTCGTGACTAGCAGACATAGCGATTGCTGTTGGTCGCAATTTTTGTTCCAAATACACTCATCGTCAAAACAATAGTTGCACCCAGAAGGACGCGTCGGATTACAATGCTGTTCGGGAGGAAGGTAAAGGTTACCAAGAACAATACATCGTTAAACATTGAGACTGATATGGGCAATATCAATGGAGCTACACGCCAATTAGTAGTGTCTCTCAGTATGGCGTCGGGCAGCCATGTTTGCTCACACAGCATGCGAGACGTCTCGGCATGGGGTTGTACAATGAGCAGTGTCTCTCAGTATGGCGTGGGGCCGCCATGTTTACTCACACAGCATGCCAGACGTCTCGGCATGGGGTTGTAGAATGAGTAGTGTCTCTCAGCATGGCGTCGGGCCGCCATGTTTGCTCACACAGCATGCCAGACGTCTCGGCATGGGGTTGTACAATGAGTAGTGTCTCTCCGTATGGCGTCGGGCCGCCATGTTTGCTCACACAACACGCCAGACGTCTCGGCATGGGGTTGTACAATGAGTAGTGTCTCTCAGTATGGCGTGGGGCCGCCATGTTTACTCACACAGCATGCCAGACGTCTCGGCATGGGGTTGTAGAATGAGTAGTGTCTCTCAGCATGGCGTCGGGCCGCCATGTTTGCTCACACAGCATGCCAGACGTCTCGGCATGGGGTTGTACAATGAGTAGTGTCTCTCCGTATGGCGTCGGGCCGCCATGTTTGCTCACACAGCATGCCAGACGTCTCGGCATGGCGTTGTACAGGTTCCTGATTGTGTCCTGAGATTAGCCATCCCATGTAGCTTGAATCTTCTCACGCAGTTCCTGCAGATTGCGTGGTAAGGGTGGAGTGTGGATAGCGCGTCCAATAGCATCCCACACAGTTTCAATCCGCGATAGGTCTAGAGTTGCGGCTGGTCATGGCAGAGTGTCAGTGCCTTGAAGGCAAGCTCTCTAGACAGTAGTAGTATGCAGGCGAGCGTTGTGCAGTTGTAAAATCGCACCAGAGTGAGCGTTCAGAAAAGGTAGGGCCACTGGTTGCAGGACCTCATTAACGTAACGTTGAGCTGTCAAAGTGCTTGTAATGAACACCAAAGTTGATCTGGCATCGTAGGCAATTGCACCCCACACCATGACACCAGGCCTTCTGGACATGTGACGCTCCACGATAGCAAACGGTTTACCTTGGCTTTGACCACACTGCCTCCACCCACGGATTCGGTGGTCATTTCCTTCAAGACAAAAGCGGGACTCAAAACTGAATATCACCCGCTGCCATTCTGGGTGGCTCCATGTCAGTCTGGCACGACACCATTGTAGTATTTGGCAACAATGCAGTGGTGTTAACGGCAGTCGTCGAAACGGTCTGTGTACGTGTAGTCCTACATCGTGTAACCGTCTTCCAATGGTGCTGGCACTAATCGGACGACGCATGGAGGGTACCATTGCTCCCTGAATATTCGCAATCGTGGCTTTTGGGTCACTCAGCGCATGTTGGACAACCCGTAGGACCTCTCTCTCCGTGGTTCGTCTAGGTCTCCCAGACCCTTCCTGTTGCCGCTGTGTGCCTTGTTCTATCCACTGCCGTCAATAGCGTGCTATGTTGATATCCGCACGATCGGCATGGCTCGCAATATGGCAATAATACCATGCCGTTACCTGGAGCCCGACGACGCGGCACCTCTTGTACTCCTCCAACTGCTCGAATTACTTCCGAACTTTTCTCGGAGGCATACTTCACTTGCAATGGATACAACCAACACAACAGCACGAGTCAGCATGGCAAGCACGCGCAACGAGACGAACTTACGGACCAACAGGTGCAGAGATATAGCGTCCACATGGAAATGAACCGACGTAGAGATAATATAACCATGTACTTTCTTTTTTCCAGAAGTCATGCAAAAAAATCAGGAAAGTTTGATGATGAAAGGACCAGTACCTGTTGCGCAAAAATTGTCCACACACCTTTACATTCAGGTTTACATTCAAACAAATACAAAAGGGCTGGAGCATTAATAGCTATTCAAAATTTAAATCAAAATAATATTTCGTATATATCGGATGTACAAACGCTAAGATGCAGGTAAATAAAATTTTGTTTTAGAAAGCTTATCCCTCGGTAAAGTATCATACAAATATGCGTATTTAAACTTGTAAAAGAGCAGTTTGTTTTCTTCCGGCAAGTCTAGTTACTGTTCTTATCTTTGACGTCATTCGGGTAAAAATTCGATAGCACAAATATCACTTCAGTAGCAAACAACAAAATCAAGTACCCGACCCTTCGTTCGAAAGAAACCAATCTTCTCCCTCAATGGCACGTAAGATAAACGTTTTGAAGAGCGACTGAGACAAATATGGCCCGAGTTTGTTTGAGCATAATAAAAACCTGCAATTTGAAGTTCGAGTTGGCATACACCCGGCGTTTTTCCATTATTATTAAACAGCATAAACGAAACTCTCCTGCAAGCTAGAAAATCAGGTGAGCAGTGGTAAAGATTCATGGAAAATTCTCGTTTACTGCAGCACGAGACTTATACAGAATATTTTCTGACTGGTGAAAAGTCAAACGCTGACTGTCGTTTTTTTTTAGCACGCCCTTTTGGATAAAAAGTGCAGGACCATATAATCGCTACATCCCTCTGTCTGTAATACCATATCTCCGTACTTATTATTCCAATATGAAAACTTTTTTTGCATTGGTAAGCTTCACTTGTGAGAACAATCTTCGCATTTTGTTCTATTACGTAAGCATAACTTCGCAGCAAGAAAACGCCACTCCAGATGCTATTGAATTCAAAATATATTATTTTGTTTCGGAAAATTTGATTTAAAAATTCATTTTATCTTTGATATCATTTAGTGCGTAGACAAAAAGCTACTGAATTCAAGAAGCATTTTATTTCATAGTATTGCTCCTAATCATCAGAATAAATAGAAATGAAGAAAATTTCGTGCTGCAGTTGAAGTTAAATGATAATTGCCGTCTCAGCACGATCTTGAGGTATAAAGTATTTAATATAAAAACTTTAGATAAAATCATATGTACAGATTAAAAACTCATAAGATCTTTCAGATCCGCATTGGACACTTTCTCAGATGTGATTAGTAGCATGTGAATGTTGTGGTTAAATACACTTGGTATGGATATGACGCGTGCATGCATAATACAGACATGCGCATATAGGTGATATTATAATGAGATAACAAGCAAATGTAAACAATAGTCTTAAAGTCAATTACTCATGATTCTGCTTTGAACAGTTCTTTCTAGGGGTTTGGAATAATGCAAGGAAGGTCGTCATTACAGCATAATGGTTGGTGATGAAAAATTTGCAAATTATCTGTAAATAATGTTAAATTTCGTGACAATGGAGTGGTTAATATAGTTGTCTCATCCCATTGAGGCTGATATGCACCTTCACGAACTAGGCGCGATAGGGTCGTACAGGTTGATCCAGTTTTAATACACTGCCGGACAATTGCTAAGGACGGGTGACAATAGCAACGATAGCAACCATAAAATGGAAGGCAGGAAAATGTGGAAATTAGCATAAGTGCGGGATACAGTAAGACGTGTTGTGCGTATGCAAATTTTGGATTGCCGAACTTGTTCGTCACGTCATAGCGCTGATAAGAGATATAAAGGATTTGACGCGTATTGACCGTTGTTGTTCAAACGCAAAGTTGAAAGGGAAAGAATCAATTGACGAACTTGCAAGTTTCAGTATGTCTTCCCGATATCACCTAGATGATTTTACGCGTAGCCGTATTATTGGCAAGATTGAAGAAGGGCGAAAAATAACAGATGTTGCCAGGGAGTTCGACGTCAGCCACAGTGTTGTTTCAAGGCTTTGAAAATCATTTCAAACAAATGGAGAATGTAGCAAACGTCACGGGGAGGTCGTGTTCGCAGTACGACACCTGCAGAAGATCGGTACATAGTGCTATCAACAAAAAGACACCGGCGCAGCACAGCTAGTGAGGTAGCAAATCAGTTTATGGCTGCTACTGGCAAGCGGATCTCCCGAAAAACTGTCGCCAGACGTTTGCATGAAGGAGGACTATACGCCCGCCGTCATGTTGTGTGCATCCCATTGTCCAGACGTCACCGTACCGCCCGTTTGCAATGGTGACATCAACATCGGAATTGGACTGATAACGACTGGTCTGCTGTCCTCTTCTCAGATGAGAGTAGATACAGTCTATCATCTGATTGTCGACGACAACTGATCTGGCGTGATAGTGGTACTGCATATTGTCCAGCAAACATACAGGAAAGGGACTGATATCCGACATGTAGTGTCATGGTATGGGCTGGCATCATGATCAATGGTCGTACGTCCCTCTATGTGCTTCCAACTGGGACTATGACTGGCCAACGATACATTAATGATGTTCTGCTACCTCATGTTCGCATGTTCCGTGGTGCTGTCGGTGATAGATTCATTTTCATGGACGACAACGCAACATGTCATCGAACAGTCGCTGTCCAGGAGTGTCTTGAGGGTGAGGATATTCAACGCCTCGTATGGCCAGCACGTTCTCCAGATCTGAATCCCATTGAAAATGTGTGGGATGCTTTGGGGAGGAGTCTTGCTGGTCGCCAATGCCCTCCAATAAGCAAGGACACCCTCATCCGTGCACTGACAGAGGAATGGGATAAATTACCCCAACAGCTGCTTGATAATGTTGTGCAAAGATGACACGACGTGTGGAATCTTGCATCGCTCTCCATGGTGGCCATATCCCGTATTGACATCTTGCGCGGGAACGCCTGCGGACGGTAATTGCATTTTTTTCACGTTTACGTATTCTGCACAAAATGGCCTGTTTGTCCCTTGAACACGTTCCAAAGCCTTCTGGATTTCAGAGCACAATAAATTGTCTTTCTTGTAATGTCCTGGCATTCTGACATTATTTTATTTCACTTGGCATCCAACCACACTTACTTTTTTAGGCGCTATGTAGCCGTTTATGATCCGTCCTTAGCAATTGTCCAGCTGTGTATTACATTTGTGCTCCGATAAGCGAGTCCAATGAATAATTGACTTTAAGACTATTTACAATAGTATATCTATATTATTAATCCGAATTTCTTGGTGTAGAATACAAATCAAGGTTTCCAAGCTTTCGCACATCAACCAGATGGCTTTCTCAAGGAAGGTAGACAGCAAACTGTAAATTGAATAATAGAACGCTACAACAATTTGAACGCGGTGACTTGACTTGACATAAACGAGCAGACGCTAAGTAATTATTTTTTTATTCATCCAAAGACTCGAGGCATCATGCTCGTTAACACGCGGAATCATAGAAGAAAACGAAATGCATTCATTATTTGAAGAACTGGTTCCAAACTCGTGGCAACTCCAGCGAGAAGTTGTCTTGATTTACATGATTTACTGTTGATGATGATCTCTAAAGTTTCGCGAATGGCGGTAGATTTTGTGGTGGAGTAGGAGGCGAATTTCTTTACGTCATCCCACATAGGAGTAGCGAACTTGAGCTGGACCTCTCTGGATAGGGCTGTTGTTACTTTACAATTCTTTATGTCCCTTTTATGCTCGTTGATCCTAGTTCCAAGCGAACGCTTAGTCATTCCAATGTAGTATCGCTTGGAGCCGTCCGGATATTGTAAAGGGGTGGCATAAACACCTGCCTCATTAGAAAGCGGGGACTTTTCAGAGTTTCCCCCTGAAGCATGGCATATAAAGATGTCGGAGATCTGATGCCAACACCAAGTTTCATTTTCTTGAGCACGTTCTTGAGCTGATTGTTACCTCAATATAATATCACCTTTATGCGAATGTCTGTTCTAAGCATGCACACGTCATATCCATATCCAGTGTATTTAACCACAACATTCACATGCTACTAATCACATCTGAGGAAGTGTCCGATGCGAACCTGAAAGATCTTATGAGCTTTTAATCTGTATATATGATTTTAACTAAAGTTTTTATATTAAATACTTTATACCTCAAGATCGTGCTGAGACGGCAATTATCAGTTAACTAATCGAAATAATTTTTTCTCCTTCGAAAGCATTTACCACGAGCAACAGTTTGCTCATAGAGTTTCCCAATTCAAATAATATGCAGTTTTCCCACTAGAGAGCTTAAAAGTGCATTGCTTTTTATCCAATATCACTGCATATAAAAAAGCATCCAATTTGAAAATTTCTTTTTGGCGTCGGATAGAGACAATGATAAAAAGTACTTTGCATATAATTTCCGATTTTTCATGACATAGAAATTTGTTAAAAGGAATTACACCCCGAAATTTTTAGGGAATGTTTTCTGGCAGGTTGCTGTTTGCAGTGTAGTTCATGTTTCTGTCTGCAACATATTTGCAGTCGTATTAAAGCTTCGAAAATCTCGAGTGATTTTTTTTGACAAATACTATTTACTACGGGAAGCATTTTATCTATATTTACTGCTTAATATGAATCGCAGTTTTCCTTCTGGAAGGCATAAATATATATTCTAGGTTTTTTGATATCAAGTCCTTTAAATATCCAATTTGAAAAACAAATTCTTTTTACATCAGATACCATTTTCTGCTGGGAACATTTAATATATACTTCTGAATTTTTCATGATTAACAATTTTGTCAGTAGGTGGCGCGATGTGTATTTTTTGTTGGTAACTCCGTTTCTGAAATCCGATTGCGAAAAAATGCATTTGTACTCTGCCTTCGCTGTGGTACTGAATGCGAACATGTACATGTTAACTTTTACATGTTAACATGTATGCCGACATGTAAAAGTGTGCACTTTTTCTCGCCAGAGGGCGTTTATTTATGAACTTTTCCCTTGTTATCACGACATCTAAAAGCCGCATTTGAAAGTTTGTTTTCCCGTTGTACAGCTCCAACTGTTAAGAATATTTTGCACATATTTTCTAGTTATTCACAATTCACAGTTTTGCAGCCAGAGACGTCAATATTTTTACTTGTACTAGTATGTTCTCTTCTAGAATTTTTTTTTTGATTGGAGGATTAACGACCACCGTGAGCAACTCAATGGGCTATAAGCAGTCGCCCGTCCCTAATTTAGGGTCACTGGTTCCAGGGAAGGGAGAGAACCAGTGCCGTAAGACAAGTACAACATCCATGCCTCACAGGGATTCGAACCCGGACCCCGTTCAAACGAATGATCAGAGGCCATCGCTTAGACCACTGCGCCACCGGGGCGGCCTTCTGGAAATCCATTTGACAAAAACTTCTTTGGTCGCATACCCTAGTCCGTGACGAACATTTGTTTTGTATATTTACTTCCAAATAGCTAATCCTCCGAATGACGGACACTGATTCCTGTCAAATATTTTGCCACGAAGATTTTCTTCTTCGTCGTTCCGGTGGCGCAGCTTCTGATCATTCTAAGCGATGGCTTCTGATCACTCGTCCGAGTTGGGTCCGGGTTCGAATCCCGGTGAGCCATAGATGTTGTGTTTGTCTTACAGCGCTGGCTGTCTCCCTTTCCTGGAACCAGTGGCCCTAAATTAGGGACGGGCGACTGCATATAGCCCATTGAGTTGCTCACGGTGGTCGTTTAACCTCCAATAAAAAAAACAAAAAACAAATATTTCCTTCAGTTCCTTTGGACGAAAGCAGGATGACTTTCTGTCCTCAAGATCCCCATTAGAAATCTATTGGTCTGTGGTTTCAATAGCGCTAATCTTTTCTTAGAAGTGAATGAAACATCTCCTATTGATACTCACATTAATCGAAACGGCCGCGGAACACATATTTCCGTACACCAACAATCTACTCCAATAGGGTTCAGAGTAAGCGCGTATATTTGCCGCACCGGTGGCGCAGGCCTCTGATCATTCGTCCGTAAGGGGTCCGGGTTCGAATCCCGGTCAGGCATGGATGTTGTGTTTGTCTTACGGCACTGGCTCTCTCCCTTCCCTGGAACCAGTGACCCTAAATTAGGGACGGGCGACTGCTTATAGCCCATTAAGTTGCTCACGGTGGTAGTTAAACCTCCAATCAAAAAAAAAAAAAAAAATAAGCGCATATTTAGGATTTTTTTTGGGAAGAAGATTCCGGGAACACATAGAGAGAAAAAGAGCTATTTCTTCACACCTTTTAAGAGTTATTTAAAATTTTACAAAAGGCTTCTTGCTTTTAATAGTAACGAATCATTACGTATACATTTTGTGCACTGTTCACCTACTTACAGGTAATTCAATTAGTGCTAATTATTTTGTACAAGACTATTTTATACGAAAACATTCTTCCTTTCTGGCGATGTTATGTCTGTCGAACATACCATACACGCAGTTGTTTCAAGCGAAATTCAGAGATGAGGGAGGTGTCCTGCAAAGCGAATGATAAAGAACTACAGTAAGAAATTTTATAGGGGAAGTGTCAGCTGTTTTCTTTTTGTTTGTTTGGAGGTTTAACGACCACCGTGAGCAACTCAATGGGCTATAAGCAGTCGCCCGTCCCTAATTTAGGGTCACTGGTTCCAGGGAAGGGAGAGAGCCAGTGCTGTAAGACAAACACAACATCCATGCCTGACCGGGATTCGAACCCGGACCCCTTACGGACGAATGATTAGAGGCCAGCGCCTTAGACCACTGCGCCACCGGGGCGGCCTGTCAGGAGTTCACCGGACGTGGTGGAACCTTTGTTTCGTAATGCAGCCCCTCACCAAATATGTCTCGCCTCCCAATTCTCTATCTCCCCACAGAGATTACAGTTGGAAGTGTTATGGGAAAAGTGTCAGCTGTCTGGTGTTGGCCGGACGCTCTGAGCACAACAATTAGAGATTTTATGGGGGAAGTGTCAGCTGTGAGCTCGGCCGTCTACGTGAAGCACCAGGAATTTTGATTGGTCAGACCACGCAGTTTTTATTCCAATCATCCACAGTCCAAATTTAGTGATCTTAGGTCCATTTGATGCATTGTTGGCGGTGACGTGCAGTTAGCATGAGAACCCGGCTGGGTCTTCGACTACGCAGGACCATGCGCAGAAGGCTGCGATGAACTGTGTGCTGTGACACATTGCCCTGATCACCACCGTTGTAGCTGCGGGTGATTTGTCGCAATGTGGCCCTGCGGTTGCTGTGAACAATGCACGACACTCTACGCTTCCCTCCGGCATCAATGAGCTGCGGACGACACGCGGCTGGACGACGGTTAGTCTTTTAGCCATCTGTGCACCACTTTTCATAAGTAGTCACCACAATGGCACGTGAACAACCTACATGCCGCGCCGTTTGCGAGATCGTAAATCAAAAGCGCTGTGCCATCACAATTTGTCCTTTATCAAACTCCGATAAATCGGCAGCTTTTCTCATTCTGACTCCGAACAATCTATTTACCGAAAGCCGGTCCTCGGGCCTCGGGCTATATATATAAATATACACCGAAGAGCAGATGAATTATAGATACCGGTCTAGTAACGTGTAGCACCACTTTTCGCCCTGATGACGGCGGCGTTTCGTCTCGGCATGGACTCGACAAGACACCAGAAGCGTTGGAAAGCCATACGGATCCACGACCCCTGAACAAGCTCCCACAGTTCACGAAGATTTTATGGAGGGGGATAAGAGCCTCGAACATCTCTGTCGATGGCATCCCAGATGTGCTCGATGGGGTTGATGTCAGATGACCTAGCTGGCCAAGGAAGCGAGTTCACGTCGGTGGCGTGTTCATCCAACCATTCGGATACAATTCGGGAGCTGCATTGTCTTGTTGCAGGATGAGGTCACCAGTGGGATGTTGAAGACGCACAAACGGGAGCAAATGGTCATCCAGGATATCCCGGTAACGTTGAACTGTGACGGACGATGTTACACGTACCAGAGGTCCCATTCTGTCCACGTAATCAGTCCCCAGACGAGAATGCCACTACCACCAGCTTGAAGAGTACCCTGCTGGCAAGAAGGATCCATCGCTTCATGTGGTTTGCGCCGTACTCGTATCCTGCCATCCGCATGTACCAACGTGAATCTCGACTCATCAGTTCAGGCAACATTTTCCCACATGTCTAGGGTCCAGTGGAGATGTTCCCGCGCCGATGCTAATCCATGCACCCTGTGATGTGCGGTCAGCAGCGGTACCCTCGTGGGACGATGTCTTCTGTACCCCATAGCGTGGAGATGGTTCTGGATGGTGTGGTTGCTTACACGTTTTTGTGCACCAGCGTTGAATTGCCGAGTGAATTCTTGCATTGAGGCCCGTCTATCCGCTGTTACAATGCGAGCTAGCGGACGATGACCCCCCTCATCCACACACTGTTGTCCATGGCAGTTAGCCCTTGCAGGGATGGTTTTACCGGATTCGATGTACTCGCGGTGCACCCGTGACACAGTGGTTCGTGAAAATCCCAGTGCCTGCACGACTTCCGAGATGGAGTGACTCATTCGTCGGGCCCGACAATTTGCCCACGGTCAAATGCGCTTAGATCCTTCGTCTTACCCATACTGCGTCCGACTCTTACTGATTCCCGTAGCATCACTACTTATATTGTCGGATCGCTGCATACGTCATGTCGTTTCCGTTTACAGGGCCACCCACAGAGCCACATTTGCATAACGCCAGCTGTCTCTAATTCAATTGCTCTTCAGTGTATATATATATATATTGCTCTGTGAACTTCAGCGGCACTACCGTTCGGTCTCTAGGCGTGCTCATTTCTCTAGGGTGGGGGTGGTCTTAATGTCATGACTCATCTGTATATAGTATATCCGCCAAGAGGTAGGTTCTTCCACTAGCGACATCTTTCACAGCGTCGCGTTGACCAGCATCCAGATATCTCGTGATCTCTGCTCTTTCGTTTTGTACTGAACAGGCACGGATGCACTGCATAATCTTCTCAGATCTCTGTACTAACAAAATTTAATTACACAGGTCTGCAAAAAAATATTTTTTTCAGCTGCATGGGATGTTTTTGGTAAATATTATGTTTTCGAGTGTGCTGACTCCAAAAATGACCTTCATTTCCCTCCATTACGTACAGTTTTTTTGCAAAATACAAGGTGTTTGCATAAAAAAGGCATAACAATAATGAGAAAACCACCATTTCATTACAATGAACTAAAAAATATTTCTTATAATAAGCAAACAATTTCTTCATGAAATGTACTTAACATTCCGCGTTCATTCTTTTTGCCTATGAAAACTTTTCTTCTTCTCTTTTTCTCTTTGATACTTCTCCGAACACGCTTCCGCTTTCCGCTTTCTGTTTCCCGCTTGAGCATCCAAAAGGAGTCATCTAGCATATTGACGTCCCATCGTCCTTGGTAGTGTCTCTCGATATCACGGGCATCCTGGTGAAATCTTTCACCCTGCTCTTCGCTGAGGGCTCCCAAGTTTTCGGGAAAATAGTCATCTAGCATATTGACGTCTCATCGTCCTTGGTAGCGTCTCTTGATGCAGAGCTATGAGGACTGGACGAATAGCTGAATTTAGGTTTGGGTAAGATATTTTCTTTTTATTTTTTCTATTGAAACCTTTCACATCTACCGAACAGAAATAGCAGTCGGTAGTGTGGTTTTGCTGTTCACGCCACATCATTGGAATGCCAAAACGAAATGAGTGTTTCTTACCCTTAAACCACAAACGGAGATCTTCCTCGCACCTTCTGCACACCTTATGAGGAGCCCAGGCTTTGTCTTGATCCCCAAGTTCCAACTTGAAATAAGTAAAATACACTTTCTTCACGAAATCACTTATGTTTCTTTGTTGACTTTTAACACCACAAATAAAACAAAAGTTGTCAGGAGAAATAACACAACCTCTTGGAGCCATAATATATAACTAAAAATACGAGCATAGTCACGTTTGAATGCCAAATGTAAACTGAGTGTGGCTTCTCGCTCTTTGTATACACCGTATTGAGTATACACACTGACTCTCCGTACATCTAGAAGCAAACGCTTTTCCTGTGGTGAAGCAGATGGAAACTAGCCTCGCTCCCTTCTAAAAGGCCAGTGAAATAACACGTAAAACATAGGTGAAAACGAGAGCGAACGAGGTTATGTTGACACCTGCGCCTCTGCCGATCGTCTCTTTCTGTAGCTGGGCAGGTTAATCGGCAACACCTGCTTCTTCACCTGGCTTGATAAAAAAAAAAAATTCCAAAATGGCGCTGCACATAAATAAAAGAAAATAGCAAAAAGTTTCTTTTTTTTCTTTTTTTCCCGTTCTTAAAGATAAAAATTAATGCCTTCGAGGGATTCTCTAGGCACTTTTAGCCCCGAAACTCCGGTAGTCATCTATATAAGCTATGCAACATAACCAAAGCAACCTAGATCCTGAACTTATTTAGCATGTTGAAACACGATCAAATCTGACAATACGCTTGTTTATACTCATTCCTAATACCCTAGAGAACGTGTATAAACATGCTCAACCCAGCCAGTGAGATTCCTCACTTGTCGCTATAAACAAATTAAACTGGTTGGGACATGATCAACCTGAGCTTCCTCACATCGCCAACACTACCCTTGCCCTGCCACATTTCCACTGCTCCCCCCCCACTCCCCCATTCCGCTCATTTTCTTTTTGTATTTATTATTGAGTCTCACTCTAATACATATTAAATGAAAGTAAGACATCACTTTTGCATAGGATTTATAGAATCAAGAATAGCATACCAGATTTCGAGTTAAAACGGGAGTTTCACTCTAAATGAAACTACAAACACGAGTTTTGCAAGAAAACCTGACGTGATGGAATTTTTTCAGTATTTTTCCCGGTTTCAGTGAGTAAAGATCTATAAGAAACAGTATAAAAATCCTCTGCAGTTTTTTGGTTGCAGACCTGTGTTATAGAAACAACTTTATACGCTTGCACTCTGTACTTGAGGGTATACATAACTTTTACACACATTAGTAAATTTGCAGTCATAATTTTTCAACACTTTATCAACTCAAATAACTACATGCCTTCCATAAATGAATTTACATGGCACTCTAAGATCTTGAAAACGGGAAATCTGAATTTACATAGCACTTGAAGGTTTGACGTTTCGGAGATTCTTGTACCTGCCCGCCTTGAGCCCACTATCATGTCGTTTTTGAAGCCACTTAAATTCGCACACATTTTAATGCTTCTTCATGAACTGTTCATAAAGCCATCTCAACGTTGTGTTCTGAAGTGAGATTCGTAGGTGTCTCATTGCAATTGGGTGTTCGTTATAATTTGCTACTTGTGTTTATATTCCTCGAGAGACGGGTGTACCTGACAATAGCGACTCAGGACAATTTTTGCGGATTCCTATCTGTATTTTAAAGTGGTAGTTTATCGATAAATAATCATCTTTTTTACCAAAGACATCTTTCTTTCCGTCTTTAATTCATAGCTCGCATTTTTGGAACTTTTTTACTTCCTTGTTTTCTGTCTACAAACGGCTGTGAAACCAAACGGCAAGATGAACATTATGTAAAAACTTATCATGTGAAAAAAAGAGCAAATATCCGGTTACAAGACATCATGAACAAAAACCAAGACGTTCTGTTTTTACCGATATCTTGCCAGCTGACGTCACGGGGACTCATAAGCAGCCGTTGCCACCTGCCTTTGAGTCCCTTTCTAAGAGAGCAAAAAACTATTGATAAGAGTGGAAGAGTAGCAGTTCCGCTGGCAAAATATCGAGTTGATGTGTACAAGCTAAAGAAAAAAAAATGCAATGCTATTTTCTCCAATGCTGTTACCATGGCGACCGATTAGCTTCTTCACTTTCACACAAAATGTGAAAAAAAAGTAGTAATATTTCTCAAGCGTGAAAGCAAACAAAGGAGCAATGTCTTCAGAGTGGAAGACATTTTATATTTTTGGGATACCGGAGAAGATCCTTTTTATGATATCTGCAGGAAACAGACTCGCAGTTTCGGAATTTTCATGTCTCCCATACTTGCATTGGAACTGCGTCTCGATAGTTTTGATGTCATGATTTCGGCTATGACTCATGAATACGATTATGACATCATTCGATTTTGATTCGGCTGCAGTTACCCATTGCCCCAAGCAATCTACGTCTGGGAAAGATCATTCCTCCATTTTTATGTGGGGTGTTTGCGAAGTTCGTATTCTGTCTTCATTGTTATATCAATATGAATAAATATTCAGTTCTTTTTTTATGAAGGTAGTAGATATTTTTGTGTGACGCTCTACCAAATTTCAATATTGTAGTTTCCTTCGTTTTATTTTTAGGTGATTTTGTGAACTACACCACACAGATTTTACGAAATGAAGAAAAAAATACACTGACAGAAAAAAATCCCAACACCAAAAAGGGGTTGTGTTAGATAAACAACAGTTGGCAGGCGGTGAAAGTACATCTGTAAGATGACGTCTAAGCAAATTTCGCGCTCGGCGCATACGTGTGGCGCTAGTAGCGCCCCTCGGAACATGCAAAGCAGGTTTGCTGTAAATACGCGCTGTAACGTTCGTGAGCGTTAGTTATCGTTGAGATTCGACGCAGTGTGTTGATGTTAGTCAAGAATTCCTTTAAGAAGACGAAGAAGCCATTATCAACAGCTCACGGAGTTTGAACGAGGTCGTGTAATAGGGCTACGAGAAGGTGGATTTTTCGTTCCGCAATATTGCAGAACGACTTGGCAGGAATGTAGCCAATGTGCATGGTTGTTGGCAGCGGTGGTCAAGGGAAGGTACTGCCTCAAGAAGACAGGGTTCCTGCCGGCCACGTGGCACTACTGAGAGGGAAGACCGCTGTGTACGGCAAATGGCCGTGGCGCATCGTACCGCGTCTGCGGCAGCAATTCGAGCTGCAGTTGCCACCACAGTGACACAACGAACTGTTACAAATCGGTTACTTGAAGGACAGCTCCGAGCCAGACACCCTGTAGCGTGCATTCCACTTACTCCAAACCACTGCCGTTTGCGACGTCAGTGGTGTCAAGTTAAAGCTCATTGCAGGACGGAGTGGATATCTGTTGTGTTTTCTTATGAAAGCCGGTTCTGCCTGGGTGCCAGTGATGGCCGTGTGTTGGTTAGAAGGAGGCCAGCTGAGCGCCTGCAACCAACCTGTCTGCGGCCGAGACACACTGCACCTACACCTGGAGTTATGGTCTGGGGAGCAATTTCCTATGGCAGCAGGAGCACTCTCGTGGTTATCCCACGCACCCTGACGGCACAGTTGTACGTCGATCTGGTGATTCAACCTGTTGTGCTGCCATTCATGAACAGCATTCCAAGGGGTGTTTTCCAACAGGATAACGCTCGCCCGCATACCGCTGTTGTAACCCAACATGCTCTACAGAGTGTCGACATGTTGCCGTGGCGTGCTAGATCACCAGATCTTTCATCAATCGAGCACGTATGGGACACCATTGAACGACAACTCCAGCGTCACCCCCAACCCGCATTAACCGTCCCTGTATTGACCGACCAAGTGCTACAGGCATGGAACTCCATCCCACAAACTGACATCCAGCACCTGTACGAAACAATGCATGAACGTTTGCGTGCTTGCATTCAACATTCTGGCGGTTACACCGGTTATTAATATACCAGCATTTCACATTTAAAATGGCTGTTCTCGCGCTTACATTAAGCTGTGATCTTGAAACCTTAATCGGTTAAATATGTTACCTATACAAATGTATTGCCGCCATTTCATTCCTCTACAACTATTTTTTCGTGGTGTTGGGATTTTTTTCCATCAGTGTATATAGGTGGGCTCAGTTCTGATTGAACCGCCAGTTTGGAACGTAAGACTACGACTTGCAGATCGGAGAGTTGAAATGACCTGGTCGAGAATGGTTTCAAAGCGTTTTTTAATTTGTTATCAACACAGGTCTATGATATGAAAAGTAGCATACATATAATTTTTACAAATAATGCTGGATGCATTTCAAACACAAAGCAGAGTTACAGATGGGGCGAGTACGGGTTCGATCGGTGTGTTGGATTTCTGTTTGGCGGCGGTTGCTTTTAGGCGTTCTCGATATTCTCTAGTTCGTTGGGTTGCAGTCTTCTTTGGGCTTCTTACATTTCTCATAACTTGCTCTAGCCTCTCGTTTTGATTTTCTCCACTTTTGCTTGCGTTCATATTGCAAAATCCGCGGTGTTGTCAAAATTGTTAACCCGTTCACATGAAAAATTTTTTTTACATTTTATGTTTAAACCACTGCGATACGTTTTTCACATATTTGAATAGATCTCGTCTAGAGCTTTAAAACAATACCACGCCCAGTCGTTTTGCTCTTACGGTTGTCCAGATAAACCGCGATATTGTCAAAAGTGATCACAGGTTCACAAGAAACCAATTTTTAAAATGTTCCGTTCAAATCTTTGCGAAATGTTCTTCATATATTTGAATAGATCTCGTCGAGAGCTTTAAAACAATACCACGCACAATCGTTTTGCTCTTACGGTTGTCCAGATAAACCGCGATATTGTCAAAAGGGATCACCGGTTCACAAGAAACCAATTTTTAAAATGTTCAGTTCAAATCTTTGCGAAATGTTCTTCATATATTTGAATAGATCTCGTCGAGAGCCTTAAAACGATACCACGCACAGTTGTGTTGCGCTCACGGTTGCCGAGATAGACTGAGCCAAACGCGGCGGCACACCCAGAAATATTGCGTCATCTCCCCCACGCACAGGGAGCGAGGGGAGCGTCGCGCGCAGGAAGTATTGCGCAGTACGCGAATTGGACTCCGTGCCGCTTACGAATATGCTAACACGATTAGTGTGCGGCACGTGTTTTTAACGCTATAATGATTTCATTTGGGACCTATTTTTATCATAGGCGGTCGGCTTAAGTCGCCCCATACTATCCGCGGAGTTAGACGTAGTCCTACGTCTAAGAACTTCTAGTAATGATAAAATCCATGTCTCTGAATGACATGTCCTCAAAAAAGATTCGTGATAATGCATTGCACACATTGTGAGATATGGTTCTTGTATATCCCACAGTTGTCGAATCAAACAGAGAATTTGGTTGCGGAAGGAATTATTGCGATGGCGCAGATATATCTGGATGAACCGCACGTCCGCCTTTGAAGAAAACATAAACTGCATACATGATCTCGTGAGGAAAGACATACAAACAGGCAGGGGCTAATTGATCCACTGTGACACCGGGACATTTCCCAGTGGAGCCCACTTTGTCGTATTCTTTTTGTAAGGATTTTTGGAACGAACGAAATATTATTTTGATCCTAACGAATAATAATCGTTAACTGTTTCATCTGAGCTTTATGCACAGAAGAGCAATTAAGAACACCTGCCTAATACGATGTTGTTCCTCCACTTACCGCCAGAACAGGTCTCACCCGGCGAGGCATTAACGCCACAAGATTTCTAAAGGTGTCTTGTGCTACCTGGTACCATCACATTATAAATGGAAACGTGACCTATGCCCTCTATGGCAAGCTTGTGCGTTAAGAAAAAAATTTGGAAATTATTATTATTATTATTTTGATTGGGGGTTTAACGACCACCCTGAGCGTCTCAGTGGGCTATAAGCAGTCACCTGTCCCTAATTTAGGGCCACTGGTACCAGAAAAGGGAGAGAGCCAGTGCCGTAAGACAAGCACAACATCCATGCCTCACCGGGATTCGAACCCGGACCCATCTCGGACGAATGATCAGAAGTCATCGCTAGACCATTGAACCGTCTGGGCGGTTTTGAAGTATGTCAAGTCGTTTCGCATGCAATACGCTATCCGATAAAGAAAAAAAACCAGTTTTATATCGCACTGTTAGAAGCACAGATATATACCGTATATTATTTTATGCCGCCCCGGTGGCGCAGTGGTCTAAGCGATGGCCTCTGATCATTCGTCCGTAAAGGGCCCGGGTTCGAATCCCGGTGAGGCATGGATGTTGTGTTTGTCTTACGGCACTGGCTCTCTCCCTACCCTGGAACCAGTGACCCTAAATTAGGGACGGGCGATTGCTTATAGCCCATTGAGTTGCTCACGGTGGTCGTTAAACCTCCAATAAAAAAAAATATATTATTTTATGAAGAAAATATGCGCAAAAGCGTTTTCGTGATAAGCAGTATCTGACTGCGAAGAATATTTTTAATCGAGTTTGGTTTGAAGAAGCGCAGATATTTTTTTTTATTGGAGGTTCGATAACCTCCGTGAGCAACTCAATGAGCTATAAACAGTCGCCCATCCCTAATTTAGGGTCATTGGTTCCAGGGAAGGGAGTGAGCTAGCGCCGTAAGACAAATACAACATCCATGCCTCATTCCAACCCGGAACCCCTTCGGACGAATGATCAGCGGCCATCGGTTAGACCACTGAGCCACCAAAGCGGCAAGCGCATATATTGCTACAAATACATCGGAAATATAAATATGCACATACCCCTTACTAGAAAAACAGTTCTGTAGTAAATTTTGACTGTATAGGAAGAGCATTTCCCATGAGAAATTCTCTCCTACGCAAAAAACAAAACTAAAAAAAAAAAAAAAATTTTCAAATTGGACTTTTAGAAGAAGAGATATCGCATAAATCGCAATGTATCTTTAAGGCCAGTAATGGAAAAATTGTGCATTGCTTTAGAAAGAAACGTTACCAAAATAATAATCTTCATACTAAATGGTACAGAGGGGAAGAAAGAACTTTTCAAAGCACATACGCCGTCTACAAAAAAAAAAAAAAAAAAAAAAAGAAAAAAAAACGCCTCCCCTGGTGGTGCAGTGGTCTAAGCGATGGCTTCTGATCATTTGTCCGAGATGGGTACGGTTCGAATACCGGTGAGGCATGAATGTTGTGTTTGTTTTACGGCGCTGGCTCTCTCCTTTCCCTGGAACCAGTAGCCTTAAATTAGGGACGGGCGACTGCTTATAGCCCACTGACTTGCTCAGGCGGGCCGTTAAACCTCCAATAAAAAAATCGACCACCGTGAGCAACTCAATGGGCTATAAGCAGTCGTCCCTCCCTAATTAAGTCCACCGGTTCCATGGAAGAGAGAGAGATCCGGAGCCGTAAGAAAAACACAACATTCATGACTTACCGAGATTCGAAACTGGAAAAATCTCGGACGAATTGTCAGAAGCCAGCTGTTGGGCTACTGCACCACCGGGGCTTCCCTAATCAAGATGTGAAACACTTCATGGTTAAAGTTGTTAACTCTTCATTACTGCCCACAGGGAAAGAAGTTATCAGAAACAGAGCCTACAATGCACTGGTAAAATCCCCGAGACTTGAACTCTTCGGCGCCGTCCCGGTGACGCAGTCGTCTATACTCTAAGTGATGGCTTTTGATCATTCGCCCTAGTTGGGTCTGGGTTCGAATCCCGTTAGGCATGGATGTTTGTGTTTGTCTTTCGGCAGTGGCTCTCAATATTTACTTGTTCAACACTGGTTACCTGTGTACATTGGTCATTTGGCATACTGTCAAATCCATGTTTGATGTATACTTGTTCACCATGTGTCACATAATCAACACTGTCTTTATCTGTGTAAATTGAAAAGTGTCTGCCGCCCCGGTGGCGAAGTGGTCTAAGACGCTGGCCTCTGATCATTCGTCCATAAGGGGTCCGGGTTCGAATCCCGGTGAGGCATGGATGTTGTGTTTGTCTTACGGCACTGGTTCTCTCCCTTCCCTGGAACCAGTGACCCTAAATTAGGGACGGGCGACTGCTTATAGCCCATTGAGTTGCTCACGGTAGTCGTTAAACCTCCAATCAAAAAAAAAAAAAGTGTCAATTTGAAGAAGCCATCCCGGTGGGGCCAAGTGGTCAGAAGTGCGTGCAGAACGTTCCTGCGCGATGGATCCCAAATGCGGTGCTGATGGTAGGTTTGTCTGTTGGCTTCGATTCTCTGACTTCCCTCGAACTAGCGGCCCGAAACTAGGGACAGGTAATTTTACATTTTTTTTTTTTTTTTTTGATTGGAGGTTTAACGACCACCGTGAGCACCTCAATGGGCTAGAAGCAGTCGCCCGTCCCTAATTTAGGGTCACTGGTTCCAGGGAAGGAGAGAGCCAGTGCCGTAAGAACAACACAACATCCATGCCTGACCGGGATTCGAACACGGACCCCTTACGGACGAAGGATCAGAGGCCAGCGCCTTAGACCACTGCGCCACCGGGGCAGCAGGTAACTTCACATTAACCTCCGAGTTGCTCGTGGTCGTTGCTAAACCTCGAAACAAAGAAATAAATATACAAGCAGAAGATTAAAGTCGCCGCCCCGGTGGCGCAGTGGTCTAAGGCGTTGGCCTCTGATCATTCGTCCGAAGGGGTCCGGGTTCGAATCCCGGTGAGGCATGGATGTTGTGTTTGTCTTACGGCACTGGCTCTCTCCCTTCCCTGGAACCAGTGACCCTAAATTAGGGACGGGCGACTGCTTATAGCCCATTGAGTTGCTCACGGTGGTCGTCAAACCTCCAATCCAAAAAAAAAAAAAAAAAAAAAAAAAAAAAAAAAAAAAAAAAGATTAAAGTCACACCTGAAACTCAAACTTGCCGCCCCGGTGGCGCAGTGGTCTAAGACGCTAGCCTCCGATCATTCGTCCGTAAGGTGTCCGGGTTCGAATCCCGGTCAGGCATGGATGTTGTGTTTGTCTTTCGGCACTGGCTCTCTCCCTTCCCTGGAACCAGTGACCCTAAATTAGGGACGGGCGACTGCTTATAGCCCATTGAGTTGCTCACGGTGGTCGTTAAAACTCCAATCAAAAAAAAAAAAAAAGAAACTCAAACTCATTCAATCATATCCTAAGAGATTTTGCTGCCCCGATGACGCAATGGTATAAGCGCTGGCTTATGATCATTCGTCTGATATGGGTCCGGGTTCGAATCCCCCTGAGGCATGGATGTTGTGTTTGTCTTACGCCACTGGTCCCTTCTCCTCCCCTGGAACTAGTGACCGAACATTAGGGACAGGAGACTGCTTGTGGCCCATTGAGTTTTTTTTTTTTTTTTGATTGCAGGTTTAACGACCACCGTGAGCAACTCAATGGGCTATAAGCAGTCGCCCGTCCCTAATTTAGGGTCACTGGTTCCAGGGAAGGGAGAGAGCCAGTGCCGTAAGACAAACACAATATCCATGCCTCACCGGGATTCGAACCCGGACCCCGTTCGGACGAATGATCAGAGGCCATCGCTTAGACCACTGCGCCACCGGGGCGGCGCCCATTGAGTTGCTCAGGGTAATCGTCAAACCATCAATCAAAGATAAAAAACGATTTTTTCAAGAGGAGATGGCTCCAAATAAAATAAATCGCCGCCCCGGTGGCGCAGTGGTCTAAGCGATGGCCTCTGAAAGGGGTCAGGGTTTGAATCCCGGTGAGGCATGGATGTTGTGTTGGTCTTACGGTACTGGCTCTCTCCCTTCCCTGGAACCAGTGACCCTAAATTAGGGACGGGCGACTGCTTATAGCCCATTGAGTTGCTCACGGTGGTCGTTAAACCTCCAATCAAAATAAATATATATATCCGGTAAATAAACAGTAACTGTAGTTTTACATGCCAATAAGTGCCTGGGGTCAGCAATTACGATATTCGTTTGTTTTCTGTTTGGATTTTTAAGCCGATAGTGACGAATTTGTTTTTTTACTTTTGATTTGAGGTTTCATGACCACCGTGAGCAACTGAGTGGGTTATAAGCAGTCGCTCGTCCTTAATTTAGAGCCACTGATTCCATAGAAGGGAGATAGCCAGTGATGTAAGACAGACATAACATCCATACCTCACCGAGATTCGAACCCGGACCCCATCTCGGACGAATGGTCGTAACCCAGAGCTTAGACCACTGCATTACCGGAGTAGGGCTGAAATTAGTCATATCCCCTTTTTTGTTCAAATAATACATTTTGTTGAGAAAGCATTCTACCTATCATGCGAACACGAAGTGCTTTATATGCTCGACACCGTCCCGGTGATCTAAGCGATGGCTTCTGATCATTCGTCCGAGAGAGATCCGGGTTCGAACCCCGCGAGGCCGCCCCGGTGGCGCAATGGTCTAAGGCGCTGGCCTCTGATCATTCGTCCGTAAGGGGTCCGGGTTCGAATCCCGGTGAGGCATGGATGTTGTGTTTGTCTTACGGCACTGGCTCTCTCCCTTCCCTGGAACCAGTGACCCTAAATTAGGGACGGGCGACTGCTTATAGCCCATTGAGTTGCTCACGGTGGTCGTTACACCTCCAATCAAAAAAAAAAAAAAAAAAAGAACCCCGCGAGGCATGGATGTTGTGTCTGTCTTACGGCGATGGCTATCTTCCTTCCCTGGAGCCAGTGGCCCTAAATTTGGGACAGGCGACTGCTTATAGCCCAATGAGTTGCTCACGGTGGTCGTTAAACCTCCAATCAAAAAATTTATATATGTTCGACACAGTCAAAGAAGTGGTGGGAAAATAAGAGATGGTGACGTATCTGGGATATCATTGGTTGGGGCACACCCAGGCAACGTTGGGTGAAGTTGAAAAAGAGCACACCCAGGCGAAGTTGGCACTCTTTGATGAGTGGTCACTCGAAAGCACTGACAATAATTCAGGCTACGGGGGAATAGTAAGGAATACAATGTTTACTACGTCAGTCTGTATATCCTTTGCGTTTCATCATTAGTTCCATTTTGACTGTGCTGCTTCTGTTACTTCGAATCGCCTATAGGTAATTTAAATCTGTTTTATTCTTTTATTTCTTCTGTTTGTATAAATTTTCTTCCAGTTGTAGCACTGAAATTCAGATACTAGGAATTTTCACATAGCACTAGAAATACATAGTGGTCTAGGGCATTCGATTTAGACTTAAATACCCACCCCCACAGAAAAAATTTATTGGGTGTTATTATGTAGAATATGTTGAGCATTGTTTGTTATAAGTACGTCTGTTCTTTACATAATTTAGTGAAACGTGACTAGTAAAACAAAAAGGAACTGCATGCACTAAAGAACTGTAACTCAATTTTATATTTCTGGCGATAAAGTATGAACCCTATCGTCATGGTAAATATTACAGTTGTGTATGAACACGTAACATTGCACGGACTTGTTTTGTACGTATGTAATTGTAGTATATTACAACAGAGGCGTACTGGTGGGCAGTGGTCTAAGCTGTGGCTACTTACCATTCGTCCGAGATAGATTGTGATCCTGTTGGGCATGGGTGTTGATTTTCTTACAGCAACTCTTCTCTCCCTTCCCACTGGCCCAAATTAAGTGCGGGCGACTGCCTATAGTTCATAGTTGTTTCTCACGGTGGTCATTAAATCCGGAAAAAAATATCCAACATAGATCGGGCGATGCACGTTTCATTCTAACTCAGAAACAATGCTGTTTGTCTTCTGAAATATGCCACCCTAGTTGCCCTATTGTATAGAATCGTTGATCTATATGATAATCTGCGCTGGGTCTGCGTGAGAATCCCAATGAAGTTTAGATGGCGTTAGTCTGATGGCTGTACCTCTGTTTTCCCCCTCAAACCAGTAGCTTTAAACTAGGGGTGGGAGAGTGCTTTTAACACCTAATTGATCATAGTGGTTGTTAAACCCCGAATCAATGCTTGAGGGGGATCATTATGCCGCTACTAAAATACATCTCATCTGCTTCAGTACACCTAAACTAGCTTCGTCCAAATAACTGTTCTTATTGAAAAATGGAGTTCAGTTCTTTCAATAAGAAAGTAGTTGTATCGTAGCTTTTAAGTATATAGATTTTAGTGAGCATGCAAAATTCATCTAAGCCAAAAAGGTAATGTGTTCGAAGTTGTAAAAATGCTGATCACAACTTTTCACGCAGCAACTTTTAGGACTTGTCAATAAAATCTCTTAAAACTATCTGTCCATTTGAATTGATCTTGTTAAATTTAGCTTTGAGGCCGTGATTTAGAATTCCAGGTAAGGTTCAAATGTTTCTTCTCGTGGCACATCAATCTGTTGGAGCAACTGGCAGTGAATTAGGTTGAGCGACTTACCCGCACATGTGGATCGCCAAACTTTGAAGAATTGCTGTTCTCATTTTCATTACTTGGATCCATTAAACTTAATATTAAGTTTATAACTTACATGCAAGAGAAGCACAAAATTGTAACACTAATTTTACATTCATTACTAGATCAGTGTGAAGCACTCGCATTACCCGCAGGCATAATTTAAAGGATTTGTACACTTATCAATCCGCTTCCCAGTTGTATTTGCGTGAAGTAGACACTGTAAGCTTTCAAATTTATTGTAAAGATTTTTTTCTCTAGAATTATGCGTACCGTTAATTTATTCTAGTTCTAACCATCAGCTGTCAATCTTTGTTATCGGAAGTGCTCACGCAGTAAACAAAAATACTCATCCCTTGCATTCTGAGAGTGCGTTCCCGGTGGCGCCGTGGTCTAAGCGCTGTCTTCTGACAATTCGTCAGAAATGGGTTCGGATTCCGGTTGAGGTTTTGGTGTTTGTCTTAAGTTACGGGCTTTCTCCCTTCCTTGGAACCAGTGGCCCTAAATTAGGGATGGGAGAGTCCTTGTGACACATAGTTGCTCACGGTGGTTGTTAAACCCTCTAACAAGAAAGACTGAGTTGCTGTGAAAGAATATAATTTGTCTCCCGTATTAGCTACTGATAATGGTTGCTCTTCAGAGACTGATGTCAGTGTTTGATATTCCGACAGTTAAACTTCAGAGTTCTGCAGGATATGGTTGCTGAGTGGATATAATGTACGCACAGCCTACAGCTGAAATGGAAATAAGATGTTACCTTCGTTCACCATAGATTTGTCTCAGTTGCTGTGATCGGTTTTCTTGGAATCTCTTCAAAGCCTGACCCAGATATCATTCTACGATAGTAACCTGAACACTGTTCAAAGAATTTAAAGTGGTGTGGTAGTGCAAGACTTAGTACTTTTACCACCTTTGGGGCCCAATAAGGAGTAGTAATATCCGCGTGCCAGGGCCTCTTTGATATCTCAGATTCATGATGTAGAACGGCTTATGAAGTAGTACCTAGTTTCTTGAGCTGTGACAGACTTGGTGCTGTCCTGGATTGGTTTTCCTCCCTCCCGTATTTACTAACTAGAATGGCTGCGTACAAGCTACGATCTGCTCAAATTTGGCTTTCTTTTCGTATGGCTAGTGAGTATGTTGAAGTGTACGCACACAGTACAGTGGGAGAAAGGAATAACTTTGAATTTACATTCTAGAATGAATTTAGTCTACTAATTGCTTCAAGCTTTTTTTTACTGTATTTCCTTTAACGGTGAAGTTGTTCCCTTTTTATAGTTCCCACAGATACATAGGAACTTGACAATTCTAGGGTAATACCATAAATATGCCGAGTATAGCATTTGCGTGCGCTGTGAATGGTTACCTGTAGATCTGGTCTTATTGTAGTATTAGTTTGCTTTGTAACTAAGTACACTGTACTAGCACAGCCAGGTAGCTTTTCCAATTGATAGCTATCTCAGTCCACACGGTCCGTGCAGACTTTCACATGAAATTTGCTGCGCTCGTTGGCTAAATATGACGCTTCAACCAGTAAGTCATAGTAAAGGAAGAAAAGTCAGATATATCGAAAGCGTGATTTATAAACTAGCGACGACCAGTCAAAAATAAACTGATCAATAGAAGTATAAAATTAAAAATTCGAGCTTAAAGCTTCCTGTATATAAAAAAAAAAAAAACTTATGGTATTAAATTTTTGTCAAACGTCTTATCAAGGACTAAAAAGCTATTAAATAATTTTGTTCCCTTTCACTTGTGTTTAGCAGTGACTTTAACAAATCCCGGTAATCTTAATTGCTAATGGAGAAATGGCGCTCACTTCGATGGGATGTTATGGATTTGGTTTATCTTAGTTTTGTTTCATTTTTCGCAATTTTAATTTTTTTAAACTGTACCTTGTTTTGTCTTAGGACACAAAGCTTCAACTGTGAGAATTGACTTTTTCGCAGATGAATTACAACAGTGCTATTTCAGTTCAATCTTATAGTTTAATAGTAATTCAGTAGCAACCTTGATCTTTTCTGCTCCCTATCGCAATTAAATTATCTGACTAGTATTTCGAATCTGCTTCTTTGATTTTAAGGTACTATGGCCAATGTAAAAATGTCATTGTGCATCTTACGCATACAGTAGAAAAGCCTTAAATTTCTAAGGAAACCAGCTGCTTCCGTAGACTGGCATAAATACGTGAAGTTTAAGTTTAATTGGAATATATTCACTGCTTTCGAAACTAAGTTGCTATTTTGAAGTTTAACATCTTGCTCATCTTCACGATTGGGACATTGTGTAACGTGTACAAGAGTTGTAACGCATAATATGAAACTTGGATATATCTTGGCGTTCAGAAGAAACCACTTGCATATATTAATTATGAACCAAAACTACTGAACTCCTTGGTTTGTTTGACCATAAATGACTGTCCTAAACCTTGAAAGTGGTCCTTCAAAATGTCATGTCCTCTTCATGGTTTTTGTTGACGCGATAACTTGAAAATGTCCTGACATGCCCAATAAGTCTCATTCCTGAAGGGTTTCAGCAAAATTCGTGCAATGAATACCAGTTTTCTTGTCTTCCCGATTAGCGTCGAGGGATGGTTTGCATATAAGCAGCAGATGTAGTCTGGAATTCTAGTATGGAGTAGCTAGTGCTGTTGAAGGCTGAAGTTTTTCTGTTTGGAGGTCCAACGACCACCATCGGCAACCCGATGAGCAATAAATTCGCCCATCTCTAAGGGTTACTGGTTCCAAAGGAGGGACAGCGCCGTAAGACAAACGCAGCATCCATGCTTCGAGATTCGAACCGATCTCTGACGAATGGTCAGAAGCCAGCGCTTAACCATCGTGCCACCGGGAGAGCAAAAGCTGAGGTAATGAATTAATACCATAATTTTCGTGCATGAGAAATTAGTTGACTGTTACAAGCTGATCTCACGTTGACAACTGCCTGTGAGGTTCTTCCTTTACAAAGGCACCTTGACTGTTTCCATAAAAGTTGTGATGACTAGTACAGTATATTTGTGGAGCCGATAATACAGGAAATGCCTGTCCGGTCACTTAAGTATCGTACTTTTGTTAAACTCTGTATGAAGGTATTGAATTTGTGTGTGGGACGCAACTAAGTGAGAATTACATTTACTGGGCTTATGAAAGTGTGCTAAACCCAGACAAGTCGACCGCTTTTTTCAACTCAGTCAGGGTGAGCATTCTATAAATGTCTTGCGTAACTTTGCCCACCACGAGCTAGACCCTATGTCTGAATAGCACTTAGTGCAGCGTGCACCGGGTAAAGGGGAGACAGTTCCAGTGTGACCCCCTCCTGAATACCAAAATTTTACCAAATGCACCTCAAAGTATAAAGAAATCTCTATTGCGAAACTTAAACAAAAAACCTTGGAGAGCCGTTATTAATCGTACGTCTTAGTACGTTTCTTGATGCTTTTGAATTCGAAACTGATCTCTGGGAATAGGAGTTAAAGCCCCTGTGGACGATCATATGGATGAGTCGCGTGATTACCTGATTCTAAAGAACCTGAAACATAAGTAATAGAGTTCGGAGTCTGATGCCACCTGCTGTTGAGTATGACACTATAAGATGGAGATGTCATTTTGGTACAAGGAGCCGACATGACGTTCCTGAAGTGTTTATCGGACACGTACCCGGTTTTCTTCACAAAATAGAAATATTCTATTCTGAAAAAGATAAGATTTGACTGCAGTCCTCAAATCAATAATTATCTACGTGGACTGTGCTATAACGAAGTTAAGTGCAAGAAAAAACAAAGTTCAATTGATTGTGGTGGGCGAGGAAGTTTCACAAACCGACCTGCATAAATTCATGTTCCGGCGCTCTTGCATCCTAAACTCGAATAAGTAAACACATTGCCGAACTATGGACTGCATTTTGGTCGCTTATTAATATAGTGGAACGACAGTCCCGATTCTGGGATGTGGAAACTTTGAAATGGGCGAGCTTCACACAATAGCAGAACATTTAGTCATGGGTCAGCTGGAAGCAACACTACGTGAAGACTGCTGCAACAAAGTATATTTTAAAATTCTTGAACAGCGTGCAGACAGATGAATTTCCTAGTTAGATGAGGGATGTCATCCCTATGGTCCCACCAGGTTCTTGTTTGTATCGGGATTAATACTGTTCGCTCTTCAAATTAGGTATTGTCCTTGTGTTGGCAATTGCATATAAACCGTCGATTGGTCAGCTCCTGTGTTTGGAAACAGTGATAGCCCATTATGTTGCAAATGTCATTAAACAAACTATCTTCTAGTGTCTTAATCTTCAAATGATTTCTCCCCATGACTGCTTTGAAGCCCTTCCCGTAGAAGTGAACTGTCATTCATACTGCCCTAATACCTTATGAAAGCACTGTGAGGCCGATATAAAGTATATCCTTGTATGTTAAGCCTAATTTTTAGAGCACGAACCTTGGAAAACTCTGTATGAAGGAAATGCCAAATTTCTTATGGACTGTCACTTACAAAGCGTATCCGTTAGGTGATTGATTTTTTACAGAACAGATATCTGAATAAAAGTAAACGTGTTCATAGTTTTGACCGCAAGAGTTTGCTGTTATCGCAAAACCAACTTTCGAGTCGGGTGACGCTGCAGTTTTTGTGTGGCTACCGTTGAAGAAAGACAGTGGAGCGTATCAGAAGTTGCGCAATGGAGCAAAGAGCTGTGATAAAATGTTACTGTAAATTACAGAAAACTGCCACGGAGGTGAACCAAGACCTAAAAATAGTTTACTGCGATGACTGAGCAGTACAAGAGTGTTCCACTGGTTTTCAACGTCTAAAGACTAGTCTATCGAGAACGAACCATGCATATGACGTCTTGTGTCTGCGCGGACAAACGAAAATGTAAAAGCCAGTGAAACTGTTGCCCATGACAAGCTAATAATCGTTAGACTACTCGTTGAACAGCTTGGTGTCTGTAGGAAAACTGTCAGGGTAATCTTGGAAAAATATCTGCACAAGAGTATTAGTTCGAGGTTTTTGCCGCACTCGTTGATACACTAACAAAGCACTGGCTTTGCATGTCAAAATTTCACCCATGGAGTTGATAACGTCCTGAACAGCTAAAGTGGAAATGTTGCCAGTATAAAAATCTTACGTCCTAAACAGCTAAACTGGGTGCTAGCCTTCGCCTGAATGCTAGCCAGTTGTTGCAAAGAATTGTAAACTGTGATGGAAGTATGTTTTCAATTTGATCCTGAAACAAAACGCCGGATCATTAAATGGCATGGAAGGTCTTCTCTCTGGCAGAAGTCCGGTTTCAAGATTTTTTAGACTCTGCTAGAATTGTCCAAAACGAACTTGTTCCTGAAACAATGGGTTTCTGTTGAACGACAGCGCACCCACACACTGTAGGCTGCCTGTGAAACAAATTCTTGATTCGAAGTCTGGTCAAACATTTAACCTACTAGCCAGATTTGGCTCCCGCAGACATTTTTCCTCTTCCCAAAGGTGAAGTGATCCTTAGAAGGGCATTGCTTCGGCGACACTGAGGACATCTAAGGAGGCGTGACCGATATAATGAAGGTTCAGGATTTTTACCGTGCCTTTGAGCACTTGTACGAAAGTTTCTCCTTTGTGTGGAGTTAGACGATTTGAATCTTTGACAATTTAAAATAGGTTTTGATATACACTGAAGAGCAACTGCATTAGAGACAGCTGGCGTTATGCAAATGTGGCGCTGTGGGCGGCCCTGTAAACGGAAACGACGTGACGTATGCAGCGATCCGACAACATAAGGAGTGATGCGACGGGAACCAGTGCGAGTCTGACGCAGTTAAGCGCATTTGATCGTGGGAAAATTGCCGGGGCCCAACGAATGGGTCACTCCATCTCGGAAGTCCTGCAGGCACTGGGATTTTTGCCAGCCACTGTCTCACGGGTGCACTGTGAGTACATCGAATCGGATAAAACCATCCCTGCAAGGACCAACTGCCGTGGACAACAATGTGTGGATGAGCGGGGTTATCGTCGGCTAGCTCGCATTGTAACAGTGGATAGACGGGCCCCAATGCAAGAAATCACTCTACAATTTAACGCTGGTGCACAAAAACGTGTAAGCAGCCACACCATTCAGAACCATCTCCTCGCTATGGGGTACAGAAGCCATAGTCTCGCGAGGGTGTACCGCTGCTGATCGCACATCACAGGGTGCAAAGATTAGCGCGGGAACATAGCCACTGGACCCTAGACATGTGGGGAAATGTTGCCTGGACTGATGAGTCAAGATTCACGTTGGTACATGCGGATGGCAGGATAAGAGTACGCGCAAACCACATGAAGCGATGGATCCTTCTTTCCAGCAGGGTACTTTTCAAGCTGCTGAGGGTGGCATTCTTGTCTGGGGACTGTTTACGTGGACTGAAATGGGACCCCTGGTACGTGTGACATCGTCCCTCACAGGACAACGTTACCGGGATATCCTGGACGACCATTTGCTCCCGTTTGTGCGTCTTCAACATCCCACTGGGGACCTCGTCCTGCAACAAGACAATGCACCGTGCCATCGCTCCCGAATTGTATCCGAATGGTTGGATGAACACTCCACCGACGCGACCTCGCTTCCTTGGCCAGCTAGGTCACCTGACCTCAATCCCATCTAGCACATTCTGGATGCCATCGAGAGATGTTCGAGGCTCTGAACCCCCTCCATCAAATCTTCATGAACTGTGGTAGCTTGTTCAGCGGTCGTGGATCCGTATGGCTTCCCAACGCTCCGGTGTCTTGTGAAGTCCATGCCGAGACGAACCGTCATCAAGGCGAAAGGTGATGCTACATGTTACTAGACAGGTGTGTCTAATTCAATTGCTCTTCAGTGCAATTGTCTTACTTAACGAGCACACTATATCAAGCAAGGATTGCGCACATTGGTGTTTGGTCTAAAGAGTGCAAATTGAGACACGAAGCTGCAGCTTGAACTGCTGCACCGCATGGAAATGTTTGATTGCAAAGGAGTGTACTCGTGATGGAGGGAGAGAGGGAAGAGGATTCAGCTGTCTGATCAGCATGGATAGTGAGTCAGACAATGAGGAATCAGTGTATGGCCTAAAAGATATGTAGTTGAGGTGTAAAACGGTTTCCGCGTAAACTTCAAAATGCGACACTGTGAAAACGAAGGAAATGATGACAAAGGTAGTTTGAAGTAAGTTCTGCGCACTTACGCGCGGGCGCGTTACTCTGAATAACATTAATTCTGGTGACCCGTAATTTATGGATTTTGTAACAGCATGGAGTAAATTCGTTTTTTCCATTAGAGGTTTTCCATCCCGCAATTTGAAAATGCATATAGGTGAAATTTATGCTGCTGTTTCACCACATATGGCGCCAGTAGTTCTCAATCGCGTCAAGCAGAATGTTTCTATAACGTAATGGCGATGTTTATGCTGGCAACATTTCCAGTTTAACTGTTCAGGACGTAAATTTTCTTGCATGGCTTTTGAAATGACAGTACGTCCTGCAAATACGTCTGAGATATGATAGGAAGCTTTATATGGTCTCGAATTTGAAACTTCCGATCACTCTCGGTGCTTAAATGGAAGTTCTATGCATTGCCACAAAATCATCTTGCACGTCTTCGCCTGAATGCTAGCTAGTGTCGGCTTCTATTCAGCAATTAGAAGGGGTACCCGGTATTTCCTGGGTAAATATTACTATTTGTGGAACCACAAAGTTCAGCGGGTGAAAGTTAGATTGAAAAATATATTTGTAATTTTCCAGAAAACTTATTTTAAATTTTTTGGTTTAGTTAATTTGATTTTACGAAACAAAGGAAGAGGAATGTAAATGCTGACCTTCGAGGAGCAACTATAAAACTGCCGTGTGCTTCTGGGAATCCTGCGACACTGAAATGCAATGTACCTATGTCATGTCGCGTGCATGCGACTTGACCTTGGCGCTGATCTTTTTTTACCGTTTTGAATATCAGGAACTCGTTATTTACATTACATTGCTATTCTTCCTGATGAAGCCGACCGTTGTTGAAAGCTAACGTTCATTCATTTGTTTTTAATACACCATTAATTGGATATTTTCGCAGTTTATCTATGGTCTCTAACTTAGACCGTAGGTCGCGTAATGGAGTGCTGAATGAATTTTGTTGCAGTTCTTGAGAGTAAAGTGGAAATCTTTACGAAAACTTTGTATGGAGGGGGAGTGGGGCCTTTGACACCGGGCCGACCTCTTTCAAAAAGTCTAGGGACTCAGAATACCACGAGATATTATACCAAATTTGCTGGTTCTAAACTGAAAACTAGAAATGTTCTCAAATTTTGTACAAGGGGGGGCTTGACTTTCCCGGGCTCCTCCCCTTCCAAAAACCGTGTACTGTTTAAGTCAGTATCATGAGAACATTCTAAATTTGGTGGTTATAAATTGAAAACTGTACAACTTTTTACGAAAATTCTGTATAAGGGCTCTTTGACCACCGGGCTCCGACCCATTCCCAAAACAGTCTCTAAGTCAGAGTACCATGAGATAGTATACCAAACTTGGTGGTTCTAAATTGAAAGATGAAGAAACTTTAACTAAAATAACGAAAATTTTGTATGGGGCCCCCTTGACCCCCACGGGCTCCGATCCCTTCCAAAACCTTTCTACCGCCTAAGAGTACCATGAGATAGTATACCAAATTTGGTGGTTCTAAGTTAAAAACTGTAAATTTATATAGCGGACAAATATACGAACTTTCACTATTCTTATATATATAAGCGCGGCTTTGTTTCCTTAAGACTTGTTAGTAATTTCCCGATCAAGATTTAAGTAATTCCTTTATTTTCTTAGCGCGCAGTTTTACGCAGAATCTATTTTTCATCGTCTTTGACTTACTGAGAATAGAGTCCCCATGCCCTGAACCTTTTCATTTACTTCCCACATAAGAACCAATTTTATGCGAGATGTAACTTCTGGAAGGCGAATTATGGAACTGTGATGCAGACCTAAGGATTGAAATAAGTGGATACTTTAGTGATTTTAAATTATCAACGCTTTAGTTTTTCTCCAAATGACATACTAATTTTTGTGGATTAAGTTGCTTTCTTGTTATATATCAGAATGGTATGTAACTTCCTTATTTCGTAACAATATGAAACTTTTTTTCAGGTAGCATGGCGAAGTTGGTATGCCTCCTACTGTGCTTGATCACCTCAAGCGTAGCACTGGACAGCTTAATTGGAAGTCAGTTAAACCATGGATTTGGGCTGGATACCCCAAAGCTCAGAGACTTCGCATCTCAGTTCAGCCCTGGACTCAAGGGAAATGCAAAATGGAACGTTCAGCCTTTGAAGATAATTATCAAAGACAAACCGAAGCTCGTTCCTGTCCCCTATCCACTTCCAGTTCCACACTTCATGCCAGTACCAAAGATCGTGCCAATACTGAAAAAGGTTCCTGTGAAGAAGCCGCTTCCCATTCCTTTCTTCGTTCCAAAAGTGAAATTCATTCCGAAGATCATTCCAATAGCAAAACCTGTGAAAATACTGAAGAAAATACCAGTACTGAAACCACAAATCGTGAAAAAACCTATCAAAATACCAAAGCCGTACTGGGTGCCTAAACCAGTACCAATTCCATTCCCAAAACCATTTCTTTTCAAAATTCCAGTGCCCATTCCGAAACCCGTAGTGGTGCCAAAGATTAAGAAGGTTCCATTCCCGGTGCCTAAATTTGTAAAACAGCCTGTTCATGTAATTGTGAAGCAGATGCCAAAAGCTATTCCTGTTCCAAAAGTAGTGAAAGTACCGAAGATGATCCCTATTCCTAAAGTCATCCCAGTTCCTAAACCTTTTCCAATACCAAAGCCAATCTTCATTCCTCATGTAATTACTAAAGTGAAGCCGATTCCCAAAATAGTGCCTGTACCTAAAGTAGTGGCAATTCCAAAACTTGTGCCATTCTTTAAACCGGTCGTTGTGAAGAAGCCTATTAAGATTCCGAAGCCATTTATTGTGCCAAAGAAGATCCCTATTCCATTTCCAAAGCCTTTCCTGAAGAAGATGCCAATTCCAGTTCCGAAACCTCTTCCAGTACCACTATTAAAACCCCTTCCTATTCCAGTTCCTAAACCAATCAAGCAACCAATTCACTTGATTGTGAAAGAGAAACCAAAGCCAATTCCAGTGCCTTTTATAGTTCCTGTGCCGAAGTTCGTGAAATTTCCTAAATTCGTTCCTGTGAAGAAGCCAATCCATATTCCGAAGCCTTTCCCAGTTCCTCATATTATTCCCAAAATAAAGCCTATTCCAAAGATTGTTCCAGTACCTAAGATGATTAAAATAGTAAAAAAAATTCCTGTGCCGAAGTTGAAGATTGTACCAAAGTACGTGAAGATTCCAAAGCCTTTTATTGTCAAGAAGCCCATTCCGATTCCAGTGCCGAAATTTGTTCCGTTCAAGGCTCCAGTGCCGGTGAAAAAGCCATTCATAGTTCCTGTATTCAAAGGAGTGAAGGTTCCTGTCTTAAAACCGCTGAAAGTCCCAGTCGATATAGTAAGAGACAAGGCAGTCATAATCAACAAACCAGGCATTTTAGGGTATGCTTAGCTTTATTACCATAAATTGAGTTGACAATAATATAACTTCTGCTGCACAAAAAGTCCAGTTTGAACTTCCGAACAACGGTCATCCTCAGGACAGGAAAGTGACCTTTGTTTAGGTTGCTGTTGTTCGGAGGTTTGGCCTAAACTGTTTGTGTCAGTGTCTTCTATGTAAGAGAAAGTCTGAAACATCTGCACCTAGAAATCTATTATAATACCTTCGTGAAAAAAACTGAGTAAATCTAACTTGCAATAACGAGCATATTTTGTACACATTACGTACTGTTACATAACACAAGATACTTTTATCTGCCTCTTTTACTGGCATCTGCCGTAAATTTTTCATTTTCAGGAACAAGGTTTCTCAAATTCCTGGTTTTCAAAGCGCGAAAAAGCTGCACAAATCTCTAAACCACAGAAAATATGAGCTGTGATTTGTTGAAAGGTTATCTTGGGGGAATTCTGAAGATTTCCATTTGAGTGTGATTTAAGCTTGCCACAAAATGGGAGTGAAAGGGACAGCGTACGGGAAAACATTCTGCTGTACACGAAGTAATTGATCTGCCACAGATCAGTTTAACGAATTCTTGAAAGTCTAAGATTCTGAGGCAACCTTAGCCTGTGCCCGCTGATAGCGAGATCACAATGCAGACTGTAGAATGTTAACCTGCTGGAAGCTTACACTTAGGTAAAGATTAAAAATTCCTAGATTTCGAACAGTCAAAAAAGTAAGCTATTTTTCTCTGCTGAATTTGAGGTAAAAATCAGTCGCTAAGTAGTTAATAAAACTTCTTGGTTACTCAGTCCAAGAACTGGTTGTTTAGGAGATGTACTCTCTTCATTCCTCTCTATTCTCCTCAGTTCTCTTAGTCATGTCTTAGTATTGGTGTCTTGGAGTAATTGTGCCACAAAACCCTTCCTTGGCTGTTCTCTTCCTCTCTAGCCTTGAATTTTCCCTTCCAAAACTTTCAGAATCAGGCCTCCATGGCGCAATGTATCCCATTCATAACTCTTCTTTTTAACATGACCAGATGCCTTGGTTCTCCCACTCTCTCCAGGACCTCATTAGTTTTTCTATCGAGCAAACTTATTTTCTCCGTTCTTCTATAGCTCTACATCTCAAATGCCTCCAGCTTTTCCACTTCCTTCTTGGTCAATGTCCCAGAACAGAGCTACTGGCCAAACATATGCCTTTAAAATAATCTTCCTCAGTTTTAAATGTATATTTTTCGCCGTCAGTAGTCTTTGATTCTCTCTAAAAGCAGTTTTTGCCATCCCAGTCTCATTCTAATTTCCTTAAAATTCTATAAAAAAGGTAAGAAACAGATTTGAATCTGAAAAAATTTTCACCGCCTTTTGCCTAGGTACGTGGCTGAGCGCAGCGCACGGTGCAGCCTTTATGAAAATTACTTAGCCGGAGGCAGATGGAAATTTGTGACTATTGATGAACAGATCTACCCAAACTACTGTGACAAAGTTCGATGTACTATCGCAAAAGAGCAGAAGAGGACTTACAAACTTGGTTCCGAGAATGCAAAGGAAGCTTCAGTAAAGGGTTCGATTGGCTTCTCGTGCAATGGGAAATTCAAGTTAAGAAAACTTGAAGGGAATGTTAAAATCGATTCTACATATTAACAAGATGTTCTAACTCCTGTCTTTAAAATGGAAATACCACTTCATTTATTCAGAGCCTTCAAAGAGTAGAAATCAATCAGGATAAGGCTACTAGTCGTGCATCCAAATCTACCATTACTTCTTAAAGATTTAAAAAGATGCTGGTTTCAAGTCTGTACCTTTCTGCTTATATTCCGTCAAAGACCCTAACTCACAAATGCACTATTGTGCCTTCGGGCTGCTAAGAGCGCTTTCAGATCGCAGACCTAAATTGATGATTGGACTATGGAAAGCAGTGGAAAAAACGTAAAGTATCAATTTTAAGAAATTCCCTGTTAGATTGGAAATCTAGATGTAGCTCCCTAGTCCCCCAGAAAAAGGGGCTATCAGACAGAACACTTAAGAATTTTATTTTAAACATTAATTATTGCTGAAAAATTTTTCTAAAAATGTGAACGTCCTCTGTAATTTAAGAATTGATATCGTACCATAACGCTCGGTAGATTTGAGTGATCTCCAGCTAAGCAGTGCCTCTTTTCTTTTAGCCTCAGTGAATTCCGCTAGCACCCCGGCGCAAAAGCGTTCTTTTAGTGCATTCCTCTTCCGCCGGAGTTATGCGAGAGGAACAGAAGGAAATGTTTAACTGGAATCACAAATGTTTGTGTACGAGGTGACCTTTTGACCTCCTAGATTCTCTGGGGTGCCCTATGGAATTTACATGGCTCCATTGTTCAGAGGTTATCATTTATGTAGATCCTACCACTGCTATTGTTACAACAGACTTGACCTTATTTGGAACTTAGTTTTTGTAAGGTGCCCGTTAATGGAAGTTTCATTCTTCCATCTTTAGATTTAACAAGTTTCGCCTGTGGCTCGATGTAAATCTGAACTTTGTTTCTGTAAACCTGCTGCCGCGAAGTAGTCTCGAAGGTTTGTACTGAACTATGATCTACTTACGCAAATTCTAAAACGCTTAATTCGTAGCTGTTCTGGAGCTACAGATGAATTAATTCAACAGGTATACGTTTGTAGCCATTGGTACTGCATTGTGAATCACCTAGTGGCAGCTTAAATTCTCGCATTGCTGCTGGCAAACGAGAAATACCATTCATTGCATTTGTGGTTCTTCAACGGTGGCTCCAGATGTCAAAGTCAAGATATCAGGTTCTCGTGCTGAATGAGTCAATCATAAAAGTTTAAGGTAATAATCTTAAAAGCACTATAATTAAAACACGACGCGGGCTTCTGATGAAGTGAACTTATTTAATGTATAAGTTAAAAGATTAAAAATAAAGCCATAGAACTTTCGGTCTTCCTAAAGACCACCAGATGGAAGTACTGAAGGAGCATTTTTAGGTGGGGAGACATAAGTAACCTAGAGACGTGACTTACAGAACAGGTGATCATGTTGTCAATCCAAATATGATTTTAAATCCATATATGAATACATACAATCAAATGGTCAAATATTCAGAAAATTAACATACAAGACGTAGAAAAAGTATAAATGAAGACAAATACAGACGATAAGGAGGCAATCTTACGCAACATACCTACAATAATCGGATAATATGCATACTTAAGTCTAATAATTTTTATATAAAATATTTTCATTCTCCACAACTGGAGGGAAGTTTTAATAGTTGTCCATGGAACTTCATGTTGTAACAATACTCCAGTATACATACCAAAACCTTGGACACAACTATTAACTTCCCCTCCAGTTGTAGAGAATGAAAATATTTAATATATATAAAAATCATTAGACTTAAGTATGCATATTATCCGGTTATTGTAGGTAAGTTGCGTGAGATTGCCTCCTTATTGTCTGTATTTGCCTTTATTTTTTTTTCTACGTCTTGTCTGTAATTTTTTGATAATTTGACCATTTGATTGTATGTATTCATATATCGATTTAAAATCATATTTGGATTGACGACATGATCACCTGTTCTGTAAGTCGCGCCTGGTAGGTTACTTAAGTCTCCCCATCCAAAAATGCTCCTTCAGTTCTACCATCTGATGGTCTTTAGGAAGACCGAAAGGTTCTTATGGCTTTATTTTTAATCTTAACTTTAAGTTCTGTACTTCATCGGAAGCTTGCGTAGTGTTTTAATTATGGTGCTTTTATGATTGAGATGTCAAAGTTGTGAACAAAACTAGTTTTTCTTACGTAAAGAGAACAGCAAGTATCCATGAAATGCCAGTCTTTGGCTAATTTTCTGAATATATTCATAAACTAAACTTTTTAGGACTATGCGAAAGCATTTTGTATAAATTATGCCGGTACTATCTCTGGTGAAAAACAGTATAGCTTCTGTGCAGGCGCACTATCTTGTATTTTCGGATTCGTCGCGAAATGTTTGCTCGCAAGCCTTCGTGTTAGTTTCGCATTCTTCTAATAACACTGTCTTGAAAGTTATTGCAGTGATGGATGGTCGCAATACCATGCATGCATGCATGAAAGCGTAGGAACGATAATGATATAGACTTTCGCGAGTGAGAAATTCGTTGACAAGTGGAACTTGATTAAAGCAGACTTTTCCGACTTTGCGGTGATGCCCTTACAATGGCAAAAAGCAGATTGCTTAAACTGTCAATGGAAGTCTGACTGGATTCTATCTATTCGTCAGTGTTTGAATTCCTGTGAGTCATGGATGTTTTTAATGACAATGGCCCTAAATTAGGGACTGCTTGTATCCCACTGAGTTCTTCACGGTGGTCGTTAACCCCCCAAACAAGTTTGTTTGGGGGTTAACGACCACCTAATACATAGTTTGTGGCCTGTGGAGATACTGCGTGGCCGTTATACCGCAGTAAAAAATATCCGTATACCAGAATTATTATATTATTCCTCATTGTGAAGCTCTACGAAGAAAGTACCGAACTTCTAGTGTGTTAGGACATCAAGCTAGGATTGCGTATGGAAATTGGCCAGGCTTGCCAAATTGAAACAAGAGACTTAGGCTTGTTCTTAAGCCTAGGGTAAGGATGAACATGCCGATCGCTAGGCAAGGTTTCGTTCACCAGAAGGTGGGGAACCAGCTGTTTTCTCTAATCAGCATACACAAGACCCAGCAGATTCGGTTCCAAGGCCTGACCTCCGTGAAGGTGGTTGTGTATCTGAAAGTGTAGAAGAAATTTATCTTACAAAAGCTATCTGCTCCGGTGGCGTAGTGATCTCAGCGCAGATTTCTGACCATACATCGGAGACTTGTTCGAATCCCGGTGAGGCTTGGTTGTTTCTTATGGCACTAGCTCTCCCTTACCTGAAAACAGTGCCCTTAAATTAGAAACGTGCGACTGCTTATTGCCCATCGTGTTAATGGTGGTCATTAAACCCCAAACCAATCGTTCATAAAAGCTACTTAAAAAGCTTAAACCAGTTAAGAAAAAACTTGCGGCTCTCAAGACAACGTTTATATGGGTGCAACACCCAATTCCATTCAATTGTGTATGACTTGGTCAGAGGAACCCGTGGTAGTTTGTCGTGCTGGACATTAGTTAGGTAATGGCTTCTACTATACATCTGCCTGCTCTGTGAACGATGAATTAAGTATAGACTCCTCTTCCATGGGGCCTGGGACGTGTGATCGAAAGGATCCTGGGCCTGATGATTTCTGGTGACTATGTAGAAGTCCTCGTCGTTTAGAGGGAGACTTGTTCCTTTAGAACTTTAAGCTGTGACCGGACTAGCTGGAACTGTATACTGTAGATACGACTATCGCTTCTGAAAAGAATTTCCTTCAGGTACTGGCGTAATTGTTGTACGTGTGGACTTCGCTGCACCGTAGTGCCCCACATGTAACACCAGTGGCAAGCTCAGTTTTTCGTTTGACTGGGGCTGGCGTTCCTATTGTACGAGGTGACTTCTGAACATTTTTGATTTCGGAACTCTTTCAGGCAAATATGGATATTTTTCCAGGAATTCCAAATTAACATTGTAAGAACAATGCTTCACAATCGTTCGCACAATAAAACTTAAAGTTGAAGTGGATATGCATTAACTGGAGGTACACAATATTAAATAAGACTAACTTTCCGTCTTCGTGGAATCTACTTCTTGTTCCACATAATACTGCACATAGGATCGAACACGAAATAAGGCAGATGTTTTCGTTGTTGCATTATTGAGTTCATTTTTCTCTGGCAACATGGTCCTGCATACGGATCGAGCTACTTATACCTTATGTTGACTGCGTGTTGATATCTACTCCCAAAAGTAAATGCCCGAAAGTAAGTCAAATTGTAGCAGGCACACGTTCTGTTAACACCTTTTGTAAGCACCGTACTAAGCTGAACTGAAATGATGGGTAGCACTGTGTACTAAGTGAATTTTACAGGAAGACTGGGTTGGGGCAGGGTGGTTCTTCCTCGGGTGTTTTTTGTTCTCCCGAAGCCAGTAACTGAATTAAATTACTTATATTCATGGAAGCTGTTAAAGTACTGAAACATGGCAACTTGTAGTGTGTCGAAATCATTCGTAATGTTTGGAAAAACGTGTCTCAAAAAAAAAGCCAGTAAACTGTAAGTCACTTTCTTGTTTATGAAAAGCCATTTGAGTGGCAAGTAAACGCATAAGTTGATCGCACAATTTTCAGCGAATCCTGAGATTTTTGAAGTTTCGCTATTGGTATCTCCTACGATGGCGTACGAAACTTTCTTGCAGGTGTTCGTCCTCCTTTTGGATACACCTTTCCTCTCAAGTTCGCTTTTCATCACAGCTGCTACCTCTTCTCCAAGTCTTGAGTTAAACCATTTTTCAAAGTTCCCAGGAGAACCAGAAGTCGATACAACGGAGTTCAAACTTTCCGAGCAGCAACGGGAGAAAATGATTAATTACGATGTTTGACCTTATTTCCTTTCTTTCAAACAAAGAGCAAAATGAGATGCCAAACTTAAGCATTTTACCTATACTTCTTAGCTGGAAACCAGCTTTGGGTTTATTCTGAAGCATAGCTGTCTTAACTCCGTCGCGAAAATTTTCGGGATTAACTGTCCACAACGAATTTACGATAAACTGAGACCCGTTCTTAAATACTTCTAAGGAACTTAAGGTTTCTCAGATGCGCGCACATGACATGCCGCACGTCATCCTTAATTTTCGTCGAGGGCACAGATTAGACTATGAGTGGTGGAAACAACTTCAACAATTCCTATAACTCCCGCTTTGATTCTCCCAGTGCTTAGTGTTTAAAACACATTAGACGAGTACAATTTAAGGCCAATGAATTTTTGCTTTGTGTTAAGTTAATACTAATTTCCGTCTCACATTTAACAATGTTGTTTTTAAGTTCAGATATCGGTAGCTGGATCAAAACGTAAAGCTACAAAGTACTTAGTACAGGCATATCTGATGCTTTCAGTTGGACGAAAAAAATTAACTTCCATTCATGCAAACTTCCAAAATTATCAAAACGTCAGAGTACTTGCCGCTGCGTGTTACGAGCTTGCTTGCCTCTGCATAAAACTCTTAGTTTTTAGCTGGAGACAGCAGCTTTAACTACGGCGAAGCGTCGTCTCCTTTCAGATCTTTTAACGACTGAAAGGAAAGATTTCTTTAATTTGTGTTATGTTTAGTTGCTTGGACACCCATAGATTGTTTTTATTACATAACCCTTCTTGCCAGCGACAAACTTTTGACACAATCTGTTAACATGTTTACGCGGCATTGCTTCGCTCATGCACTCTAATTAGAGGCCGATGGACATGCGCTGATGAAACGTTTAGCACACAAAAATAGAATTACTCTTCAGATGTCTTCGTAGGACCTACGTTTTCATCCTCTAACTACTCTTGAACTACCACAACGCCTCCCCGGTGGTTCAAAAGCCTAAGCTCTGACCATTCGTTTCAGGTGGGTCTGGTTAGAATCCCGGTGTGGCATGGATATGTCTTACATCTTTCCCTTCCCTGGAACAATGCTCCCTAAATAAGATTGTAGTCCGTCGAGTTGCTCAGTGGTAGTAATACCCGCCCCAAACAAAAATACAACAAATTGTGCGAATGCGTCTTAAAGACTGCTCAATACGGGGTACATCACGGAGTTATTGTTTGCACAAGTGTACTTTTGAGTCTTTTAACCTTTTCTTTCTGTCAAACTTCATATTTGAGTGTTAGTACCCATTTTACCGACCCCGTGGGTCATTGATTTGAGATGCTGGCTTCTGACCGTTCGTGTGGTCAGAAGCTGACTGCTATGTCAGCGGTGAACATGAATGCACTCCTCTGTGCACAACATAGTCAGGGGACCGTTAAAGACTGTAAAAAATCAATGATCCTTCTGCAGGATCCGAAGTTGGCGCCATGGAACCATCTTCTCAGGAGCCAACAGTACAGGTAGGTGGTGTATTGGTGTAGGGAAATGGTTTCTTTGTATGCATCAGACACTAATATTCATCGAAGGACATTCAGAACAGTTGCCGACCCAAATTCGACCCCTTCTCCTCGGGGGTGAATTATCCTGGTGGAAGTGTTCAAGCAAATTACTTCCAGCAGGATAACTAGCCCGGTCAAGACTCGTATTGTCACCGAATGGCTTCGGATACATGCCGACGAGGTTTTGTTGTTTAAATTGCATGTCCAGTCCCCCAGGATGAATACCTCATTTAGCATCTGAAGTGAAATGGAAAGTTTCTTATGAGGCTGTCGCTGTTCAACTTGCATCTGATGTACTGTCTTTTACGCATGGTACAGCATTTCTGCATGACGCTTCCAGAATTTGATATGATCCATGCCCAGACTAATTCGGGCTGTTCTAAAGGTCAAAGATGGAGAAGTATGATAATGTGTAGGTGTGGCATAAAATGGCATATCAGTGTAATGTTTGTCTCATTTGGTTTAGGCTAGAACGTAGGTCTCTCGAGGAGGTCTGTGTGGCTGTATTAAATTATCTAACATCCTGTTCATTCTTGACTGTATGCTAGACTGCAGTTGTTGTACGGTTCCATTCTGGGTGAAATCTGACGCTGGTGAATCCACAACTTGACACGCGCTCATTATTGCGGGATTTAAGTTACTGAGTCATTAACCGAATAAGGCATTGCTTTATTTAAACGGAACTCGCTTAGTACGATTTGAAACATTCCTGTGTATTTCTTAGGCGATAGAACTTGTTTTGGATTTTAAAATGCTTATTTAAATGCTTTTCTGAAAGAGTAAGTTATCGTTCAAAAGATAATGCAAAAGTCCTTGCTTACGAAAATTTTGAGAATGAATTTAACTTTGTCATTTTTTTCACGCTTGCCTGTGAATGACTAATACGCCAAAGTATTAATACGTACTGCATTGCAAAGAAATGCCAAGTGCAAATTAATTTCAGGAGTAAGAATTTTACTATAGGTAATTAGCATGAACAAGTTCATCAGGTAATTATAAATTGTAGTTAGATGTTATTAAATGACTAACGAATTGTTTCTATTTTCAGGAAAGGTGGACTCAAGTCAACAAAAAACTTGAAGGTGTAGGAATGAACTTCCCGTCACACACAGTTAATGATTGAAAATGGCTAAAATGTACTTAACGAAAGACGCATGGTTCGTTTTGCTTTATGTAATCTGACAAATTAAACTTTTAATCTGTTTTTTAAGACTACTGTCACACTTGCATGCTGCTTTTCAAGAATATCAATACACGTGGGAGTGTTGGTTAATATCCATTTAATTTCTTAATATAATTCGCAGTGAAAGATTGTCTTTAGAGTTCTCAAAAGCTCATTCAAATGTATAAGAGCGCAAGACACTAAGGGAAATGTGCAAAACTGGTCTCTTGTCTGGTATTTAGGTGGATTTGCCTAAAAACTGACCCTCTGTTTCCAATGGCAAAAACTTCTGCAGACATTTTCTTCGCAATTAATGAAATCTCAAGGGGAAAAATTTTCACATCAATAAAAACAACTTAGACCATAAATTACGTCCGTGTTTTACCATTTTTAAACTCCCCATGTCACATTTTGTCAGATTGTTGACCCCCACTCCCCTTAAAAAGTACGTCCTAATTCATGCAACCTCTTTATTACTGACGACTGTTTTCAGAATTCTGTTGAGAAACAAAGAAAACCTGTAATTATTTACAGAAATCTTCCATATATTTAAGTTTCCTTCAGAAAATATTTATTTAGGCATTAATTTATTCCCAAATGCTACCCGAACTTTATCATTCTGAAATAAAGATCTACAAATGAACGCACGCACTCAAGGTTTTCAACACTCCCGATCATAGCATCTACAAAACGCGATAGATTTGGTAGTACAAATACAAGAACTTTTTTGATTGGAAATTTAACGACCACCGTTAGCAACGCAATAGGCTATAAGCAGTCGCCCGTCCCTAATTTAGTCACTGGTTCCAGGGAAGGGAGAGAGAGCCAGTCCCGTAAGAAAAACAAAACATCCATGCTTCACCGGATTTAAAACCCGGCCCCTTTCGGACGAACGATCAGAAGCCATCGCTTGGAGCACTGCGCCTCCGGGGCGTCAACACGAGAATTTAATATTCTGTTTTAGCTAAATATCATCTGAAATATTTCATACCTTTAACTATTAAAAGAGAACAAAACTAAAACATACCATCCACTATAGTTTTTGCTGCTGGACGTTCGAATTACTGAACCTCCTCCCTTCCCCATGTCGCATTTGGTCCAGTTGTCAGGAACACCCCTTCCCCATGTCGCATTTGGTCCAGTTGTCAGGAACACCCCTTCCCCCAGTAATCTCGGACGTACAGTACTTTATGGAAATCCCCTTAGCCTAGTATACTCAAATATTTTGCAAAACTTAATCATGATTACAATAAAAACAAAACTTTCTTTGGGTAATGTTCAGATCTGCTAACATAGTGCCACCTGTATAGGTCGTTTTCTTCTGCGATCTTAATTTTTGGGCTGGAATTGACACTTAAATCAAACCATACAGTAGTCTGGAATATTTAGAATGACTTGAATCACTTAGATTAAATTTTCTGACAACTTAGCTGAAAATGTCGCAGTACGTTGGCTGGCTTATTTCGGAATTAAATCAGTAGTACCTACAGTTCAACATTTTCAGTTGAATTGTTATAAAATTTGATCTAAGTGGCTGAAATTCTAAACATTCAAGACTATTGCATGGTTAGATAGTATTGATTCCTGTCCGAAAATTGTCAAACGCCACATGATTTCAGTTCGTAAACCATCTGTACAGATGGCCCCTGCCGCCCCGGTGGCGCAGTGGTCTAAGGCGCTGGCCTCTGATCATTCGTCCGTAAGGGGTCCGGGTTCGAATCCCGGTCAGGCATGGATGCTGTGTTTGTCTTACGGCACTGGCTCTCTCCCTTCCCTGGAACCAGTGACCCTAAATTAGGGACGGGCGACTGCTTATAGCCCATTGAGTTGCTCACGGTGGTCGTTAAACCTCCATTAAAAAAAAATGGCCCCATCCATTAGCAGTTGTGAACACTACCCGAAGAAAAAGTTCATATTTTCTAAATCTTCATAATTACATTAAAAATAAAGTGTAGTTTATGTATAATTTTTATCCATATGCAGATTTTCATCCTTGGTAATGCATTAGTTGCAAAAAAATGTCTACAGAAGTCTTTGCCATTGGAAACATAAGGTAGTTTTTCGGCGGATCTACTTTGAGAACTGGAAATCTAACTCATTTATGCCAAACTATTTAACGCAAAGTGCTTTAATGTGCACAATTGTAAAATAATTATCAGTTACCATAATGTGGACAGAGTTTGTATGCAGAACTTCGACGTTATATAAAAAAAGCCTTACTCTCTTTACAAAAGTCACTTTTAGTGGCGTCAACCTCGAAAACATTAAAAGTTCTTCCCACATCAAAAAAGACAAATGAGGGGAATCGTTTACTAGTGTGAAGAGCAGCACCATTTGGGAAACAAATTGAAGCTCGTACACCACTTTTGTTCATTTAAATATTTTCACGATTTTCCACCTGGCATTTAATGAGTTTTTTAGTCGGAACCTCAAGAGAATTGCAGTTCGAATGTTATCAGCAAGTGACATTACCTCTCAATGCCATTAGTCTGTTTTAGGCACCTTTGAAACTTTCCTGAGGGTTGCGCTTTCTTTCTCGCATGACTTGCAGTTTCATACAAAACTCCCCTTTCCCCGAAGAAAAACTGCGTAACTTATTTTAAATTTTGCTATAATGGATTACTTGAATTATAAATATTTACATCAAAAACAAAGGATAAAATACCCGCGTATACGATTTCCACGAAGGGAACCTGAAATTGAGGGCAGTATGTTTAGCCTGAAAAAAACTCAATGCAGGGTGATTATAGAAATGTCTTTTGAACTCAAGTGGTCTTACAATATGAATTCTGGTGTAAAGATTTTTATGTATGTAAGCTTTCCTATTTGTACCAAAATTAAAATTTTAATGTAGGACTTTCAAATCTAAGGTTTATCAAAAAAATGACTTCCACAAAAGTAACTGATTTAACATTCATGTCCTGTGTTTTCTGTTAGATATGTTTGATTGCTTTATCCAGTTGTTTTTACTTACGAAATACAAAAGTTTACCCAAATTAAAGTTCCCCAGTGTTCGTGACAAAAAAAAAAATATATATATATATATCTCGCAAACTGAGCTTTTTAAGTGTTGCAAGGCAATTGAAATGCTCCTTATCAACGACGCTTTCCCTGAGTACAAAAAGAAGTACCCTGGTACTCTTAGTAGACAATACTGGTCTACAAATTTTAAGTTGTTTTTGGTACGGAGACAATGTTCTTATTAATATTGCTGTGCTGAATCTGAAAGTACATGTTGATTCCCAAAGCTGATTCAGCAATTTCATAACTTATATCACTAAAACACCAGTGCATTTATTATACACCAGTGTGTATTTATAAAATTGCTAATGCCTTACTGATGAAAGGTACAAAATTGTCTGGGAGGAAATACTGAGATTGACATAAACATGTTATTGAAACACTCGTAAGAAACATAACCATAGTTTTGCTAATAAAGCTTTGTGACACACCTTTTTGATTTCCTTCTACATGAATTTTCTGAAGTTTCCTTTGCAGCGAACTAAGTCAGTTAGCAGAACTGGGCTCCAGTGGCATCAGCATCGCTTGTTAAGGTTGGAAATTTGACTGAATCGTTCACCATGTTCGTAACTTACATTCATTGCTCAGCAACTTTCTGAAAAATCTAGGTGAAAGTGCAGAAAGTGCACTTTTAACTACGTTGTACATCCCATTTTCTTATAACATGAAAGCATTTTTGACTTATTATTAGTCATTCTCAGCTCTTCTGTATGAAACTGGGTATCCACCAAGCGAAAAGCATTCCAGGCTGTTTGTTCTCTACACACTTTCAGCAGAATGTAGGTCGTTGAAGAGGTAACTAATTTTCGGATTTATGAAAATACCTGCTGTTATTTTTGCATCACTTAACTTTGGAAAGTTTTTTCTTTATAACAAAAGGTGGCTCAATTTGTGTCCATAGCTTTTATGAAGTTCTTAATGAGGCTTAATTTCGTGTGCAAAGAAAGTAACAAAACCATGTTATACATTCACCTTTAATTGAACCAAACATTTTTCGATCATGGTTCTAAAGATTTCCTCACTGGCCATTTTCGCTCTTTGTAAAGAAAGCAGTCTTTTCTATTGCATTCACAGAAGCAACAAAATGTTGTGTAACCTTGCTAAGTGCAAACAGATAAGCAACTATTTTTAAATCGCCACTGGTGATCTTCAGTTGTGAAGTCATTTCATGACTCCCAAAGGTGCACTGAGTGTGCAACAGAAATGGGAGGTGATTCGTTGCTGTTGCGAGGCAAATACAGCTTTAAGACAAATCTGAGTAGTTAGGTTTCCAGTCACTGAGGTTGTAACGTATGTATAGGGTTTTCATCAGTCCATCTACATCGCTACATTCAATACAATCTGTTCTAAAGAATGTTAGTAAATGTTCATGACGTGAACGAAACAGATTGACACACCTTCTTACAATAAATTCCACTGATTTAGTCCAGATCCCAGTAGCTTAGCTTTATTTTTTCGGTAATTCAAGATCTCTAACAAAGCCATTCAGTTTGCTTTGTGTTATTCTGTTGGCTCAGAAAACGGCCTTGCTGCTGGCGTGAAATCTGGATCTTTAGATGTCGATGGCTGGACATCATAATAAGTTTCTTCTGTAGGATAAAGTGAATATGAATCGGGTGTGTTAGGAATTGGAAGATCTTCACCACGTGGTACAGGTTGAATAGCAGATGGAATATTTGATTTGGGTAGTTTGTTCTTCTTGGGAACGCCTTTCTAGATTGGAGGCACCAGACAAAAATAAGTCATTTGCATGGTTAGTCTATTTCCTCCATATCATAGGAACTGCAAAAGGCATAGTTTCTTGTGATTTCACCACTGACACATTCTTTGCACTATAAATGCAATGTATCTTTAGGGCCCATGATTTATCTAAGTCTCTAATATGGCATCCAAAATGAAGGTAAGCTTTCTTTATGATGGGAGTGGTATTTCGCTTTTGTGAAGCGAAAGGTATTTCACAAATATATGACAATAACTATAAAACCGTGTACCATTGAGTTGTATTACTTACCGGGGATCCGCGTTTAGCTGCTAGAACCACTGGTAGAGTATATATCCATACCTAACTTCCCGCTAAGAACCTTCATTGGAACCCCCACTATTTTCTTTGTTTGGAACTCTAAATGAGAATGAACCAAGGTATAAATTCTCACTAACCAAAAGTAACACTGGAAATATAATAAGAAAGCACAAAGAAATATAAAAAAACTCTGGTGCCGCAGGACACTCATCAGGGAAAGACTTCCCGCGATATCAGAGTTAAGTTAGTTTCGTGCAGGTGTCAGGTTAGAAAATTTTATTTTCAAAATGAATTTTCGAAACGAGGGTTAAAACATTTTTTACAAACTTTTTACCAATTTAGAACACCTGGTCTTCCCTACTCAAACCAAATATACAATATATGAAATATAACTCACTTACCTTGGCAATTAGTCCCCCCAATATCATCTCCGGTGTGGACGGTAGGTAACTAACTCCTATCAAAAATGTCCCTCCCCTACTGAATTTGAAATGTCTGTTCCCTGTGGAATGGAACTCAGAAACCTAAGGAGTCTGGTGGCGACTCCTGTCGGAACTAATAAAGAATAAATAAAATAAAATGGAATAAAAGTAAAACACGATGGTGGTAATCTAATGTGTGCCACTAAAATTTGTTAATGATTACGGTGCGGCTCGGAAGAAGAGATTTAAGTTTGAGGCCCGAAAATAATTAGTCCAAAGTATCAGAAGTAGTGATATTGCAAAGTCTGATTTTAAATGGATTTCTAGAAGAGGTTAATAAGTTTTCAAAGTGAAATAAGCAGTACCTCCTTGGAAAGTGATTTGTCAAAAAAGGAAAAGTATTTTCAATTGTCTGGTACTGTTGTGTTTGTTATTGCATATTCTGGTAATCCGGATAAATTGAGATAATATTTCTGAATACATGTTTCGATATATTGAAGTTCCAATCACTGAGAATTTTAGTTTTGAAATTAAATTGATCTTTTATCAAAAACATCCGTGTTAATATTTTTGTTTTGTATAACAAGGTCTAGGTCAAGGAATTGTACATGATTCTGATGGTTAGTTTTGCATAGCACTAGACTAGGAGGTAGATATTATCTATGTTTGTAGATGGAGAACCAAATGATAAGGTTATGAGGTCGTCCACATATCTGAATGGGAAAATTGAATCTGAACTGAAGAATCCCTCGTAATAATGAAGGTAAAGGTTTGCTAAAAGACTGGAGCCCATGGGTACCCCCTTTACTTGTACATATATTTGGTTGTTATAAATGTAGTTATGAGAGATGCATAAAGTTTTCCAATATTCGAACCCTATGTCCAGTTGACGTCCGAATTTTTCGAAATCTAATATTCTGCGTAAATCCATCAAATCTATTGAGGTAAACAAATTCGTAAAATCATATGTATTTATTTCCATTTCAACAGGAATGATAGAGTTGACAAAGTCTAACACTTTAATATTATCTATTATCCAGGAATTATTTAAAATAAAACTATAAAAAACAAAGGAATTTTTTAAGGATTTTACACGCTTGAAAATTATAACTGTTAACGCCACAGGTAATATGAATTTTAATGGTTTGTGAAATTTCGGAATAGCAAAAACGTATGGAAAATGTAGCTGTGCTCTATTAATTTGTTAAAACAAATTAATGGCTACTTTAAGGTATTTAATGAAGTTTTGAAACTATTTGTGTGTTTTGGTTTGATAGTTCAGAAGTACTTGGTAATAAAAATTTTTACAAATGAAAACAGTTATTATTACTTTTGTCTATAGGGGTAATGAAATCTTTTTGAATTTCTCTAATTTGATTCTTAATTTTCCCCCAGTTTTTAACATAACCAGATTTTTGGAAGTTTTTTCTACAGATCCAAGCAATTTATCAAGTACTTCACTCTTCCAATGGAAGAACAGCTCCACAGGAGTATTGGTTCGGTCAGACCATTCATAAATAAAACTGTATAACTCTCTGATTAAAACTCTTTTGATGTTTTTCAAGGGAATGAAGATAGTTGGTCTAAAATTTGCTCAGGAGCTCCCTTAACTCTCCTGGTTTTACTATTTCAACGTCTCTGGTGATTATGTGGCCAAAACTTTCCTTAACAAAACGTTTGCTTTACCATGTTTTTGTGAAGATAAAAATAACAATGTCTTCAATAGTCCCAAGATAGATTTTTGCAAAAATTATAATTGAATACCGTTCTACCCATTTGTAGAACGTATGTAAAAGAAGGAACAACTTGAAGAGATTCTTTGAGAGGAAATTGTTCCATTCTAGAGCTGAATATTTTCTTTTTTCAACTTGGTTGAATTTGTTAAGGAACTAGATTATTATAAGCTCATTTGACATTAGTAAAGTTATCTCTGCCTTTTTATTGTCTAAATAAAAGAAAACTAAAGGCCCTCCTGAGGGGGTAAGCTTAGGAATTAAATTTTCCTCTTGCTTTGTCAGATATTATTATTGATCACTGTAACTTCAGACTAGATGTTACTACCAACAACCCAAAATTATTGCCAAGAAAATTCTGTGCATTAAGTTTTCAAGCCAAATGGTTCGACCGGATACTTTTCAAGAAAATATTCAGCTCTAGAATGGAACTATTTCCTCTGAAAGAATCTCTTCAAGTTGTTCCTTCTTTTACATACGTTTTACCTATGGGTAGAAGGGTATTCAATTATAATAATTTTTGTAAAAATCTTGGGACTATTGAAGACATTGCCTTACCATGTTTTTGTGAAGATAAAAAATACAAACGTTTTGTTAACGAAAGTTTTGGCCACATAATCACCGGAGACATTGAAATAGTAAAACCAGGAGAGTTTAGAGAGCTCCTGAGCAAATTTTAGACCAAATATCTTGATTCCCTTGAAAAACATCAAGAGTTTTAATCAGAGAGTTATACAGTTTTATTTATGAATGGTCTGACCGAACCAATACTCCTGTGGAGCTGTTCTTCCATTGCAAGAGTGAAGTACTTGATAAATTGCTTGGATCTGTAGAAAAAACTTCCAAAAATCTGATGTTAAAAACTGGGGGAAAATTAAGAATCAAATTAGAGAAATTCAAAGATTTCATTATTACCTCTATAGACAAAAGTAATAACTATGCTTTCATTTGTAAAAAATTTTATTACCAAGTACTTCTAAACTATCAAACCAAAACACACATCAAATAGTTTCAACAACTTCATTAAATACCTTAAAGTAGCGATTAATTGGTTTTAACAAATTATTAATAGAACACAGCTACATTTTCTATACGTTTTTGCTATTCCAAAATTTCATAAACCATTAAAATTCAGATTTATTACCTGTAGAGTTAACAGTTATAATTTACAAGCGTGTGAAATCCTTAAATTCCTTTGTCTTTTTTAGTTTTATTTTAAATAATTCCTGGATAATAGATAACAATATTAAAGTGCTAGACTTTGTCAACTCTATCATTCCTGTTGAAATGGAAATAAATACATGATTTTACGAATTTGTTTACCTCAATAGATTTGATGGATTTACGCAGAATCCTAGATAATTATTTCGAAAAATTCGGACATCAACTGGACATTGGGTTCGAATATTGGAAACATTTATGTATCTCTCCTAACTACATTTAGGACAACCAAATATATGCACAAGTAAAGGGAGTACCCATGGGCTCCAGTCTTTTAGCAAACCTTTACCTTCATTATTATGAGGGATTCTTCAGTTCAGATTCAACTTTCCTATTCAGATATGTGGACGACCTCATAGCCTTTTCATTTGGTTCTCCATCTACAAACATGGATAAAACTAACCACCAGAATCGTGTACAATTCCTTGACCTAGACCTTGTTATACAAAACAAAAATATTATCACGGATGTTTTTGATAAAAGATTACAATTTAATTTCAAAACTAAAATTCTCAGTGATTGGAACTCCAATATATCGAAACATGTATTCAGGAATATTATATCTCAATTTATCCGGATTACCAGATAATGCAATAACACAACAGTACCAGACAATTGAAAATACTTTTCCTTTTTGACAAATCCCTTTTCAAGGAGGTGCTGCTTATTTCACTTTGAAAACTTATTAACCTTTTCAAGAAATCCATTTAAAATCAGACTTTGCAATATCACTACTTCTGATACTTTGGACTAATTATTTTCGGGCCTCAAACTTAAATCTCTTCTTCCGAGCCGCCCCGTAATCATTAACAAATTTTACTGGCACACATTAGATTACCACCATCTTGTTTTACTTCCATTTTATTTTATTTCATTCTTTTTATTAGTTCCGACAGGAGTCGCCACCAGACTCCTTAGGTTTGTGAGTTCCATTCCACAGGGAACAGACATTTCAAAATTCTGTAGGGGAGGGACATATTTTTGATAGGAGTTACCTACCGTCCACACCGGAGATGATATTGGGGGGACTAATTGCTAAGGTAAGTTAGTTATATTTCATATATTGTATATTTGGTTCGAGTAGGGAAGACCAGGTGTCCTAAATTGGCAAAAAGTTTGTAAAATATATTTTAACCCTCGTTTCGAAAATTAGTTTTAAAAAATTTTCTAACCTGACACCTACACGAAACTCAAACCTAACTCGGATGTCGCGGGACGTCTTTCCCTGATGAGTGGCTTGCGGCACCAGAGTGTTTTTTTTTTATATTTGTGATTTTTCTTATTTCCAGTGTCACTTTTGGTTAGTGAGAATTTGTACCTTGGTTGATTCTCATTTACGTTTCGCGTTCCAAACCAAGAAAATAGTGGGGGTTCCATCCAATGAAGGTTCTTAGCGGGAAGTGAGGTATGGATATATATATTTGTGTAGCAGAAATAGTTTGGTCTGTTGGCGTAAGTATCCGGCAATTTGTGACAAGAACCACTTTGCACTTCTCCATAAAATTCATTTTAGATAAAGACCCCAAAAAATAAATTTGAATTCAAAATGGCGGACTTAATCTTTAAAATGGCGTACATAAGCAGTGAAGGTGTCTTTTTAATGTTGTCAAAAAATTCAATGGAACCATTTAAAAGTGTTTTGTACTAAATTTTCTTTAAAAATGAAAGAAAATAGTTAATTTCAAAATTTCTTCAGCAATCACATTTAACAGAACCATCAAATGTTTAAAATTGGTGAAATTATACAGTATTTGGAAAAACAACGGAAAAAAATAAATATGAACTAGTAACTTTTATTACGGTGTTCCTAATTTCTGAATTTAATGTGTAACATTATTATATTGTAACTAAGAAATAATTGCGTGAAATCATTCTTTAATGTTTAAGCACTTAAATATTACAATACATCAGTGTCCTCAAATGGTTCTTCTACTAGTGAGTCGGTAGACTTTAAGCACTTTGCCTTACAGTTTTTGCACTTCGTTAATACGCACACGACTCATTTCAACTCTTCATTAATTCTGCTAATACGTACGTATGAAGGAAGACTCTCCTAGCAATGAGAGAACTTGCGAAACTTGTCTAGGATTTTAACTTGATTACAGTTTCAATCTCCACTTTGTATTACGCAATACCAACAAAAGGCTTAGTCAGTAGTTCCAATGGAATGACTCAATACGCAATCTCCACTTCGTATTACGTATAAACAACAAATGCCTGGCGCAGGAAGGGAAAGGGAGGATTTAAGCTTAATGAGAATGACACCTTTTTTTGCTTTTCTTTAGAGCTAACGAAACACATTTGCGATTAAAAATATATTAGTGAATGGTCTTAAAAAACGTTTCTGCACAAGTCCTTCATAAAGAATAGTGAATGATGTAAGAGTTGCGATATAAAAAATTCATTCGGGGAAACTAAAATTAGTCTTTGCCCTCCCCAAGTTTCATTATTTCGGCACCCATTTGGCTAAGATAAGGATGCAAATAAAATAATATAAGGATATCTACAGGTTATAGCCCATCGTTATACATTTTTAAAGTTCTCGTCAATAACGGGTAACTCTATTTGCCTGGGGGTCTAGAAGAAACCGTATTTCGCTATGACGCAGTTTTCATGACTTCCAAAAGCTATTTTTGTAACCGCTTTTAGCACCAGATTCTCGTAATTTACACGAATAGTATTGAGATTTCGGTTACGTTAATGCTAAACATGATGAAACGTTTGGCGATAGTTTAGTAAACTATTGAGTAACAAATTAAAATGTGCGTTACTCCATGTGAACAGCATTCAAAAATCAGATTTCTACTAGAGTTTTTACTATTTCGGTTACATTGAAATTTTATGCATATAATTGACTGCTGGGGGGGATCCATAGCATCAAAACTTAAAGCACTAAAACTTTCAGTATTGGTAATTGCGCGAAATGCCCGGATGATATAAACTTAAAGAAAATGCAACGTTGTCATCTATTGCTTTTATTAGGTGTGTAACTTAATTCTCGGCCCTTAACCGCAAGTGATCATAGAACGTATGCAAATAGCTGTGTGCGATAATGGCTGATTGCAGCGCCATCCAACAGCTTTCCCGGTAAACGTAACCACTCACAGCTGTAGTGATAGAATGGGCGAAAGTTGGTGAAAGCAATGACATTTGAGGCACTGCCTCCTGTTCGCTTTTCAGATTAAACAGAGTGCCGCGGAAGCCCAGCAAATGATCTGTGCTGCTTTGGGCGAGGCTGCTGTGTCCTACAATATGTGCAAGAAGTGGTTCCAGTGGATTAAGCAGGGAAATTTCTATCTCAGTGATGCAGAACGTCCGGGACAGCCACAGAAAGTTGACGATGAGGAACTGGAACTACTGTTGCACGCGGATCCCTGTCGCACAGACAGCTCACCCAGGAGCTCGTATTAACACGGCAAGCCATTGCAAAGCGCCTGCAAAAGCTTGGACAGATTCACAAAGAGGGCCGTTGGGTGTCCCACCAATTCACAGCTGCGAACAAGTCTAGGCGCTATGATGTTGTGTCCTTGCGCTCCAGATTTAAGGATTTCCTCCAAGATTTTGATCTGTGATGAGAAGTGGGTTCTCCACGATAATCCTAAGTGGCGCAAATCTTGGGTTTATCCAGGTCAGCCTACCGCCAAACCAAATATCCATGCCAGAAAGTTGTTGCTGCCCATATGGTGGGATCAGCGCGATGTCGTACACTGAGTTGCTCAAATCTGGTGAAACTGTCAATGCTGAGCGTTATTGTCGGCAACTCGTTCGTGTGATTGACTCAGTGGAAGCGAAAAGGCCATACACCGGCAAGGGTAGAAGGTCTGTCCTGTTGCTTCAGGATAACTAGTCTTCACACTGCGAAAACTACTTCGAACACTATCGCAGACCTGGGATGGGATATTTTGTCCCACCCAGCGTATTCTCCAGACTTCGCCCCCTGGGATTATCGCCTCTTTCGCTCATGCAACATCACCTGAGTGATACGCACTGCACTTCTGTCGGGGGAGGTCCACACAAATATTGATACTTTATAAACTCGAAACAGCTTTTTTCCGCAGTGGCATTCGGCAGCCCCCTGACCGACGGCCATTATTTCCCCGTTTGTTATGTATTAGATTTGCTGTCAACGTGTCGTGCCCGTGGTCGAGAATTAAATTGCACACCTAATATAATAATAAAATCACGTCAAATAATTCAGGGGATATTTTAAAAGCATTCTTGTACCATCCTTACAAACATTTCCAGTATCTTGCAAATGAGGTAATAAGTTTCTGGAAATGACTGCACTTATACAAGCTATTGTCTTTTACGTAGGCGATTTAGTTATTAGTATCGTGTTACCTATTATTTCCTTTAGTCTTGTACCGACATTGCATAGCTATTAATTGCGAAAATCCTGCGGCGCACATATCAGGAGAGGAAATGGCGACAGTAGAAAAATGTGAGAGCTGATAAGAGATGACATTCACCTTTTACTTTATTCCCAGAGAAATAAATCAAAAGTAAAATTAAGGAACTGAAGTTGTTTGTCATCGTGAATACTAGGAATTGCCAACGAAAGGGATAATTAAGAATTTAATCTGGGTTGTCCCTAAGCAAGAGCTTTTAAGTTTCGATTGACTTTAAAAGCTGAGAAATTAGTTAGCATTAATGTACACTATATTGACAATAGTTACCGGGCACCTAGTGGAGAAACACAACAGAGTATTTGACATACGTTCGTACGGTGACTGTCCACCTTTGGCCTTAATACATGCACTGACCCTTCGAGACATGCTTTCGACAAGGTATTGGAACCCAGCGATAGGTATGAGTTTCCATTCAGTATATAATGCTGCCGCTTAGTAGTAGGCCTTGGTTCCAAACTTATGCGGGGCTCTAATTCATCGTATAGGTGCTCAATGGGTTGCGATCAGGGCTCTGTACTGGCCAGTCCACACAAGATATGGAATTATAGTCAAACCATGCCCTGACAGTCCTTGCTTTATGGCTCGGTGCATTATCCTGCTGGTACCAACAAGGCTCGGTTCCATAGTATTGACACAGCTGGTAGGGCATAATTGTCCAGAATATCGAGGTAGACGTGCTGGTTAACAGGTTTGTCCACTATAACCAATGGCCGGGAGCATACCACGAAAAACACTTCCACACGAGTACACTGCCAGCTCCAAACTTGACAGTAGGAACAGTACACTGTGGTAAATACAGTTCACCCAGCTGCCGCCATACCCACAAACTGCAATCAGACTGATGGATCGTGTATCTAGATTCATCAGTTCACAGGACCAGTTTTCATTGATCTACGGTCCACGATAAATGTTCTTTACACTATGCTAAACGGCTAATAACATTCAGAGTGGAGGAAGAAAGGCTTATGAGCAACCGCACGACCACGGTTGCTCATGCAATGAAGTTATCTGCTAATGGTGCATGTACATATCGGAGTTCCAGCATTTTTTACTCACCTGTACACTGAGGTCTCGTGCATTACTCCGTCGATTAGCTGTAACTACTCTCCTGAGGCTTTGACGTCGTCTAACACTGTTTTCTTTGGTCTGCAGGTTCGTTTTGCTGCTTCAGGCACGCTATGTCTTCCACTTATTCTACATCCAAAATAGTTGACTTGGTTATGTTTAAACGCCTCCCGGTTGCTCTTCTGGACAACCCACTAATACAACACCCAACAATCTTTCCTTTCACGAAGTCTGTTCTCTCCCGCCGCAACATTTTCACTTAACCTCACGGTACGATATGATCGCTTTCAGCTGTAGGCTTGTTTTTATACAGTTTGCAGCTGTACCGTGGATCTTAACAACGCAGCGCATCCATTCGTTTGCTTTTGAAGGGGTGTCCGGTGACTTGTCAATGTAGTGTATATTAGGTGGGTAAATGTCAAATGTCTGAATACAGATGGAAACTTAAACATCTGCAACACGATGCAGAATAAACTTTATTAATCAAAATCTCCAGTAGCAAGTCTTTTACCAATGAGATGCAAACTTCTGTATGCCGTTAAGGAAAGTCTTGCTTTGGGACGCGATAACTCTTGTAATGCTGTTTCAACTGTAGTTTGATGGTGGAAACTATTAACCCTGCATAAAGTGGAAGTCCTCAGATCACGTGACTATGGCGGATGAGGTAAGGTTTCGTGCCTCAATTGATGCAGCTTCTGGATAGTCTCGCGTTATAACTATGAGTTTGTTGATGCTGGCTGTTTAGTGGACAGTTTACCATGCACAATATCAGATACCTGAAAATGCCTGTCCGCCGTGTTGATTTGACCTGTTTGGTAAGAAAGATCGTACCATTCAAACTGCTGACGACCAATCGGGAAGAAATAGTCTTTGGGTTGTGTTTATGGGATTCGCAGTGCTCAAGCCATTGCGTAGAACTTCAGCGATTGTCATTCAGTATAAATTCCTCACCAAACACGAGTCGCCTCAAAATATCTTTCCCTTGATTGTGGATGAACAGAGCAGCAGACGAGGTTTCAAGGGTTACTGTTTCCCGAAGGCTTCATGAGAAAGGGTTTTCTGCCAGAAGACCCGCTGTTTGTGTCCCGCTCACTTCAGCACACAAGAGAGCGCGTTTAGCATGGTGCAGACATTATCCTTGGACCAGACTTCAGTGGAGTAACGTTCTCTTTATAGAAGAGTCGCGATTCAGCCTGGCACTGAATATCGACGTGCCTTCACCTGGAGAGAACCTGGGACCCGATACCTTTCCCCCAACATCCGAGGAAGGGACCACTATGACAGCGGAGGTGTCATGGTCTGGGCAGGCATGTTGGACTACCGCACAAATCTCCACGTGTTTGGCATGCTCCCTTATTGTTGAGAGGTATAGGGATGAGATCTTGCAGCCCTTTGTTAGACTCTTCAGGGGCGCAGTTGTCCCTCGGTTCCTTTTTGTGAACGACAACGCTCGTCCACAGGGCTCGCCTAGTCGACGATTATCTTGAAAGTTAGGATATTCGCTGGATGGGTCTGCCAGTCAGATCGCCAGACCTAAACCCTATTGAACATGTCTGGGACGTTCTTGAGAGGGCAATTGCAACTCCTCCAATAGGACCATCCAGGAGCTGAAAACTGCGTTGCTGCATGAGTGGGACCGCCCGCCACACGGACTCGTCAACTGCCTCGTTTCCAGTATGACGTCGCGCTGCGAGAGCTGTATGACTGTGAGAGGGGATCATACCCCATATTAAATAATTTTATGTTCGATCTTCCAACTTGGATTTTTGACATTCCTGCGCTGATGTGCCTTACTGACGATCATGAGTGCGTACCATGACTATTGTATGGTATAATTTTTCTCTTGTATACTATACCGTGCAAATTAATTGGGACAAGCTATTTTATTCTCAGAATTGTAATGTGATCGCCAGTTGATGTAAGAAACCCACGTAAAACTGTTTTATCAGCTGTGAGGTGGTGTGACTGTTAGAACTTGATAGTAAGAATGTGGTTTGACCGGTTTTAAACAGGAAATAGGTGCTTCAGTTGTGAGCTTTCGTGTGTGACAGGTGGATGTTAGTTTTTGCTCTCTGAGTACGTGTTGCTTTCGTGTATTGAAAAATGGATATTTCTCCAAGAAAGCGTGCAAAAATAATTGCTCTGAAGGATCACTTCTATGAGTGAGATAGTTTCTCCAGTTGGTGTAGGCAATTCAAGTATATCAAGACTGTTTACGCGATACAATGCATCTAGATAGTCTCCAAAAGGGAGAGGTAAATGTCGAAGAAAACAAAGAAATTCCGCGAACCAATAAATATCAAAACAGAAATAGTAAAATGAATCCCCCCCCCCCAAAAAAAAGCGCCGATCTTCAAAGAGATTTATTGGCTAGTGGTTGTGATGTTAGTGATTTAACTGTGCGCCTTAGGCTTCTGGAAGTTAGCCGGAAGGCAAGACCAACGAAAAAACAATATTTGAATGCGAAAATGAAGATAAAACATTTAGCATGGGCCAAAAAATATAAATCGTAGACTGTTGACGACTGGAAAAAGGTAATTTTCGGTAATGAAACATTTGTTTGTGCAGGGTTACCAAGTAAATGTCGTTAGGCGAAGCAACTGTGAACCCTTAAGACCTGAGCATGTCAAACAAACTGTAAAACACCCTCTGAAACAGAAGTTTTGGGGTTTTTTTTCACATAAAATGGCATTGGAAGCTTAGTTCCTGTTCAAGGTATGATGAATTCAGCCAAGTACGTAGAAATATTACGACGTAGGATTGTTCCATTCTTGCAAACTTTTGACGGGATATTTCAACATAACTGGGCCCCATGTCACAATTCGAAATTGGTCAAGAATTTCGTGCTGAAAAATCAAATTCATTGGCTTGATTGGCCTGGAAATTCACCAGACTTAAATCTCAAAAAAAACTTGTGGAATATTTTAAAGAGACGTTTAGGTAAAATGGACTGTACAACCAAAGAACGCATGATAACGAATACTAGAAAAGTGTGGTTCCACGATTATGAAGTCAAAAATATGTGCACTCAATTGGGGGGGGGTCAATGCCAAAACGAATTCAAGAGGTCATTTCTGTTAAAGGACATACTAATACAGGTATTTATCAGTGTATATCAAGGCATAGAATGATATAAAGGCATAGTTTTGGAAAAATAGTGATTTTTTTACTGTCCCTATTAATTTGCAGAGTACAGTAACTGTGTATCCATGCCAAATTTCATTAAAATGTGTCAATTAGTTTTCAGAAATTCCACAAAATGTGCAAATTCTCTTAATTTTGAATATTAGTGTATATGGTCTGATCTGGATATACAGTATATTGCACACATGAGTGTTTGTATATAATAGATATATAGATTGTGTATTTATTATGATAATATATACACTGTCGCTCCTGACACTGCGCATATTTGGTCACAAATGAGCATCAAAAGCTTGTGAGAAAAGTTAACAAATCAGTTTAGAAGATCGGACCCATGTAAATATCTTCCGTAATCCCGTGCGCCAGGTCTCTACATATAGTTTTGTCTGTCAGGCGCAGGTAGTAGACACCGCACCATTAGATGTGAACTGCTGGTTTATAGAAAAGAGGGAATGTGAGGTAGACTGTTAATCACAACAGCATTGCACTACAGGCGTTAGAATGAAAGTCAGAGGTGACACTCCGTATTGAGCATCAGCAACCCAGCGATGGTTTGTGAGGATGGAAAAATATCTCATATTAACATAAATCCTTGGTTGGTATAATATAATGCCAGTCTGAGAATTCAACTGTCTAAAACTGCACTCTCACACAAGTTATGAGAACGTTTGGCTTACCAATGAAAGTCAGAGGTGACGCTCCGTATTGAGCATCAGCAATCCAGCGATGGTTTGTGAGGATGGAATATCTCATATTAACATAAATCCTTGGTTGGTATAATGCCAGTCTGAGAATTCTTAAACTGTCTAAAACTGCACACACACAAGTTATGAGAACGTTTGGCTTACCAAATTCGAATAAGGAGATTTTTGGGGAAAAAACCGCTCCACCAGCGGCCGACCGCGCGTTCGCGCACGCGACTGCCCTGTCCAACCCTGACCTGATCACACCCAACGTGAAAGAAAGTAGTTCGCGATAATATACGGTTTTTTTATACTAATCTCTAAAACTACTGGACAGATTTGGGTAATTCTTTGACCGTTGAAAAGCTTACTTCTTTCCGGTGGACATAGGCTATTTCGTTTATTTTTGGCTGCACTACGGAATTAGAACACTTTAAAGTAGTACCCGATTCCCGTGTATAATTCCGCTTACAGCGGATTGTACAAAGAAAATGCCATCGTAACATATAAAAAAAAATACTTATGACAGCAAAAATTAGCGATGACAAATCTGTGGGTCAGTTGCTTTCACTTAATTTTGAAAATCGCTCCAATGGGTGGCGCTGGAGGATTGTAGAAAGAAACTGCCTTGTGTTTTAAATATATAGATTAATAGAAGAGCCGACGAAAGTTAAGAAAACAGGTAGGGGAGAACGAGAGGAATCCGAAAAGGCCAGCTAAGTCATGAACAGAAAGGTCACTGGAATGTAGAGAGCGTCAAAAGTGCGCGGACTAGGATGCGTTCGAGTTAGACTCCAGAGCCACAACCTTCCACTTCAGCTGCACAAATTGAGCCTGAACAGCAAGAATAGATGGAGATTGATGTCATCGATCCAAATTTTCACACAGAGCATGGAATACCAATCTACATCGCCAGTCTTCAAAACTTCGCTGGATAATGAATGTATTACGGCCGCCACGGTGGCGCATTGGTCTAAGCGATGGCTTCTGATCATTCGTCCGAAAGGGGTTCGGGTTCGAATCCTGGCGAGGCATGAATGTTGTATGTCTTAAGACACTGGATCTCTCCCTTGCCTGGCACTAGCGTCCCTAAATTAGGGACTGGAGACTGCTTATAGCCCATTGAGTTGTTCATGGTGGTCGTTAAACCTCAATACAAATAGTAAACTTACGCCTCAACCTTTACACCGCGGATGCATTCTGAATCTAGACAAGAGCAACACCAAGAGGAGTACACTAGGCCCGAGACGTATCACTAAACTTATAACAAGGCAACTAAGGAGTTTGAAACATTGTTTCTGAAAGATTTCTTCAGAAACAATTTTAGCAATAACTACTGACAACGATGATATTATACATTCTACTAACATTAATTTATAATTAGCATAAGTTACTGTGAGTTGTATATGGTATAAGTTGCTTTTAAGTAAATTAAGTTAAACTTTTTTTAGTTTTATTTCTTAAATTTAAAATCTGAAAATAATCGAAGGGGGCACAGTATAAACTGTGCCACAACCTGGGTCTACGTCCTTCAAATACGCAGCGAAGGACAGTTTAACTTGAGGTGGTGCCATGAAATAGTGACAGTTGAGGTAGTTGTGGGTTGCGGCACAGTTGCAACTGTGCCACTTTGAATTTTTTTTTCACTTTGCCTATGACCGTTAAATGTCAAATGGTTACGTAATGCACTAAATTTCTCCCGTAACTCTCCTACCGTTTAACATTAATCGATCGGATGCCGCCGAGGCCTCCAACTCATCATCGATAGCTCCTAGTCTACCGCGTTGTTTATTTTCGAGGCTTATATCGAGGGACTGGAATTTAGCGAACAGCAGCTATGTTTTGCACTCAATATTGGTGCCTTTCCCAAATGCTGCACTGATGTTGCTAGCTGTCTTCGGTGCATGATCAAGTTTAAACTCAAATAAGGGAATGACACGAATTTAGCTTTGATACATCGTTCTCTCCACTGTAGCTAGTGACCAGTGCTTTGTAGGCGGCACTGGTCACTAGCCTTGACGCTTTAAATTTGTATCCCACAAGTCATATCACGTTATATGCCAATTCCTAAATTTCAGTCTGTCTGCAAACTCCGACATTTCGTTTACAACCTAATTCATAATGAGCATCTGATGAGGCACACGATATTGTACTTATTTTATTAGCACCTGTTTTTGATATACGAAGTAGATAATTCGTGTTATTAGTATCGGTATGTCAGTCTTTCAGTCCGTACAACCCATTTTGCGCCTATTAGTATCATTTAGATCTTTTTATCGTCAGATGCCTTGAATTAGTGTATTCAAACTTTAATACTCCCAACACTTATTGTTTTTCGAAAGCTTATTTTTGCCCATTACGGTTCTTAAATACAGTATATTAGGGGTATTCAAAAGTTTCCGCCGCCCTCTGCTAGCGGGAATTGTAAGGGTATTACCGGCCGGCGACCCGTGTTGTCAGTTCGTACATCAAGCCAAGCATGGTGGTCGATGAAGTTAATTTGCGGCACTGTTTGTTATTCATGTTTAATTTAAGAAAATGTGCGAGTGAAGCATATGGTTCAATATGTCAGGCGTATGGCGAAACGGTTATGAGTGAACGGACGTGTAAGAATGGCTTGCCAGGTTTAAGAAAGATGATCTAAGCTTGGAAGACAAGCCACTTGCAGATAAACCGCAGGAACTCGCACACGAGGCGCTGGAAGCGCAGTTGCAAGAGGATGCCACGCAATCGACCACGCAACTGGCGAAACGTTTGAAAGTGGCTCAGTGGACGTTGGTACTGTGTCTACAGGCCTTGGGGAGATCCAGAAGATTGGTAAGTGGGGTTCCGCATATTTTAACGGAGCTTAATATTGGTCAACATTTGGGCATCTGCATGTCGTTGCTGAAGAGTTTTCAAGGGAAGAATTTATTGGGGAAGGTTGTCGCCGGGGATGAAATATGGATCTATTGCGACAAGCCAGCGCGCAAGCGATCCTGCGTCGACCCATGCCAGCCAAAAACATCCAGTGCAAAACAATATCCACGGGGAAAAGGGTGCTGTTGTGTGTTTGTGTGGTGGGATATGCACGGAGTGCTGTACTCCGAACTTTTGAAACCGAGGAAACAATGGCTGCACAACGATATAGCGATCAGTTGATGAAACTGAACGTCGCAATCGAGCAAAAACGCCCATGGACTGGTAAAGGACGCCGCCTAGTCATCCCGTTACACGATAATGCCAGACCACACGTTGCTGCCACCACGAAAACAACCCTTGAACAGTTACACTGAGAGGTTTTACCACACCCGGTTTACTTCCCGGACATTGTACCTTCAGACTTTCATCTGTTTCGCTCTTCGCAACATGCCCTAGCCCAACAGCGGTTCCCCACAGTTCCTTAGGTGGAATGTTTCGTCACTGCGTTCTTCAGCTCAAAACCAGTCCTATCACAGGGAATTCATTTGATGCCTTCAATAAGGCAAACAAATGAATTCCCCTGTGCCTTCAATAGGGGCAAAAGGTCATTGATGCTAACGACTAATATTTCGTTGAATAAATGTGTACTGCTTTCTTGATTGTTCCTTTCTCCTTAAAACTGCGGAAAGTTTTGCATACTCCTAATAAATATTAGTTTCGATACTTTATTCCATGTAACGAAGTAAATTTCTGTCACTTTTGTCCACGCCGGGGCTCGAACCCGGGTCCCCTCATTCCGGAATAAGTCGCTCTACCGATTGAGCTACGCGGACGTTCGTTCTGACTGCTATCTGCCTTTATGTCGTGTGCGTCCTGCTGGGAGGAACGTCACGTCGCCCCCAAAAGAGGGCCATGGGCATGGCCCACGGGTCAGCCGTATCCATGAATCGTTGCAAGCAGCCATCCGCTGTACAAACGTGCACTTGAGAACTCCCAGTCAATCTGGTGTATGGAATGCAACGTCACACATTTTTATTTTTCGAAGCGCTGGAGAAGGGATTCTCTTATTTTTTTTTTCCTATCTCGCGGTGTGGAAATAAAATCACACCATTGTGAGATTTTGAACGACCGGGTCATCCGGAAAGTTCGGGCGCCATTATAACGAAGTAAATTTCTCCTTCATATTTGTCTACGCCGGGGCTCGAACTCTGGTCCCCCTCATTCCGGAATAAATCGCTCTACCAATTGAGCTACGCGGACGTTCGTTCTGACTGCTATCTGCCTTTATGTCGTGTGCGTCCTGCTGGCAGGCACGTCACAAGTCTTGTTCGAAATAGCGTACTGCCATTTTCCCCCTCCGCACTCAGTGCTTTATACAGAGGATGCTTACACTTTTAGAACGATTTTCTAGCAACACGATTAATGTTTAAAATAAAATTATTTCTTAAATGTTATCTCTCTCTGGACTATGAACTTACCCTGTTATCTTGGAAATCTAGATGTATTAAAATTGGCAGTGGAATTTTATTCAATTCCTCTACCACTGTTTTCCATAGTCAAATCATTGCTATAGATCTGAGTTTAGAAATTGATTTTTTAAGCAGTCCAAAGGCCCAATAGTCCATTGGTGGCACATAAGGGAACTCTGAAAGAATATGAGAAAAAAAGGATAGATTTGATAAGTCTCCATTTTCAATAGTGGTAGATTCGATGCACTACTGTCTGACTTACTACAGAGGTAAAGCACGTGTCAAGACTGAAATCTGCACCTATGCATTCTGTCTGTGTAGCGTAGTTGGGAGAGCAACTTACTCCGGAGTGAGGAGACACTAGATCTGTCGCCGTCACGAGGGTGAGGGGAAATTGTTTTTACATTAGTGCCCGAACGTAAAAATGTATCTACTGGACGTTGGGTTCTAAAGATGTGTGATGTTCGTTCTACACATAGTCTGAAATTAATGAAAGATTATTTCTTCGCTTCCAAAAAAAAATATTTAAGGAGATGTGACGTACTACAGAGGTAAAGCATGTGTCAAGACTACAAATCTGCAGCGATACATTCTTTCCGTGTAGCTTAGTTGGTAGAACAACTTACTCCGGAGTGAGAGGGCGCAGCTTCGATATCCGTCGCCGAAAAAAAAAAAATAATTGCGTTTTCACAACTGGCAGCCTTTATTCTGATGGAGGTTTACTCTGTGAAAGTCCTGTGGATAAAGGTATATTTCCTCTTTCAGTATAGGAGTTAAAACATTATTTTGGTGATATGTAGAATTGATTTTAGCGTTCTTTTCAACTTTTTCTAACTTGAATTTCCCATTTGTACGAGAAACCAGCAATCAAAAATCCTTTGCTGAAATTTTCTTTGGATTGTTGGAATCAAGTTAGTAAGTCTTTTTCTACTCTTTTGTTTGCTATAGTAAATTGACCCCCCTCCCCCCCCCCCGCCAGTCGTTTCGGTAGATCTATGCTTCATCAATAGTCAAAAGTTTCAATGTCTCCGGCTAAATGATTTTCATAAAGAAATCTATACACAGTGCTCTGCGTTCAGCTATGATCCATGCTTCATCAAGTCACATCTCAATCTGTTTCCGGCTGAAGGATTTTCATAACTAAGTCTATACACCCGTTCTATGAGCTCAGCTATGTGGCAGCACAAAAGGCGGTGAACCTTAAGTTGTTTTTTACACATTCAAATAATTGCTAATAACCTTGTTTACAGTTGATAGGGATATTTAACGACTTAGTAATTGTTCTTTGGGTAGGCAGATTTTCTTTTAAAAGCATAGACGTTACTTTTGAAATAGTCGTAAAAGTACGTATCTTCTACAGATAAGTTTGGTGTGATTTTTTTCAGTAAAAAGCAATGTTTGACGACTCTCCCTTTTTTATTGATATTGCTTATTTTAAATTTAGAAATTATATTTTAAATTTAGTGTTAATCTAACACGCTGTTGCTAATTCCATTATTTTCACAGCGTTCAACTACAGAATGCGAATATTTTTTTTCGTAAACGGCAAAAAACATAACCTTCTATCCACAGCTTGTTTACGTGCGCCATTTTCTTAGCACACGATATTTAACTGCAGCAGTTTCGTGTTAATCTAACACACTGTTGCCAGTTTCAATTCTCTGAACTTTTATTTTCTGTAATTTTTTTTTTGATTGGAGGTTTAACTACCACCGTGAGCAACTCAATGGGCTATAAGCAGTCGCCCGTCCCTAATTTAGGGTCACTGGTTCCAGGGAAGGGAGAGCCAGTGCCGTAAGACAAACACAACATCCATGCCTCACCGGGATTCGAACCCGGACCCCTTACAGACGAATGATCAGAGGCCATCGCTTAGAGCACTGCGCCACCGGGGCGGCTTTTTTTTTATCAAAAACTCTAAATGTTTGAACATCCTATGTATATGTTTTAATACAGATCTCCGTATTTTACTTAAATTGAAAATTTTAGTTTAATAATTCAGTCATTCAATCTGTTCTTTTTAATGAAAGATTTGTTTCTGGGTTTAACAACCTTCGTTTGAATCTAAGAATGCGGAAAGTTTCCAGTACCTAATTTATAAAGCCTTTGATTCCAGGAAAAGTACAAAAGAACTAGTACCGTAGTATTACCACGTCACACATACCGCATCGGGGAATAGAATTCAGTCTTAAATCTCTCACTGGGAGAATTTTTTTAACATCTCTGCTTTGGTTTTGGCTTCTGATTCTTGGAATTGTTTTCACGCCCGTGGGATACTACTTTTCTATTCATTAAATTTCTAATTGGAACAGCCTAATGTCAGACATGCCTACAGCTCTCCTGATAGTTGAGTCAATGAGACAGAGTTGTCACTGGGGAAAAGCTAAAACGTTTATCAAAAGTGTTCTCCTGAAGAAAATAATTGACAGATTGCTTGTGCTGTGAAAATTCCTACCTCAGATGGATAGGAGGCTACAGTTCATTGTATAATTCTCATTCATATATTTCAGCTCATATACAGTTTGAATCTGACATTCGCATGATTCACTAGATATGTCCGAAAGAGGCTTGGGTTTGAATCCCGGTGAGGCATGGATGTTTGTCTTACGGGACTGGTTCTTTTCCCTTCCCTGGAACCAGTGACCCTAAATTAGGGATGGACGACTGCTTATACTCCATTGAGTTGCTCACGGTGGTCTTAAAACCTCCATTCAAAAACAAAAAGTTGGAAATGCTTGTAATTGGTCGGTTAGTACTATAACTATACAGGGTGATTCAGAACTCGTGGGACCAACTTGAAGGGGTGGTAGAGCACACTGCAACAAACATGTTTTGTATAGGAATGTATGGGCGCAAGTGACGCGTTGAGGCACAAACACAAGAAATAGACATGAAAGGAAACAAATTGTTTACTTACAGCATCGTTGACAAGTGCTTCTTTACAACAATGTTTACAATAATTGCTCAAAATTGTGTCCAACAGTAATCACGTCCACATGCGCACCAAGAATGATTCTCTGTGAATGTGTGGGCGGGTATGGTGAACGACTTCCTGTTTGGCCCGTATCGACTACTAACGCGACTCGATGGCAGACGTTATCGTATTTTTGCGGAAGAGGTTTAACCAGAATTGCTTCAGGATGTACCACTGGCCGTCCGACAGACTGTGGTTTCAGCATGATGGGACGCCAGCCTATTTCAGCATTAATGTGCGCAATTACCTGGATGCCACTTTTGGGGCGCGATGGATTGGCCGTGGTGGACCTGTCCGTTGGCCACCCTGATCGCCCGATTTATCGAACTTCGATTACTTCTTATGGAGACATCTGAAGGCCTTAATTTGTAAGACTCCATTTGACTCTGTTGAGGACCTCGTCGCTCGAATATCCGTTGCGGCTGTACGTGTGCGAGAAATACCTAGCATCTTTGAAACTGTACGCCAATCACTCCGTCGACGCTGCCACGCATGTATTACTGTTGGTGCACGCAATTATTGTAAACATTGGTGTAAAGAAGCACTTGTCAACGATGCTGTAAGTAAACAATTTGTTTCCTTTCATGTCTATTTCTTGTGTTTGTGCCTCAACGCGGCACTTGCGCCCATATATTCCGATACAAAAGTTGTTTGTTGCAGTGTAATCTACCACCCCTTAAAGTTTGACCCATGAGTTCTGAATCACCCTGTATAACTATCATCAGAGTTGGACAGTGTGTGTTTGTCCGGAAGGGTATTATGGTTGCGCAGCAGCAAACTAGATACACATCACTACCACGAATACGAAGTGCCGTTTGGAGTGGTCTCCCGTCGTTCCTGGATTGTGAACGACTGGAAAGCTGTTCTTTGGAGTGATGAGTGTTACGCTTTCACTTCTCGTAACTCAGTTGTGTTTCGTGAATAAGACGCGGCCCGTTGTTTATTGTATCGCAAACCATGAACTCGCTAGTGTACCTCGGCGTTCTGGATAATTCTGCCCTACCAACAATGTGGCAGTATTATGGAAACGACCGTTGTCTCTTCCAACACGATCGAGCTCCCTGCCATACTGCACAGCGTATGCAGGACAGGTTCCTTGAAAATGAGGTGGAATTGTTAGACTATCCTGCTGAGGGTCCTGATCTTAATTCCATAGAACACAACCTCTAGGATGAAGTGGAGTGACTGGTACGAATTTTTTTTTTTGACTAAAGGTTTAACGACCACCGTGAGCAACTCAATGGGCTATAAGCAGTCGTCCGTCCATAATTTAGGGTCACTCCTTCCAGGGAAGGGAGAGAGCCAGTGCCGTAAGACAAACACAACATCCATGCCTGACCGGGATTCGAACCCGGACTCCTTACGGACGAATGATCAGAGGCCAGCGCCTTAGACCACTGCGCCACCGGGGCGGAGGTACGAAATCGGCCAGCACAAGTCTCCGCTCCGACTGCAACTTTGCACGACGAATGGCGAAGCGTTCCTGTCGAGACCTACCGGAAATTGTTGACATTATGCCTCTACGTCTTGTCTGCCATACAAGCAAACATTGGACCGAATAACTACTAATTGCAATAATAAAGCGTTTGCCCCAAAATATTGTGGTGTGCATATACTTCCGATAATAGTGTATGTCTATGTATTGATAGATGCCTGCTATATTTTACTACACTAAGTGAAATCCCGTCTATAATGACAGGAAAGTATAAGATATGTAATGTAATTTTTTAAATCATTAAACTATGTTCTGACATATTTTCCGTCCTATTAGCAGTACGTGTCTGCTCTAACTTATCTTCACTTTTTGCAAATCCTGCTTTTTGTATAAAAAATTCTTTTTTTACGCACCGATGTTTTTTCCTTCGAAGTGGCATGGTTAAACAAACGCAACAAAAATGTCATAGCTTTGGTCGACAATTCTGACGAAATGTTTGCAATGTGTTCGAATTTCTCTTTCCGGTGATGCCATCTGACGAAATAAAAATGTACCCCCAATTGTTCAATACTTATTGCACTGCGAGCTAGGAAAGCGCAAGCAGAAAGCCAATGTTTACATAGGTATTTACGTATGCCAGCGAAAAGCGCCGAACTTTAAAATCGTCGCTACGTCATTAAGCATTGCGTCATTACCAGTTTGATTCTAGCCGGTCCTTTCACCCAATGAGAAGTGAGTGCTATAAATAGCAGCGTCACCATGGTAGGTCACGGGACCAGAACTTTCCTGTGTGGTTACCGATGAAGACCGAGGAAGCCGTTCGTTCCTTTCCTTTGTGTCTTTCAAAATTGCTTAAAAATCAAAAAATGACTTCTTTTTAAAGAGGGATGCCAGTTGAGTTTATGCTGTAAAATTTGCAATGCGTCATGATTTATAGTTTGCCGTATATCCGTTCTCTAAAAATGGATTCCATCGCGAAATAAAGAATTTTGTTAAATTTAAAAAATTTAATTTCTCTTAAACTAAATCGAAAACTAAAAATTGGGCGACCAGGTGCATAAATTCGGCCATGGCCCCCACATGCCTACAAAGTTTCGTGGTTCTGTTGCTGTTAGTGTGTCCCAAACGTGAACCGATATAATTTCTTTTTGCTTACTTTAAATTTTAAATAAAATAGCTTTTGACGTATTGCCAGAACTAAACAGCTTATTTCAGTGTGTTCTCCAAACAGTTCTCTACAAACGATGTAAACTTCATAATTTTGTGTTCAATACTTTTTGTGCTGAGAGCTAGGAAAGCGCGAGTGTCGCGAAATTTCTAAAACAGCGGCAGTTACTTTTTCTAGAATAGAGATGTACTATATATCTATTGCCTTGAGGAAGCTTCCCAGTGAAGAGTGAAAGCTTGAGGAATCTATATACTTTTTACGCCAGTAAACAAACTGACTTAACACCCTATAAGTATTTTTATTTGCGTACTCTGGTGTATTTTTTAACTGGTATTAGGAAAAACTAATTTCTGAGGGCTTGTGCGAGGAGACTATAGCGTCGCCTGAGTCAGTAGGACATATGATCCCCGTGGTGGGCTATATTTCAAACGTTGTCCTTAGATATAGCTAACCAAATATTCTCAATTCGTCGACCTTGCGATGGGGTCGCGAAGAGGCGTAAAATCGTCATCCAATGACGTCCCACATGTTTTCTATTGAAGTCTGGAGATCGAGCTGGGCAGGACAGCACATGGCACCCTTTTAGGCACTGTTGATGCTGGCAGTGTGCGAGCGGGCGTTCTCTTGTAGAAACTAGAGACCAAGTATACGGTAAAGACACAGCAACAAAACTGGCTGCGCCGCTTCGGTGGCGCAGTGGTCTAAGGCGCTGGCCTCTGATCATTCGTCCGTAAGGGGTCCGGGTTCGAATCCCAGTCAGGCATGGATGTTGTGTTTGTCTTACGGCACTGACTCTCTCCCTTCCCTGGAACCAGTGACCCTAAATTAGGGACGGGCGACTGCTTATAGCCCATTGAGTTACTCACGGTGGTCGTTAAACCTCCAAAAAAAAACTGGCTGCAACGCCTCATCGACGATGAACCATGATCGCTATTGTCCCAGCTGTGAGTACGAGTGGTGAATGTCTGTTGACATTGGTAGCACCTCTATGAAATTCAATTTTTTATGTGTGACTGGGATCAAATCCTCGCTCTGGAGCCAGATCTAACCGGCTAGATTGAGTGTATCGCTTCAAATTTGTAGACTTCATACGTGCTTCACTTTGTAGTACGTCACATCTCAAAACATAATAGTAGGCTGAGGATCCGTATGACTCGCAATTATGTCAGCAAGATCAGCCCGCTAACTGCGTCGTCTACAGAATTTTTTTATTGAACGTTGAACGACCACCATGAGCAACTCAATGGGTTATAAGCAGTTGCCCGTCCCTAATTTAGGATCATTGATTCCAGAGAAGGGAGAGAGAGCCAGTGCCGTAACACCTACCATTCATACCTCACCGGGTATCATTCGTCGGTGAACCCGCACCCTTCACCGACAAATGATCATAAGCCAGCGCTTAGACCACTGCACCACCCGGAGGGCTCCAGACTCTCAATCTGCGATCGTCGGCGCTGAGACAGAAACGAGGCTCGTCGCTAAATACAAGTTTCCATTCGTCCTTTTCATTAGCTTCGGTGACGGTTGTCACTTTTCTCATTACATCATCGTGTTACGATGTGCTACAAAGGGTGGCAATCGTCACACAGGGTAGGGCGATCTGAATCCCGCCTTAGCAGAATTGATATTCGCAGTCCGGATCGATAGGGAAAAGTGCAAAATTTCAGTCACCTCTTGACCAATGTTGTCCGCCCTAGTTTTTAGCGCTGCCATGGTTTGCTGTCGAACACTGATACCAAAACGTTTGGACGCCAATCTATGTACACCAGTCCCACTCCGGTGATGCACGTTACTTTTCTACAATGTCAAACGAATGTGGAAACAGTAACGTGCATCCGATGATGCTCGTTACTGTCTCCACATTCGCTCGACATATTTGAGTTTCTCTTCCTATGCGTGAGGCCTTCAGCGACAGTGTCCGTGTGATAGCAGGATTCCCGATGACTTTACGCAGGTATTGTTTCTCCTCATACGTGTTTTTTGCCACCGCGATCATTCCGATACAGTGGTCTACACGCTCAGGTGGTGACTACCAAACTTTTGTACCCTGAGCCGTTTTTACATTTATCCCCCCTCACCGATCACGTGACTTGTTCGCAACTGCAAACTGTCGACACATAACCACCAATTTGCACGGTGCTCCCACAATACTTCCTGTTGTGTCCCATCTTTTATGTCTAGCAGTGTGAATCTCCCAAATCCATAGAATTGACTGATCTTTCAGTGAAAGAACGTGTTCCCATCGGACTGTTTAGAGTAAACGAACAGATGCCTAATAGTGCTGTAGCTACGTGGTAGCTGAATGACCTTAATTGCTGAATTCTAATCTTTCGTCTGAGATGGGTCTGTGCTCGAAGTACCGGATGTGGCATGTGTCTTATTAATAACGTCGGCTATCCTTCTTTGTTGGAACTAAGGACCTTAAATTAAAGACGGGCGACTGTTTATGACCCTTGGACTTGCTCATGGTGGTCATTAAGCACCAAAATAAAATCAAAGATGTGTAATTACATTTCTACCAAAGTATAGTCAAGACAAAGGGTTCAAGGCAACTCTAAATATGAAATATTGGTTGGCGCCACATGAGAACATCTCTAAAATGGTAGCATGTAAGACAATGTCATGAGTTTTTGAGAATGATCCGAACATAGAATCCTGTCCGTCTATCCAACGTCAGTTCTGTGATCAGAAAAATAGCTCCATGACGAAGGAAAACAGCTGATACAACTTCTACATGGTCCAGACACCATGACAGCATCTTCAACTCTCGGCAATAGCACATCCAGTTGCAAGATCGGTCCAGCGTTGTGCACTTATACGATGAAAATCGAACCAACTATTTGGGGTAGAGATTCGCCTCTAGCAAATGTTTAACTACAGGTTGGGATTCAAGTTGGAGCAGTATTCCTATGTTGTTTTTTTTTTCTTGAATCCTCTTTTTATTCTAAGCCCCGAAAATTTCAGGCACTCAGGGTGAAATGAGGCAGCTACTCGCTATCGTGTATGAATGTGTTATAAAGCATCTCTCAGCGTGTTCACGTGGCAAAGGGAAATGTGCGTTAGGTCGCCTAGGTACACTAAGTGGCTGCTTCATTGGATATCTGCGTAATAGTAAGTTTTATACATTCCTTATGCTTTCCAGCTGTCAGAAAAACTAGAAAGTAATGCATATCGTTTAAATCAATTCACGGCAAAATGAACTTTCCCTGTGTGATTGTTACCAGAGTTGGAAACGGTTCAAAATCTTTGGACCTGGACCCGGACAACCTGCTTTGAACTATAAATTCGAATATATAGTCATTATTAACCCACTGCTGGTGGAAGTTTCTTCAGCAACGGGTTGTCTTGGGACAGTCTCCTCCATCCACCCATCTCTCACGTGGTTTTATTCTTTATCTTTTCCTGTACCTTGGAGCCCAGTCTAAATTTTCGGTGGTCCGTTCTCCTGGCAATATGTCCAGCCCATTGCCATCTCATGTCTTCCACTTTGTCCTTTTCCTTATTCATACAAGTTTCTCTTTTCATTCCTGGTTACACCAAGCATGCATCTCTCCAGGATTCTTTATCCAACCAGATTTATCGTGGAATCTATTAGACTTCCCTAGCTCCATCCCTAACACAGCTGCTAATCAACTAAAACTTAAACTGTTACAAGAATCCATCATCAATAGCTTCCCAGGCATTGCTTCAACTACTGGATTAACTTACCTTCCATCTGCGTCACTACCTCTTCCTTTCTATTTACAAATCAATCATCTGCGTTTCTTGCCTCACTACAAAAGACCTTCACGCTGACGTTAGATATTCAACCTGCTCCAATTGTTGACTTACCCGGTCATTCATTTAAACTTACTTGGAAAGCCGCATGTAATCCACTTTCGTCACCCAAAGATATCAACCGCCAATGGCTTTTTCTTCATAATCGCCTTCTTTTACGACTTCAACTAATTTTAACATCGGATATTTGTTGATACTGCAATACCACTGGCTCAACCATTCATCTCTACTCTCAATGTTCTCTACTCTCGCCACTCTTCAATTTCATGCTTAGCATCACTTCATCCGTCTGCACTACAGCACACAATCTTCGTGACTACTTGTTTCTACCTGTTCATGACCCTATAACTTCATGCCGAAGCCCATTATGCACCTTTTTCTTTATTCTCACTAAATCTGACATGATTAAGAAAGAAATTAAAAATTGCAAAGTTAATCCACCTCTACCACTTCGTACCGCAAGAAAACTACTTCAATTCCGCATTCAGCTTATATCCAGATTACAACTCGAACTTACAATGGCACGAAAAACTGCTCAACTTTCGAATTTTCATTCCACGTGGAAGACTTTCTACTGGTTGGATATCTGTTCACCGCAATCGTATCAATCTTTGAAACTAGAACTTCGTACCTTCAGTACTTTTCATCATTACATAATGCTCAATTTAATGTTTGTTCTGAATCGAGTAGGACTTTTAAAGCAACAGTTTCGGAAAAATTGTCTTTCATTGTTTTATCAAGTATCACATTGTGTTCTTTTATATCAACTGACTTATTTTTGCAACGTTTGTACTCGGCCCTTGTGTTTTAATATCTGTTTGATTTCATTTAATTGGCTTATTCACGTATATTATTGCTATTGTACAATGGAAATAAGTTATTGCTTGTAAAAATGTCAGAACTGCCAGATTCTCATCACAACAGTCGTGCAATGAGGTTTTCTACTATAGTACTATCACAGGTTTGCACGTGTGTATAGATGATTTTTCAGTACTCGATGGTTTCTTCTTTTTGTTTAAGTGCTTCACCTACTTTCGCGCTCCTGACACGTGTTTAGAAAATCATTCTTCATAGCTGCGCAAAATGTTATTCTTTAAGTGGCAAATTAATGTTTTAACGGACCTAATACCTCCGCCTATGTAAATAAAGATTTTATCTTATGTCTACATGTACTATTATTTATTTAATATTTTAAGCTGCCAATGTTTTGTGTATTTTAGCTCATTAGCATAAAGTATGACTTCAGTTGTCTGTAGTCTATGTGTGTCTTTTTACGCTTTCCAACCGTAGGTTGAAGCGTATATGCTCCAGCTCAGTCTGTCCGCACGATAACTCGCGTAAAAATGGTTCGATTTTGATGTAATTTTAGTATGTGGTATGGGATCACCTGGGGACAACCCCTATTTAAAATGGGTGAAGTGGGGTCAAAGGTCAGGACATAAAAGCGGGATGCATTCCATTGACCTTATGCGTTATAACTTACGTAAAAATGCTTCAGTTGAGACAGAAGTTTTCATGTTCTTCCGAAAGTATACTTTACCGGTTCTGTTGAATATCATCGAAATAGGGTCAAAGGTCGGGTCATAGGAGCGATATTTATTCTATAGCAATTATCCTCATAACTAGAGTGATGATTTCTGTTATGTTGGAAAGCGTATCATAATCAATGCATTGCATGATTTTACTAGTCTAGTTAAGGTCCATGTCTCTGTTCCGTACGTAACAACTGGAAGGATGCATTGATTAAACACTTTTCTTTTAAGACATAATGGCATATTGCTCTTAAAAATTGTATTGCTCCTTTCAAAAGCTCTCCAACCAAGTTTTATACGCCAATTAATTTCTTTATCAATGTGAACCTCGCTTGATATCTGCTGCCCAAAGCAAATGTAGGAATTGGTTATCTCCAGCTTTTCCTCATCAATTGATAAATCTTCATTCCTCGTAAAAGCATTGTACTTCAGTTTTCTCTTTTGAAAGTTCATTTTTATTTCAATTTGTTTACTCTTCTCAGCAAGTTCCTGGATCATGCTCTGCAGCTTTGAAGTATTATATCAATTGCCTCTGAAGGGTTCTTTGAAATGTTTTTTTCTTTCCAAAAATAAAACTGAGGTAAAAAGTGGGTTGACATCTGGTCAGAAACACCTTTACCAAACCCGTTTGACCCGCAAAAATTTTTTGACCCAGTGACCCGTTTCCACCTCTGATCGTTACAAGCGCCGATGTAGAATTCCATACACAAATACGGGAAACGATGCTCCAACAGGACTTGTAGACATTGAAATGTATGCCAAGAACATAACATTATTTGCACATTTTCCAGACAAGAGAATCAATTTTCTTTACATATATTTCAAATAAATTTTTAAGTTATATAAAGGGAGTATATTAGGTAACTAACCTCCGTAAACTTGTCGCTGACGAACCTGTGAATAAGGGATGTCTTACCACATCGACTGTCACCAACGAGAACAATCTTGCACGAACACTCCTCCATACACGATAAATGCAACGGAATGATATGATGTTTGGGGGGGGTGGGGGAGGGATCCTGATGATGAAGAGGGTTTGAAAAAAAGGATCACCCGCACGACATAATCATCTCATCAGGCTTCGCCAGGGATTTGTTTTGTACCTGTAATCAGAATCCATACTTTTATTATAATCAGTGTTATGAGATTCTCGAACAAATCAAATAATTTGCAACATACATGAATATACTAAAACGGAATTGCCAATAATTTTTGCACAAAACAAAGCTAAGTCGGAAGGTTTGTTAATGCCGCCCCGGTGGCGCAGTGGTCTAAGGCACTGGCCTCTGATCATTCGTCCGTAAGGGGTCCGGGTTCGAATCCCGGTCGGGCATGGATGTTGTGTTTGTCTTACGGCACTGGCTCTTTCCCTTCCCTGGAACCAGTGACCCTAAATTAGGGACGGGCGACTGCTTATAGCCCATTGATTTGCTCACGGTGGTCGTTAAACCTCCAATCAAAAAAAAAAAAAAAAGGTTTGTTAAAGATGGCCGTGAGCATTTAGAACTGTAAGGACGATCCTGTCTCTACTTAGCGCCATTGCTTCCAAATTTAGGGCCGCCCCGGTGGAGCAGTGGTCTAAGAGATGACCTCTGATCATTCGTCCGAGAGGGGTGCGGGTTCGAATCCCGGTGAGGCATGAATATTGTGTTTGTTTTACGGCACTGGCTCTCTCCCTTCCCTGTAACCAGTGATCCTATATTAGGGACGGGCGACGACTACTTATAGCCCATTGAGTTGCTCATGGTGGTCGTTAAACCTCCAATTAAAAAAGAAAAAAAATTAGGGTTCCAGAGAAGGAAAATAAGCAGCGCCGTACGACATACAAAATATCGATGATTCACCTGGGCCCAACACGTCATGAATTCGACTAACCGGAAAGTACGAGACTGATCCGGTATGAGGATAGGGACTGGAACCATGAGGGAGATCAGAATTGGAAACTGGTCAAAGATTTTGGACCCAGATGTCACATAATTCGACCCGACCCGGTCAAATCTGCATTGAACTAAAAATTCGAAACTAAATTTATATTTATACATAATCATGGATACTATGGCGTTCAAAACTTCTTTCGGCAGTGGGTATCGTACGTTATATTTGAAATAAAACAAATGTATTACCGAAGCGTATAATTTACTCACTTACTTACGGAAAGTGTTGAAAAACTGTCGTAGGTTATGTCTTTCAAATGAAGGACATGTTTTCAAACACATCTGAGTGAGTCAAAAAGTCCCTCCGCTGTAATGTTAAGGCTGTTCCACTTAATTCTGGTGGTGCAACAGCCAGAATTCTCGAATTAAGTTACTTCCATGTTTAATTTCAATTTTTGTTGTTTTCTTGATACATGTCGAGCTTCAGATTGTTTCATAGCAACACCAATTTTCGCAAGCTTATGATGAGTTGAAAGTTTCCAAAATGTACATGGTTTTCACCATTATCCCTCAGAAGGAAGGGGCACTCTTCCTTCATATTACATGACAAATCATTTTTCAGTCCGTGGACACCAGTATCAAGCAAAAAATTCCACGGTGCGCATTTTTCTTTATTATTTTTTTCAGAAATAAAACAGAAATAAACCCGGGTGCAAATCAGGTCAGGAACACCTTGATCCGTAGGAAATTGACCTATGACCCGGTTCCATCTCTGGTGGTATGTTTGTCTTACGGTGCAAACTCTCTCTCATCCCAGAAACCAGTGGTCCAAACTACGAATGGGCGACTGCTTTATAGCCCATTGAGTTGCTCACTGTGATCGTTAATACCACAAACAAACACAAAAATTAGCAGGAAAATATGCATTTAGATTTTTCTAGCAGATGGAAACACTGCATTTGCTATTAATTACGTCATTGGGTGGGGGAGGTGTTTTTTGGGGGTTGGAGGGTGGTTGAGGTTTTACTGCCACCGTGAGCAACTCAATGGGCTATAAGCAGTCTCCCGTCTTTAATTTAGGGCCACTGGTTCCAGTGAAGGGAGACAACCAGTGCCGTAAGACAAACACAACATCCATGCCTCACCGGGATTCGAACCCGGACCCCTTTCGGACAATTGATCAGAGGCCATCGCTTAGAGCACTGCGCCACCGGGGCGGCCATTTTTTTAAGATTTAACCACCGGCGCATTGATCTAAGCGATAGGGGTGTGGGTTCGATTCCCGGGTAAGGCATGGGTATTTGTTTGCCTTTCGGCACTGGCTCTAAATGTGCTACTTTACTTAGCTCACCACTGGCTCTCTCTGTGTTACTCGGTCATTTGGCATACCGTATGCCATGAATTCATTTTATATCAATGCTAATACATTGTTAATGTAAAATGAATATACTGTCTGCCTAACAGTACTGTGCAATTATGATTGTTTATCTTGTCACTGTATCTGTACCACCAGGTCAAGCCGCCCCGGTGGCGCAGTGGTCTAAGCGATGGCCTCTGATCATTCGTCCGAACGAGGTCTGGGTTCGAATCCCGGTGAGGCATGGATGTTGTGTTTGTCTTACGGCACTGGTTCTCTCCCTTCCCTGGAACCAGTGACCCTAAATTAGTGACGGGCGACTGCTTATAGCCCATTGAGTTGCTCACGGTGGTCGTTAAACCTCCAATCCAATCCATCCGAATCCACCAGGTCAAATAAATCGTTTTTTGAACGTCCAGTCAAAAAAGGTACCGTGAGCAACTCAATAGGCTATAAGCATTCGCCCGTCCCTAATTTAAGGCAACTATTTCCAGGGAAGGGAGGGAACCGACGCCGTAAGACAAACACATCCATCCCTCTCCGTGATTCGAACCCGGACCCATCTCTGACGAATGTTCAAGTAGCCATCGCTTAGACCACTGAGCCACTGGGGTTGCTTAAGTTATTTTCAGGCGTGAATGTTTACCTGTTGTACGTCCAGTATATACACAAAGAAGCATGTTCCCATTTTGTAATTCAAAAATATTATTGTCGTGCTGAAGTATATGAATATTATCATCGAACCGTCTTAGCACGATTCAAACTTACGTTAGATATCCTAAAGTTAAGAAATAAGTTAGAAGTATATAAATACACTTTTAGATCTTTCGGGATCTTCAGAAAACATTAATTGCATAAAAAGAACATAAACTTCGTACTGGCAATGACATACAATCTTTCATTCCATTTAGTATCATGTTAGAAGAGCTTTTTCTCATTTCTTCAAGTATGAAACTACGCAGGCCGCCCCGGTGGCGCAAAGGTCTAAGCGATGGCCTCTGATCATGGCGCGGGTTCGAATCCCGGTGAGGCATGGATGTTGTGTTTGTCTTACGGCACTGGTTCTCTCCCTTCCCTGGTACCAGTGGCCCTAACTTAGGGACGGGCGACTGCTTATAGCCCATTGAGTTGCTCCCGGTGGTCGTTAAACCTTCAATTAAAAAAAAAAAACTACGCAGAGCAGAACTTCGATAGATAAAGGACCCAGCTAAAAACTACGGATAGTCCCTGTCAACTGTTGACAACATGATTAAAGAAGTGAAGAGATCGACAACCACTACGTTATCGAGAGACCGTACTTCTACAAGATATGTAGGCTCCATGGACTTTATTCCTAGAATCTCTCGTTCTCTTAACATTTGCTGACGTCATAACCTGAACTTTGGATTAAGAACAAGTAACATCTTATCCATTTTTAAAAAAGACAGTTACCGCGTGGAAGAGTAGAATAAACACTGAATAGACAGTATTCCCCTAAAAGCAGTGCACCCGCATCATGCAAATATATTATATATTGGATCAACGATCCGGACATTAAAAACTAGATTAACTGAACATAAATATAATGTTAAAAATGGTGCTATAACTGCAGCTCTATCTCGTCTAGTTCATGGAGGTACTCACTTCCCAAAATGGGACGAAGCAGCAATTCTTGCCACTCCTTATTTAAAATCAAGAATGCTATTATCAGAAAGTATTGTTATCCACAAAATGGTACATAGATGCTGCAATGAAGACAGCCCAGAAGGCATTCATCAGCCTTGGAAGGTATTACTTGAGAATAATTTATCTGTATAATATCCAAACTTTTCACCCAACTCAGAAGGAGCTGTAGTTTGCATACGTGAACACGTGCATTGCGCGTTGTATGTCATTGTCAGTACGATGTTGTGTTTATTTTAAAATTGTAATCGAACCTGAGGTCCTTTCCGTGGCAGTCACGAACGTTGCACACTAGGCCACCCGCGGTTGCAATCTCAGATGACGCATGAGTGTTACGCCTGTTTTATGGCTCTCTTCCTTCCCTGGACAAAGTGACCCCAAATTAGGGACGAGCGACTGTTTATAGCCCTTAGGATAGATCACGGTGTTCGTTAAGCGCCCAAATAAAAAAAGAAAGATGTATTGGGAGATTATCACTGTAGACGATATTTCTCTCTATCAAGTACAATGTGTAGGTTCTGTGTACCAACACGATCTTCTAATACTTATTAGTTGATTCACGAATTCTGTGATATCAAAATACACTTCGTTGTTCGTTTGGCTGCTGCAAAAGACGTGACGTCTGGAAACCATAACTGTAGGTGGCGTTATGTACCCTTGTTGAAATTATAATGAAACATAAAAGTTATATCAACAAAATTTACAAGGTGATCCAAAAGTCTTACCCTATCTATAGAACACTGTTTAAGAATTACGCCACCACTTACAGACATAAGATTTCCTGCTTTTGAAAGCTAAACATCTTCTGTTTTTATAACGCAAACTAGTATGCTTAAAAAATGGATTGTTTATCAGAACATTAAGCGTAAACGGCAGTGGCTTCCTAAAGGGAATGTGCTTGCAGCAGTGGCGAAATCAGGACGTTCCCCACAAAAGGTTTTGGTGTCTGTGTGGTGGGATATGCAAGGCATATTCCATTACGAGCTGCTTCCACCCAACAAAATCATTACAGGGGAAGTTTACTGTCAGCAGCTTCAGCGTCTACGCACTGCTTTGCAGGATAAACGTCCAGCACTCGAGAATCGAAAAGGTGTGCTGTGCAGCAGGACAACGCAAAACCATACACAGCGAAAATGACCAGTGCCACGTTGCAGGATTTCGGATGGGAAAAACGTCACCATCCAGCATATTCCCCTGACATCGCCCCATGCGACTACCACTTCTTTCGCAGCCTGCCAAACCATCTTGCTGGGACTACACTTCGAAATGTGGAGGAGGGGCGGCGAACCCTTTATGCCTTTTTTGCATCGAAACCCATGGGATTCTGCAAGTCTGGGATTCAAAATCTTGTCGATCGACGGGAGATAGTTGTAACTACCGGGGGCACTTATTATATGGATTAAACCATCGCTCTCTTCCAGGTACGTTTTTCTTTCTTTTCTTCACACGTTGAAAAAACGACAGTATTTTGGGGATTACCTGATACATTCATTTGCAAAGGTTTAAGACCACCTGCCAATTTATTGAAAATTCAGATTTTCAAAGAAACAACTAATTACTAGCCAGATATATTTGGAAAAATGACACCACAGATGAATTCTAACATTCTTTAGAACTCAGAAAGCCCGAAATTAGTACATTGTGTGGCCACCGTTGTTTTTTTATAACGTACAGAATACGATGTGGCGTACTCTCAATGAGGGATTTGCAGTAGTCGCTTGAAATGTCTTTGCACCATACGTACTTTATTGCGTCAATCAAAGCTTGGGAATTTGATGGCTGTTTCTGTGCTACCTTGTCTTTTAAAATGGTTACAAATTTTCGATTGGATGAAGGTCGGGACTATTACCGGGCCAGTCGAGGACAGTTATGTTTTTCCTCTGCAAGTAGTCCTTTACTGTCTTTGATCTGAGGCTTACTTTCTTTGAAAGTAGTCCTTTACTGTCTTTGATCTGAATTTTCCCGTAACATTTCCACATAAAAAGGACCAGTCATGGTAGTTCCTGTCGGCAAAAGATATGATGAAGCAGTACCAGATGCTGAAAAAGCAGCCGATATCATCTGAGTATAGGCACGGTGCGAACGGTGTACTTTTCGTCAAACCTTTTTGCCTTTTGGTCACCGAACATGTGCTTCCCGTGATTCATATTAACACACAGTTGATTCATTGGGAAAAAAAACTTGGCTCCAATTTTCAGCAATCCACGGCTGATGACGCTTCGCAAACTGGAGTCTCTTCTTTTTCGTGACAGGTTTATAAGACTTTAATCCAAAATCTTTGCTAAGACTTCGAGAAACAGTGCTGATACTAATATCAGACCCTTTAGAATATAGAAAGGCCTTTATTTTCTTGCACGAACTCCTCGGAGAACGTATAACTATTCGCCTTATGATATTGTCATCAAGTGGGGTTGTTTTCCTTAGACGTCCATTTCTCTTTCGGTAGCTAAATTCACTTGTATCGCGATATTTCATGATCTTATTATGAATAGCAGTCTTGCTTACATTCACCTTTCTGCTTATGTCACGTTCGGAGTATCTTCATGATATAAAGTCACTATTTGTGCTCTCTGAGTATCACTTAATGAAGCTTTTTTGCCCATTTTTCGCTATATAAAAAATACGTACAAAACCTCTCGGCATGAAACCCAGGATCAAACTGACCCTCGCACGCTTTCCCCAACTCTATCAACAGCTGCCGGTGTAGGATGATGCAACACCGACAGGAAGTTGAGTAATACAGACAGTAGCTGACGCTATCGGCAGGAATATCTTAATACAAACAAATGCTCTTAAACTTTTATAAAATGACTGTAATTTTTGAATCGGGGGTTTTGCGATCACCAGTAGCAACACAAAGGGCTAAAAACAGTCGCGCATCGCTAATTTTGGCAACGGATTCTGGGAAGAAAGGAACAAGGGCAGTAGGGCAAGAGCACAATGCATGGTTTACTCGAGACTCGAACCCACGCCCAGCTGGGACGACTGGCCAGAAACCAGCGTTTCTCACATTTCGGCTACCGGGACTGAAATACCGTGTTTATAAATTTATAAGAAAGACGAAAATATGATTAGCTATTACTAGCTTCGTATATGTAATCATTACCTTCCAAAGTTTCTACAACTCCCATGTGGCGCAGTGGTCTATTTGCTCTTCTAGCAATTCGTCCGAGATGCGTCCGGATTTGAATCCCGGTGAGGCATGGATGTTGTGTTTGTCTTACCGCATTGGCTCTACCCCTTCCCTGGAGCCAGTTGTTCCAAATTAAGGGCGGCGACTGCTTATTGCCCAGTTGTCACTGTATTAATGTTAGACCCCGAAACAAAAAAATTCTACTACATTTGTCGATCAGAGCTGAGAAGATTTAGTTGATGAATCTCTGTATCTCAAAATTTGTCAAGCAGTGTTCTTCAACAACTTTTCTGAGTACAACGAAATGTAAAACACACAGAAGTTTCGTAGTATTTTATTCCGAGATTATACCTACGCTATATAGACAAAAGCCACCGGACACCTAGAAGAGAAACACAACATAGCATTTATTGACATACATTAGTACGGTGTCGGTCCACCTTTGACTTTAATGCATGCACTGACCCTTCGGGACATACTTTCGACAAGGATTTGGAAGAACACAGCGATAGGTATGCGCTTCCATTCAATACATTATGCTGCCGATAACCGTTGCTTAGTAGTAGGCCTTAGTTGCAAACTTCTTGTGCGGCGCTCTAATTCATCCCATAGGTGATCTATGGGATTAAGGTCAGGGCTCTGTGCTTGCCAGTCCACACACGATACGTAATTATCGTCAAACCACGCCGTAACAGTCCTTGCTTTATGGCTCGGTGCATTATCCTGCTGGTACCAATAAGGCTCGGTTCCATAGTATTGCCACAGGGTTGGTAGGGCATAATTGTCCAGAATATCGAGATAGACGTGCTATTTAACAGGTTTGTCCACGATAACCAATGGGCCTGGACCATACCACGAAAAACACCCCCACACGAGTACACTGCCAGCTTCAAACTTGACCGTAGGAACAGTACACTGTGGTAAATAGCGTTTCCCCGGCTGCCGCCATCCCTACACACGGCCATCAGACTAATGGATCGTGTATCTGGATTCATCAGTCCAAAGGACCCGTTTCCATTGATCTACGATAAATGTTCTTTACACCATGCTAAATGACGAGTAGCATTCCAAGTGGATAGTAGAGGCTTATGAGTAGCCGCGCGACCTCGGTAACCCATGGAACGAAATTCTCTGCGAATGGTACGTGTACATACCGAGGTTCCAGCATTTTTACTCACTTGTATACTGAGGTCCGAAGCTCTTTAATGCCACATTGGAAAATGTCTTTCAATCACTGAACTGGGAAAACAAAGGGATAAAGATTAATGGAGATTATCTAACCCACCTTCGTTTTGCTGATGACGTAGTCATTTTTGCAACTACCCCATCAGAGCTGCAGAGTATGATCCAGGAACTTGCTGACAAGAGTAAAGAAGTGGGATTAAAAATGAACTTTCAGAAGACAAAAGTGGTGTTCAATGCTTTTACAAGAAATGAAGATTTATCGATTGATGGAGAAAAACTGGAGATAACAGATACGTATGTTTATCGTGGACAGCAGATATCAAGTGAGGGTCACATTGATGAAGAAATTAATCGGCGTACAAAACTTGCCTGGAGAGCTTTTGGAAGAAACAGCATAATTTTCAAGAGCAATATGCCATTATGTCTTAAAAGAAAAGTGTTTGATCAATGCATCCTTCCAGTGCTTACGTATGGTGCAGAGACGTGGACCTTAACTAAAAGAGACATACAAAGGCTGCAGACAACTCAAAGAGCATGGAGAGGTGCATGCTTGGTATAACCAGGAGAGATAAGAAGAGGAACTCGTGGATCCGAAAAATGACGAGAGTGGAAGACATCATGATCAGAGTTAAATCCCTGAAATGGCAATGGGCTGGACATACTGCCAGAAGGACAGACCATAGATGGACAGCCGAAATTTTAGATTGGATTCCAAGGGACAGGAAAAGACCCAGAAAAAGACCACATGGGAGATGGGTGGATTAAATTCGTAAATATACGGGAGTGACATGGAGGAGACTGGCACAAGACAGACCGTTGTGGAGGAAACTTGGGGAGACCTTCGTCCAGCAGTGGATTGATAATGGTTGACAATGATGATGATACTGAGGTCTTGTGCAGTACTCCGTCGATTAGCTGTAACGACTATCCTGAGGCTTCGACGTCCTCTATCACTGATTTTCTTTGGTCTGCGGGTACGTTTTGTTGCTTCAAGTACGCTATGTGTCTTCCACTTATTCAGTACATTCAAAACAGTTGACTTGGGTATGTTTAAACGCCTCTCGGTTTCTCTTATGGACAACCCAGTAATATAATACCCAACAATCTTTCCTTTCTCAAAGTCAGTTCTCTCCCGCCATGAAATTTTCACACAACCTCACAGTGCAATATGATCGCGGTCAGCTGCAGGCTTGTTTTTATACCGATTGCAGCTGTACCGCGCATTTTAACAATGCAGCGGGTCCGTTCATTTGCCTTTGAAGGGGTGTGCGGTGACTTTTGTCAATATAGTGTATATTCTATGCCAGTTTTGTTTGGTGGGTGTGTTATTAAACCCTCTAATAACTTTCCTCTGCAAAGTGATATTTTAAATGTTTATAATGGCCTTTTTCTCATTCAGACTTCTCAAAAAAAGCTAATATGAGAGCTTTATGTTTCCACATGTGGTTTGCTGAAAACAATGTACAGAGTGGAATAATGAGATCAGTTTTAATTCGATTATTTTGTAAAACATATGCGACTGAAATCTGATTTTTGATGATGTCTGTACAACTTTTGGAAATATGATTTGATTTTATTCTCCTCCCATTGTTTTGGATTAATGTCACTGGTAGAGTTAGAAAAGAGCACATTTTAGTTCTTAAGGGTATTCGTACCATACATCCATCAATCAAATGAAATGAGAAATTCGTGATTAGTCTTTGCTGCTCACTTACCAGCAATGCTGAGTCCAGTCATTATTTATGTTGCTGATAGATGAGAAATTGCAGCTGTGATCTTTTCGTGATAATGATAGCAGATTTCGAAGTTCAAACCTGTATCAATATTTAGAATACAAATACACGATCCAAAAAAACAGAACTTTCAATTTCCGTAAAAAGCTTTTGGGGAAAGAAATGTTTATTTATGATTGCAAAAAATCCCTGCTGAATATTAACAAACCTTTTGGGTACTTATTTTAAGATTTTTGACGTGTCCAAATTACCATGATGCATAGATTTGCAAAAGTTTATGCACAAGATACATCGTGGGTTTCAGTTCCGAACATCAGAAGACGTTGAAGGAAAGGGAAAATCTCTGGGATCTAATTCCCTTCCTGAGTAACAACATTTGTAAGAACTTATTTTGCTCTGCTAAAGATTAGTACGGGTGTTGGTTAACGAAAAGAGATTTCGTAATAATTCCTCTCTGAAATATTTCTCGCTCGGGAAATGAAGCCATCGATCTTTGCACGAAGAATTTGTAAACGTAAATGAAGCAGGTCGCATTCAGAGGATGCTTCAGATAAAAAGGAAATATCTCGATTTATTTATTGAGAACATATTTAAAATGCCTTCAGAGCCTTCTCGGTGGCCGAGATGAGGTGCTCGTCTGACATGAGTCAGAGTTCCAGTCCCGCATAAGGCATGGACGATATGTTTGTGTGATGGGGTTGGCTCTGTCCCCTTATTTGAAGCAGTGGCCCAAATTCGGGACTGAGATACTGCTTATAGCCCAAAGAGTTGCTCATTTAATTAGCATCCCTCCCTCCCTCTCCACCAAAAAAGGCCTGCTGTGTGGTACTCAAGTCACATCTAACATAATTTTGACGAGATTTCATTGTTGACAACTTGCAGAACGGTGACGAAGGATACAGAGTTTGACCGAAAATCAGATTTTATATTTCGAATGGGTGCGATCATGAAAACCTCACCACAGCCTCTGGTACGAGCTGTCTGTACATCTGCGTTATTTTCTGCTTCTTCGGAACATGAAGCAAAACCGCGACGTAAAGATTACACAATCGTCCATCAAGTTCCAACAAAATGAAGAAAAACTGGGAGAAGACAGGTGACAAAGTTTGGTCACGTGATTCCCTTTGTCCCAGTTTGGTAGAAGGAAATTATTTCTTCTCCAGAAGGGATATGCAGGCAAGGAATGTCTGAGAAGAAGTTAAGGCTCGGCGGGATCAACTAGCGCCGACAAATCCTGAATTACAAAGATGCAGAGCGCAGAAACCAACATACAAGCTGATGCCGGAGCACACTGCGCATGCGTGTTTTTGTTGTTTTGTTGACTTCAATTCTTCTAGCCCTGGGTGTTACAGGCTATGTGGTATAGGAAGCCAGCCGAGCTACTTACAGCAAGGGATTGTTACCTTCTTGGTAGCATAAACACTTTGCAAATCGGATATAGTTTTGTTGCGCCAATGGCGTTAGTTAAGGCATTTGTTTGCTCTTCAGTTTTTCAGAAACATTTTCAGAAATGCCAAACACTACGAATTGTCTGCATTTTGTACAGATTCTTAGGCGTAGCTATAATAGTTGCTAAAATATAATGTAAATAGTAATCTTAACTGCTACTGCTATTTGTTTCACCAAAATAAGGGATGGGCGAGATATCAGAAAACAACAACAAAACAAAACTTCTCGAAGCAAATAGTCATCAGATCGAAGGAAACAATCGTGGAACAAAGAAACGCCGTAGTCTTTTAACGCCTTTTGTTCCTGAATATTTGCTTTCCGGCATAGCACATAAGCTACCAGAATGTGGGGGCGCAGTTATCGCCTGTTTAACGTTATCTCAAAGGGAATTGGCGTTCTTCACGAGCAGCTTTCTATTCTTTGATACAGGTGCGTTTGTGTGAAACTCTTTTTTTTTTTTTTTTTTTTTTTTGATTGGAGGTTTAACGACCACCGTGAGCAACTCAATGGGCTATAAGCAGTCGCCCGTCCCTAATTTAGGGTCACTGGTTCCATGGAAGGGAGAGAGCCAGTGCCGTAAGACAAACACAACATCCATGCCTCACCGGGATTCGAACCCGGACCCCTTACGGACGAATGATCATAGGCCAGCGCCTTAGACCACTGCGCCACCGGGGCGGCTGAAACTCTTTGTTTTAATGGAACATGCGCAAAGCTCGAAAAATGGTTGCTAGTTTGTTTCCTTCTGAATCATTTCCTTCGTGCCGCACCGGTGGGGCAGTGATCTAAGCGATGGCCTCTGATCATTCGTCCGAAAGGGGTGCGGGTTCGAATCCCGTGAGGCATGGATGTTGTGTTTGTCTTACGACACTGGCTCTCTCCTTCCTTGGAATCAATGACACTAAATTAGGGACGGGCGACTGCTTATAGCCCATTGAGTTGCTCACGGTGGTCGCTAAACCTCCAATAATAAAAAAAAAAAATTCTTCGTATCTAAAAATGTCCTGATATTCGCGACCCAATTTCCGTGATATCTTCCGTGACTTAAAGACGTATATTACCGATTCAACCTTTCTCCTAAAAGGACCGGAAAATTCTGAATTTCACGGATTTTGCATGCGTGGATTGACAGAAATACTCCGGTTAATAACAGGAAATTTCCGTTTTTAAGAGGTGTTAAAGGAAAATTCTGTATTTCACAGCCTTTTCGTACGCGGATCGACAGAAATACTCCTGCTCATCTTCCTCCGGTTAATAACAGGAACTTCCCGGTTTTTACGCTTTCCAACAGTAGGTTGAAGAAGCGTATTTTTTTTTTTTTTTTTTTTTTATTGGAGGTTTAACGACCACCGTGAGCAACTCAATGGGCTATAAGCAGTCGCCCGTCCCTAATTTAGGATCACTGGTTCCAGGGAAGGGAGAGAGCCAGTGCCGTAAGACAAACACAACATCCATGCCTCATCGGGATTCGAACCCGGACCCCTTACGGACGAATGATCATAGGCCAGCGCCTTAGACCACTGCGCCACGGGGGCGGCGAAGCGTTTTTGCTCCAGCTTCATCCGTTCGTCCGTCCGTCAGCACGATAACTCGCGTAAAAATGCTTCGATTTCAAAGAAATTTTAGTATGTGGCAGAGGACCACCAGGAGACGAGCCCTGTTAAAAATGGACCAAATGGGGTCAAAGGTCAGGACACAGGAACAGGATCCATTCTATTTCCCTTATGCGTCATAACTTATGTAAAAATGCGTCGTATACTGAGACGGTTCTGTTGAATATCATCGAAATGGGGTCAAAGGTCAGGACACAGGAGCGAGATGTATTCCACAGCATTATCCCCATAACTTGAGTAATGATGTCTGGTATGTTGGAAAGCATATCATAATCAATGCATCGCATGATTTTACTAACTTGTTAAAAGATGTTAACAGAAAATTCTGAATTTCACGGAGTTTTCAAACGCGGATTGACAGAAATACTCCCGCTCGTCTTCTTCTGGTTAATAACGGAAAATTCCCGTTTTTAAGAGGTTTTAACGGAAAATTCTGAATTTCATGAATTTGTTTTATACGTTGATTCAGAAATACTCTTGTTCATCTTCCTCCCGTTAATAACGGGAAATTTCCGTTTTTAAGAGGTGTTAACGTAAAATTCTGAATTTAAGAAACCTGTACATGATTCCTTGCGTACATTAACGGAAAAATTCGGTTCTAGATCTTTTCATATCCATAGGAAAGAAAATTTCTGGTAACAGGAGGAGTTCCGAGGGAATATTTGAGGTTTGAATATCCATTAAAATTCAAACGTCTTTCAGAGGAGCTAATTTTAAAGAGCTATTATAGTAATTTCATATCGATAGTAATTTTATATCAGTTGTAATTACCAATAGTAATTTTACATCGCATGATGTTTAGGCTACTGTGGCAAAGGATATTCTAGCCGTCCCCCTCCAGTTGATGCACCAGTTATTAACTATTGTGTTGCAGTAAGAAACTGGGTACTATGTATAATTTCCGTATGGTGATTATATGACGTCTCTCTATCAAGCTGTAGACCATTTAGCACAAAACCTATTATAGCGATCAATAGTAAATTTTATGTTTAGATGTTTTATGAAATACACTACTGCTTATGAAAATTGTTACACCATGAAGGGCTGCTGGTATTAGTTTGAAACTTACAAAATATGTACGAACAGGTTGGGATGTGCAAATGATTAAAATGTCAGAGAAAATTCCTATGCAGTTTCGGAGCATCGCCCTTTGAACTGTCAGTTCTTGGTTACCAAATCTGGCTTAAACAAGATGTTCCAATCAGTGAAGAGATGACATTGAGTTAAAAGCGTATTTTTTGTTTACGCTTTCGAACCGGAGGTTGACGAAGCGTATATGCTCCTGCTTTGCCCGTCTGTCTATGCGCACGATAACTCGCGTAAAAATGGTTCGATTTCGATGAAATTTTAGTATGTGGTAGGGGACAACCTGGGAATGAACCCTTTTAAAAATGGGCGAAATGGGGTCATAAGTCAGGACATAGGAGCGGGATGCATTCCATTGCTTTTATGCGTCATAATTTGCGTAAAAATACTTCGATTGCGACAAAAATTCGTCATGTTCTTCCGGAGTTGTACTTAACCAGTTCTGTTTAATATAATCGAAATGGGGTGTAAGGTCAGGGCACAGGAGCGAGATTTATCTCATAGCCATTATCCTCATAACTTGACTAAAAAGGCTTCTATTGCGACAAAACTTTAGTATATTGTTCCGGAGGTATAGTGAACCAATTCTGTTTAATATCATCGAAATGGGGTCAAAGGTCAGGGCACAAGAGCGAGATTTATTCCATTGCCTTTCTGCATCATACCTTAAGTGAAAACGCTTCGATTGCGACAAGACTTTATCATGTTGTTCAGGAGGTATAATGAACCAGTTCTGTTGAAAATCATCGAAATGGGGTCAAAGGTCAGGGCACTGGAGCGAAATTTATTCCACAGCCATTATCCTCATAATGTAACTGAAATGCTTCTATTGAGACAAAACTTTATTATGTTGTTCCGGAGGTATACTGAACCAATTCTGTTTAATATGATCGAAATGGGGGTCAAAGGTCAGGTCACAGGAAGGAGATTTATTCCACAGCCATTACCCTCATACCTTGAGTAATGATTTCTGGTATGTTGAAAAGCGTATCATAATCAATGCATTGCATGATATTACTAGCTTGTGTTTCATTATGCCCCGTCGACGAACAAATTCGCATTATGAACAACTGACAGACTTTGAGCGAGGAAGGATTGTTGGGATGAGAGTAGCTTTATTTTTCTACCGAGAAATTGCCACTCATACGGGACGAAAAGCCAGTACGGTTATACGAATGTGGCGTCAGTGGACAGATGAGGCACGAACGCACAGAAATCTAGGAAATGGACCACAAAATCGCGCGACTGCACGGGATGAACGACATCTTTACCGCATGGTAGTGACCGTTCGCACAGCGACGTCTACGATGTTAGAGTAGCAGTGGAGCACTGTCACAGATCATCCATTGTTCTGCTGATTAATAGAGGACTCGTTGCTAGCAGTCCATTGCTGAGCATTTCTTTGACCCACAACCACAGACGGCTCAAGCTGTAATGTGGTCTCGAATACAGACTTCGGCGCGCTGATTTGCAACAGGTCGTATTTTACGACGAGTTGCGATTCAACTTGATGCACCATGATGGTTCCATACGTGTTCAAAGACGTCGTGGTAAACGGCAACTTTCAGCGTCGTACAGACCCAACTCTTGGTTTGTGGCACCATTGGGCTCAATTCGTGATCTCGCTTGATGCGAATTGAGGGAACCCTCAACACCCAGCTATACCTCAGGGATGTTTAAGAGACAACTTCCTTCAGAGTTGTCCTGGCGCTATACTCCATCAGGGCAATGTTGGACCACATGTGACGCGGAATGTGCATGCGCAGCAGATACCACTTCTTCCCTGAACTGCACGTTCGTCGGATATGTCACCGATCGAACATGTCTGGTACGTGGTAGCTAAGCAACTGTCCCGTCAAGCGCCTCCGCCTGTCACCGCAAATGAAATCTGGTCTCGTACAGAAGCGGGCTCTGGCAGGCTGTTTCCCAGGACGAGATCAAAAACCCTCTTCTATTCAATGTTACACCGTGTAGAGGTTGTTATTGTTGCTCGGGGTAGTTTCACACGATACTGAGTTTTGAAGCGAAAAATATTGTATAGCTGTGCAAATATAATCAGTTATCTCCTGTAACATAAGTAATATGTGATGTAAATTTCATTTGAACAGCGCGGTTCTTTCTTGGTGTTGCATTTTCGCAAACAGTAGTGAAATAATACTATGAAGAAGTGTATTTCACTTTTTTACGATTTCCAACCGTAGGTTGTAGAAGCGTATATGCTCCAGCTTTGTCCGTCTGTCTGTCTGTCCGTCCGCCCGATAACTCGCGTAAAAATGGTTCGATGTCGATGAAATTTTAGTATGTGGCTGGGGACGACCTGGGGACGAACCCTATTGAAAATGGACGAAATGGAGTCCAAGGTCAGGACACAGGAGTGGGATCCATTCCATTGCCCTTATGACTCATAACTTGCGTAACAATTGTTTGATTTCGATGAAATTCTAGTACGTGGTAGGGGATTACCTGGGGACGAACCCTATTGAAAATGAGCAAAATGGGGTCAAAGGTCAGGACATAGGAGCGGGATCCATTCCGTTGCCCTAATGCATCATAGTTTGCGTAAAAAATGGTTCGATTTCGATGAAATTTCAGTATGTGATAGGGGACAACCCGGGGACGAACTCTATTAGAAATGGGCGAAATGGAGTCAAAGGTCAAGACATAGGAGTGGGATCCATTCCATCGCCCTTATGCGTCATAACTTAGGTAAATATGCTTCGATTGCGACAAAACTTAATCATGTTGTTTCGGAGGTATACTGAGCCGGTTTTGTTGAGTATCATCGAAATGGGATCAAAGGTCAGGGCATAGGAGCGAGATTTGTTCTACAGCCATTATCCTCATAACTTGAGTAATAACTTGAGTAATGACTTATGGTATGTTGGAAACCGTATCATAATCAATACATTGCATGATTTTACTAACTTGTCTTAAACATAATTGCAAGTCATTGTCAGAATAAAATGTTTCGAGTTCCAAAACATTCATTTGCTTTGAAAACTATTGACGAAAACTTGATAAGTCGTCCGACTGGAAAAATAAAATTATTATAAGCCTATTCAGAAAAGTGAAACGCACCTACAAAAAAATAAAATGGCTACTTAACTCGATCACGTGCTGCGTGTCCACGTTAGCCGGTAGCGCTCTTCGATGTCGTTAAAACCTACCGGGCTGGATTCTATCAGAGGGGAAGATTATTTCACTTCATATGTCAGGCAAAAATTCTTTATAAAAGGATGGAAAACGATAAAACTGGATTTTTGGAAACTCATGATATTTCTGTATAAAAACAGAATTACTGAAAGGGAAGATCTATCAAAATACTGAAGTTTTCGTTATTAGAAACGGAAACGTTCGGAACGAAAATCTCGTTAAAAGTCAATGGCCTACCGGCAGTTTTGCAGCACGTTATTTTCGGGAATTTTCCGTGAATTCACACCACTTATTTTTCACAGTGGAAACGAAATATTGAGGCCTAAGCAACAACCTAACAGTACTTTAACTTCTGTTTCTCTGTTTCCTGATTTAAATTACTGCCAGAAATGAAGGGGTGGTGATCCTTATGAGACATATACTTTAATTGGACCTTCATTTTTAGTTCCTGTCTTTTTATGTAAATTTTGGTTTATTCTCGTTAAGCATTTTCTAACCTGCACGCTGCATTTTAACTCTCGACGAATTTGTGCCGTGGGAACCTGACGACAGGTCAAAAGTGTAATAAGGTATGGGGAAATCGGTGATAAGAGTTTTGTTTATAACGGTATAAGTTGAAATTGATTTGTACGGGGGAGTTGATTTGGGTCACTCACGCTGAATGTTTGCGCTTTCTCGTTCTATAGTATGAATTTTTTGTCAAACGTTGGCGAAATTTTACTATTTAGCTGTGTCACGAGCGCTTGATTCATTCTCATGTTGAAGCGATAGTTGATTGATTACGAAATGGAGTTATGCTCTGCATTCGATGTTTGCTGTGATCATAATTATTAATTGAACTGTGCGTGTTGTCAAAAGATGTATTATTCTATCAAAAGTATTCGGGCACCACAATGTTTTGAGACAAATGGCTTTATTATGGCAATTAGTAGTTAATTGGCACACCTTTTTCCTGTATGACAGGGTGAACACGTCAAGACATAGTGTCGACCAATATGCGGTAGGTTTCGACAGAAATGGCTCGTCTCTCATCCTGCAAAACTGCTGGCAGAGTGGAGAGCGAGAGAGATCGTTGTGGTAGTTTTCATATCCGTCGCTCCAGAGGTGTTCTATGGAATTATGATCAGGATTCAGTCTAATAATTCCAGCTCATTTTTCAAGAATCTAATCCTGCACACTCTGTGCAGTGTGACAGAGAGCTCGATTGTATTGGAAGAGACAACGGTCATTTCCATAATACTGCCACATTGTTAGTAGTACAGGATTATCCATAACGTCGAGGTACAATCCGGAGTTCATGGTTTGAATTCCGAAGTACAATTCGGAGTTCATGGTTTGAACTCCGAAGTACAATTCGGAATTCATGGTTTGAACTCCGAAGTACAATTCGGAGTTCATGGTTTGAACTCCGAAGTACAATTCGGAATTCATGGTTTGAACTCCGAAGTACAATTCGGAGTTTATGGTTTGAACTGGTTCGAACTCCGAATCATGGTTTGAATTTCGAAGTACAATTCGGAGTTCATGGTTTGAACTCCGAATCATGGTTTGAACTCCGAAGTATAATTCGGAGTTCGTGGTTTGAACTCCGAAGTGCAATTCGGAGTTCATGGTTTGAACTCCAAAGTGCAATTCGGAACGGTGGGAGACACACCACTCTAAACGGCGCTTCGCATTCACGGTAGTAATGTGTGACTTGTGTGCCGCTGCTCTACCATAATAATCCACACTGTGCAACTCTCTGCGAATTGTTATGGTACCAGTCGAGCCATTACAAGAATTCCATACTTCAGCAGCGAGGAAACGGTAGAAAAGAAAGGTATTACTTGACATTTCTTAGCATGAATTTTCTGTCACGTTCCGTGAGTTTCTGAGGCTTTCCTGAATGTTTTTGCTATAGTTTCACCGTCCTGCTTCCATATTCAAGACATGACTTACGACCGATTTTAGTATGTTTACTTTAGCCACAATGCTCCAAACGTTACTCAAATGACATCTTATGATCAGCCCAAGGTGGAACTCGGGAAGTCCGATGGAACATCTCAGTTTTAATAAATGTACCTCCCCACTCACAGCGCATCATGCTGCGCAACCGTTCTTTGCACTTATGCAAATATTTGGTAGTGTCCCAATACTTTTGGTAATATAGTGCACTATATGTGTGTAAGGTCAGGTGATGCGTAACATCACAGCCTCTCCTTGACAAATGTCAACCCCGCCTTCTCGTGGTGCATCCTGTTCCCACTAAAGGGGCTCTGACGACCGCCCATAGCGGTATAACTATACCATCGGGATTAGAGGAAATTCTATCCCACACTCACCAACCCGCTTGTCCAGCGTGGTGAGTTATGGCCAAACCCTCCAAAATGATTCCACAACTTAAATCTTGGCCCTCAGTCTCCGGCAGCTGGAATGTACCTGGCCAAGGCAGCGGCCAGTGCGACATGAAGGCAGAGGGTGCTAAGAATCCCCGGAGGACCGGACTAGGCTGCCATCTGATGCTGACCTTGGCTACTTACAATGGACGCTCCCTATCTTCTGATTCAAGGCTTCTTGAATTGGAAGAGGAACTACAAAGGATCAAGTGGGACATCGTGGGGCTAAGTGAGGTAAGGAGAAAAGGAGAAGATCTCATCGAACTGAAAAGTGGACATCTCTTCTACTATCGTGGGACAGATACTGGCAGAACTAGTGGTGTTGGATTTATAATAAACAAGAAACTGAAGGATAAAGTTGTAGAAGTTGAAAGTTCCTCTGACAGAGCTGCACGACTTGTTATCCAACTCTCGAAAAGATACCAGGCTCAGATTATTCAAACTTATGCACCCACCACAAGTCATCCTGAAGAAGAAATTGAAGAATTTTATGAGGAAATTTGTCATCTAAATAATAAAGGTAAGCAGCACTTGAAAATAATTATGGGAGATTTCAATGCAAAAATAGGGCAACGGCAACAGAATGAAACTTCAGTAGGTAAATTCGGTCACGGCAACAGAAACCAGCGTGGAAATACTCTCGTTGAGTTTGCAGAGGCAGAAGGGTTTTTCATCTTGAACTCCTTCTTCAAGAAAAAGCCACACAGGAAATGGACATGGAGACATCCAAATGGGACGACAAGTGAAATTGATTTTATTATGTGTAACAAAAAATTCGTCATAGAAGACTGCAGTGTGCTAAACAAGTTCAACACAGGTAGTGACCATAGATTGGTGAGATGTAAGATGCACCTCAACACTAAACTTGAACGTGGCAAGATCATAAGACAAACAAAATCTATTGACATAACCAACCTTAAAAAACACCATAATACCTTCAAGTTAGAACTGAAGAACAGGTTCTCTGCTTTAGAAGGCCTAACATCGGAAGAAGTGGACATCTCTGAAGTTAACAGAAAAGTAACCAAAGCTCTTATGGAAACAGCAACAAAATTAGCTGGGTCTAAGAACAAGTTGCATGTGAACAAATTATCAGGAAAAACCAAAATGTTGATGCAAAAAAGAAGAGAGATGAGGACAACTAAAGAAGATGTGACTTCCAAAGTGGAATATATAGAGCTATGCAAGACAGTAAGAAAAAGTATCACCGAAGACGTAAGGAAATTCAACTGTGAACTAGTGAGGAAAGCAATTGAAAACAACCAAAGCCTAAAGATAGCAAAGGGACATCTCAGTAAGGGAAGAAAACAGATTATGGCACTGAGAAAAGAAGATGGTTCTGTAACAAGAAATAGAGGCGAAATTTTGACAAGAGTGAAAGATTTCTACTCCAAATTATATGAAAGGGATGATATATGCACTCCAGACATCATGAAAGATACCAGTACCAGAGTTCCTCCAGTCCTTCCAGCAGAAGTTGCACATGCAATCAAGAACATGAAGCGAGGAAAAGCTCCAGGAGAAGATGGAATTACTGTAGACATCATACAAGAAACAAGTGGAGAAATCAAAACAGTACTCGCCCAAATTTTCACTCGATGCCTTAATGAAGGAAAGATTCCTGAGGATTGGAACACCGCTACAATGATCCTGCTACATAAGAAAGGTGACATTGAGGATCTCGGAAACTACAGACCTATCAGCCTCCTATCAGTAGTTTATAAAATCTTCACTAAAGTTCTTTCACACCGCTTGAAGGTAACACTGGACATGGCTCAACCGAGAGAACAAGCTGGATTCAGGAGTGGCTACAGCACAATAGATCATATCCACGTGCTGAGAGAACTAATTGAAAGAGCGAGGAAATATGAACTTCCATTGTGCATGGCTTTTATCGATTATGAAAAAGCCTTTGATTCGGTGAAACCATCAGCAGTTACAATGGCTCTGAAAACCTGCGGTATTGAAGATGCATACATTAATATTATTAATAACATCTATGAAAATGCAAGTGCAAAAATTAGGCTGTTTGAAAATACAACACACGTAAAAATAGGAAAGGGAGTGAGACAAGGTGACACCATATCTCCGAAGCTCTTTAATGCCACATTGGAGGGTGTTTTTCAGTCGCTGAGCTGGGAAAACAAGGGGATAAAGATTAATGGAGATTATCTAACCCACCTTCGTTTTGCTGATGACGTGGTCATTTTTGCAACTACCCCATCAGAGCTACAGAGTATGATCCAGGAACTTGCTGACAAGAGTAAAGAAGTGGGATTAAAAATGAACTTTCAGAAGACAAAAGTGATGTTCAATGCTTTTACAAGAAATGAAGATTTATCGATTGATGGAGAAAAGCTGGAGATAACAGACACGTACGTTTATCTTGGACAGCAGATATCAAGGGAGGGTCACATTGATGAAGAAATTAATCGGCGTACAAAACTTGCCTGGAGAGCTTTTGGAAGAAACAGCATAATTTTCAAGAGCAATATGCCATTATGTCTTAAAAGAAAAGTGTTTGATCAATGCATCCTTCCAGTGCTTACGTATGGTGCAGAGACGTGGACCTTAACTAAAAGAGACATACAAAGGCTGCAGACAACTCAAAGCAGCATGGAGAGGTGCATGCTTGGTGTAACCAGGAGAGATAAGAAGAGGAACTCGTGGATCCGAAAAATGACAAGAGTGGAAGACATCATGATCAGAGTTAAATCCCTGAAATGGCAATGGGCTGGACATACTGCCAGAAGGACAGATCATCGATGGACAGCCGAAATTTTAGATTGGATTCCAAGGGACAGGAAAAGACCCAGAAGAAGACCACATGGGAGATGGGTGGATGAAATTCGAAAGTATGCAGGGGTGACATGGAGGAGACTGGCACAAGACAGACCGTTGTGGAGGAAACTTGGGGAGACCTTCGTCCAGCAGTGGATTGATAATGGTTGACAATGATGATGATGATGATGTTTGTAAAGGACCAATAACGAAATAGTGGATGTAGTAAGTATGTCTTTTTATTCACCAGGCATTATTATTATGCCCTTAAATAGCTTTTACATGTGCAGTTAAGCTATCCAGAACATTCCAGTATACTTTACAGTGAAGCAAATTACTACAGCAGATTTACGCTTTAATAAGAAGAGTGATTTACAATGAAGTTATGTTGGGGATTTAGCTGAACAATAAACAATTATGAATATTATATCCACAAAACACTAAAACTCCACGCTTGTTTTTATTCTGCGAAGAAGTCTGTCGCTGGCGTGGATAAAATGCAAGGTGATTTTCCCTTTAAAGCCCCACACTTTCCTCAATAGAAACATTATTTTTATAAATGGATTTCAATCAAAATTTGTACACACGCATACGTTAGATTTTGTGAAACAGGATCCTCTTATGCTGAAAATGGTCACCTCCCGCATCCGATATGAGTGCACGCCGCGGCGTCCCAGATTTACGAATACATTTGTTCAAATGTCCTCAGCGATTGTTGCAATTTCTTGATGTATGTCATCTCTGAGGTCTTCAGCAGTGTGAGGCTTTTGCACGTTCCATTTTGCTCCAGATTTCACTGGAGGTAGTCAGACGGACTTAAATCTGGATATCTTGGGAGAACAGAGATATTTCTTGAGATGCCTCGGTTTCCAAAAGGACTTTCAATTTATTTTATGCTCGTGTTTGATTTATGAGTCTGCGGGACTTAAATCTAGGTATTTTGGGGGCCAGAGGTTTGTTGACATGACCAAAAAGCTCTCAATTTCTTTCGTGCTTGCGTCTGATTTGTGACACCCTACTCCATCTTTTCGAAAATGTCTTTTCGTTAGTTCTTCTTCTGTCAAGCAATTTATAATTTCAGTGAAAATTTATGAGAAAAGCTTTTATGGTTACACCGAGCTCAAAGGAAACAGGGAAGGTAACATGTGTACGTGATACTGCACACAATACAATTTACTCTGCATGGAAACATTTCGCATGTATTTCATGTGAATCTTCTGGTGCTCGCACATGTGCTTTTTGCGAGTTAATGTACCCATTTAAATGAAACCAAGCTTCAACTCCGTAGGTCAAATTAAGTCCAAAATGCTTGAATTTTCATCCACAAGTTATTGAAACCACACACAAAAGCCGATTTCTTTCTTAACCGATCCGAAACAATTCTTGAATTCCCGACACTTAGTATAAGAGCGGAGTTTTTTTGTTTTTATTTTGGTTGGAGGGGGGTAGTTATACAGTCGAGTTGCATTATTGTGACCACCTCCTACTTTTGACGTCAACAGCGCGTAGCCAATGAAAGAAGGCACGGGTCGTGAGATGGCTTCGAGGGTATATAACGTGTGCTGTAGGCAATCTGAAAACATATCACTCGTTGCTGCCATGGATAAACGGAGCGATTTATCAGATTTTCAAGAAGGGATGATTATCTGCTTTCGGGCCAAGGGTAGTAGTTTTTCTGATACTGTGCAGTTTGTGAACTGTTCGTGTGCTGCTGTTATAACGAAGTAAATTTCTCCGTCATTTTTATCCGCGCCAGGATTCGAACCCGGGTCCCCTCATTCCGGAATAAGTTGCTCTACCAATTGAGCTACGCGGACGTTTTATTCTGATTCCTATCTGCCTTTATGTCGTGTGCGTCCTTCTGGCAGGTACGTCACATCTCCTGGTACGTTACATCATCTCCCCCTTATTTCTTTTTTTTTTCTTTTTTTTTTTTTTTTTTTGAAGTGCTGGAGAAGGGATTCTCTTAATTTTTCCTATCTCGCGGTGTGGAAATAACATCACACCATTGCGAGATTTTGAACGGTCGGGTCATCCGGATAGTTCGGGCGCCATTATAACGAAGTAAATTTCTCCGTCATTTTTGGTCTACTCCGGGATCGAACCCGAGTCCACTTATTCCGGAACAAGTCGCTCTACTAACTGAGCTACGCGGACGTTTTATTCTGATTTCTATCTGCCTTTATGTCGTGTGCGTCCTTCTGGCAGGTACGTCACATCTCCTGGTACGTTACACTGTGATTAAAGTGTATCGTGATTGCAGTAATGGCATCATTGCGAATAAGCGGCGTGAAAACTGCTGAGCACCACGCGCCACTGATGTGAGAGGTGAACGTCGGCTTCGAATGTTCGTGAAAGCCGATTGACACGCTTCAGTGGAACATCTCACTAGCCGAATGTACCATGGGGCTACCGGAAGTTTGTCTAAAACAACAGTTAAGCGACACCTGCTGCGTATGGGGCTCCGATGCAGACGGACGGTCACTGCACCTATACTAACGAAGGTGCATCGGCAGAAAAGGTTTACATTTGCACGGCACTATCGGAATTGGACCTTCGCTTATTCGCAAAGGATTGCCTTCTCCGATGAGTCACGTTTTCTCACTCTTCAACCATTGCCGCAAGAACACAAGCTGGTGGGGGAAGCGTTATTGTCTGGGGAATGTTTTCGTTGCATTCTCTGGGTCCACTTATACTTGTGGAAGGCACTATGGACCGAATTCGTTATGAATACATCCTTGCAGACCACGTGAACCCATACATGCTAATTGTCTTCCCTTGGGCGGATGGGATCTTCCAGATGGACAATGCGACATGTCACACAGCTAAAAATGTCCAAGAGTGGTTGGAAGAGCACGATGAAGATTTCAAAGTACTTCCCTGGCCCCCTAATTTCCCAGACTTAAACCCAATTGAGAATCTATGGGACCACCTCGATCGTGTTGTTCGCTCTATGGATCCCCCACCACGCATCTTCTAGCAGCTGTCAGATGCACTGTAGTCAGCATAGCTCCACATACCTGTGAATACCTTCCAGCAACTTATTGAGTCACTCCCAGCCCGTGTAGCTGCCGTCCGCGCTGCACACGGCAGTTACTCTGGATATTAGCTGGTGTTCACAATAATGTGACTCGACCGCGCATATGGGCAATATAAAAAGGCAAAAGTGTGTCCCGTGATAAGGTCGCAGTTTTTTCCCTTTTTTGGCAAATCATTTTCTCGTGGAATTCGGTATTGAGAAAGTCTATGTAAATAAATATTCGGATGGTGAAGCTTCCAAATGCTCCTTTACATCGTGGAAGATCTGTTCAGATTGCCTTCCGCATTATGCATGTCAACTGATGAGGCTTTTTCTTAGTCTCCAACTTCATTATCAATTTTTGGGTACAGATTTTCAGTTGTCTTTCATAATTGAGTTACAGAACAGCATCTGCTCATTCCCGCCTACATGGTTTAAGTAGCCTCCGGCATGTCGATTGATAAAGCTTCCCGTTGTTTTCCACTCTGTTCCCGATTTCTGGATACAGCTTTTTGATGGTATTTCATAATTGTCTAGTAGGGCTAAGGTGAATTTCTTCCACCGTGGTTCAGATGGTGGCAGGAATTCACCAACAACAGATATCAAGTGATAGCCACATCGAAGAAGAAATTATTTGTCGTACAACATGGCTGGGATGCGTTTGGAAGAAACGGTACATTTTTTTTTCAAGAACATCTTGCCATTATGTCTTAAAGGAAAAGTATTTCGTCAATGCGTCCTTCTTATGTTTCAGAAACATGGAATTTAACTGAAAAATACATATATAGAGCGTAAAGAAAATTCAAATAAACAGGAGGAGATGCATTCTTGGTGTAACCTAGAAAGACAAGAAAAATATCGAGAGGGTTACATTACAACTGACGCAAATACCCTCAAGTGGTAATGGGGTGGACGAATTGCTAGAGGACTGATCACCGAAGTAATACCCTCAAGTGGTAATGGTCTGGACAAATTACTAGAGGAACTACCACCGAAGTAATACCCTCAAGTGGTAATGGGCTGGACGAATTACTAGAGGAACTACCATCGAAGCAATACCCTCAAGTGGTAATGAGCTGGATGAATTACTAGAGGAACTGACCACCGTTAGACTGTTGAAATAGTAGTTGGATTGCAAGGGACAGGAAGAGGCTCAAAAGAAGACCATGTTGGAGATGAATGGATCAAATCGGAAGCATATCGGAGTGACATGGAGGAGACAGGCTTAAAATAGAAAGCTGTGGAAGAAATTTGGGAATACCTTCATCTATTAGGGGATGATAATCGTGATATACTGACATCTGTTATCTGAAAAATACAGTCAACTCTGAATATAGTGAACTCTGTTATTGTGAACCTAAATCATTGGTCTCGACCCGTAAAATCAGAAAAGTACATTAAAATTTTCGTTTATAGTGAACCCTCAACTTCGGTTATAATGAACAATTAAATAAAACTTCAAAGAAAGGAATGTAATTGTAACATGAAATTGTAACTTATTTTGAAACAAAACTTCTTGTAAAAACTTAAAAGAATGTGTTGAGAACAATATTGTAGGCAAAGAATGTATGGAAAATGTAGAATCGAATGTAGCAAAAGCACAGACTCTAGAAAATTACATAGAGAAAATATTTATTAAAACTGTTTGCAGCAAGCAGCGGCACATAACAGACTATCTACAATATATATTAATTCTATAAGGTTTTTTACTGTGAATCCTATTTTGGGAGAACGGCTGAACGTAAAGATATGGTTGAGGTATCACAATAAAGGCCTTACCATGTAGATGTGTCAGTCGAAGAGAAAAATGAGATTGGGGCAACGGTTCAGGCGTTGTGGGGCGGCAAATTTCTCATTTAAAGTCTATGGCAGAAGCGTGCGTGACTCACGCGCTGGTGAAGGCAGAGGCATGAAGGGACTGAGATAGTCCAAAGTCCGAAGTCTTCTCTTTTCTGAGCGAACCGTTGCAGAAAGCAACGCTAGCAGGTATTCCTACCAAAGTTCTCATCGGAACAGCGAACACTCTCGAAGACCTGATTGCGTTATGCCGTTGGATTGTGTGATGTATATATATACAATTTAATATTCATTCGATACAGTTTATTCACGTAGGTAAAACGTTTTCCATAATGTGAAGATGTAAATAAATATTATGTTGACCACTGCTACTGAAAATATATAAGGGCAACTGCTTATAGCCCATTGAGTTGATCACGGTGGTCGTTAAACCTTCAGTCAAAAAAAATCACAAACCTGGACTATTGTATTTGCTGAAGTGGTTGAATGGATTTGTCAATCAAATAAAGCTTACATTTGTTGTTTCATATGAGTTTATTATTTAAAAAACATAAACAAATAAAAATAAACTAACCATCGATTCCGACGGGTGAAGAGTATTCGCGACGCGAATGTCATTCCAACAACATTTACAAACACTGTTTTGACTGAAAATGAGAGTGAAAGAGTGCTCTATCCAGTTTAATTTTTGCACACGATCGAGACGAGTGGCCTTCCGCCTCACATTTTACGACTGAAACAGGGTGCAGTCGTGATGCTCATCACGAACCTGGCCGCCCCGGTGGCGCAGTGATCTAAGCGCTGGCTTATGATGATTCGTTCGTGAAGTGTTCGGGTTCGAATCCCGGCGAGGCATGGATGTTGTGTATTTCTTACGGCACTGGCTCTCTCCCTTCCCTGGAACCACTGACCCAAAATTAGGGACGGGCGACTGCTTATAGCCCATTGAGTTGCTCGCGATGGCCGTTAAACCTTCAGTCGAAAAAAGAAAAAAAAACACGAACCTGGACTATTGTCTTTACTGAAGTGGTTGAATGAATTTGTTAATCAAATAAAGTTCACATTTGTTGTTTCATATGAGTTTATTAAAAAAAAAAAAAAAGCTAACGATCGATTCCGATGGGTTTCATCTAGTTTTCATGTTAATCAAGGTAATGCAAAATTCATTCTGTTTACCTAATTTAATTAATATAAACTGCGTACATGAAAATATTATTTTTTCAGGTACATATGTGCATATTTTATTTTCTTGCTCATAATTCCACTCAATCCAGGTTATGGAAAGGCACTTCGGTTTTAGTGAACCTGGACATAGTGAACGAAATATGCGAGTCCGCAGCGGTTCATTATAAGCGGAGTTGACTATATGTGGTTTATTTAGATGTTAAATCTCTGACAGATCAAAAATGGAGTTCTTTCTAATCTGCCTTTCCTCAAAACAAAAATATCATGATAACGAAAGTATACCCAGTTAACTGAAAAAGAGGATTGTATACCCACATAATATGCTACAAATATTGAGTTGACTTACACCTATCCAATGCAGCATTTTAGAATTGAACTTCTAGAATCAGATGAAGCCCGTCTGTCCTGCACACAGACGGAGTCTTTCTTAGTTCTTTTTATTTTTATACATTTGCATTTTGCAAACTACACATTTCATTTTGCCTTAAACCGATTCATTTCTGAACACAACCAATGACAAGATTTTGACTTTCCAATATTAAACTTGAAAATGTATTCACGTGAAGTCTGTTCGATAAATTTTTCGATGATCTCCTGTCACTTTGTTAACATGATAGGTTTATAAAAATGACATTTTACTGAATTTATTTTTCTTCAGACACAACAATCATGCAGGAGAATAAGAGGATAAGAGAAAAAAGATAAGAAAGCAAAAATAAAGAACTTTGCTTTCTTATTTGGAAAAACGCATTCGAACTGCTTTCAAATCCTTAGGGAAAATGCATGGCTTTCCTTTGTTTCATCTCCACTATCCCTCGGAATGTGCCTGGCTAAAATAAGAGATAAGAGACGTCTGAACTGTAAGGCACTGAGCCTTCTTATCCGGCAGCTTCCAAATCTCATGTCTTATCTACTTTTTCTTGGAAAGGGCAGGAGCAATACTCGAAGGTTTGAAAGTGACGAATGCTGCCTATATATTTTATCTCTTTTCTATTCTTCAATTTCCTTTCCTTAATTGACAGTGTTGTTAAGAAAAACAAAGGTTGGGTTATCTGCGCCGATTATTCAGTTTCCCAAGAATATGCTGAATGATTACAATTTTGGCGGGGTTTTTTTTTTTTTTTTTTTTTTTTTTTTGCATCCAGAGGCTACGAAATCTTAACTAATATCGCTGGAGATCTTTCTCCCACTGGTTTCAGGGAAAATATTTCGAATGGTCCCACACAGCACAGAAAATTTTATATATGTTCCAAGTACGTAGCACTGAAACATTGAGACTTTTCAGATACGTTGCGCAGTGTAACAATAATGTTTCAAAACCTTACGGTTAAGTCAAAATGTCCTCAAACGTTACATAAATTTTAAACATAACCGATACGTTACAGTGAAAGATCTTTGTAACTTCAACATACCAACTTCATGTTACTCTTACGTTTTTGAAAGATATTTGCAACTCGTTACATTACTTTTAGGTATACTTGTAACTTCGTTACAATACTGTTACGCATTTGAAAGATATTTGTAACTTCGTGTCATCACTGTTACGTATTTGAAAGATATTTGTGACATCATCAATTACTACTGCCGGACAATTGCTAAGGACGGATGACAATAGCAACGATAGCAACCATAAAATGGAAGGCTGGAAAATGTGGAAATTAGCATAAGTGCGGGATACAGTAAGACGTGTTGTGCGTATGCAAATTTTGGATTGCCGAACTTGTTCGTGACGTCATAGCGCTGATAACAGATATAAAGGATTTGACGCGTATTGACCGTTGTTGTCCAAACGCAAAGTTGAAAGGGAAAGAATCAATTGACGAACGTGCAATTTTCAGCATGTCTTCCCGACATCACATAGATGATTTATTTTACGCGTGGCCGTATTATTGGCAAGATTGAAGAAGGGCGAAAAATAACAGATGTTGCCAGGGAGTTCGACGTCAGCCACAGTGTTGTTTCAAGGCTTTGGAAATCATTTCAAACAAATGGAGAGTGCAGCAAACGTTACGGGGGAGGTCGTGTTCGCAGTACGACACCTGCAGAAGATCGGTACATAGTGCTATCAACAAAAAGACACCGGCGCAGCACAGCTACTGAGGTAGCAAATCAGTTTATGGCTGCTACTGGCAAGCGGATCTCCCGAAAAACTGTCGCCAGACGTTTGCATGAAGGAGGACTATACGCCTGCCGTCTTGTTGTGTGCATCCCATTGTCCAGACGTCACCGTACTGCCCGTTTGCAATGGTGCCATCAACCTTGCAATTGGACTGATAACGACTGGTCTGCTGTCCTCTTCTCAGATGAGAGTAGATACAGTCTATCGTCTGATTGTCGACGACAACTGATCTGGCGTGATAGTGGTACTGCATATTGTCCAGCAAACATACAGGAAAGGGACCGATATCCGACATGTAGTGTCATGGTATGAGCTGGCATCATGATCAATGGCCGTACGTCCCTCTATGTGCTACCAACTGGGACTATGACTGGCCAACGATACATTAATGATGTTCTGCTACCTCATGTTCGCATGTTCCGTGGTGCTGTCGGTGATAGATTCATTTTCATGGACGACAACGCAACATATCACCGAACAGTCGCTGTCCAGTAGTGTCTTGAGACCGAGGATATTCAACGCCTCGTATGGCCAACACGTTCTCCAGATCTGAATCCCATTGAAAATATGTGGGATGCTTTGGGGAGGAGTCGTGCTGGTCGCCAATGCCCTCCAATAAACAAGGACACCCTCATCCGTGAACTGACAGAGGAATGGGATAAATTACCCCAACAGCTGATTGATAATGTTGTGCAAAGCATGACACGACGTGTGGAATGTTGCATCGCCCTCCATGGTGGCCATATCCCGTAATGACATCTTACGCCGGAACACCTGCGGACGGTAATTGCATTATTTTTCACGTTTACGTATTCTACACAAAATGGCCTGTTTGTCCCTTGAACACGTTCCAAAGCCTTCTGGATTTCAGAGCACAATAAATTGTCTTTCTTGTAATGTCCTGGCATTCTGACATTATTTTATTTCACTTGGCATCTAACCACACTTACTTCTTTTTATGCGCTATATAGCCGTTTATGATCCGTCCTTAGCAATTGTCCAGCAGTGTATTACTGTTACGTATTTAGTACGTTGAACAAATAAACTTTGTAAAATCACAATAAAAAATATTACACTCGACAGCTGTTTCAAAAGCAACAACAGTCGTATTACGAGTTGTTTACGTTTTCACAGGTTCAATGCAGTCCGATGCCCACTGGGAACAGTGGCGGCGTTTATATATTGATAACAAAAGAAATATAAATCGGTTCCAAATGAGGGTGTCGAATTTCTATTATACATATGGAATAGACTATATATATTTCAGCGAAAAAAAGAAAGAAAATCAAATTCGTCATTTCCCTAAATACCTACCAATACGAAATTTCTCAGCTTCAAGTAAAAAAACCACGCTAGTATAGTATATTAATACATGTACAACAAAACAGCTATGTACTTAGATTTTATAAAATGATTTTTAGAATTAAAAAATTATAGTAATCAAAACAATTACTTGCTTTCAGATGATCTTGAGCCACAAAAAAAAAAGGATGAAATATTAAATCAACTAACTAGCTAACTCGAGTACGACAGTATCACCAAAGAATATCCCAGTAGCACGTGGAAATCCGACTACGAGAGTGCTTCGGTGAAATGGCATAAACGCGCATGCGCATCCATATCAAAAATTTTAAATATCGTCGGAATGTAATATCAAGGTAGTAATTATGCACAGTGGTAACTATAAAACAGTAGTTATCGGTGAATGTTATTTTTAACGTAACCGTATGTACAAAGAGTTATGTTACAAAATATATGTTGCTGAATCGTAATTGTAAGATATCTCTGAAAGGGTAAAGAAAATGAGAGTTTGTAACATTATTGATACATATCCGAAACGTTTTGTGCTGTATGGGGTTTTATTTGAATTTTTGATAATAACAGTAACGGTTTTAGTCCCTCAATTGCATAGAGTTTATGTTTCTTGAATATCAATTTTATTTCTAGTTTTGTACAGAGGGTGTTCAGAAAGTAATGCCCCCATATTTATATACAAGCCCAGTGACAAAGTATCAAATTGAAACAAAACAGGAAGAAAGCTCGGAATTTCTATTTTAATTCATATATTTTATTTTTCTATATAGTCTTCCTCACTCTCGATAGAGGTAGGCCAACGTTTAACAAGTTTTTAAACCAGTCTCTGTAAAAATCTTTAGTTGCTCTCGGAACAGTTTCCTCGTAGAGGCTTGAACATCTTCGTCAACGGTGAATTGTATTGATTTGAGATGTCTCCTGAGGCCAGAAAATAAGCAGAAGTCTGATGGCGCACCAAATCTGTGCTGTAGGTACCCAGGCAGCACAGTCTTGCAATTTAACGTAGGCCCAACATTGAGCCACCGTCTTCTGTTCCTAAAAGACGGTGGCTCAGTGTTGGGCCAACGTTAAATTGCAAGGCTGTGCTACCTGGGTAGGGTGTTCAAGAACTTCAAACTCGATTTTCTCTATGGCCTCTGAAGTGAAAGCACTTGCGTGGTGTTCGGCGTTGTGGTGTTGTAGAATCATTAACTATTTTCTCCAAGCACGCGGTTTATTCTTTGATTAAACTTTTTTAAGGAATGCGTGTAGCTCTACGAAGAAATATAGGAGTCGTTTGTGTGCTGGAGAAATGCGTTACTTAAGGGGGTTTGTGGCAAGACACGGTCTGATTGTGTGAGGAAAAAGATGTGTTGCAGTTGTGTGACGTGAAGCAGAATGTTGTTAGCAAGGTGGAGACCAACATGCTTCGGTGTTTTGGCCATGTTGAAATTATGAGTCATGAGATTTATAACGAGGAAACAGTACACCAATTAGTAGGAAATAGTAACACTGTACTAGTGATATGAATTATTGGCGTAGGAAATTTTTACCATTAACTTTCGTACATCAACCATTAACTATGTATTCATATCACTAAGCTGTAGGAAATATACTATGAACAATTATGGTTGATGTGCGAAAGCCAGGAAACGATTATGTTTATATCTCCTACGCCAATAAATCGAATCACTAGTGTAGTATTACTATTTCCTGAATGAGTGATTAGATGCTTACTAAAAAAATGTTTTTAGCCCAAGTGGCAGGAAGGAAAGGCAGAGGAAGGCCAAGGAAATCATGGGAGGATCAGATTTAGGAGTGTCTGCATCAGAAAAATATTATGAGTATGAAGTACAAAAGATCTTGTGTACGGCGTGGGATGGATGTCAGTGAAGCCGAGTTGTATGTCAAGATCGCTGTAAATGGGGAAGTTTGACACGGCAGGAGTAATTAAAAATTACCTGGTAGTTTGTATTTCTTTGTGGAGCTAACCTCTGAATCTCAGATGACAGCTTAGTGATATGTATACTTGTGTAACTCTGTGAGCTGATAGTAGTATATTTGACCAGGTACTCCTCATACATAATGCCTATGTAGTCCCACAACACAGTAAGCATGCACTTACCGACAGAAATTTGAGTTTTGAATTTTGTCGCTCTTGGAGATGATGGGTGTCGGTATTCCAGCGATGAATGTTTTACATCTGGGTCGTGATGGTTAACCCAACTCTCATCACCAGTCACAATGCTTTGGAGAAAATCACTTTCATATTTTTCATAGTGAGCAAGCAACCTTTGGCATGTTTTAAGTCTTGATTTCTTCATTTCAGTCGTTAGGCGACGCGATAACCGTCAAGCACACATTGTCTTACGCCCTAAAACGTTAACAATGTCATCGACACTACCTAAACTAATTGCTTTTCTCACCCAATGACGAACAGAGCTTATGTCCAAAGTTCCGAAACCATAAACTGCCACTAAACTAGCGATGCATTTCTTTGGGAGGTACATTTTCGTGAATTAGAAACTCCATAAATGACCGTTGTTTGGCACCTGTCAACGCAGTTGGAAAAGAATCATCCATTTTAAACACAACTAAATACGAACAAATAGACGTACGGAGTTCTATTGCGCAGAAAAAAGAAAGCTAATGGGCGCAAAGAATCGTCGCCGCCCCGGTGGCGCAGAGGTCTAAGCGCTGGCTTATGACCATTCGACCGAGAAGGGTCCGGTTTCGAATCCCGGTGAGGCATGGATGTTGTGTTTATCTTACGGCATTAGCTCTCCCCTTCCCTGGAGACAGTGGCCCTAAATTAGGGACAGGTGACTGCTTATAGCCCAGTGCGTTGCTGACGGTGGTTGTTAAACCGCCAATAAGAAAAAAGTGATAAAAGCCATTACAAAAATGCATTTGCCGCCTCGGTGGCGCAGTGGTCTAAGCGATGACTTCTGATCATTCGTCCGAGATGGGTCCGGGTTCGAGTCCCGGTGAGGCATGGATGTTTGTCTTACGGCACTATCTCTCTCCCTTCCCTGGAACCGGTGACCCTAAATTAGGGACGGGCGACTGCTTAAAGCCCATTGAGTTGCTCGCGGTGGTCGTTAAACCTTCAATCGAAAAAAATAAAAAAAGCAATTATGTGATAGGTGTAGGAGATAAAAGAGAAAAACGGCTTGGCATAGCTAGGTTTAGTCTTTCTCATCTGGACGTGTGGATCACCAAATTGGAGTCATCTCGGTAGCAAAAGCTCGAGTATGAAAGGGCTTGGACGACATCATTGGAAATCATATCATCATACACCTTTACCAGGAAGGGCTTCATCACAGGGCTACGTACGGCTGGTTGGTCCCTGCATTGTATGGTGGCAGAAACGGATCTTGGTGCAACGACCGTCTGCTGAACGTGGCGACACTGGTTGGTATAAGATAACTAGCATCGCCCTAGTGGGGATGGTGCACGTATAAGTACATCCGAACGACTCGATCGCCGTACTTGACAGCAAGTCGCAAACATCAGTGGACGACATTCGACGAAGTGTAGAGGTAGCTATGGAAATCGCTGTGTCGACACTGTGACGTGCCTGCCCCGCAGGACGCACATGAGATAAAGGCAGATGGCAGTGAGAGCACATGTCCGTGTAGATCAGTTGTGAAAGGGACTGGGTTCGATGAGGAGACCTGGGTTCGATGTCCGGCTGGGACAAACGTGTACGTTATATTGGCTCCCGAACTTCCAGGATGACCCAGCTGTTAATTTCCTCGCAATGTTGTGATGTTCTTTCCTCACGACGAGACAGGAAAAATGAGAATCCCTTCTTCAGTGCTTCGAAAAAATAAATCAGTGTGATGTTACGTTCCACACCCACCAAATTGTTTAGGATTTCTCAAATGCACGTTCTTCATAGGATAACTGCCTACAGGGACACATGGTCCCGGCTGAACCGTAGGCCATCACCCTGCCATCTTTAGGGAGGAGGGAGATGCGACGTGCCTGCCTCGAAGGACGCACACGAGATAAAAGCAGATAGCAGTGAGAGTCCATGTCCGCGTAGCTCAGTTGGGAGAGCGACTTACTCCGGAGTGAGGGAACCCGATTCTATAGTCAGGGCGGACAAACTTGTACGTTGCAACACCTACTGTGAATCGCATATTGACTGAGGCAGGTTTTCTGCTCTCGCCAACCATTGCGACGACTGCCACCCACCGCAGCACATCATCGCGCAAGATTGTACTACTGTCTTACCCAACATGTATGGCGGGATGAATGGAACCCTGTCATATAGAGAGAAGAGTGCCTCTCCTGTCTCACCGCCGACGATCGCCGATTGAAAGTCAGAGATGACGTGGTCACCGGGCTGTCATATATGTTTTGTGGGGTTGGTAGATTTTATGGTACTGTGTTCATTACTCTATCTTTGAGATCTGTGTGTGTAAACTGGAGTTTGGATAATTTGCTTTCCACCCAACCAGGTTTATATCTGTCAGTCTTGGTCAAACTTACTCTGCTTTGTTGCTCCTCAGAGGCATGGTGAAAGATAAGTGACGTTGATTAATCAAAGCAGAGCATTGTTTACACAATATGTACACTTTTATTTACAAGTTACCCTTCAGCAAGGAAGTGATTTCAGCTGGTAACACGTATGATGAAGATACAATTCTGATGACAAACTCTCACTGTTCTTGATTTCGAGCAAACCAACATCACAGCAAGGTCAGAGATCATTGAGTTCAGTCCTGCACTACATTTGTGCATACATATGGCATTGCGAGTTTAATATTCATTACACAGGAATTCGTTGCTTTCAGGTATGGAAGATTCCTCAGGTGAGAGATGTGGCTGACCGCAATCTCTCATTAAAATTATATTTAGTAATTACTCGCAGGCGAATTCTCATATGCTGGTTCACCTAATCCACAGGTAGGCCCCAAACTATCTAGTAGCCGCAGCCGATTAGCTTGCGTAATTATCGAGTGTGACGACTACCGATCGACTCACCCTTGAGCGACGACTACCGATCGACTCACCCTTGAGCGACGACTACCGATCGACTCACCTGTTTCGTTTCCGAGCGAGAAGTGTCCCGCGCAAGTTCGCTGTAACATTTTCCCGCTTAAACTGTGCAGCAGGGGGCCATCTTACATTCCTCCGCCTGTCTCTAGCTGCCTGTAACTTTCTGAGCTACGAAGAGATCACCATGTTTTGTGAACTTCTGGCTTAATGCAGAATTTATCAAGGAAAGCATTTCCTACCTCCTTCTTCTCTCTGTGGGATCCTGGCACACAATATGGCCGACTTGTCGTTTTTCCGTCTACAGGACACAAATTACGTTCCGTCTCTCCTTTCGGATTTTTTCTCATTTTTCCTGTCCTAAATATTTTCACATCATCACACGGGCTATTCGTGATCGTAGTGCTACCCGTGAGCGTCACTGCTCCTCAGCCTGGTGTTATGCTTTGGAACTCTATTTTCTTCAAAAGCTATTCATAACTCGCACGCGTAGTGTGTACAACGGCAGCACGACGATATATTAACGAAGTGCTGCAGCCCATTTCGTTGCCATATCTCCGTGGTATCTCTGATACCGAGTTTCAACAAGATAAAACTCGCCAGCACACTTCCAACATCAACAGACAGTGCCTACAAGGTGGCGGGTGCTTCCTGGCTATCGGGATGCCCAGACTTCTCTCCAACAGAGAATATGTGAGACGTCTTTGGCAGGCTACGTATGTGCACGACCTTCTCGCAATGTCGCTGAATTGTGGACACAGATCAACAACGCATAGTCAGCGACATCTCATGACACCTTTCGAAGAATTTTTGACTAGATGCCATGCCGTTTACCCGAATGTGTAGCCCTGTATGGCACGGCGGCATACGACCTGCTGATTCAGGATACATTATACAATATCTTCGACCATCGCAGACATTTAGTCGTTCGAAGCTTAAACAACTTCTTTCGCTACTATTTATCTATATATGTGTTGAGTTTCGTCTTTATAACGTAATAGTCTTTTCGTACTTCTACGTTATTTTAAAACATCACCATACCATGAAAGAGTTCCTAAATTAAACCTTAATGGCCAGACGAAACATTTAAAACAGAAGTCAAACTTACGGAAATTGGTTTTATTTCTCCAGCGCAGATTATAGCACTTCAGGATAGTATAGAAATCACATAACACATCTCTAACACAAATCAACACCCCACGTTCCACGTTCTACGTTCCACACTCCACACTCCACACGAGCAACTGTTCTCTCGTAGTTTATATCTCTGGTTCTTATCTCATCAGGCGAATGAACGATGCGTGCCGGACTCTGCTGTCCACAGGTGTCCAGGGCTTTTCTATGGCTTCACCGGTCTCGCACTCAGGACTTTTTCTCTAAGTTTGTATAGTCCAGGTACACCCTTGAAATTGTTGACCGTGTAATCCAAATCTCGTGGTAATTTCCGAGATGGAATGACCCATCTCCCAGCCGCCGACTATCATACCACGTTCGAAATCGATTAAATTCTGATCAGCTGCCATCTGAACTTTGAATGCTACTACTTGAGCTTGCAGAGATATTTGCCTCTATATATACGTCAAGGCAAATATCTCAGACGTCGAGGTAGATATCTCAGTTTGCGGACTGTACAATTTAACGCATAGGTATGATGGCATCTAATAGAAATAGTAGCGCCCTTCACAGTTTTTTTTCCACCTCAGTTTAGGCTGGCTAAAATCAGAACGGAGACATTACAATGCGCTGTGAAAATACTCTTATTAATCACGCCGTCAAATAACGTTTTTGAATGCAATAACAATTTATATGCTCTCATACCTGCGACAAAAAAAATTATCAAAAAAGCAAAAGAACAGTTTTAAAGGGCTGAGAGACGAACCAGGGTATACCATTTCAGCATTAATAAGTTAATCAGGGTATGCTCTTTAGGCATTAATCAGCCAGTCAGGGTTATGCCCTTTCAGCATTAATCCATCAGTCACAGTGTGCCCTTTAAGAATTAACCAGTTCGTTACAGTATGCCCTTTCAGCATTAATCAATCCATCCGGGTATGCCCTTTCAGAATTAATCAGTCAGTCAGGGTATGCCCTTTCAGCATTAAATCAGTCAGGGTATGCCCTTAAAATTAAATCAGGTATTAACCCTTTCAGCAGGTAATCAGTCAGAAATGATGGGTCGATCATCCCCCTACATGACCACTTTAAATAACAAAGCTAAGAGGGAAAGCAACGCTTCTGATGCACAGGTTCATTCGTTCCAGTCGCGTTCTGCCTACTTCTTAGAGAAGAAATACATTCATCGACAAAAGATATAGTTGCGCCCAGAAGGAAGCAACCGACAGAAATGAAACTTGGTAGGTAGGTTTGATATCTAAGACATGCAAATGATTGAAGTATCCCGCTATGCCGGGCATGTGACACAAGCAAGGAGGGGTCGAAGCGCTGTGCCGGACCGGCTGTATAATGTCGTCTCGTTGCGCGAACTTGACATTCTGACTCGTGCTGTTGTGTTGTTTGCATCTTTTTTAAGCGAAGTGTGCCTCGGAGAAAAGTTCGGAAGCGATTCGAGCTGTTGGAGAAGTTCGAGAGGGGCCGAATCGTCGGGCTCCGGGAAGCGGGATGGTCTTATCGCCGTATTGCGCGCCATACTGATCGTGCGGATATTACCATAGCACGGTGTTAGTGGAAGTGTATAGAACAAGGACAGGAAGGGTTTGGGAGATCTTGACGAACCACGGAGAGAAAGGACCGACGGGTTGTCCGGCATGCACGGAGTTACCCTACAGGCACGAGCGTGAAGTAATGCCCTCCATGCATCGTCCGATTAGTGCCAGCACCAGTTTGACAGACGGCTGCACGACGTAGGGCTAACCGGGTGCAGTCCGTTACGACGATGAACCTGAACACCATTGTATCGTCGCCAAAGACTGCAATGGTGTCGTGCCAGACTGTCATGGGGCCACTCAAAGTGCCAGCGGGTGATGTTCAGTGACGAGCCCCGCTTTTGTCTTGGAGGAGACGACCAATGAATCCGTGTGTTGAGGCACCGTGGTCAGCGTCAAGATGAACGGCTTGTTGTCGAGCGTCACACGTCCAGAAGGTCTGGTGTCATGGCATGGGGTGCAATTGCCTACGATGCCAGATCATCTTTGGTGTTCATTACAAGCACTTTGACAGTCCAACGTTACGTTAATGAGGTCCTGCAATCAGTGGCCCTACCTTTTCTGAATGCTCACTCGGGTGCGATTTTCCAACAGGACAACGCTCGTCCGCATACTGCTGCTGACTCGAGTGCTTGCCTTTAAGACACTGACATTCTGCCACGGCCAGCCGGATCTCCAGACGTAGCACTGATCGAAAATGTGTGGGATGCTATTGGACGCGCTATCCATACTCCACCCCTACCACACAATCTGCAGGAACTGCGTAAGGAGATTCAAGCTGCATGGAATGGCTTATCGATGGACACCATTAGGAATCTGTACAACTCCATGCCGAGACATCTGTCATGCTGTGTGAGCAAAAATTGCTGCCCTACGCCATACTGAGAGACACTACTTATTGGTGTGTAGCTCAATAAATATTGCCCATATCAGTCTCAATGTTTATTCATTTATGTTTCCTCGTAACTTTTACCTTTCTCTCGAATAGCATTGCAATCCGACACGTACTTCTTGGTGCAACTATTTTTTTTGAAGTACAGTGTATATTCGTTCTAGCTGATTTCATCCCGATTTGCTAACCCCAAGTTATTTCGCTCCAGTCGGTAAAAGGGGTAAAGCACAAAATAATGTACATACGAGTGTAACTACTCCTATCCGTAGCAGAAACGAATATAGATAGCGTCTTGAGAAAAGATAAAATGTAAATAACCTGTACTAGAGAAGAAAAAAATTACATGTTCTTGAAAACATTCCAAGCGGAAAAATATTCATGAGAAATAGTAAAAAGCGCACGAATGCAAGAAAAATAAGAAACACTATCGTGTTAAAAGTACGGAATCTGTGTATGTTTTCTTATCACATTACAAAAAGAAACTGATGGCTCGGTCTAGAAACTCTTTTCACTGTTTATAAAAGAATGCATTCATATTTCTATTCTCACCTGAAATGGATTTGTTGAAGCATCCTTACATGGAATGCAGTAATCGCAGTCCACAAGAGAATCAGCTTATTTGCACCTCGAAATCTCATGCAACGGATGTGATCGTTTGCTGAATCTTAAAATGTCCGCTAGATACATGCCTCTATTCTTCATAGAATAGATATAATGTTTTCTAAGAACAAGACATATGATGTGTTCTAAAGCCCAAATACTGAAACTGGTTTTAAAATAAAATGCATAGCTCTCTTATTTGTACAAAAAAATAAAAGATCGGTTTATGGGTGGCATTAGAATTGCTACAGTTTTCCTTATGAAAATTCCCACCTACTTTGTTTATTTACAGAAACCGTGAAAATTCGCAGATATACTGCTGTATATCTGAGAATTTTACGGTTTCTGTAAATAAACAAAGTAGGTGGGAATAGAAATATGAATGCATTTATAAATAACTCTGTTCTCAATACACATTTTGTTTCCTGTACGAAAGTCTGTGTTTCTTCTAGAGTTTTGCTCACTGAATCTAAATTTGCAATCTGTCACGTAATATTTTTGAGAAAACAATGATTTCTGTATTTCCGGTATTGCGCAATCGTCGGCAGATGCTCTCAAAACAGGAGCAGCTGCCATGCTGGACTTTGTTCAGTGCTGCTACCATGAGTCATCGTGCTCCAAGACCAGTATGCACTATTCACCCACCTGTAACGTATACTCTATATTCACTTTCCTTTTGATTTTACTATCTCTGGTTATTTTATTTTCCTATGTAAATTATCTTCCTACTGAACGGAATATTATTTCACCCGCTGAATGAGATCTGGCAATGAGTGTAAGTCATGACGTGGTGGTAGCTCGTATATAGGCGCGTTCATCGAGAAGTTGTGTGTTGTTGCGTTGTGGTGTGTTGCGTTGTAGTTGTGTTGGAGTTGAGGGTGGTTGGTGGTGTGTTGCGTTGCGTTGCAGTGTGTTGTTATGTAGTAGTGATATATGAGTGCCTTAGTTGACCAGGAGTCATCATAATAAACAAGTTGTTCTGTAAGTTCAGTCTTTTTCAATTCTTAGTTTTGTCAGACCTCTGTCTGGCTGTTAGGTTTATGACTTTGATTACTTAATATAAATAACCAGCGTTGAGACTTTGTTTAAGTTCATAATTAACGAGTAACAACACCCTTTTGGGAATTCATTATTTTGAAGCGTAGAGCATTATTCATTCATAATAATTAGCTTAGCAAAAAGATAAACAAAGCTAATTCATTATACACCCCTTTAGTCAGAGTCAGTTGTCTGTAATTGAAACATGTTGCGAAAGTTATTTAATTCTCACGACATGTTTTGCTATGTGTTTGCTAAGGAGGTTAGAAGAAGAGGAGGTGAAGGGACCCGTTTTGAGTGAAGCCAAAACAGATCAGCTGTTTCTGTCCTCTCTCTGAGGTGGTGGGAGTCTGCGCTGCGAGAGTTCGGGAACGTGACGTCACTTCCTGTGGCTTAAACAGTTTTGCTTAGCGCATGCAAACCAAGGATTTTTTTTTTTTTTTTTTTTGATTGGAGGTTTAACGACCACCGTGAGCAACTCAATGGGCTATAAGCAGTCGCCCGTCCCTAATTTAGGGTCACTGGTTCCAGGGAAGGGAGAGAGCCAGTGCCGTAAGACAAACACAACATCCATGCCCGACCGGGATTCGAACCCGGACCCCTTGCGGACGAATGATCAGAGGCCAACGCCTTAGACCACTGCGCCACCGGGGCGGCGCAAACCAAGGATGGAAAGAAGGAATATTTCTGACTTCTTATTTCTTAACATTAGGCTTTTGGTTATATTTTAAACCTGGTTACTTGCACATGGGCAGTAAGTAACCATGCGCACTATGCACTTCCGATTAAAAATCATTATTTTGTTGAATTTTTTAAAGAAATACCAACACATATTTTCCTGTTTTTTCTGGAAATTTTTTATTATGGGAATGAATCTTTCAGCCTCAATTTTTTTCATGCCTGTATGGGTAGAGTAAGGGTCCAAAAAACCCGTTCAAAATCGCGATTTCCCCATAGAGATATACAGGAGATTCTAAGGTTGGGCGCATTGGCGTAGTCAGCTGATAAAAAGTGGCGTCACGCCAGAAGCACAGGGAGAGGGGCTGTTGCCATCTCCTCTTACTTCTAACCTCCTTGGTGTTTGCTGAGTTTACACCGAAGATAAACAAGAGGCCATTCACACGAGTGATAAAACAAGCCTATGAATTTTATTTCGGATCTAAGGTTGGTGACTGTCATATACGCGTGTGGGGTGTTATGCTTATACATATATTTAATATACTTGCTTATGGTAATTAGCTGCCACCAGACCAGGATATCTCTGTCCCTGTCAACTTACGCTGATGTGTTGTTCCTCAGAAGCATGGTGAAGGAAATGATGACTTGTAGAGTACAGATCTGAGCAGTGGTTACACTATATACATTCCTTTATTTACAGCTTAGTGACGAGTATGATGATGATACATGTCACGTGATAAAAACGGTTCTTGATCTTGAGCAAGTCGACATTACTGTACGATCATAGTTCATTCACAGTCCAGTCTTTGCACTATGAGTGTTTTTTTGTTTTGTTTTGTTTTTTATTGGAGGTTTAACGACCACCGTGAGCAACTCAATGGGCTATAAGCAGTCTCCCGTCCCTAATTTAGGGTCACTGGTTCCAGGGAAGGGAGAGAGCCAGGGCCGTAAGACAAACACAACATCCATGCCACACCGGGATTCGAACCCTGACCCCGTTCGGACGAATGATCAGAGGCCATCGCTTAGACCACTGCGCCACCGGGGCGGCCCACTATGAGTGTGCACATAGCATCAAGAAGTTATAAATTTTGAAGATGACAGTCCGATTTTGGGCGTAAATGTCACAAGGATGGTAAGTCAGATAATATCCGACTTACCATCATTGTCGGAAACCTGAAACTTGGTCGTTCTGGGTGGTGTAGTGGTTAGCATACCCGGGCGTTTTCTGGGAGACGCGCATTCGAGTCCCGCTCCAAGACGATGAAAATTTTCAAGTTTTCGGATAGAATCTGACTTACCATCCTTGTCACATTTACGCCAAAAATCGGATTGTTATCTTCAAAATTTGTATTATATGGCGTAATCCCGTATTTCTTTCATGATTTGCTTGCTGCTCCGGGCAAAACACGGGATAAGATGCTTAACCTCCAGATTCGCTAAACATGAATACCGGTTGCTTCGACTAGCGAATCCTGTGATGGTTATATTCAAATTGATCGGAAACTTGAAACTTGATCGTTCTGGGTGGTGTAGTGGTTAGCATACCCGGGCGTTTTCTGGGAGACGCGCATTCGAGTCCCGCTCCAAGACGATGAAAATTTTCAAGTTTTCGGATACAATCTGACTTACCATCCTTGTCACATTTACGCCAAAAATCGGATTGTTATCTTCAAAATTTGTATTATATGGCGTAATCCCGTATTTCTTTCATGATTTGCTTGCTGCTCCGGGCAAAACACGGGATAAGATGCTTAACCTCCAGATTCGCTAAACATGAATACCGGTTGCTTCGACTAGCGAATCCTGTGATGGTTATATTCAAATTGATCGGAAACTTGAAACTTGATCGTTCTGGGTGGTGTAGTGGTTAGCATACCCGGGCGTTTTCTGGGACACGCGGATTCGAAGTCCCGCTCCAGGAAGATGGAAATTTTCAAGTTTTCGGATATTATCTGACTTACCATCCTTGTCACATTAACGCCAAAATCGGATTGTCATCTTCGAAATTTGTATTATATGGCGTAATCCCGTATTTCTTTCATGATCAAGAAGTTATTTATACATAGCAATTACATGCTCTTCACAGGTGGCTAGATTTCTCAAGTGGAGGATTTCTTTGGCAGACCGCAGTCTGGCATATGATTAGTATTAATTACCTACAGGTAATGCAATGTATATACTCTAGGGGCCCTAACCCGCAGTTAGGCCCCTAATTAACTCTCTAGTCAGCCGCAGCCGACTAGCGTACGTACATCTCGAGCGACGACTACAAAACGACCGTCTTCTTCCTATTCGAGCAAAAAGTGTCCTCAAAGTTCGTTACAACTTTTTCCCGCTTAAACTTTCTGCATACCTGCCAGCCCAGACTGCGCACAGCCAATCCCGTAAGCGCACATCTTCGGAGCAAGAAGCCATGTGGTAAATCTCTCTTCCATCCTCAGCTGTTTCTAGCTGCTTGAAACTTTCTGCGCTAGGAAGACATCCCCATGTTCTGTGAACTCCTGCCTCAGCGTGGAATTCACCATGGAAATAATTTCCTTCCCCTTTCTCCTCTCCGTGGGACCCTGGGCACACAATATGGCCGACCTGAAGTCATTTTTCTTCCTACAGGAAAAAGATGGCGTTCCACCTCCCTATTTTGGATTTTTTCCACTTTCCCTGTCTTCAATATTTTTACGTCATCACGGTGACCAAGACAAAAGGTTTGCATCACATTCATGTTGTGTAAATTGTGTTGTAAATCTCAGAGCATGATTGAAAGGACAAGGGCGTCATATGTCATTTGCCGTATCTGCTGTATGGAGGGGGAACAGATTGATATTTTTGTTTAACGAAAGTAGCTGGACTTTCTTCAAAAAATAAATATTTTATTGTTTACCATAATGTTCCTTCAGTCGTAAGACCGGTGCCGCATTTAGACGATCTGCTAGTGCCACAACCTCCGGTGCTCGTTAATGTATATATTGAAAGTAGTGATGAAGAGGAAATGGCTGTATGTGAAGAAGATGAAGAAGCTGACACTGCATGATCATCAAATCCCCATGCACTCACTGACAATGAAATTTGCGCACCTAGAAGAAAACATGCTACAACTGCGAAGCTTTGCAAATAGCTAGCCAGCGTGCAGTCGATGCCACGTAAAAGCGAAAAGCACCGGCCGACGCACGCAAAAGTACAGAGTGACTGGAAAAGCCAGGTAGACGTCATAGACGTCGATTTACGCAACTTACGGAAATTGAGAGAGGCCTGATCACCGTGCTAAAAACCGCAGGGTGGTCGATACGCTGTATAGCCCGCCACGTGGGTCGTTCTGACTATACCGTCCAACTGTGTTGAGAGCAGTGGACACATGACGGCACTGACACACGGCGGAGCAAATCCCGACGGACCAGGAGGACCACCGGCAGAGAGGATCGACGGATCGCGAGCCAGGCACGAACGGATCCCACGGGGAGCCGGTCCACTATACAGGTAGATATGGCGGCTCCTGTGTGTCCGCGAACCGTTTTTCCGACTCTCGTGGAAGCGAATCTGCGATCTCAGCGCCCCTTACGTGTGCTTCCATTAACACCGGAACATTGCCAGCTTCGTGTGCAGTAGTTTTAGGCCCGAGCGACGTGAAAAGCCACAGACTTGTGACGCGTGGTGTTTAGCGATGAACGCCGCTTCGTTTTGGGGACAGATGATCATCGTGTCTGGGTATGGAGGCCAGAGGCCGCCGGGTCAACGGCATAATCTCAACCTCGCTATCGATCACCACAACTCTCCCACTGCAGGCATTATGGTGCGGGTAGCCGTAGCCTACGATAGCCGATCAGCTCTAGTAGTGGGTACGTGGATCATTCACGGGCCAGTGGTATGTGGATGAGATCCGACGGCCCTATGTGCTCCCATTCCTCGCCGAAACTCCAGGTGCGCTATCCCAACAGGATAATACCCGTCCGCACACAGGTCGGGCTGCCCAACACTGCCTATGTAATTCCCAGATACTTCCATGGCCTGCACGCTCCCCGGGCATGTCACCTATCGAGCGTTTGTGGGACCAGTTCAAACGCCAGCTGCCGCGGTGCCGCACTATCAGGAATTTGGAGTACACCGTCCAACACGTGAGGGTCAGCCTGCCGGAGAATAACATCAGTCGTCTGTTCGCCTCCATGCCGGACCGTATTGCAGCATGTATCGCCGCACCAGGCGGTGCGAAGCGCTATTGAAGATGACCGGACTGTGTGTCTCAGATCCCTGTGTAATTGTCCTGCAGCTCTGTTTTAGCCATCATGTGTATCATTCATCTGTATCATTACGTCCGTAAAATTTCAGTTCAATCCGATGCATCCTTCTTGGTGCACAAATTTGATTGTCCGTGAGTGTATAATCACACAGAGAGATTTTAATAATCTGGAAAAAGATCTAAATCTACCAAAGGCACAGTCCGAACTGTTAGGGTCTCGATTCCAGGAATGGCATCTTTTTGCTCCAGGAACAAAGATGACACATTCTTTATCTCAACGACTACAATCTTGTGACGATTATATATAGATTAAGATAATACAACGTAGTTGTCACAAATGTTTTTTTTTTTAATTTCTCAAGCCGACCATGGTTTCCCTGGGTATTGACCTAGCTTCATCAGGACGAATGGCACGTAAATATTTAAATTGTATATGACATCATAAATGGTGTTTACAGTCACGTGTTTGGGTTAGATGCTTCCACGCGTTTGATACAAATGGCGTGGATGCCATGTCATTAACAAGTTGCGACGACTTCTGATATATATGGAAAGCTTCCAAACTATCAAGTTTGGAGGTTGAATCTGGCTTGTCAATAAGTTTTGCTTCTTCAAAGAGAAATCTGTGGTCCTTTTCATAACAGTGTTTAGCCATCGATGACTTCTTTAGGTCACAATTCCGAATGTAGGTCTTGTGTTCCTTCAATCGAAAACACAAGGCTCTACGGGTCTGTCCCATATACGAAGCGCCACATTCACATGGAATTTGATAAATTCCCCACGAGTTTTGTCTTCAACGCAGTCCTTTGATCCTAAAAATCTCATTTTGTTTATGAGTTTAAAAAATCACCTTAAAATTAAAGGTTTTGACAATTTTTGTAATTTTGAAGGCAATGTCACGGGAAAATGGAATAATGGAAAAATTCTCTCGCAATGGGCGCATCACAGGAGCGCTCCATTGATGCGCCCGTTGCGAGAGAATTTTTCCATTATTCCATTTTCCCGTGACATTGCCTTCAAAATTACAAAAATTGTCAAAACCTTTAATTTTAAGGTGATTTTTTAAACTCATAAACAAAATGAGATTTTTAGGATCAAAGGACTGCGTTGAAGACAAAAACTCGTGGGGAATTTATCAAATTCCATGTGAATGTGGCGCTTCGTATATGGGACAGACCCGTAGAGCCTTGTGTTTTCGATTGAAGGAACACAAGACCTACATTCGGAATTGTGACCTAAAGAAGTCATCGATGGCTAAACACTGTTATGAAAAGGACCACAGATTTCTCTTTGAAGAAGCAAAACTTATTGACAAGCCAGATTCAACCTCCAAACTTGATAGTTTGGAAGCTTTCCATATATATCAGAAGTCGTCGCAACTTGTTAATGACATGGCATCCACGCCATTTGTATCAAACGCGTGGAAGCATCTAACCCAAACACGTGACTGTAAACACCATTTATGATGTCATATACAATTTAAATATTTACGTGCCATTCGTCCTGATGAAGCTAGGTCAATACCCAGGGAAACCATGGTCGGCTTGAGAAATAACAAAAAAATAAACATTTGTGACAACTACGTTGTACTGTATTATCTTAATCTATAAAGATGACACACTTTAGGTCTCGTCACAGTGAGTACATACCGTTTTTTACTGAAGCATATTGATGGGTTGTAATAACATTGATGGGTTGTTTAAAGCTCTTAGTATCGTGCATAAACTGAGGAATGGAGATTGTTTGTAGATTCCCCCAAACCCAGCTTGAAATAAGTCTTGTTACACAATAGTTACGTGTATCCATCAGTCCCTGTGGTACATTCACCTACTATGAGAAAACCATATGACTATATGAAAATTCTATTAGAAAAATTTAACTGTGGAGTGGAACATCTGTGTTGAATTAAAAGTAACAACGATGTTGCTTGGTTTGCAGACTGGATGCACAAAATACTGCTGTTTCCTCTGCGAATGGGATAGCAGGGCAAAAGGGAATCACTATCTGGTGAAACAGTGGCCACCTCCTGAAAATCTAATACCTAGCGAAAAGAATGTGAAAGCTATTCCATTAATAAGTGTTGAAAAGGTTCTGCTCCCTCCGCTCCATATTAAGCTGTAGTTAATGAAGATGTTTGTAAAAGCTCTGAAAAGTAATGAGGCTGCTAACAGAGGTTTGCTAAACTGAGCACTGCCAAGCTGAAGGAGGGAATATTCAATGGTCCTGACGTTAGGCAACTAATGCAAGGCACTGTATTCGAGGCCACTCTTCATGATATTGAATTGGCTGGATGGACATCTTTCAAAGAGGAGACACAACAGATTTTTGCCGATGTAAAGGTATTGGCTTACAAAGATATTGTACACTGCTGGCCACCCAAAATGCAACACCAAGAAGGAAGCATCCGATTGCCCTGAAATTCGCAGCATGCGTCGCCCGCGAGAGGACATCATGCAAACGATCAGCATTGCAGGGCATATGCAAATCATGTGCACCCGGCACGCCACCGAGAAGCACTATAAGAAGGGTGCACAGAAGGCTTGGTGTAAGAAGTGGAAGTGTGTTGTGCTGCCGGACCTGTGCGCGGGAATCTTCCTGATTCTTCGTCTCGTCGCAGAATACGGCAGTCATTCCAGCACGTTTCGGAGTTTGACAGAGGACAAATAGTGGCTTATCGCGACAGCGGTTTATCGTACCGAGACATCGGCGCCCGTGTGGGGCGACATCCAGTCGCAGTGAGGCGAGTATAGATTCGGTGGGTGCAGGAGGGATGGAAGGACCGACGCGAGCGATTGCCGAAGCCGCGGCACACCACCGAACGAGAGGACCGGCATGTTGTGCGGCGGGCATTGACGGCTCGCACCACCACATCACGAACGTTAGCGCAGGAATTAGGGTGTGTTGTGCAACCACCTATGTAAGCACGTACCGTTCGACGTCGTCTGCAGGAGCGGGGACTCGTCGCACGGCACCCATTGCTTGCACGATTGACGTTACACCACCGGTGAGTGCGGCGGCAGTGGGCCGTTGAACGCCGCATTTGGACTACGGAATGGCACGACATTGTCTTCTCCGACAAATCCCGCTTCTGCCTGCAACACCACGATGGTCGGATCCGCGTGTGGCGTCACCGCGGCGAGAGATTGCATGACGCCTGCATTATGCATCTCCATACCAGTCCGTCGCCTGGCGTTATAATTTGGGGCGCAATTGGATATGACACCCGCACCCCTCTGGTACGCATCACCGATACACTCAACAGCCACCTCTACATCTCCCACGTTTTGGAGCCTGTAGTCCTCCCTTACCTGCAGGACCTACCAGCGGCCACGTTTCAACAGGACAATGCGCGCTCGCACGTGGCACACATCGTGCAACAATTCTTCACGGCCCACTAGGTGTCACTGCTGTCGTGGCCTGCCTGTTCTCCCGATATGTCGCCCATCGAACACGTCTGGTCGCTGATCGGCAACCGAGTGGCCCGGCAAACACAACCCACGGCTACGCCTGATGAACTGTGGCAACGTGTGGAAGCAGCCTGGACCGACATACCCCAAGCCCACATCCAAAGCCTCTTTCGTTCGATGCCGCGGCGTGTAGCGGCCATTATTGATAGCCATGGGGGCCACACGAGCTATTGATGTCTGCGTATTCCGTAAGTCGCACGGGCCTGTAAGCTCAATCGTTTCATCTTTTTATCTGTTGTTATGTGTCCAGTAAATCTGGCTTTGCTATCTTGTGTCCTTCTTGGTGTTGCATTTTGGGTGGCCAGCAGTGTATTTAAAATGATGATAATGACTTACAAAGATATTGTGTTCAAAATGGTGATGGCTTACCACGACATGGGATGCAATATGACACTCAAACTTCAATTCCTGAACTCCCACACTGACTTCGTTCCACATAACTTGGGCACCGTGAGCGATGAACACGGAGAACATTCCATCAAGAAATTTCAGCAATAGAAGATCGATATAAAGTGAAGTGTAATCCCTCAATGCTCGCAGATTATTCTCGCGATTTAGTCAGGGAAACACCACGAACTTCATACAAACGGAAATCGTCGGTGACAGGGATCGAACCCGTCACCGACGATCATAGAGAATGACAGCTGTCTATTGTAGCAGAGAAATCAGTTCCCTCGTTTAGTGACGCCATAAAAGGGGGAACTCATGTATCGGGTGCCATGGCTTCCTCCCGCTCAGAGGAGCTTGGTCTATTCGATGGTGCTAGCTGGCACTCCTTCCTAGAGGTAGCCCCCCCCCCCAAATTGGAGACGGACGACTTCTTATAACTCTCCGTGTTGCTCATGGTAGTCATTAAACTCCGAAACAAAAGAAAAAGGGAAAATATTTTATAAATATCTAGTAATATCTAAACATTTATTAAATAAAGAGATCACACCACGGACATGTATTGACGACGGGTAGACGCCAGAGACGTCAATTGCATTCGACGGGTAGCCGTCCAATGCAATCGACCTTTCACAATCTGTTTAGAGAGCACAAGCGCAAAGTCGGTGAACGTGTGTGCTTTATTTTATAGGTGCAAGAGAGAAATAGAGCTGATATGCAATATTTTACTCCATGAGAATAAAATTCTTGACGCGATTCAATTTAATGGAAAAATTATTTTTAAAGATAAATTACTGAATTCAAGGATTTATTCTTCTTCACCTGTGGTCACCTGAGAACTCTGCAAAGTTCTCGGAACCACAAATACTGTAAAAGCAAAGCCAGGGCTTTCTCATTGCCATGTGTCGGTGTTTTGTTATTGGCACTTCTCTCTGAGGTCACGTAACTGCTGGATTTCGTAAACTTGTTTGCCGGCAAAAAAACAAATGCTTTGCGGAAATATTCTTTTTCCACTCAGACAGCAATTTCTTTAGCTTTCTTCACTTTCTGTTTTAAGAGAAAGTTTGTGCACGTGACTGCATGCCCCTGACACGTGCAAATTTATGATCTGGTTACAGCGGAGGTTTCTGGAAACAATGAGAATAAAAATGATTCACGAATGTAAAAGATATCAAAAAATCCGTTGAGGGTATAGTTTCCTTGTGATCACATTTTTGGAAACTGTATATCACTGGCTCATAACTGCTGAATGAAATAATAATATACACGGTCGAGTCACATTATTGTGACCACCAGCTAATATCTAGAGTAACCGCCGTGTGCAGTGAGGACAGCAGCTAGACGGGTTGGGAGTGGCTCAATGAGGTGCTGGAAGGCGTTCAGAGGTATGTGATGCCATGCCATGCTGACTGCAGTGCATCTGACAGCTGCTGTAGTGTGTGTGGTGTCGGATCCATAGAGCAAACAACACGATCGAGGTGGTCCCACAGATGCTCAATTGGATTTAAGTCTGGGGAATTAGGGGGCCAGGGAAGTACTTTGAAGCCTTCATCGTGCTTTTCCAGCCACTCTCGGACATTTCTAGCTGTGTGACACGTCGCATTGTCCTGCTGGAATATCGCATCTACCCCGGGAAAGACAATCTGCATGTAAAGGTGTACGTGGTCTGCAAGGATGGATTCATAACAAATTCGGTGCATAGTGCATTCCACAGGTATGGGTGGACCCTAGAATGCCACGAAAATATTCCCCAGCCCATAGCGCTGCCCCCACCAGCTTGTGTTCTTCCAGCAGTGGTTGAAGAGTGTTTGTTCTCTGATGATTACCTCCTTATACACCAAAGTCCATTCGTTCGATGAAGCAGAAAACGTGACTCATCAGAGAAGGCAATCCTTTGCCAATCAGCGTAAGTCCGATTCCGATACTGCTGTGCAAATGCAAACCTTTTCTGCCGTTGCACCTTCGGTAGCATAGGTGCAGTGTCCATCCGCCTGAATCGAAGCCCCGTACACAGCAGGGTTCGCTGAACTGTCGTTTTAGACACACTTCCTGTAGCCCTCATGTTCATTCGGACAGTGAGTTGCTCCACCGTAGCACTTCGATCGCCCTCGAGCACCTTCAAAGCCAACGTTTATCTCTCACACCAATGGCACATGGTGCTCCGCAGTTTCCACGTCGCTTATTCGCAAGGGCGCCATTTCTCCAATCACGATACGCTTTAATCACAGCATCACACGAACAGTTCACAAACTGCGCTGCTTCAGAAATACTGCCACCCTTGGCCCGAAAGCCGATAATCTTCACTTTTTGCAAATCAGATAAATCGCTCCTTTTATCCATGACAGCAACGAGTGATATGTTTTCAGAATGCCTACAGCAAACCTTATATACCCTCCAAGTCAGCTCACTCACGACATGTGCCTTCTTTCATTCGATGTTGACGTCAAAAGTAGGAGGTGACCCCAATAATGTGAGTCGACTGTGTAATTTTACAATAATCAGATTTTGGATGATACAATACATGATTTTAATGTTTGCAGGTCATATTGTCACCTGATTTCTCAGATCGCAAATTTCAGTCTAATACATGTATTTAAATTTTATGGTTCGTTTTTGCATGATACTAAGATTTAAGTCTATGATACCGCAAATCAGGGATGGTGAACTTTTTAGTTTTTATAGCCATGTCTGAACATTTGGGGGCATTGAGGAACCTCATGTAAATTTGTGGCCAATAACAATGCGAAATTGTAATATGCTGCCATCTGGTGGTCGGCTCCTATGGGCAGACACTTGTCCCATGGCTGTTGATGACGATGAAGTCGGCCCTGGACGCACTTAGTCCCTGGTACCCCTTCCCTGACAGGGTTTACCAGATGAGTGTCGATGCGCTGGTAGTAAAAATGCAAGACGATTTTAGTCTGCTGTCATCTGGTGGCTGGCTCCTACAGGCATTTTTCCCATGGTTGATGATGATGAAAATCACTCTTTGTTGACCAAGACTATGAAGAGAGCTAAAGGAGACACTGGGAACACTCATGTGCGTTCACAAATTTTTCAAAGTCAACTTTTAATGAAACTGAAATAGTTGCAGAAAGTTTCTATGGTAACCGTCGGTTAACCTCTTTCGCTTTGGAGATTTGACCGCCTTCATTAATGACGATGTACATTCACACAGGTATGGGAAGGTAGAACCACTGCCACGTGCGTTAGTTTCACGAAGCAAAATGACGGGGGTACGGTTCCTCTTTCTTTTCCTGATCTAGCTTTCCCCTATTTCCGTTGTTTCTCTAAATTCGCAGAGACACCACTGCGTGTAAAGTGTTTAATTAGGAAACTTTCGGTTTATGCCTCAAACAGCAGTTTGCAGCTCTTTTGCGGTTCCTGCAACTTTCTGAAAAATGCGTTAACGTTGCAAACTTTTTGTTCACCTATTTTATCCATAGTTATTGAATATATTTTCCATTTCAAATATCATATGCCTGGCCGTAGAAATCCTCGTGCAATTAGTTAGTTGACCATCCCTATTGAAGATAACGGCTAATAAATAATTGGCATAATACATTAGTGGAAGCCTGTTATAGCGCTGATATACGGGGACAAGGCTATAACTGCGTCATAGAGATACCCACGGTATATCCAAGACTGAGTATGTATTTGTCTGTGTATGTATTTTGTTTGGGGACATGATTGGACCCGCGTTATATCCGATTCCGCGGTATAACCGACCACGTTATACCCGGATTTCATGGTAAGTGGGTAAATTAATGCTAGGATTTCATGATGCACAGGTAACATGAAACAGTGATTTGCTGATCCATGGGTAGTATAGTGTTGTGATATCAGAATTCGTGCTTTTATAAATCACGAGGGATGAGTGATTATTATGTTCTATTTCGGAGTCGTTAAATGACGCAACCAAGCGGTGATCTTTTGACGCAGAACTGCGTCTTTCTTCGCTCTGGGTAGAAGGTAACATCGGCAGCACGGATGCAACGAAAATATGTCACATTATTTACGCTTGTATCTTCGAAACTAATGCTCATAGATTAATAAATAATACACCATTAGATAGTTTATGGAGTATCATTTAAAACAAAATAAGATTCAATCGTCTACCCCTTAAACATTCGATGTAGTAGCATTAGAAAGTTAAGCTAAATTTCGCGTGATTTTGTTTCGCCGCATGCCGTTTTAAGGTTGATAACTAGTGAATAGATAATGATATTGATCACCTCAGTCCCGCATTCCGTAGCTGACGGTGTGTGCTAACGGAAGTATGCGATAAACCGAAATAAAGTGGATGTGAATTTGTTTTCTTTTTTAATTAAAAAAATATTGGTGAAGAACATTTATAAAGTGCCGCGAAAATCCAGAGAAAATTATTATAAGAACCGACGAAAGTTAAAGAAACAGCTAGAGAACAACGAGAGGAATCCAAAAAGGCCTGCTAAGTCATCAACCGAAAGGTAGCCGGAATGTAGGGATCGTTAAATGTCCACGCGCCATGATGCATTTCATCCGACTTCGAGTCTAATGTCACAACTTTCCACTTCAATTGCACAAATTGAGCCTGAACAGCAAGAACAGATAAATATTGATGTCATCGATCCAAATCTTCAAATTTTACACCGAGAATGGGATCCCAATGTACATCGCCAGTTTTAACAACTTCGATGGGTAATGAATGTATTACGTCTCAAACCTTTACACCGCCGATGCATTCTGAATCTAGATAAGAACAAGAGCAACAAGAAGAAGTGTGCATTAAGCACGAGACGTATCGCCAAATTTATAACAAAGTAACTAAGGAGTTTGAAAAATTGTTTCTGAAGAACGATTTCTTCGGAAACAATTTTAGCAATAACTACTGACCAGAGTTAGGCAGGAATGCATTGCAAAGTAATGAAAGTACAGATTACAATTAACGTATAATGCATTACAAAGTAATGCAGTAACAGGTAATGCATTATACGGTAATCCCAAGTATGGTTTACACAAAGTAATGGAATTAATCTGTAATGCATTACAATGAAGAGGATATAATTCAGTTATTTAATAATGCCATTCAAACGCAATGGAATTATTTGGTGATGAAATTACACACAATTTGAAAAATAATAATTACATATTAATAGTTTATAGAAATGTACGTGTGCCAAAAGCTATGTCTAGAAAAGTCGGCCATGTAACATAGCAGAGACCGAAGTGTCGTGTAGAATGTTCTAGAAGTGACAAGAATGGGTTAGACGTTTGTAGAATGTTCCAGAATGATCGCTCAGTGGGAAGTTGGAGAGCTTTATGTAAATCAAGAATATTCCAGAAGGTTCAGGTCCTGTCGTGAAGTATATATGAAAGTTAGTCGCTCGCTAGTCCAGTGTTTGTATCGGACAAGTAATGGACAAGAAAACTTGAGAAGTACGGCAGAAATATCAAGAGTTCGCAAATTTCTGTAATAATCGGCAGTGCACCCTGAGTTGCTGAACTGTGAGTGTAGTGCTAATAAGTGCTTATGGCTGTAGTAAGGTAATTATTTTGGACAGTGAAACGTATGTAATGGACGAGAATACTGTACTGGAGATGGGCGAAATGAGTATCTTTAACAGAAATAAACATCCCATTCGTACTTATTTCATATGTATTATTTCGTTCAAATCACTTTACTTGCGGCGAAGACGGGGCAACTAATTATGGCATACATGTACAATCTCCAGTACCTACATACACGCATTTGAGGTCCGAGGAGTGGAACACTTGCCAAATGACCTACACAACATGTAAGGGTGTACTGGTTGCTGGTATATTCACGTTGTATTGTTACACATAATTTATTGGTTATTTACCAACATATAGTTAACTATTAACCATTACGATTATAATGGGTAACTGCTACATGTTATTACAATTACCATGTATAAGGTCATCCCAGAAGTAATGTCGTTTTGCGCAAGCCCAATAGTCGACAACGGAGAGTATAAGAGGGATCACGCGAGCAAACCTTCAAGTAACTTGAGATCACTAACGGGAGTTGTAGGTGCAGTCGTTGTGTACTTAAACCGCATAGGAAATGGCAGTGTCAGAAGACCACATTAGGCACATTATGCTGCATGAGTTCCACCATCGACATTCAGCTACGGTAGCAACACAAAACATCAATGCGGTATATGGTCCGGGCACCCTGGAGGTCAGGAAATATCAACTCCGGTTTCAGAAATTTCGACTGGGGGACACCAGCCTCAAGGACATGCAGCGACCCGAACGACCTGTTGAGCTGGATAACGACGTGCTGAAAGCTACTGTTAAGGGAAATCCGCAGGCAACAGCCGAGGAATTTGCCACACTTGTTCATTCAACCCATCCATTCCACTGTTCACCGGCGTCTGCAGGATTTCGGTTATGTATCGAAACTGGATAGGTGGGTACCCCATGATCTCACTCCACAACAGCTGCAACAGCGTGTTGACATTTGCAGTTCTTTGCTCTCCCGTGAAGCCGTTTTTGCACAGAATTGTCACGGGCGATGAAAAATGGATTGTTAATCACAACATTAAGCGTAAACGGCAGTGGCTTCCCAAGGGGAATGGGCCTGCAGCAGTGGCGAAACCAGGACGTTCCCCACAAAAGGATTTGATGTCTGTGTGGTGGCTGCTTCCACCCAACAAAACCATTACAGGGGAAGTATACTGTCCGCAGCTTCATCGTCTACGCACTGCTTTGCAGGATAAACGTCCAGCACTCGTGAATCGTAAAGGCGTGCTGCTGCAGAAGGACAACGTAAAACCACACACAGAGAATATGGCCAGTGCCACGTTGCAGGACTTCGGATGGGGAAAACTTTCGCATCCAGCATATTCCCCTGACATCGCCCCATCCGACTACCACCTCTTTCGTAGCCTGCCAAACCATCTTGCTGGGACTACACTTCGAAATGTGGAGGAGGTACGGCGAACCATTTCTGCCTGCCTTTTTTGCATCGAAACCCATGGAATTCTACAAGTCTGGGATTCAAAACCTTGTCGATCGATGGGAGAAGGTTGTAACTACGGGGGGGGGCACTTATTATATGGATTAAAACATCTGTTCCAGGGACGTTTTTCTTTCTTTTCTTCACATGTTGAAAAAACGAAAGTATTTTTGGGATTACCTGATAATTCTAATGACCAGCTCACCATTACCATGTAATGGCAACGCTAAGTTTTGTTACCATTACCATTACGCTGTAAGGCATTACCGATTAATTCAATTACGATTTTTCCCAACTCTACTACTCACAATGATCATACTACGCCTTTTACTTCTACTAACATTAATTTATAATCAGCATACGTTACTATGAATTAATTGCATGTAGTATAAGTTGCTTTTAAATAAATAAAATAAAACTTTTTTTTTCGTTTTATTTCTTAAAGGTTTTCCCATTGAACAAAATCAAAGGGGCACAATGCCGCCCCGGTGGCGCAGTGGTCTAAGGCGTTGGCCTCTGATCATTCGTCCGTAAGGGGTCTGGGTTCGAATCCCGGTCAGGCATGGATGTTGTGTTTGTCTTACGGCACTGGCTCTCTCCCTTCCCTGGAACCAGTGACCCTAAATTAGGGACGGGCGACTGCTTATAGCCCATTGAGTTGCTCACGGTGGTCGTTAAACCTCCAATCAAAAAAAAAAAAAAAAAAAAAAAGGGGCACAATGGCCACTGTGTCGCAACGTACAACGTAGTATAATGAATAAAATTCTCCGGCTGGACGTGTAGTGCAGGAAAGCTTATGTTAAGTCACGTTAAGGTTATTGAAAGGTTACTTGACGTAGCTGAAGTGTGCTTAATCTTCAAAGTACTAGAGTTTGTTTAGGTAAGACACGCACGTGCAATAAATTCCAAGAATATGGAATTTATTTTTACTCAGCGTTCCTCATTATCTTGAATATCAGTAATATAACTTCGGTTTTAGTGCATTAGTACCTTGAAGGCTCCTTATTAGAGCGGTAAACACAATATACCCTGAACTTAACGTAAACACTCAATGAACGGCCAGACAGAGGTCTGACAATAAAATGAACTAAGTAAACGTACGCACTTTTAACCTTTTATTGGGGAGCTCCTGGTATTACTCAAATACACACTCCAAAATAACACAACTACTGATAGCCCGAACTTTCGTACTATCGTAATATCGTAGAAACGTAGGTAAATCGCATATCAATAATCAGGAAGAACCTATCACATATAAAACGAAGCTCTCTCCAATCTTGAGCGCTCCTATATATATATAGCCGCCCCGGTGGCGCAGTGGTCTAAGGCGTTGGCCTCTGATCATTCGTCGGAAGGGGTCCGGGTTCGAATCCCGGTGAGGCATGGATGTTGTGTTTGTCTTACGGCACTGGCTCTCTCCCTTCCCTGGAACCAGTGACCCTAAATTAGGGACGGGCGACTGCTTATAGCCCATTGAGTTGCTCACGGTGGTCGTTAAATCTCATAAAAAAAAAAAAAAATATATATATATATATATATATATATGGGATGCAAGGTCAGGTGATGCGTAACATCACAGCCTCTCCTTGACAAATGTCAACCCCGCCTTCTCGTGGTGCATCCTGTTCCCACTAAAGGGGCTCTGACGACCGCCCATAGCGGTATAACTATACCATCGGGATCAGAGGAAATTCTATCCCACACTCACCAACCCGCTTGGCCAGCGTGGTGAGTTATGGCCAAACCCCTCCAAAATGATTCCACAACTTAAATCTTGGCCCTCAGTCTCCGGCAGCTGGAATGTACCTGGCCAAGGCAGCGGCCAGTGCGACATGAAGGCAGAGGGTGCTAAGAATCCCCGGAGGACCGGACTAGGCTGCCATCTGATGCTGACCTTGGCTACTTACAATGGACGCTCCCTATCTTCTGATTCAAGGCTTCTTGAATTGGAAGAGGAACTACAAAGGATCAAGTGGGACATCGTGGGGCTAAGTGAGGTAAGGAGAAAAGGAGAAGATCTCATCGAACTGAAAAGTGGACATCTCTTCTACTATCGTGGGACAGATACTGGCAGAACTAGTGGTGTTGGATTTATAATAAACAAGAAACTGAAGGATAAAGTTGTAGAAGTTGAAAGTTCCTCTGACAGAGCTGCACGACTTGTTATCCAACTCTCGAAAAGATACCAGGCTCAGATTATTCAAACTTATGCACCCACCACAAGTCATCCTGAAGAAGAAATTGAAGAATTTTATGAGGAAATTTGTCATCTAAATAATAAAGGTAAGCAGCACTTGAAAATAATTATGGGAGATTTCAATGCAAAAATAGGGCAACGGCAACAGAATGAAACTTCAGTAGGTAAATTCGGTCATGGCAACAGAAACCAGCGTGGAAATACTCTCGTTGAGTTTGCAGAGGCAGAAGGGTTTTTCATCTTGAACTCCTTCTTCAAGAAAAAGCCACACAGGAAATGGACATGGAGACATCCAAATGGGACGACAAGTGAAATTGATTTTATTATGTGTAACAAAAAATTCGTCATAGAAGACTGCAGTGTGCTAAACAAGTTCAACACAGGTAGTGACCATAGATTGGTGAGATGTAAGATGCACCTCAACACTAAACTTGAACGTGGCAAGCTCATAAGACAAACAAAATCTATTGACATAACCAACCTTAAAAAACACCATAATACCTTCAAGTTAGAACTGAAGAACAGGTTCTCTGCTTTAAAAGGCCTAACATCGGAAGAAGTGGACATCTCTGAAGTTAACAGAAAAGTAACCAAAGCTCTTATGGAAACAGCAACAAAATTAGCTGGGTCTAAGAACAAGTTGCATGTGAACAAATTATCAGGAAAAACCAAAATGTTGATGCAAAAGAAGAGAGATGAGGACAACTAAAGAAGATGTGACTTCCAAAGTGGAATATATAGAGCTATGCAAGACAGTAAGAAAAAGTATCACTGAAGACGTAAGGAAATTCAACTGTGAACTAGTGAGGAAAGCAATTGAAAACAACCAAAGCCTAAAGATAGCAAAGGGACATCTCAGTAAGGGAAGAAAACAGATTATGGCACTGAGAAAAGAAGATGGTTCTGTAACAAGAAATAGAGGCGAAATTTTGACAAGAGTGAAAGATTTCTACTCCAAATTATATGAAAGGGATGATATATGCACTCCAGACATCATGAAAGATACCAGTACCAGAGTTCCTCCAGTCCTTCCAGCAGAAGTTGCACATGCAATCAAGAACATGAAGCGGGGAAAAGCTCCAGGAGAAGATGGAATTACTGTAGACATCATAAAAGAAGCAAGTGGAGAAATCGAAACAGTACTCGCCCAAGTTTTCACTCGATGCCTTAATGAAGGAAAGATTCCTGAGGATTGGAACACCGCTACAATGATCCTGCTACATAAGAAAGGTGACATTGAGGATCTCGGAAACTACAGACCTATCAGCCTCCTATCAGTAGTTTATAAAATCTTCACTAAAGTTCTTTCACACCGCTTGAAGGTAGCACTAGACATGGCTCAACCGAGAGAACAAGCTGGATTCAGGAGTGGCTACAGCACAATAGATCATATCCACGTGCTGAGAGAACTAATTGAAAGAGCGAGGGAATATGAACTTCCATTGTGCATGGCTTTTATCGATTATGAAAAAGCCTTTGATTCGGTGAAACCATCAGCAGTTACAATGGCTCTGAAAACCTGCGGTATTGAAGATGCATACATTAATATTATTAATAACATCTATGAAAATGCAAGTGCAAAGATTAGGCTGTTTGAAAATACAACACACGTAAAAATTGGAAAGGGAGTGAGACAAGGTGACACCATATCTCCGAAGCTCTTTAATGCCACATTGGAGGGTGTTTTTCAGTCACTGAGCTGGGAAAACAAGGGGATAAAGATTAATGGAGATTATCTAACCCATCTTCGTTTTGCTGATGACGTAGTCATTTTTGCAACTACCCCATCAGAGCTACAGAGTATGATCCAGGAACTTGCTGACAAGAGTAAAGAAGTGGGATTAAAAATGAACTTTCAGAAGACAAAAGTGATGTTCAATGCTTTTACAAGAAATGAAGATTTATCGATTGATGGAGAAAAGCTGGAGATAACAGACACGTACGTTTATCTTGGACAGCAGATATCAAGTGAGGGTCACATTGATGAAGAAATTAATCGGCGTACAAAACTTGCCTGGAGAGCTTTTGGAAGAAACAGTATAATTTTCAAGAGCAATATGCCATTATGTCTTAAAAGAAAAGTGTTTGATCAATGCATCCTTCCAGTGCTTACGTATGGTGCAGAGACGTGGACCTTAACTAAAAGAGACATACAAAGGCTGCAGACAACTCAAAGAAGCATGGAGAGGTGCATGCTTGGTGTAACCAGGAGAGATAAAAAGAGGAACTCGTGGATCCGAAAAATGACAAGAGTGGAAGACATCATGATCAGAGTTAAATCCCTGAAATGGCAATGGGCTGGACATACTGCCAGAAGGACAGATCATCGATGGACAGCCGAAATTTTAGATTGGATTCCAAGGGACAGGAAAAGACCCAGAAGAAGACCACATAGGAGATGGGTGGATGAAATTCGAAAGTATGCAGGGGTGACATGGAGGAGACTGGCACAAGACAGACCGTTGTGGAGGAAACTTGGGGAGACCTTCGTCCAGCAGTGGATTGATAATGGTTGACAATGATGATGATGATGATATATATATATATATATATATATACTGCATACCACCACGTCATGACTTACACTCGTTGCCACATATAATTCAGCGGGAGAAACAACATCTCGTTAAGTGAGAAGATAATTTGCATAGGAAAATAAAATAACAAGAGATAGTAAAATCAAAAAGAAACTGAAGCTAGAGAATACGTTACATCATCTCTCCGTAATATATATATATATATATATATATTTGTGGCAGCAGTATTTACAACTTCAAGCTTGGCATAACAAATACAGTAAACCTGTGTCCGCAGCTATTGTCGTCTGTGAAGCAGGAAACACTTTTTATACGTGTACTTGAGAACTCCCAGTCAACCTGGTGTGTGAAATGCAACGTCACACATTTTTATTTTTCGAAGCGCTGGAGAAGGGATTCTCTTATTTTTCCTATCTCGCGGTGTGGAAAGAACATCACACCATTGCGAGATTTTGAACGGCCGGGTCATCCGGAAAGTTCGGGCGCCATTATAACGAAGTAAATTTCTCCGTCATTTCTGGTCTACGCCGGGATTCGAACCCGAGTCCGCTTATTCCGGAACAAGTCTCTCTACCAACTGAGCTACGCAGACGTTCATTCTAAATCCTATCTGCCTTTATGTCGTGTGCGTCCTGCTGGCATGTACGTCACAGTAGGGTTAAGTGAACTGTCCTTCGCTTCATACTTTAAGCACGGAGAACTAATGAAATAGTATCATGAACAAGTGACAGTTGACGTAGTTCTAGATTGTAGGTTGCGGCACAGTTGCTACTGTGTCCCTTTGATTTTTCCATTTAACTGTGCTTTTAGGTTGTAGTTTTTCACCAGCGCGGTATCGAACACTGATCCTTTCGCCTGCATGTTGTAGCTGGAACGTGTGTTCACCTTTCGCCTGCATGTTGTAGCTGAAACGTGTGTTCACCTTTCGCCTGCATGTTGTAGCTGTAACGTGTGTTCATCGGATCACGCGAATCTTTTCCAGTAGTTCAATGCCCAGTGTTTGTTCTTCTGTCCCCGGTAAAGGCCGAGCTGCCAGAAAGGACCAGTCAAAATGAGCATATGAATTCCTTAGGCCCATGCTCAAGAGCGTCCCCTGGATTATATACTTGGAAAAAATTCTCCACGAGGCCTGGTTGTAGTCCGTAATGTGTCATTAACTGAAAAAGCATGAGCTGTCTCTTATTGCGAAGAGGACATGCGAGATGTCATTTACCTCTACTTTCAGACAGTGTTCCTCTTCCAACTATTCCAGCTGGAAATTCACTACAGTGTTTCTCGAACATTAGGCAACGGTAGCTGAGAAGTTTCCACCTGCATTTTTATCACCTATTATCATTTCTTACGGCACTGGCTCTCTCCCTTCCCTGGAACCAGTGACCTTAAATTAGGGACGGGTGACTGCTGATAGCCCAATGAGTTGCTCATGGTGGTCGTAAAACCTTCAGTCAAAAAAAAAAAAAAAAAAAAAGAAGATATTACTTCTACACATTGCGAGACATGTCCACCCGTGGAGGAGGTGTGGTCATGATTCTCTGGTCCATGAGTGTAATACTAAATTTCTTTTCTCACCACTCGTGAAGTCCAGCAATTTGTACAGCCTTTTTGTGTTTTGTTGTCTTTGCGAAATAAAAACGGGATTTTATAGTCTTTACAACTGTTAGACAATGAAGTACAATTCGTTTCAGGCTGTCATTTTCACGTTAAACACAAGAGTTCAAGGGTAACTGTGTTTGTTGTTTGTGTAGTGCATAATGTATGCCACAGTATTTTGAAATTTAATTGTTAACCAGCAGGCATTAAACAGTTATAGAAACTGATGTATTCTAGGTTTAAGATCTCCTTTGGATGATGTGTTTTATACAGAAGTATCTCTGTTTGGAGGCATAACATATTGTCATAGATTTTAAGCACATTGATGCCAGATAAATAAAGACTGCATAGTGAATAACTTATGTCATACTCAGAAAACTAGTCACTGGGAAACTTCACTTTAGTCATCAAACAGAAGTCATCGCTCTTTTCACCTTTATAAGTGAGTCACAGAAACATTCTTATTGGCCGCCACCGGGAATCGAACCCAGGGTCTTCCAGTTACGCGCCGGACATGCACCACAGCGGCCTCTAATTAATCCGGACTTGTATACGACTAACTTCCAAGCTACTTGGCAGGTTGCTTCTGGTGAGCAGCAACTCAACAAATAACTAGAAGGCGAATGAATAATTAATACAGACCAAATGTCCTTATCCTCTCTACTTCGGCATGGTATGGGTTCAATCAAAATCCACTCTCCTGATTGGTTTCTATTTTTAATAGCATGGTCCCTCGCTTTGTTGTTAATAGTATTCAACTTGTAATACAACATCTAAATTTTTCCATGTTGATTCTTTGTGTTTTACTGGAATTAACTCACTGGATAAAGGCAGCTTCCGTTTTAAAAGGAAGGACCATATTATTAGGAATGGGTTAATGGATTTTACTCACTCGAAAAGTGCAATTTTGTTTTTAAGGAAGGACCATTTTATTAGTCATAGCTTTATAGATTTTATTCACTGGAAAAGGGCAGCTTTTTTTAAGGAAGCTACACTGTTTTAAGGAAAGATTTTCCCTCGCTCATAGTTTGACAACTGTATATAGGGCATTGTTCTGTTGCAGCGTGGCATGGTCATTGGCTAGCAATTCTACACTGCCTTCTCTTGCACGATAGATTACATGTTTTCTGATGCCTGGTTACACTGTCGAGTCACATTACTGTGACAACCAGCTAAAATTCAGAGTAACCGCCGTGTGCAGCGCGAACAGCAGCTAGACGGTCTGGGAGTGACTCAATAAGGTACTGGAAGGTGTTCACAGGTATTCTGGAGGGTGCGTGCGGGAGGATCCTTAGTGCGAACAACACGATCGAAGTGGTCCCACAGATGCTCAATTGGGTTTAAGTATGGGGAATTAGGGGGCCAGGGAAGTACTTTGAAGTTTTCATCGTGCTCTTCCAACAACTCTCGGGCATTTCTAGTTGAGTGACACGTCGCATTGTCGTGCTGGAAGATCCACTCCGCCCCAGGGAAGACAATCTGCATGTGTGGATGAGTGTACGCGATCTTCAAGGATGGATTCATAACAAATTCGGTCCATAGTGCCTTCCACAGCTATGAGTGGACCCAGGGAATGCTACGAAAACGTTCACCAGACAATAACGCTGTCACCACCAGCTTGTGTTCTGCCAGCAATGGTTGAAGAGTGTTTGTTCTCCGATGTTTCTCGCCTTATACGCCAACGCCCATCCGTTCGATGAAGAAGAAAACCTTACTCATCGGAGAAGGTAATCCTATGCCAATCAGGGGAGATCTAATTCCGATACTGCCGTGCAAATGTAAGAATTTTCTGCCGATGCACTTTCGTTAGCATAGGTGCAGTGACTATCCGTCTGCATCGGAGCCCCATAAGCAGCAAGGTTCGCTGAACTGTCGTTTTAGACATGCTTCCGGTAGCCTCCTTGTTCATTTGGCCAATAAGTTGCCCCACTGTAGCGTGTCGATCGGCCCTCATGCACCTTCGCAGCCGACATTCACGTCTCACATAAATGGCACGTGGTGCTCCGCAGTTTCCCGTCGCTTATTCGCAATGATGCCATTTCTCCAATCACGATACACTTTAATCACAGCATCACGCGAACAGTTCACAAACTGAGCTGTTTCATGCATACTGCCACCCTTGGCCCGAAAGCCGGTAATCATCCCCTTTTGCAAATCTGATAAATCGCTCTTTTTATCCATGACAGCAACAAGAGATCTGTTTTCAGAATGCCTACAGCACATCTTATATACCCTCCAAGCCAGCTGACGATACGTTCCTTCTTTCATTGACTACGCGCTGTTGACGTCAAAAGTAGGAGGTGGTCACAATAATGTGACTGGCATGTGTATTTCTACGATATAGTTGAGAGGGCGTGACTCACACACGAAGTTGGCACATGCGCTGAGGTTGTAATCACTTTCATCCTTTACCATGGTCTACCCCTTTTTAAAAGTTTCCATCTAATCCGAGCCTTTCTTCTAGGTGTTGGAATTTCAAAATGCAACAGTATGTTTGTCTTTATTAATCTCATTTTCTTTCTACTGCTTTCTGCTTCGCAATGCATCTAGTGGTTTTTCTTTTCCTTTTGGTCCTCTCGGTATATCTGTCTTCTTTTTCTTTTTTTCAGTTGTTCTCCTTGCCTTTTCTCCGGAACTTTCACCTTCTGACCCTGCGTCATGTGCGCTTGCTTCATTTTCTGTCTCTCTTCCCCCGTATTATAATTTTTTCTTAATTTGTATGCATTTTCTTGCAATTTTGAGGTTTTATTAAAACCGATCTCGCTGTTTGTAGAAGAAAGAAAAGAAATGTCTGCTATAATGTATTCCATTAGCTAGAATATATTTTTTTAAATAACTTTTTATTCACCAAGATACTATTTTTTAAGAAAATGGTCCTTCGAAAAAGAAAATTATTCAACTACGGTAAATATCAGATATCGTTTTCTTAACAAATACTGTTTAAACGAAATAATTCAGCCTGTATTTCTTCCGTACCTGGCGGCAGTTTATATTTCTCCTTGGAAGGAGATTCCAAGCGTTCCTTTCCAAAGCTCAAGGAAAGGAGATGATGTAATTAATTTTTGATATTGATCATAAGGAATGTTGCTTTCTTACCTTTTCTGTTTCTTTAAGATGGCAGCATCCAGTTTGCTGACATAATTCTTACAAGTAATTGAAATTCATATGGTGGTGTGACATACGCGAAAGAAAGAATACGCTATATTATTTTCAAACGAAATAGAGCTCAAGTGAAATCAAGTTTGTCCAAAGAGAAAAATCTGTTTTGAGCATACGAATTGAAACAGCAGAAACGAGGAGGAAGCAAAAAGGAAATAAAAGAGAAAGAAAAAAACGGCATTCCGAGATACGAGAGTTTCCAGAATGGCAAAACATTTCCTCGGGCTGCTGCTGTTTCTTTTGGTCTTGTGCCGTGTTTCTTTAAATAAACTTCTACGCTGAACATGGAAAACAGGTCAAACACGGTTCTTTTTATTCTGCAAAAATGTGAAAGAATACTCTAAATCGAGGCACTTTTCAGGAGGGGAAAAGCAGTTATTCATTCTGAGTTTACCGAAAGCTGAGTCTCTGGTTATGACTTCCCTCAATGATGAAGGAGAAAGAAAAGAGAATATAAGGTTCACCCTAAGGCTAAAGCAAAAGCCTTTCTTCACTCCTAAGACACACATACGTATGACGGTGTGAAACTCTCTTCTGTTCAAAGAAACTGTTCACGAAAAGTCTCCTATTTCTCTTAATCATAAAAAATCAGGAGGGTGGGGGAGTGCTGACGAAATATTGTGCCGCTCGGGAGTCCCTTTAAGGCTTTAGGAGGACACATGACATTTTACGGTTGCAAGTGAAAGCAAGGGAATGGGTAAAATCGAACAATTCTAAGGCAAACATTCAGTTATCTTTGTGAAACTGGAAATCACATTACACTATAGTTGGCACAATGACCTGTATAGGGCATTTCCTTTTCCCGAATTCATTTCGAATCCCTTGACTCAAGATGGGTGTAAAGCCTGTAGGTTGAATACACAATTTCTTTTATTTTGTTTTTTCTCTTGCGTTTATTCAGAAAGAATCACAAATATCCATGGGTGAGCAACTTTACTATTACAGAGGTACAATCTTTCTCTCTCTCTCTCCATCTATTCCTATGCATACTCATGGCGCCTGCGCTTACGAAAATTCACGAAAAAAGGCAACGAAATTCGCATTAACGGCAAACTTCGAAAACATTGTTTTGCGGCCTCAGAAACCTGCAAGGATTACGATTAAATTTCTATCGATACCTTCACAGAAATGGCTCCAACAACATAGATTTATTTCTTGTCATCTAAAACGAAGCGGTATACTACGCAAATGAGCCATTACATTATGTCAACCCTCAGCCTACAGAAATGAGCGCGCCTGGAGACCGAACGGTGGCGCAGGTACAGTTCACAGAGCAGTATATATGCAACCCGAGGACCGGCTTTCGGTTAGTACAGTGCTAGGAGTCAGAATGGGAAAAGTTGCCGATTTATCGGAGTTTGATAAAAGACAAATTATGATGGCACGGCCCCTCGGAACTTGGAAACGGCGCAGCTTGTGGGTTGTTCACGTGCCGCTGTAGTGAGTACGTATCAAAAGTGGTGCAAAGATGGCCAAACGACGAACCGTCGTCCATTCCTGTGTCGTTCGCAGCTCATTGATGCCAGAGTGGAGCGAAGACTGTCGTGCATCGTTCACAGCGACCGCAAGGCCACCATGCAACAAATAATCAGCACCTACAATACTGGGGATCAAGGCAATGTGTCACAGCACACAATTTGCTGCAGCCTTATGCGCATGGGCCTGTTCAACTGAAGACACAGCCGGGTCCCTATGCTTACTGCACGTCATAGTCAACAACACTTGAAACGGGCTCAAGTTCATCGAGATTGGACCATGGATGATTGGAAGAAAGTGGCCTGGTCTGACGATTCAAGATTCCTGGTGCATCACGTAGACGGCCGAGCGCGGATACGCCGATTACCAACGGAGGCTCTGGCACCTGGATGCACTGTTATGCTGAAACAGCCGGCGGCGGCGGCGGTGTTATGCTGTGAGCGACGTTTTCTTGCGACACTTTAGGCCTCATTATCCCCATAGCGTAATCCCTGATGGTTGTCAGGTATCTGAACATCGTTGCAGACCAAGCTGACCCATTCATGGCAACTGTGTTCCCTCCTGGTGATGACCGTTACCAAAAGACCAATGCGCCATGTCACACTGCCAGAATCGTCATGAAGTGGTTTGGGGAACATGCTGATGACTTTCTGTTAATGTTCTGGCCTTCAAATTCACCTGACATGAACCCAATCGAACATTTGTGGTTCGACTTGGAAAATGAGGTTCGAGCTAAATCACCACCACCTCGAAATGTACGGTAACTGGAGGACCTGCTGTTGACATTATGGCACCAGATACCCCAGGATACCTATCGCCATCTCATCGAATCGGTGCCTCGCCGAGTAGCAGCTGTTTTGCGGGCTAATGAGGGAGGAAGGGGGGAGATTTACAGCTTATTAGGTAGGTGGTCGTACTGTAGTGTCTCATCGATGTATAATTTTATTTTTCTGTTATTGCGCGGTTAAGCGACCACCATGAGCAACTCTCATAGTGCTGTAAGCCGTTTGCCGTCCTAAATTTGGAACTACTGGTTGTTCCAGGAAAATTAGAGATCCAGCGCAATCGGGCAAACACACCATCCATGCCTCGTCTGAAACTCGAACCGAGGCCCATCTTGGACACATGATCATAACCCAGTGTTTTGGTTATGAGCATAGTCATCCGGGTAGGAACGAAAAACATTGAGGTGATTTCAGATAGAGATTACTGGAATCACCTCTTGTCACAGGGAGGTTATTCCAGTCATCAGTATATACAGAAAGGGATGAATATCATGTAAATGTCATTCCCTAAACCTAGACGGAAATTAACGACTACCATATGTTATGATCCTCTTCGTCTAGACAGAAGCGGATGATTATCACTTAGGTGTTACTCTCGTCACTTAAGCAGAAGCGTAAAGTTATCACATGCGGATAGTTCCCCTAATTTGGAGATAAACAGTAGAATGTCACTTCGTTCAACGGAAATGAAAAGCTACCGTTTGCCGTGATTCCTGTCTTTCAGATAGAAACGGGCGAATATCATATGGCGGTAATTTCCATCATCTGAAAAGGAATGGATGACTATCCTTTCCGTTACCTTCGCCGTATAAATATATAAATAGATATGGATGAGCCGCACCGGTGGCTCAGTGGTTTAAACGATTGCTTCTGATCCTTATCCTTCGCCCAACGGAGGGGTCTGGGTTCGAATCCCGGGTAAGGTATAGATGTCTGTGTTTATCTTTCGGCACTGGTTCTCTTTGTTATTTGCAAATCTGGCATGCACGTTCATTCTGTACTTTAGATGATTTCAATGTATTGCATACTATTCGTACCCTGTGACGCACAATTCTGTATTTGTCTGAATTTGAGATGCATGTGTTAACCACGACCAATGTATGAATTCAAGTTGTATGTGTTACTTGGGACCAATAATTAATTTTAAAAATAAATAAATAAATAAATCTCCAATCAAAAAAAAAAAAAAAAAAAGGTATGGACGATTAGATGACTTAGATAAAATTGCACTGTTATGACATAGTGGCGATATTTCTGATATCTCTACAGAACCAAGCTCATATCACTTAGGCGTGATTGTCGTCACCTAGACAGAAAGGCGTAAATATCTCTGTGCTGGTTCTCATTCTCTTGGAAAATCCTTGGTATGTTAACCCTGACAAATGATTTTCAGATAGTTGTGATCCACGTCATCTAGACAGAAACATATAGCAAGCGGTTGGTAATGAGTTTCATCATCTAGATACAAATGGAGAGATATCCTTTGGCTACGATCTACATAACCTAGTCGTAAGGAGGAAGCTGTCGCACTTCCGACGTTCTCTCCTTTTGAATCTTCTTGAAAATGATAAACCTCCCCTGCGACCGAGTGGTTTGAGGCGCTGGCTTCGAAGCATTTGTCCGATGTTGGCTCGAGTTCGAGTCCTAGGAGAGGCATGGGTATTGTGCTTCATTTACGGCACTGACTCTCTTCCTTATTTGACGTTAAATAAGGGCGGACGACTGGTAATAGCCATACAAGTTACTCAAAGCACTCGTTAACCTCCTTCCTCCAAAGTGATGGCGCAAGCTGTGATGAACGTTGTTAACTTCGTGGTAAAACGCAAAAATGTTAACCGCGCTGTTGGCGCTGTTGTCTACGCGCTGGCTTCTGACCATTCTTCCGAGGTGGGTGGGTCTAAGTTTGAATTCCTTGTGAGGTATGGGTGGTGTGTTGCACAGCACTGGCTCTCTCTTTTCCCTGGAACCAGCGGCTCTTAATTTAAGATGGGAGACTGCTTATAACCCATTGAATTACCCACGGTTGCCGTTAAAGCCCCCAAAAAAGAAAAGCAAGCAAACAAATATGTTTGGAAAGTTTGACTCCGTGACTCGTGGAATCCTACTGTTTTCCAGTTTCTGATTCTTCAAGTCACTTATGTTTCTGACAAGCACTTTTCAAATGGCGCAGAGGTCTAAGCGATGACTACTGACCATTCGTCCGAGATGAGTCGAGGTTCGAATCCCGGTGAGGCATGGATGTTGTTTTTCTTACGGCACTGGCTCTCTCCCTTCCCTTGAACCAGTAGCCCTGAATTAGGGACGGGCGATTACTTATAGCCCACTGAGTTGCTCATGCTGTTAGTTAAACCCCCAATTAAATAAAAAAGCGCTTCTCACACTGAGACAAAAATGCATATACTCATTTAGGTGGCTATTTAGCATTTGCTGAAATCCAAATGTTCATTCTCCGACAAGCATCTTACTGAAACCACTCTGTCTATTATGCCACTGCGCTTCAACCAGTGAAATCACTCACACAATCTCCGACAGACACTTAGGGATACTTACCATGCCTTTCACTCTCGTACTTACTGAGATTACGCCATACAGCCTCCATTTGACACTTGCTAAGATGACGCGTATGATCTCTTACTGTCTCTTGAAACAGTGATATCAGTCTTTTTTCTATTTTACATTTGATAAGATAGCATCATCTCCGACTGGTACTTGGTGAAACCGGTCCTGAAAACTGTCTAGTTCTTCAGAGGTGCAGTACATTAAATGGTATGGCTTGCTTCATAAATAATTTAATCTTCAAAAGATAAACCGATGAGAATACTGTAGCTAGTTTTCTTGACAGCTGTTTGAATTTCTTCGAAACGCTGAGTAATTGCGGTATTTTTGCACCAGTGTAAGCAAAGCAAATTCGAAATACGCTAGTGTAATCAAAGCAAATTCGAAACAGTACCGTAAGCGCTGTTTATATCGACCTTGGAAGGGATTTACGTCCGCATGAGTCTTTCAAAATCAGGGAAAAGTCTCTGTTACCATGATGACATCCATAAAATACGAAAAGTAATTACATGCAGTGATCAGAACTAGCGCTGCTATTTTAGCCACACTACTATACAGAAAATCTGTACAGTAGTAGTGTGGTGTTAGACATAGCTACAAGCAGAAAATTGTGGTTGTTTTCAGTAGCACGCTACAAGATAAACAGCTAGTAGAAGATTACGCTACAAATCGTTTCACTTTAAATAGTAAAAGGTCGAAAAAAAAAGAAAAAAAAGATTCTTGAAATCACGTGACATCTCCAGATTTCCTCAAGTGTTATTGGATGAAACAGGGATCTCATTTTCTTGCTTTCAATTACGTATCTACTTGATTTACATTCTAAAAGCTAGCCAAACTCTTAATTATGAAGTTGCTTTATGCTGCTAACTGGGAAGTCTTCTTGGTCAGCCCGCGAAGATGATCCCTCTAACAGTTTTGTTCAGGACAGTTGATCGGGAGATTCGATTCTCTTAATCAAAGAGAATGAAGTCGCAGGTATTTCTTGATGTGGTTTTTATTTGGATTCCCTCGGCTTCGTAGCTATAGCCTAGAATACACGCCACCGAGTGAGTAAAAATGTGTTTACGTTTGACGATCAGAGCTGCGGTATATACAAATAAAAATTGTTTGTGTAATTTTCCTTGAAACCACGAGCGCATTTTCTCTGACATTTCGATAGTTTGCATGTCCTAACCTGTTGTACATATCCTGTAAGTTTCAAGCTAATATCAGCAGCTGTTCATGGTTTTGCAATTTTCACAAACAGTAGTGTATATGTTACGAGAAAAGTGATTAATTCGTTGATTATGCATAATCACCGATCATCGTGGTGAGTTTGATATATATTGATCACCTTGGTGAGTTTGATATATATTGGTCATCTTGATGAGTTTGATATATATTGATCATCTTGCTGAGTTTGATATATATTGATCATCTTGGTGAGTTTGACATGTATTGATCATCTTCGTGAGTTTGATATATATTGATCATCTTCGTGAGTTTGATATATATTGATCATCTTGGTGAGTTTGATATATATTCATCTTGGTGAATTTGATATGTATTGATCATCTTTCTGAGTTTGATATATATTGATCATCTTTCTGAGTTTGATATATATTGATCATCTGAGTTTGATATATATTGATCATCTGAGTTTGATATATATTGACCATCTTCGTGAGTTTGATAAATTTATTTCATATATTGCAAATTAATAACATTTACCGGTGATTATGCGAACTCTTCTGTTCGTAGTGGTAAATATGATAAATCGTACTTCATTAAACAAATTTACCAGACATTATGCATAATTGTCATTCTAGTATGGTAAATTTGATAAATAATGCATTCTCGTCGAGTAACCTTCATTTTCACGAGATTTATTTCATTTACTCTCTAGTAGATAGCTGTACCAGTATTTACCGGTGATTATGCAAACTCGGCAGTTCGTAGTGGCAAATATGATAAATCATATTGGCAGTATTATCTGCCACTGAAAAGAATGAGTACTATCCGTTGGGAACAAAGGATGGACTGTGACGTATATTCTACATAAACTTTCATTTTTAGTTTCTTTCCCCATGTAAATTTTGAGTTTGTTCTGCTTATACTTCCAAACTTAATGTGGCATCTTTTCCCTCAAACGAGGATACTGTTGGCAACACATTTGAGGTAAGAGTGAACGTGACGTATGGATATATGAAATAAGAATGTTAGATAAAAGGACGAGATAACAGTTGCTGGTGTGGATATGTGGTGATGTGAATTACATTATTTTCGAAGTTCGATCTATTCTATTGATATACTTGTAATGGTGGAATAAAGAATCAGTTACCGTAAGTTGACTTCTGTCTTATGTTTCGTCTGGCCGTAAAGATTTAATTAGGAAGTGTTGCATAGTATTCTTATCTAATGATTTAGACATAACGTAAGAACGGCAATATTTCAGAAATATTGCCGTTCTTAATATTTCGAAAAGAAATTACGTTATAGGACGTCTTTCACAATTGGATACCAGAAACAAGTTTGTGCCATGTGACGAACAATTTCTTACAGTAGAGAATGTACCAAATATCACTCTGTCTCTTAGGGAGTGCTCAAGAAAAACCTCAATTTTTAGGAGGTCAGGGATGCCAAAGGTGCTCATGTAAAGGAAAGTGTAATTCAACCAAATGCAAATGCAAGAAAAATGAAATATTGTGTAACTCAAAATGTTATGATAGTTTGCCATATTTGAAAAAGGAGTAAGAGTTCTATATTTTTCCCAATCATTTTTTTTAATTGTCTGTACACATAATTCTAATATTAAATTGAAACAGATTTTTCTTAGTTTCCTTGTATTTATTAAATCGTTCTAATATTAATAAAACCAAAAATGAATTTTTTTATTTATTTTATTAAAATTAGTTTAAATCCGTAAGTACTTACCAATTTCATTTCGGAATTGCACATAATCGCCGGTAAACGTGAGAAATTTTGGCACATTTATCAAATTTACCAACTCCATTTGGGAATTATGTAAAATCGCCAGTAAAAGTAAGAAATTTAGTGAAGTTTATCAAACTCACCAAGATGGTCGGTGATTATGTGTAATAAGCAGTATTTATGCATAATCACCGGATAATCACTTTTAGCGTAACATATATACAGATGTATTTATAACCTTAAACCCAACGGAATTTAAGTCCTTCAAAAGTTAGCAAAATAAATGGAACATTTGAAAAAGTTTGACATCGCACAAAAGTTAGTATAAATGACATATGCAGTCATAAAAAAAGAAGAAAATGAACTTTAAATTATTTCATCTTAAAGCACACTTTTATATCTTGTGAACAGCGGCAAGGGAGAAACGTCGCCTAATCGATTTGTAAATATTTATTAGCCTTCGAACGGGCGACACGGTGTATTATAGCCACGTTAAATGTCCCAACAGACGTGTAAAACGACAACAATTATGATCTGACGTGGCAAGGGACTACAAAAGCGCAATATTTCAGAAATGCTTTTAGATCCACGAAGCAGCTGCGGTGTCAAACAAATGAGGCAGTAAAACTGTGGCTGGCTGGAAGTTCGCCAAACGCATGCCTCTTCGCCGAGTGCCCCACTCGAAACACCTTTCAAATATCGAGCAGCCATTGATTTCCACTACGCGTCACCGAATGACCGTGTCGGCGGCCTGAGAATTCCGTGTCGGGAGGGACGGAAATGTGGCAATATAACAATTCATTTTCCGCGTATATTCTGCTCGTGTTACCGTGTTTGAGTACGAAACTATGGCTTTAGAAACCAGAATTATTTCCCCAAGTAATCGATTACGCTTCGATTACTTAAGACAAAAGACCCAAACACGTATCAGATTTCTAAGTTTCACACTCACTCCTATAAATTTTCTGGTGGCAGGAATTAAACGATAAACTGGTTTGCATGACTTAGTAATTTTCACCATCGAGATCACCAGTACTATTTTATAAACGGAGCGCCGTTCCGGCACTTTTTTTATCACAGAACTTTTAATTTGGGATAAATTATTTAATTAAGATACGATCTTTTTTTTTCTGTTGTTTGGGGGTTTAACCCTTTAAGCGGCTGATGCACCTGAACAAAATGGTCCCCAAAATTTTCCGCGCTCCCCAAACAGCAATGTTAACATAGCGTCCTGATTTGTTCACCGGTTGTATCGGTTAGACCACGGTTTCGAATGTTGACATAGTGGCAGGAAACAACGACAAAACAATTCCGCCTTTCTCCGTCATCTCAGCCGCACGAACCGTAAATCTATCACAGGTTATAAAAGCTTCCCTTAAGTGTCTTAATCTCAGCTCCATGACTGAAGGCCTAAAGTGGACGAGCTAAAGCCCCTGACACGAGCATCATGATGCTGAGTAGAAATCTTGATTCAAATATATCTCCTTTCTTAGGTTCTACTGTATTGTTATAGTTTTTTTAGCTGGTAATCGGCCAGGAAGGATTAGTGTCAATCATCCCCCTAAATGGCACTCTTTCCAGCCGCCTTCAGCACACTACCCAGACAGCGAATATATTCGTTCGAGCTGATTTCAGCTTATTTTGCTAACCCCGAAATTATTCGTCCCAGCTGGTTAAAGGGTTAACGACCACCGTGAGCCACTCAATGGGTTATAATCAGTCGCCCGCGCCTAATTTAGGGCCACTCGCTCCAGGGGAGGGAGACAGCCAGCGCCGTAAGACAAACACAACATCCATGCCTCACTGGGATTCGAACCCGGACCTTGTAAATCCACGGACCTTGTAAATCCACGTTTTACATCCATCTAGAACCAATTATCAGACGCCAACGCTTAGTCCACTGTATCACAAACATACCGTAATAGCGAAGATACCATAATAACCGTAACATTTAACAACATGTAAATACCGTAATGCGTGAGGGAAAGATATGGCAGAAGTTAGCACCTGAGTTTGATTGTTTTGGGGTTTTTTCCAAGTTGTACGCGGAACAGTTTCTTTCTTGTACAAAATGTCATTTTACAAGCGTTGTACACCCATACATTGTAAATGAAATGAAAAATACTTTATCGGAACAGAAAATCAGGAAGTTCGCTAAAACGTTTCAGAAGTGATTTGTGGTTTAAGGAACATTTACAACTTCAAACAAGAAAGATGACACCAAATTTTCGGGTGTAATAAGCACGTCTTTTGAATCCGTTCTGACGCAAATGAAATTTATCAAAGCTATTCAAAGTCAATGGATGACGCCCCGGTGGCGCAGTGGTCTAAGGCGCTGGCCTCTGATCATTCGTCTGTAAGGGGTCCGGGTTCGAATCCCGGTCAGGCATGGATGTTGTGTTTGTCTTACGGCACTGGCTCTCTCCCTTCCCTGGAACCAGTGACCCTAAATTAGGGACGGGCGACTGCTTATAGCCCATTGAGTTGCTCACGGTAGTCGTTAAACCTCCAATAAAAAAAAAAAAAAAAAAAGTCAATGGAACCGGTTTGTTTGTTTTTTTTTTTGATTGGAGGTTTAACGACCACCGTGAGCAACTCAATGGGCTATAAGCAGTCGCCCGTCCCTAATTTAGGGCCACTGACTCCAGGGAAGGGAGAGAGCCAATGCCGTAAGACAAACACAACATCCCTGCCTGACCGGGATTCGAACCCGGACCCTTTGCGGACGAATGATCAGGGGCAAGCGCCTTAGACCACTGCGCCACCGGGGCGGCAGAGACCGGTATAAAAAACAATAGTATCTGACGGAAGAAAGAAGTTTTTCAATCGGGTTTTTTAATCCCTCAGATATTGCTGTAAACGTAATCGTGAGCTTACGCCCTCTGGTTGCAGACTTTTGCGTTAAGAAAAACATGAATTAATATGAGAAACATTTTGCACCGGAAACGCTCTCCATTACCGAAATAATATTTCAAATCGGACTCTTAGAAACAGAGATATCGACAAAAATAAGATGTGACTTTACGTCCCCTGGTGGGAAAACCATGCATTATTTTAGGAAGAAAGTATTCTCAAAATGTTTTTCCATATGAGCGGTATCGGCTCAAGAAAAACAAATTTAGTCGAGTTTTCAGGAGCCCAGATTTTGCTACAAATACATCAGAAGCAGGAATAACACTTATGCTCCTGATGGCCAAACCATACTTTACCAAACATTAGAAATTATGTGAAAAATATTTTCCCTCAGGTCTTGTATGCGATACAAATCAGAGTTTTAGAAGCAGAAATAACGCGGAAAACGCAATTTACCTTCGTGCCCCTAACGGAAACTCTATGATTTGCATGAACATTTTGAATTTATAAGAAAAACATTTTCGCATCGGAAACACTATCCAACAAAGAAAGAATTTTTTCAAATCGGACTCCTAGAAGTAGATATATCGACAAAAATCAGATATGCATCTAGGCCCCCTGGCGTAGAAACCAGGCATTATTTCAAGAAGAAAATGTTCCTGAAAGGTTTGTCGACATGAGTAGCATCGGTCTACAAACGAAATTTTTTTCAATCTAGAATTTAGAAGCTCATATTTGCTGCAAATACATCAGAAACGGAAATCAAGGTTCACGCCCTCTGGTGGCCAAACAATTTTTTTTTTACAAAAAATGAAACCATGTGCAAACGATTTCCCATCAGGAGCTGTATCCGGTGCAGAAAGAATTTTTCAAATCCCAGATTTAGAAGCAGAGATATAGGGCGAAATGCAATTTACCTCTACGCCCCCTAGCGGAAAGTCTAATTAATTGAAAATTTTTGAAATTATATGAAAAACATGTCACACTGAAAACACTATCCAAGAAAGAAGGAATTTTTCAAATCGGACTCCTAGAGTAGAGATATTGACAAAAATAAGATATACATCTACGCCCCCTGGCGGAGAAACTGCGAAATATTTTAAGAAGAAAATATTCCAAAAGGTTTATCGACGTAAGTGGTATCATTCCACGCAATAATTTTTGCAATCGATATTTTAGTAGCTCAGATTCTATGGCAAATACATCAGAAGCAAAAATTAACACTTACGCCCCCTGGTGGCGAAAGTATTCCTTACCAAAAAATTTAAATTATATGCACAATATTTTGCATCAGGGGGTGCATCCGCTAAAAAAAGCAGTTTTCAAATCAGAGTTTTAGAAGAAGTGTTATCGGGGAAAATGTAATTTACTTTTACGCCCCCTAGCGGAAAATCTATGCGTAATTTGAAAAAGTAACTATATCTAAAATACTCTTCGAAATAAATGGAATCGAAAGACAAAATATTTTTTTTCAATCTGATGTTTAGAAGTAAACATGTGGAATAAAACGTATTTTTGAATTCGACATCATCGGCATTTACGGCCTCTAGCGGCGAAAGTGTACATCGTAGGAAAAAACGAAATAAAGGATCATCATTCGCATATTTTGAGCTTCCCAATGCAAAAAGAATTTTTCAAATCAGACTAATAGTTGGAGAGATATTGAGGGTACAGGTGGACGGACAAACCGGTAACATAAGCACGATCTTTTTTTACAAAAGACGTGCTAAAAAGAAAAAGAAAAGAAAACCGAAAAACTTCGAAACCCAGATTTTGGTTTTGGGAATAAATATTTAATTAAGATATCACTATAACTACAACATGTAACAACGTGTGGTTTTTCGTTTTGCTTGTGAGTTTAACGACTACTGTGAGCGCCTCAATGGGCTATAAGCAGTTGAGCGTTCCTAATTCAGAGACGATGGTTTCAGGGAAGAGAAAGAGCCAGTTTTGTAAAACAAACACAACATCCATGCCTCACCGGGATTCGAAACCGGATCCATCTTGATCGAATAGTCAGAAACCAAATCTTAGACCACTGCACCATCGGGGCGGATAAGATAGCGTAATACCCGTAACATGTAACAACATGTAAATAGAGTAATGTATGAGGGAGAGAGATGGCAGGAGTTAACACCTTTGCGCTTGATTTTTTTCAAGTTGCACAGGAAAAAGTTTCTTTCCTGTGCATAATGTATTGCCGTACAACCTTTGTACAGCAATATACAGTATCATACAGTCATTTGCAAAAGTTTAAGACCGCCTGTCAATTTATTGAAAATCAAAGGAATAAGTAATTACTAGTCAGAGATATATGAAAAAATGACACCACAGATGAATACTTTCATTCTTTAGAAACTTTGTGTGGCCACTTTTGTTTTTTTTATAACAGACAGAATACGATGCGGCATAGTCTCAATGAGGTATTTTCAGTAGTCACTTCAAAAGTCTTTGCACCACACGTACTCTAATGGCGTCAATCAAAGCTAAGGAATTTGATGGCTTTTTCTTCTACCTTATCGTTTAAAAATGGTCAACAAAATGTCGATGGGATTAAGGTCGGGACTATTATTGGGCCAGTCAAGCACATTTTTGTTTTTCCTTTGCAGGTAGTCCTTCACTGTCTTTGATCTGTGGCATGGAGCACCATCACGCATAAAGACTGTGCATCTGCGCACTTGCATATGAGTTTACAGCTTCTCACATAACATTTCCACAAAAAAAGGACCAGTCATGGTAATGCCTGTCGAAAACAGGTTAATGAAGCAGTACTGGATGCTAACATAGCACCCCATATCCTTTGACTAGGCGGATATCTCACGGTGTTAACGGTGTATTTTTCATCAAACCTTTTGTCTTTTTGTCGTCGAACGTGTGCTTCAATTGATTCAAATTAACGCGCAGTTGATTCCTCGGTAAAAAGAACTTTGTCTCCAATTTTCAGCAGTCCACGACTGATGACGCTTCGTAAACTGGAGTCTCTTCTTTTGCATGACAGAGGTTATTATATGTTTATGTGCAGGTTTATAAGACTTAAATTCAAAATATTTGCTAAGACGTCGGTAAACAGTGCTGACACAGCAGACCCTTTTGAATGTAGAAAGGCCTTGACTTTCTTGCATGAACTCCACGGAGAACGCATAACTATTCGCCTTATCCACTTCTCTTTCTGTCACTAAATTCACTTGTATCTCGATATTTCATGATTGCATCATGAATATTAGTTTTGCTCACATTCACCTTTCTGCTTATGTCACGTTCGGAGTATCCTTCATGATATAAAGTCACTATTTGTGCCTTCTGAGTAACACTTAATGATGTTTTTTGCCCATTTTTTCCTACATAAAAAATACGTTCAAAACCTCTCAGCATGAAAACCAGACGCAAACTGACGCTTGCACACTTCCCCCAACTCTATCAACATCTGCCATTGTAGGAATGATGCAACATAGACAGGAAGTTGAGTAACACAGACAGTAGCTGAAGCAATCGGCAGAAATATCATAATAGCAACAGGTGGTCTTAACCTTTTGCAAATGACTGTATTTATAGGAAAATATACTATAACGCGACCAAGAAATCAGTAAGTTATATAACAGGTTTCCACTTAATGAAAGAGGCATGATTTCTGGTTTTAGAAAACGCTTATAACTTCAAACAAAAAAAAATATTCAAAACCCGAAATTGTAGGTTTCGTTTCGAGTTTAAGAATAATTACACTCTTTGCCAAAAAAGAAAAAAAATCGAAGCACCCAGAAGGAATCATCCAATCGAGATGAAAATTGGTATATTAAATGCACATGAATAGGAAAGGAAATTATTGCAATTCCAGAGCACTTGGTCTATTTATTCGGATAAGACTGCTACACGAGTGGAACTAGTCAGTACGTTATAGCGCCACCTCTGGCTCCGATACAAGTGGTTACCCGGCGTGGTACAGACACATACAGTTCACGGATACTGTCCAGAAGTGCAGCATGTCAGATGGTGTCCGAAGTGGGGGCCAGTTCACCGGCATTCCGGGATGCGCTAACGTGGTGTCGCCTCATGTCCCAGACATGTTCGATTGATGAGAGGTCGGGCGACCGGGATGGCCACTGAAGGATGTGGATATCATGGAGGAAGGCCTAAGAGAGTCGTGCTGTTCGTAGCCGGGCATTATCCTGTTGAAAAATGAATCGGTGATGCTCCGATAGGAATGACAACACAACAGGTCGTAGAATATAATCGATGGTACGGAAGACTATCAAGGGTGAAACGGCTATCGTAGAAAATGACTCTCCAGACTCTCACTCCCGGTATACGAGCCGTGTGTTGTTCCACGGTAAAGGCAGGATTCGTGCGCTGGCTTATTCGTCTGAAAACTAGTAAGATCTGGTCATCGGTGCCAAATGCAAAACATGACCCATCACTGAAGACAGCACGACGCCAATGGACACTATCCCACTTTAATCGGGCCTGAAACCACTGCATCCGGTGCCAGCAATGCCTGCTGTTCAGTGTTAGGCAGCTGAGTGGCTTCCTCGAATGTACTTCTTCCCGTGCCGCAAGACGTCTGGCAGCGATCCTGCGTGCGAATGGTCACTTCTGTACCTGTAAACGACGCAACATGGCCACGGATAGTTAAGAGTGAGGAAATGGGTTCAGTTCGTGCGGCTCTCACAATCTCTCGATCTCCGTGTTCTGTCATTGCCTTTGGCCGTCCAGTGACAGCATGACGCTGGGTTGTGCCTTTCTCGATCCATTGGCGCCAACGTGGTACGATTGCCGAGTCGCTCCGATTCAAATACCTAGTGATACGGCGACTTGATCAACCGGCCTCTCACAGCCCAATTATACGTCCTCTCCCAAACTCGCTAAACTGCTCGTATAGTGCACAGATCCCCCGTCGAGGCATGTTCACAGTCTGTAGTGGTCAATACAACCGCAATCTGCTGTCGCAACAGTCCCTGCGTGGGGGTGGGGGTGTGGGTGTCAGCGTCATTTTCTTGTAGGACTTCCGTCCACAGGTAGTAGAGTTTAGGTCCCAGCCACCTACAGCGAGATCGCCTTTTGGGCAGGACACAGAAACGGAAGGAATGAGAGCAAGTCTAGCGACTTTGACAGAACAGTTTGTAGTGAGATTAGAGTACAGTAGATGGCGCCACCGTACAAGTACGATATTGCACATAGAGGGGTGAGAGAATTTCAGGTGGGGTATAGGAAAGGATACCCATTTAACCAGTGGGTCCAGCCTGGGGGCCGTCACTTAACGTGCTCGTCCGATGCACGGCGGATATTCAGCGATTGTTAGTAAATCACACCATCTCTGAAAGATCAGCCCAGGCTTGAACCTGGGGACCCAGCATCGATAGTCTGAAACATGCGAGCTTTGCTCTTGATATATACTCCTCGATGCGCGGTTCCCATTGGCTGTGGCGGGGCACTATTTAGTCATTGGTCGCTATTTTGTAATCATTTGCATATTCGGCCCTACGGTACTTGCATGCGGAGTTTCATCAGGATCAAACGAATTTTTCGGGGTGCTTCGTTTTATTTTTATTTTTTTTTTTGGCAAAGAGTGTATTTCATATTTTTTGCTGCTGCTGTTGTTGTTGGGGTTTAACGACCACACCGTGAGCAATTCGCTGAGCTTATAAGCAGTCGTCGGTCTCTAATTTAGAGCCACTGGTTCTGGGGAAGGGATAGAGGCAGTGCCGTAAGACAAACCACAAACGTAACCCTTTTTCGTGTGCGAGATTGGTCTTACGCTATGTCTAAAACCATGACAAAGAAAATGTTGAACTAAATGAGAATACGATGCAATAGGTGCACGAAATAGCTCTAATTTAAGGTTTTATCTCCAGACGAAACATATGCAGAAGCCAAACTTACGGTAACCTTTTATTGGTTCAGCAACGAATGATGACATCCACAATATAGCACTGCTAGTATTACACTTCATGTATATTCTAGCTTAGCAAAGATCGAACATCTCCACACACACACACATACAATGAACAACTGCTGTATCGTCCTTTTTATCTATCGTTCTTATCACGTTCATACGTTACTCTCTCTGACCTCAAAAGTGTTGCCAACCTCATTCGTGTGAGAGAGAAGATATCCCGTTAAGTTTGGAAAGTGCAAAAGAGAACAAACTCAAATTTACATAGGAAAAGGAACTGAAAATGAAAGTTATATTAGAATATACATACGTCACAAAGCATAACATCCATGTATCATCTAATTCAGAAAACAACGTTTATGAATGCAATTTTCACAATTTAAAGTCTACTATAGTTTCGCTGAAAGCTATGGTTCAGCTTCGTCGTTTTCATTTCTTGCTTCCGCGATGTTACCAATTCATGTGTCAAACGCTTCATGCGGCCATCACATTGCAGACTGATGAGTGTTTTCCATGCGCTTCATAGGTATGGAGATGAAGATGATACAAATCTTTATACAAATTTACACCACGAACATAAACGGATTTACTTCGCTATAAGCGTTCCTTGGGAAGATAAATCATTTACCATGCTATCAATTTGCAATCTGAGTGCTGCACTAAGCGTTTGACACGTGAAATCGTCGGAAGGAAGAAATAAAAACTTTTACTCCTGACGAATCTGAACCATAGAACTATAGTAGTATTTAAATTATGGAAATCGCTTTCATAAACATTGCTTTCTGAATTAAATGAAATATAATTATGCAATGCATGTTGTTCAACTATTTCAACAATATCCATGCCTCACCATTAATCGAACTGAGACCTATCCGAACGAAACCATAAGCCTACGATAAACAAAGTTTAGACTATGAAAGAAATACGGGATTACGCCATATAATACAAATTTTGAAGATGACAATCCGATTTTTAGCGTAAATGTGACAAGGATGGTAAGTCAGATAATATCCGAAAACTTGAAAATTTTCATCGTCCTTGAGCGGGACTCGAACCCGCGTCTCCCAGAAAACGCCCGGGATACTAACCACTACACCACCCAGAACGACCAAGTTTCAAGTTTCCGATCAATTTGAATTTAGCCATCACAGGATTCGCTGGTCGAAGTAACCGGCATTCATGTTTAGCGAATCTGGAGGTTAAGAAGCTTATCCTGTGTTTGCCCGGAGAAGCAGATAAACCATGAAAGAAATACGCGATAAGATTCTTAACCTCCAGATTCGCTAAACATGAATGCCGGTTGCTTCGACCAGCGAATCCTGTAATGGTTAAATTCAAATTGATCGGAAACTTGGAACTTGGTCGTTCTGGGTGGTGTAGTGGTTAGCATACCCGGGCGTTTTCTGGGAGACACGGGTTCGCGTCCCGCTCCAGGACGATGAAATTTTCAAGTTTTTGGATATTATCTGACTTACCATCCTTGTCACATTTGCGCCAAAAATCGGATTGTCATCTTCAAAATTTGTAAAGTTTAGACTGTATTTTATGATTAAAGAGCAGTTCTGTTCCTTCATATAATATATTCCTTAGCGCAGATGTCGCTCTCATTTGTCGGTGAGAATTGCATATTTTAATTTCGGCATTTTCGATGCATTATGAAACTGTTACGGAACGCTATCTTTTTAATAAAATTAGGTGATATAATCATCATCATCAACATTGTCAACCATTATCAATCCACTGATGAACGAAGGTCTCTCCAAACCTCTTCCACAACGGTCTGTCTTGTGCCAGTCTCCTCCATGTTACTCCCGCACACTTTCGAATTTCATCCACCCATCTTTCATGTGGTCTTCTTCTGGGTCTTTTCCTGACAATTGGAGTTCAATCTAAAATTTTCGGCTGTCCATCGATGGTCTGTTCTTCTAGCAGTATGTCCAGCCCATTGCCATTTCACGGATTTTACTCTGATCATGATGTCTTCCACTCTTGTCATTTTTCGGATCCACGAGTTCATCTTCTTATCTCTCCTGTTTACACCAAGCATGCACCTCTCCATGCTCTTTGAGTTGTCTGCAGCCTTTGTACGTATCTTTTAGTTAAGGTCCACGTCTCTGCACCATACGTCAGCACTGGAAGGATGCATTAATCAAACACTTTTCTTTTAAGGCATAATGGCATATTGCTCTTGAAAATTATGCTGTTTCTTCCAAAAGCTCTCCAGGCAAGTTTTATACGCCGATTAATCTCTTCATCAATGTGACCCTCACTTGATATCTGCTGTCTAAGATAAACGTATGTATCTGTTATCTCCAGGTTTTCTCCATCAATCGATAAATCTTCATTCTTGTAATAGCATTGTGTATCACTTTTGCCTTCTGAAAGTTCATTTTTAATCGCACTTCTTTACTCTTGTCAGCAAGTTCCTGGATCATACTCTGCAGCTCTGATGGGGTAGTTGCAAAAATGACTACGTCATCAGCAAAACGAAAGTGAGTTAGATAATCTCCATTAATCTTTATCCTTTTGCTTTCCCAGGTCAGTGATTGAAAGACATTTTCCAATGTAGCATTAAAGAGCTTGGGAGATATGGTGTCACCTTGTCTCACTCCCTTTTCAATTTTTATGTATGCTGTATTCTCAAACAGCCGAATTTTGGCACTTGCATTTTCATCGATGTTATTAATAAAATTAATGTATGCATCTTCAACACCGCAGGATTTCTAAACCAATGCTGATGGTTTCACTGAATCAAAGGCCTTTTCGCCGCCCCGGTAACGCAGTGGTCTAAGCGATGGCCTCTGATCATTCGTCCGAAAGGGGTTCGGGTTCGAATCCCGGTGAGGCATGGATGTTGTGTTTGTCTTACGGCACTGGCTCTCTCCCTTCCCTGGAACCAGTGATACTAAATTAGGGACGGGCGACTGCTTATAGCCCATTGAGTTGCTCACGGTGGTCGTTAAACCTCCAATCAAAAAAAAAAAAAAAAAAAAAGAAAAGAAAAAGGCCTTTTCATAATCGATAAAAGCCATGCACAATGGAAATTCATATTCCCTCGCTCTTTCAATTAGTTCTCTCAGTACGTGGATATGATCTATTGTGCTGTAGCCACTCCAGAATATAGCTTGTTCTCTTGGTTGAGCCATGTCCAGTGTTACCTTCAAGCGGTGTGAAAGAACTTTAGTGAAGGTTTTATAAACCACTGATGAGGCTGATAGATCTGTAGTTCCTGAGATCTCTCAATGTCACCTTTTTTATGTAGTAGGATCATTGTAGCATTGTTCTAATCCTCATGAATCGTCCCTTCATTAAGGCATCGAGTGAAAACTTGGGCGAGTACTGTTTCAATTTCTCCACTTGCTTCTTGTATGATGTTTACAGTAATTCCATCTTCTCCTGGAGATTTTCCCCGCTTCATGTTCTTCATTCCATGTGCAATATTACCAGGTAAATTATGTTTTTATCTTTTGTACCATGCAAGGGTAATAAAGCTTGAAGAACAATATTAAACAAATTGAAACAGTACTCGCCCAAGTTTGATTTACCTTTCATTAGGTCAATCCTTTTCCTTTTGCAGCAATTTACGTTTTAGACCATCGGCACCTTTTTCTCCAGAAGAAGAAAAAACACGGAGTATGATTATTATATACGAGTAATTTACATATATGCATGTGACAGGGTAATCAAAACCTCTTTATCATTTTTCATTTTTGACGTAGGACTACGTCTAACTCCGCGGATAGTATGGGGCAACTTACGGCCGGCCGCATGTGACAAAAAAAAAAAGATCCCAGTTGAAACCATTGTAAAATTAAAAAATACGTGCCACACACTAATCGTGTTAACATATTCGCAAACAGCATGGAGTTCAATTCGCGTACTGCGCGACATTCCCCTAGCTCCCTGTGCGCAAGAGAGATGATGCAATATTTCTGGGGGTGCCGCCGCGTTTCATTCAGTCTATCTCAGCAAAGACGAGCGCAACACGACTGTGCGTGGTATCGTTTTAAAGCTCTCGACGAGATCTTTTTAAATATACAAAGACCATTTCACAGTGGTTTGAGTAGAGCATTTAAAAAAAAATTTATTGTGAACAGGTGAACACTTTTGACAATATCACGGTGGTTTATCTGGACAACAGTAAGTGAAAAACAAATATTCCTGACATCGTTTTAAAGCTCTCGGCGAGATCTATTCAAATACATAAAGAACATATCGAAATGGTTTAAATTAAATTTTTAAAAATTGTTTTCGTGCGAACGAGTCAACGTTTTCGACAATGCCGCGGAATTCGCAGAATGAACGCTAGCAAAAGTGAAGAAAATCAAAACGAGAGGCAAGATCAAGTGGTGATGAGGAATGTAAGAAGTCCAAGAAGACTGCGCCTCAACGAACTAGAGAGTATCTAGAACGCCTGAAAGCAGCTTGTATTGTACACACCAAAGGTTTCAGAAGCCTCCCTACAACTAACCAGAAAGCGATACGGCAACATTATGTTTGGACATTTCAACTTGAACATCAAAGACAGATCCACTTACGAGAGATTCAGAGTTCCGATATCTCGGCATAGATGTTGTAACAGATCCCACTCAGAGTATCGATCTGCTTTGTGTTCGCAATGTACCAGCATTATTTGTAAACATTATGTAAGTTTCAAGCAAGGAACTTCACTCTTTCCACGTTTATATTTGAGTCACGAAAAAATTCTCATTGGCCACCCCAGGGAGTCGAACCCAGGGTCCTCCAGTTACGCGCCGGATATGCTTCCGCTACACCACAGCGGCCTCAAATTCCTCCATACTCACACACGCTACCTGCCAAGCCAAGTTGGCAGGTTGCTTCTTGGAGCCCTGCAAAATGCTAGGGATTCACCAAAGTAGCAGTAAAGATAGTATCCGGAGCGTAACTGAAGACCCTGGGTTCGACTCCTGGTGGCGGCCAATGAGAAGTTTTCCGTGACTCAATTACGTACGTGGAAAGAGCAAAGTTCTTTGTTTGATGTTCCTGGTCCACGTTAAATGTCTGTATTAATTATGTAAGCTACTTTTCATATAATAGACCTGTGTTGGCTATAACAAATTAAATAAACGCTTTTAAACCATACTCGACTAGCTCATTTCAACTCTCCGATCTGCAAGTCGTAGTCCTGCGTTCCAAACTGACGGCTCAATCGGAACTGAGCCTACCTGTATTTTTTTTTATATCGTATTACTGCGGACATTTAAGAATACACAACTGGAAGATGAACCATTATTGTATTTTTAAATACTTTTCCTGAGCTAAGATATTACATTTATGTATTGCTATTGTTCATGCAGTAGAATAATGAACAGTTGTGCAATATTCATCGTTCCACAACTACCATACCAAATGGCAAAGATTTTGTAATTCATTTTTAGTATTATGTTGGCATCATGTAGTTCACTGTTTCCCAAATTAGGTTTCGTGAAAATAGTAAAATAAATAAATAAAAGTTTTTAAATTCCTCGACTCGAAATATAATCCCAAGAGATTTTCACCTTGATTATGACTATTCTGTGATTCAGTCTGTGGCTGACTGTTCGATGCTTCCACTGCTGAAGGAGCCTGTTAAACACTGGGAGACTGCAGGAGATCTTCTTGCAAATGTTTCTCACTCTGGATATTTATTTCATCAGGTTTCAGGGCCAGAACTTGTATTTTCTTCAGATCACTGGGCTCCTCTTTTTCTTATTCTTTTTTCCTTCCAAGTTTCTTACTTGAGGGGAAGGCAAGTGAGAATTTCATCGAGGAAGAAATTAATAGACGTGTAAAGCTTGGCTGGAGTGCACTTGGAAGAAACAGTACAATTATTTAGAGCAATTTACCATTATGTCTTAAAAAATGTTTAATCAATGCATCCTTCCAGCTCTAACTCACGAATCAAAGACATGGACCTTATCTAATAGAAAATATACAAAGACTGAGGAGAACTCAAAAAAGCATAAAAAAATACAGGCTTGATGTAACCAAAAAAGACAGAAAAAGAAAATCATTGGTCAAGTAAATGACATGGGTTGATGTCATCATGATTGAAGTAAATACCTTCTAGTGGTAATGGGCTGGACATATTGCTAGAAAAACTGTTCACCAGTGGACAAATGAAAAGTTAGGCTAGGATCAATGGACTGGAAAAGACACAGAAGAAGATCACGTGGGAGATGGGCTAATGAAAACGGTTCAAGACAGAGTTACGACAAAGACTTGGGAAGACTTTAATCCAGCAGTGGATTCAGGATAGTTGTTGTTGATGACGTGGATGATGATGATTGACCGTGTTTCTTAGAACTCCAGAGGGTTGGTGATACTATTCAAATATACACCGTCGTATCAGAATAATGTAACCACCTACCTAATAATGGGAATAACCATCCTTGATCAGGATGACAGCGGCGACACGGGTTGGCATGGACGCAATGAAGCCCTGGAAGGTTGCCCGAGGCACACCTGACCATTCGGACTGTAGTAGAGCACGCAGGTTCCGGAGATGACGCGGTTGCGGATCTGCACGTCGAACCTATCGAACCAAATGGGCCCACAATTGTTCTATGTGGTTGAGGTCGGGTGATTTCGCTGGCCAATGGACAACGGATACATCGTTTTCGTGTCAATAGAACCAGTCACGCTTCCCCTTAGCGACGTGGGATGGTGCATTGTCCTGTTGGTAGCCATCATCACCACCAGGGTAAACGTCCAATATGAATAGATGCATGTGGTCAGCGAAGATACACAGGTAGCCATTGGAGTTCAGGGATCCATCCAGTGGTACCAGCGGCCCCAGGTTATACTAGGAAAACATCCTCCTGTCGTACACACTGCCACCGCCGATCTGTACTTGACCGACAAGCGTGTCGGGGTGTTGGCTCTCGTGTGTCTGAAGCCGTATCCGCCACCTCCCGTCACTTGTGTGTAGTAGAAACCTCGATTAGTGCGAGAAGGCAGCCTTTCTCCACTCTTCCACTGTCCATTGATAGGAATCCCATGCGAACTGCATGCGTCGTTGCCGATGGACCTAGGCTAACATGGGCGCCTTGACGCAGCATCAACTCCGGAGACATGTGCGTTACAAGGTTTGCTCTACTGCAATCGGGGACACTTACCTGTACCCCAGCGTTCATTTGCGTGGCTAATTGCTGCACTGTTGTGCATTGATTGTCCTTTACCAGTCGACAGAGGCGACGTTCTCCTCTGGGGTCGATGGCCTTTGGGTCTCCACTGTTATGACGTCAGGAGATACTCGGTGCACCAGGGGTCCATTCTTGGCACACCCTTACTACAGCACCTCGTGAACAGCCAGCGAAGTCTGCTGTTTCTGAGATGCTTCCACCCTTGGCGCTGTAGTGGTTGGTCATTCCTTTTTGAACGTCCATTAAATAACTACCTCTGCTCATTGCGCTCATGTGACACAGTATGCTTCATATGTCCTGTCCAACCGCTTATATCTCCGTGTGGTCGACCTTGTCACGTGCATTCCGTGATTCGCCTCGGAGGGTGCACCGTGATTCCGGGGGTTATCATGTATTCCGATAGGACCGTGTATGTGATCATGAGAGTCAAGGGCATATCCGAGAGCAAATGATACTGTACTACCATTTTGCTCTCGGATATGTAAGTAGACGGTAAAAATATATGATCATTTCATTGCACAAAAGAGAAAAATAGTGCCTCTTCTTGCGCTTTAGTCGAACTTGTGAGCTTAAAAAGAAAGCCATTGGTATTAATTCAAATATCGTTTAATAATGTGAAACACGCAGGTGGTTTTTGCTCGCTCCCTTCTGTGTAAGCGCCGTTGTTTCACAAGACGTAGTTGGTCCCTACAACTGCTGAGCTTAGTGAAATGACCACTTGAAAGCCATCGTTAGAGCAGGATTGATGAAATGCCTCTAAATAGGAGAACACTGACTAAAGACTGATGACCACTGGAAAAGCGGATATTTAACGAAATGAGGTGAAAGCAAGGGGATTGTATCTGTGACTGTTGCGTGACGGCAATTTATCTTGTACATCAATAGTGCCTCGAATGCCTGTTAATTGGTTACTCTTGTGGGTTAACTGTAGGGCACTACGGTATGCAGCAACGGCGATGAAGTAGCAGTGATTATCAAAGACGAAATTGATTAATTGGGGGCAAATACGGGCTATGCTGCGAAGGTATTAGGACATTGTTGCAATCGTGTGGTAATATTTTAACTAAATGAGAATGAGTGAAGTTGGTTGGATTTTCCTGAAGCTCAATTGCCAGTTATTAAATAGGAGCAGTGATGTGCGTTAAATATAATGATCCAGAACCACCGTAGCAGGGTAGCACGACCTAGGAAAAATGCAGAATGCGTGTGTAGAAATTGTATTTGTGCTGGGAGTAAAAATGGTAAAAAATGTGTGTTAAGTCATTTCACCAAAATAGCGAACGTTATATTTATTTCAGTAGTGCAACTGAAGTTCTTAAGTTCTTTTTTGGCTGAGCGTTCAGAGAAGCAGCCTTCTGCTTAACCGAACGAGCTTGGCATTGACTCGAATTCCGTTCGTTTGTCTGTCTTTCGGGAGTTTAATGAATGCCGTGAGGCCGCCCCGGTGGCTCAGTGGTCTAAGCGATGGCTTATGACCACTCGTCCGTGAAAGGTCCGGGTTCGAAACCCGGTGAGACATGGACGTTGTGTTTGACTTGCGACGCTGGCTCTCTCCCTTCCCTGGAGCCAGTGATCTTAAATTTGGGACGAATGACTGCTTATAGCACATTGAGTGGCTCACTGTGGTCGTTAAACTTTCAATTATAAAAAAAAAATACCGTGAGCAACTCATTGAGCTAGTCTTCCGTACCTCTGAAAGGGAGAGAGAGAGAGAGAAATAGCTAGTGCCGTCTAATATAAACACACCATCAGAGACTCCACTCGGTCCCTCGCGAAATAACAGTCAGATGATGCTTTGACAACTGCGCCACGGGGCAGTTTCGAGCTCAGTCTAGAGCATAACGGGTGCACACGGTCAACGGCACTTGCAACAAGGAAACAGTGCCCTCAAATAAGGGACTGGCGACTCCTAATAGCCTAGATGCAAATCTGACCAATAACAATTGAAATAAAGAAAAAAACCCAAACATATTGTTTTATTTTCAGTTAAATAACTAATCTGGGCTGCAGATGAGTTCTTTTTTCTGCTTTTCTTTAACATTTTCTTCCCACCCTTTGAACGCTTTGTGACCCTCTATTGACCGTGTTCCGTGGGTTGAGCTCCTGATTAACGTTTTCTTTGCATGTCGGACCTCGGAGGAGAGTAGCCGAAATATTCCGTTTTTTCTCTTTTATATTCTTCAGAATTCTCCTTGGGTAGGAGGATTCTGAAGAATATAATAACTGTCACTTGCATCAACAACAGAGTCTGTAGTATTCGTGCGACCATCCTCACGTCAACAACACACGCATTTCATACCTTTTAGTAAACACTCATATACACGGTCGAGTCACATTATTATGACCACCAGCTAATGTCCAGAGTAACCGGCCGTGTGCAGCGCGGACAGCAGCTAGACGGGCTGGGAGTGATTCAATAAGGTGCTGAAAGGTGTTTGCAGGTATGTAGAGCCATTCTGACTGCAGTGCATCTGACAGCTGCTGAAGGGGACATGGTGGAGGATCCATAAAGCGAACAACACGATCAAGGTGGTCCCACAGATGCTGAATTGGGTTTACGTCTGGGGAAATGTGGAGGCCAGGGAAGTACTTTGAAATCTTCATCGTGCTCTTCCAACCACTCTCGGACATTTCCAGCTGTGTGATACGTCGCATTGTCGTGCTGGAAGATCCCATCCGTCCCAGGGAAGACAATCAGCATGTATGGGTGTCAGTGGTCTGCAAGGATGGATTCATAAAGAATTCAGTCCATAGTGCCTTCCATAGGTATGAGTGGACCCAAGGAATGCCACGAAATCATGTTCCAGACCATAATGCTGCCCCCCACCAGCTTGTGTTCTGCCAGCAATGGTCGAGGAGTGTTTGTTCCCCAATGTTTCTCGCCTTATACGCCAACGACCATCCATTCGATGAAACAGAGAACGTGACTCATTGGCGAAGACAATCCTTCGCCAATCAATGGAGCTCCAATTCCGATACTGCAGTGCAAATGTAAGCCTTTTTTGCCGCTGCACCTTCGTTAGCATAGGTGCAGTAACCATCCGTCTGCATCGGAGCCCCATACGCAGCAAGGTTCGTTGAACTTTCGTTTTAGACACACTTCCGGTAGCAGCCCTGGTTCATTCGGCCAGTGAGTTGTTCCACTGTAAGGTGTCGATCGGCCCTTACGCACCTTCGAAGCCGACTTTCACCTCTCACATCAATAGCACGTGGTTCTCCGCAGTTTCCACGTCGCTTATTCGCAATGACGTCATTTCTCCAATCACGATACTCTTTAACCACAGCAGCACGCAAACAGTTCACGAACTGCGCTGTTTCAGAAATACTACCACCCTCCGGCCGAAAGTTGATAATCATCCATTTCTGCAAATCTGATAAATCGGACATTTTATCCATGACAGCAACGAGTGATATGTTTGCAGAATACTGTGTCCTGTGATCAAATGATCCTATGTAGAAGATTTTAGGAAGGGAGTGTCTGACCCCAGGTCTTAAACAACCCTTAGAAATAGGAAGCTAGGAGATTTGGGCTAGAGTGCCCGATAGGAAAGTGACACGGAAGCGAAGTAGAAAGAGAGAGTAAGACGCCCTTATTTATTACCCGGGGTCCGACGGCTTAACGTGCATATCCGATGCACGGCATTTATTTAGTGGATCGAGCGTTCGTTCCTGCTGGGATCAAACCTGAGGTCCTTTCCGTGGCAGTCAGTTGCTCGACTGTGTGTTTACTTTGTTCAAAGAATCGTCGGTTTCATATTAGAATCAGCAGTTTCACGCACGTCAAGGGAAAAAAACACCGTTAGGTCGGTGCGAAACCGAAGTTAGCTTTCATGTGTCATCTGTGAAATGAGGCAAACCATTCCCATAAATAACCTCTTATGGTTCCAAAGTGCTTGTTACCATACTTTCTGAACACCACGGTTCGGGTTCGATTTCGATTCGAGGCGTCACCTGTAATGCAATGGACTTCACACAGAAGAAAAGAAATAGTTATGCCGATAGCGTGTGTATTAAACAAAACGAGGGGAAATCGCAGAACTCGGACAGAAAGTCAAACGTTGACGCGAGTTCTGTAGAAAAAACGTTACTTGCGACTGCAGCGAAACTTCCAAAGTTTGTACGAGAAAAGTGGCTATCTTGCCACAATAACTTAGAAGTGCTTCCAAAGTGTGTACGAGAAAAGTGGGTATCTTGCCACAAAGACCTAGTAGTGCTTCCAATGTTTGTACGAGAAAAGTGGGTATCTTGCCACAAAGACCTAGTAGTGCTTCCAAAGTTTATACGAGAAAAGTGGGTATCTGGCCAAAAAAGACCTAGTAGTGCTTCCAAAGTTTGTACGAGAAAAGTGGGTGTCATGCCACAATAACCTAATAGTGCTTCCAAAGTTAGTACGAGAAAAGTTAGTATCTTGCCAAAAAGACCTAATAGTGCTTCCAAAGTTTGTACGAGAAAAGTGGGTATCTTGCCGCAAAGACCTAGTAGTGCTTCCACAGTTTGTACAAGAAAAGTGGGTATCTTGCCACAAAGACCTAGTAGTGCTTCCAAAGTTTGTACGAGAAAAGTGGGTATTTGCCGCAAAGACATAGTAGTGCTTCCAAAGTTTGTACGAGAAAAGTGGGTATCTTGCCAAAAAGACCTAGTAGTGCTTCTAAAGTTTGTACGAGAAAAGAGGGTATCTTGCCAAAATAACCTAATAGTGCTTCCAAAGTTTGTACGTGAAAAGTGGGTATCTTGCCACAAAGACCTAGTAGTGCTTCCGAAGTTTGTACGAGAAAAGTGGGTATCTTGCCACAAAGACCTAGTAGTGCTTCCAAAGTTTGTACGAGAAGACTGGGTATCTTGCCACAAAGACCTAGTAGTGTTTCCAAAGTTTGTACGAGAACAGTGGGTATCTTTCCACAAAGACCTAGTATTGCTTCCAAAGTTTGTACGTGAAAAGTGGGTATCTTGCCACAAAGACCTAGTAGTGCTTCCGAAGTTTGTACGAGAAAAGTGGGTATCTTGCCACAAAGACCTAGTAGTGCTTCCAAAGTTTGTACGAGAAAAGTGGGTGTCTTACTATAATAACCTAATAGTGCTTCCAAAGTTTGTACGAGAAAAATGAGTATCTTGCCAAAAAGACCTAATAGTGCTTCCAAAGTTTGTACGAGAAAAGTGGGTATCTTGCCGCAATAACCTAATAGTGCTTCCAAAGTTTGTACGAGAAAATTGAGTATCTTGCCAAAAAGACCAAATAGTGCTTCCAAAGTTTATACGAGAAAAGTAGGTATCTTGCCACAATAACCTAGTAGTGCTTCCAAAGTTTGTACGAGAAAAGTGGGTATCTTACCACAAAGACCTAGTAGTGCTTCCAAAGTTTGTACGAGAAGACTGGGTATCTTGCCACAAAGACCTAGTAGTGCTTCCAAAGTTTGTACGAGAACAGTGGGTATCTTGCCACAAAGACCTAGTATTGCTTCCAAAGTTTGTACGAGAAAAGTGGGTATCTAGCCACAAAGACGTAGTAGTGCTTCCAAAGTTTGTACGAGAAAAGTGAGTATCTTGCCACAAAGACCTAGTAGTGCTTCCAAAGTTTGTACGAGAAACTTGGGTATCTTGCCACAAAGACCTAGAGTGCTTCCAAAGTTTGTACGAAAAAAGTGGGTATCTTGCCACAATAACCTAGTAGTGCTTCCAAAGTTTGTACGAGAAAAGTGAGCATCTTGCAACAAAGACCTAGTAGTGCTTCTAAAGTTTGTACGAGAAAAGTGGGTATCTTGCCACAATAACCTAATAGTGCTTCCTAAGTTTGTACGAGAAAAGTGGGTATTTTGCCAAAAAGACCTAGTAGTGCTTCCAAAGTTTGCACGAGAAAAGTGGGTATCTGGCCAAAAAAGGCCTAGAAGTGCTTCCAAAGTTTGTACGAGAAAAGTGTGTATCTTGCCAAAAAGACCTAATAGTGCTTCCAAAGTTTGCACGAGAAAAGTGGGTATCTTGCTGCAATAACCTAATAGTGCTTCCAAAGTTTGTACGAGAAAAGTGAGTATCTTGCCAAAAAGACCTAATAGTGCTTTCAAAGTTTGTACGAGAAAAGTGGGTATCTTGCCACAATAACCTAATAGTGCTTCCTAAGTTTGTACGAGAAAAGTGGGTATCTTGCCACAAAGATCTAGTAGTGCTTCCAAAGTTTGTACGATAAAAGTGGGTATCTTGCCACAAAGACCTAGTAGTGCTTCCAAAGTTTGTACGAGAAAAGTGGGTATCTTGCCACAAAGACCTAGTAGTGCTTCAAAGTTTGCACGAGAAAAGTTCGTTTCTTGCCACAAAGACCTAGTAGTGCTTCCAAAGTTTTTACGAGAAAAGTGGGTATCTTGCCACAAAAACCTAATAGTGAGTCCCACCGCACCCTCATTCGAGTGCAGCTCTAGTCCTTGGTGGAAACAATCGCACACTTTGATCCCGATCTGAAACACGAGAGTTTATGACAGAACAGCGAATAAAGTTATTGTTAAATTTTAAATCGGAGATGTTCCGTAATCCTTGGGAGCATGTGGCCTCTTTCCATAGTCATTCCCATCCTCGAATGTGAGATTTCATAAAATAGCAAAGCTGGGGGAACGCGTAGTCGAGTCCTCAAATCTTCTTATAGGGACATCGTATTCACGTCGTAGCAGCCCCTACAGAGTACGTTGCTCATACAATTCCAAATTCTTGTGCCCAAATCCGAGATCGTCCATCACAGTGTCGAAACTGAAAATTTATCATCTCTTGCATTACATGCGAATTTGTAGAGGCATCATCAACTAAATCGGTGTACCACGAGATAGTCAAAAGAATCTGTAAGAATCTCTCTGAATTCACTGAACAACGGTCTAATTGCTAAATTTTTGGTCTGAATTACACGAAGCCCTCATAGCTGCTGGTAGCTAGATATTTGCTCGTCGGAGGTCCATCGAGAGTAGCTCAGATCATTCGTTTTGCTCATTACGACCCTCAGCTGAACGATAACTGATGCTCGACGAGCTGGTCAGGCACTCATTTTCTGCCTTAATTATATAGGAGTGAGCCATTTATGTGACGAGACCGGTGTACTTAATAAAATGGCATCTCGGTGTATACAGGGTGTTTCATGAAGAGTGTCCGAAAGGAACAGGAAGGTAATGGCTGGTCGTAGCAGTAAAGGGGAAATGCAAAATGCGCAGCAGAGGACAATTCATCTATGATAGTTGCACTCCCGGAATAGATAATTTCCGAAAAATACGAAAATCAAATATTTATACACCCCCTACCCCGCGATATCAAGATCAATTTGTAAAAAACGAGCCGCGCCGAATTAGGGGGAAAGATATTTATTTGGACGCTTCAGAGGAATATTTCGCTGCGATACGTACATTAGTGTGATTCGGTATTTGTCGTTCGATTGTATGGGACCAGCAATATGATTGACACGTGCATGGTAGTAAACGGGGAAAACCCACGCACTCCATGTATGAAAATCAGTGTGAATCGCAGCGAGAGGCTCTAATGTCTGAACAGACAAAATGTCAAATGTCCTTTTCTAAAACGTCTGTGCTATTACAGAAAGTTAATGCTGCACATGTTCACTGAAGGTAAGCTGGCATATGCTAGAATTCCAACTATCGATATCTCAGAGAAATATTCCTCTAAAGGGTCTGGAAAAATTTCTTTCCCCTTAATTCGCGCTGCGTGTGTTTTACTAATTGACTTTAGTTTCCGTGGGGACACGTACAAATATTTTATATTTAATTTCTCAGGAAATATCCATTCCGAAGTGGTGCAAGTTCATAGCTGAACATTCCTCTCTTTGCTGCGTATTTTGCATTTTTCACTTTACTGCTACGACCAACCGTTACTTTCCTGCCTTTCAGACACTCTTCGTGGGACACAGTACTGAAAGTTTATTAGATTTGAAAAATTGGCTAATCAATAACATGTCTTGTCCCAGGCGGGATGGGGAGGGGGAAGGGGGAAGGAATTCCTTCCAAAGCAACTGTTCACAATTACCGCCCCGTTTATTTTTATATAGACTGCAATACTCGTCGTATCACATGGAAAATTAAGGGCGCCAAGAGAACAAATCTAATTTAAAGAAAGTAGGAGAAAAAATAAAAGAATTTTGAAGTTAGCTAATGTAGCAAAATTTGCTTTTTCGTTAATCCAGTCAGACACACACGACAATTGGCCATGAGTCAGCGTTTCTGATAAGGCTGACACGATACACTGCTAGGACGTAGGAAGGAGCAGCGGATACTATAAGCTGCTAGGACACAGGCAAGAGCAGCGGACACGATAAGCATCTAGAACGCAGGAAAGAGCTAAGTACACGATAACCTGCTAGGGCACAGGAAAGACCAGCGGACACGAAAGCTGCTAGGACGAATGAAGGAGCAGCGAACACGATAAGGTGCTAGGACGCAGGGAAGAGCAGCTGACACGATAAGCAGCTAGAACGCGGGAAGGAGCAGACGGCATGATAAGATGCTATGGCACAGGAAGGAGCAGACGTCATGATAAGATGCTATGGCACAGGATGGAGCAGCGGACACGAAAAGCGGCTAGGACGCGTGAAGAAGCAGCGGACACGATAAGCTGTTACAACGCAGGAAGGAGCAGCAGACACGTTAAGCTGCTACAACGCAGGAAGGCGCAGCGGACACGATAAGAATCTATAACGAGGGAAGGAGCAGAGGAAGGACGCAAGAAGCAGTAACGTATACGATAAGCTGCTACAACGCAGGAAGACGCAGCGGACACGATAAGATGCTATAACGCGGGAAGGATCAGAGGAATGACGCGGAAAGCGGTAACGTACACGATAAGTTGCTCGTACGCAAAATAGAGGAGTGACACGATAAGCTGAACGCAGGAAGAAGCAGCGGACACGATAAGATGCTATAACGCGGGAAGGAGCAGAGGAAGGACGCAGGAAGCAGTAACGTACACGATAAGTTGCTGGGACGCAAGATAGAGCAGTGACACGATAAGCTGCTACAAGGCAGGAAGAAGCAGCGGACACGATAAGCTGCTACAACGCAGAAAGGCGCAGCGTACGCGATAAGATGCTATAACGGGGAAGGAGCAGAGGAATGACGCAGGAAGCAGTAACGTACACGATAAGTTGCTGGGACGCAAGATAGAGCAGTGACACGATAAGCTGCTACAACGCAGGAAGAAGCAGCGGACACGATAAGCTGCTACAACGCAGGAAGAAGCAGCGGGCACGATAAGCTGCTACAACACAAAGAAGCAGCGGACACGATAAGCTGCTACAACGCAGGAAGGAGCAGCGGACACGATAAGATGCTATAACGAGGGAAGGAGCAGAGGAAGAACGCAGGAAGCAGTAACGTACCCGATAAGTTGCTGGGACGCAAGATAGAGCAGTGACACGATAAGCTGCTACAACGCAGGAAGAAGCAGCGGACACGATAAGCTGCTACAACGCAGGAAGGCGCAGCGGACACGATAAGATGCTATAACGCGGGAAGGAGCAGAGGAAGAACGCAGGAAGCAGTAACGTACACGATAAGTTGCTGGGACGCAAGATAGAGCAGTGACACGATAAGCTGCTACAACGCAGGAAGAAGCAGCGGACACGATAAGCTGCTACAACGCAGGAAGGCGCAGCGGACACGATAAGATGCTATAACGCGGGAAGGAGCAGAGGAAGAACGCAGGAAGCAGTAACGTACCCGATAAGTTGCTGGGACGCAAGATAGAGCAGTGACACGATAAGCTGCTACAACGCAGGAAGAAGCAGCGGACACGATAAGCTGCTACAACGCAGGAAGGCGCAGCGGACACGATAAGATGCTATAACGCGGGAAGGAGCAGAGGAAGAACGCAGGAAGCAGTAACGTACACGATAAGTTGCTGGGACGCAAGATAGAGCAGTGACACGATAAGCTGCTACAACGCAGGAAGAAGCAGCGGACACGATAAGCTGCTACAACGCAGGAAGGCGCAGCGGACACGATAAGATGCTATAACGCGGGAAGGAGCAGAGGAAGAACGCAGGAAGCAGTAACGTACCCGATAAGTTGCTGGGACGCAAGATAGAGCAGTGACACGATAAGCTGCTACAACGCAGGAAGAAGCAGCGGACACGATAAGCTGCTACAACGCAGGAAGGCGCAGCGGACACGATAAGATGCTATAACGCGGGAAGGAGCAGAGGAAGAACGCAGGAAGCAGTAACGTACACGATAAGTTGCTGGGACGCAAGATGGAGCAGTGACACGATAAGCTGCTACAACGCAGGAAGAAACAGCGGACACGATAAGATGCTAAGACGCAGGAATGAGCAGCGGACACGATAAGCTGATAGGACGCAGGAAACAGTAGCGCCCATGATCAGTTGCAAGCACGCCAGAAAGAGCAGCGGACACAGTGTGTTCCTTCTCCCATATCCTGTTCCAATATTCGGTGCGTCTTTTTCTGGTTTTTACATGTGCGCAGTCACAACCCTTCAGCGGGTACGCATGTGAGAAGGGGTAGGGGTGACTCAGACTGATACATCTGCGTTAGTTAAGTATTCCTAGAACTAGAAATTGTAAGAAGTCATAAGGTAACTATGCCCTTCACCGACGCTGTAAAATTAATTATCCATCTTTTTTCAGCTAAATAATATTATCATGTTGTCGATTTTAAATTTTGTGAGATGTTACTTCGAAGTACAGTAGAAGCTCGTTTATATGTTCCTCACTTATACGTTTTCTCATTTATACGTAAAATGTTGTCGATCCAAAGGTTCTAAATTTCCCTCAATTTTAAACTTTTCCTGTCTCATTTATGCGTTTTTTTTAATTATACGTTAATTTTACTTGGTCCCGTGTGAAAAAGTATAAACGAGTTTCAACTGCATTATGCATATTTTATCACCTTTTTGCGACTTATAATTTTTCGTAAAGGATATATGAAATTAGCTATGGTTCCCAAATTACCTGGAACGCAATTTTACTATAAATTCCATCAGAAGATATTTTGCATGTTCTGAGACAACCGCAACGCAATGAGTGGCTAGAGTAAAACATAGAAATAGTAGAATACGGAAGGAATCAAGGGAAACAAATGTTAATTGAGTAATGTAAAATTTATATTCATAATTGAATAAAGAATCGTACAGAATATTACGGTGGAAAACGAGATAATTTATGTTCATAACTTATTCAATTTCCTAATTAACTAAAGCGAGGTAACGTAAGATCAGCAAAGGAAAAGATTACGTTAAATAAATAATAAAGGCATAATGCAAGGTTTACACAGAGTGTTCGTAAACTGTTTTGACAAAAGAAGAGGGATGATAATACCCATCAAGACGAACAACATTTACAATGGAACCTATAGGGTAGCATTCCACTCTGAGTGTCAGAAAAGAGTAAAGTTAGATGTCCAAGTTGAACTTTCAACAGTGCAAAGAAAGAGAATCAACGACATCATAAGTTGCACAATCCCATTTATGGAGATTAGGGACAGACTCAAAGTAGATGCTCAAAGTGGCGGCCACAGGTGACTGGCGCACTCTTTCGAAGACTCCTGGTGTCGTGTTTATCCTGTCCGCTGCAACAACGATTCTCGCGACAAGTTCTTCCACGGAGTCCACAGGCGTCTCGTACGCCGATGATTTCATGTGCCCCCAGAAGAAGAAGTCCAGTGGGTTTAAGTCCGGTGAGCGTGGAGTCCATGCCACAAGTCCACCACGTCCAATCCATCGTGCGGGGTATGTGGCATTCAGAAAGTGTCTACTGCACGTTGATAAGCCAATCAGCTGCAACTGTCGATACTGCGTCTTTTCTCTGACAATTTGCATACGGTAAATGCTGGACGGTGATGTTCTGGCGATGTGCTACTTCTCCGGCACGAAAGAAATGACGTATGAGGTGGCGACTTGTGCTTGTTCGACGTATTTCGAAGTTACTCTTTTCTGACACTCAGAGTGGAATGCGACCCTAGGTTCCATTGTAAATATTGTTCGTCTTGATGGGTACTATCACCCCTCTTCTTTTATTCATGTTTAACAAGGAAAAACAAATTTAAAGTAAGATTAAAAGAAAAAAAAGTCTTTAAGTAAAATCATTATTAATTAAATCATACACTTATTTTTGTAGTACACTAGAACAAGATCTAGTAAGAGCACGACTACAGTGGGTCACGTTAACTAGATATTCCTGGAAATTGTTTAGGTTCGTGAAAGACGTTTTTTACGTATGATGCCCTGATATAATACACGTCAGCAGTTTTTGTCAATATTACATAGTGGGGGCATAAAATTGGTAAGACAGCCACTGTATGCTAGTAGCTGAAGTTCAGCAAATGATCGAATACTATTACACCGTTTATAAACTAAAACACTTCCTTTCAATGGCTTAAAACACATACACAATTTAAGCCGAGCTTTCGCGCTCCACCGGGAGGCTTCGTCTGGGCTAAGCTTTCAAAGCCTTCTTAGAGATAGCAACTTACGATATTGTTACAATTCAAAAATTTTATATTATAGAAACAAACTGTTCCATTTCACGTTGAGGTCCGTGTTTAGACATGCTCACGTGTGGAGTCCGTGTTTTAAAACGTGGTCATGCGGCATGGAGAGGAATTACCCGTTGTTTCCTCGATACTTGTTCAAGTGATTCCTCCAGACATCTGATATAAGACAAATTTTCGTTGCATTGATGTGGGTGTGTCATGATCTCGAGACTTTTACGCGTGACTGTGCCAACATAGCTTGCATAGGGTGCTTTTCTTTTCATCATGCTCCAAAGTGGGGTAGCTCCTTTTTTGGATGACTTTCTTGCACAAAGCGGTTGTAGTTTTCCCGTCCTTAACGTCTGTTTTATGCTCCTTGATCCTTATCTGGTGTGACCTTTTAGTTAACCCAACGTATGACTTTGTTCTGCCGTCTGGATTGATAAGGGGTATGTCATGAACTCCCGCCGTGTTTTCTGTATTTGTAGGCGGCTTGTGGTCAGCGAGAATGGAAAGGTAGCCATTGGCGTTCAGGGATGCATCAAGTGGTACCAGCGATCCCACAATATACGAAGAAAACATCCCCCAGACATGCGCACTGCCACCGCCGGCCTGTACGTCACCGACAAGCGTGTCCGGGTGTTGGTTCTCGTGTGTATGACGTCATATCCGCCACCACCCGTCACTTCTGTGGAGTACAAACCTCGATTCGTCTGAGAAGGCAACCTTTTCCCACTCTTCCACTGTCCAATGACGGAAGTTCCATGAGAACTGCAGGCGTCGTTGCCGATGGGCCTGGGTTAACATGGGCGCCTTGACACAGCGTCGACTCCGGAGACCCATGCGCAACAGGGTTCCCTGTACTGTTATAGGGGGCATGCAAGTGGGTGCCCCAGCGTTCATTTGCGTGGTCAATTGCTACACTGTTGCGTGTCGATTGCCCCTTACCAGTCGACGAAAGCTACGTTCTCCTCTGGGGTCGATGGTCATTGGGTCTCCATAGTTATGACGTCATGAGGTACTCGGTGTGCCAGCGGTCCATTCTTGGTACACCCTTGCTACAGCACCTCGCGAACGGCCCACGAGGTCTTCTGTTTCTGATATGCTTCCGTTCTAGCAGCGGTAGCCGATGATCATTCCTTTTTTGAACGTCTGTCAAATCACTACCTCTGCCCATTGTGCTTACATAACGCACTATGGTTGATCTGTCCAGGCCGGCCACTTATATCTCCATGTGGTCGACCTTGACACGTGCACTCTGTGATGTTGCTGAGCTGTACACTGTGATTCCTGGAGTGGTCATATTATTCTGATACGATCGTGTGTACATACTAGTTGAAAGCCCGTCAATAATGACGGGGGAAAATAAGATATGAAGAGTAATTTTTAATTATCAGGTATTTTTTTTGTGTGTGTGATGTCCAAATGTGGCAGTGTGTTCCATGAGCCATTACAATAAAAAAAACTATATTGTGAAAGAAATCATGAAAGAAATACGCGATTACGCCATATAATACAAATTTTGAAGATGACAATCCGATTTTTGTTGTAAATGTGACAAGGATGGTAAGTCAGATAATATCCGAACTTGAAAATTTTCATCGTCCTGGAGCGGGCGTTTTCTGGGAGACGCGGATTCGTGTTCCGCTCCAGGACGATGAAAAATTTCAAGTTTTCGGATATTATCGGACTTACCATCCTTGTCACATTTACGCCAAAAAGCGGATTGTCATCTTCAAATTTTGTAAAACTATATTGTTTGAGGCAGGGATTCAACAATTAAAACAGGCAAGCGCTCTTTTCACTGTGCCACGGAAGTGGGGTAAACCTCCAGACAAGGGAAATTATATTGTTGTAATGATATTTTTAGTTACCCAAATAATGTACATAGAAATGTCATGTGTTTTGAAGTACCCAAATATGTACCCATATTCTGAGATGCTCAAATACGAAGGAATTGCATGTGTTTGCAGGTACATGTCACTTCATCTCTATATTAATTCCATAAGGATTTTTACTGTGAGTCCTATTTTGGGAGAACGGTTGAACGTAAAGGTATGGTTGAGGGATCAAGATAAAGGTCTTACCATGTAGATGTGCCAGTGGAAAAGAAAAATGAGATTAGGGCAACGCTTCGGGCGTCGTGAGGCGGCAAAGTTCCCATGTAAAGTCTATGGGAGAAGCGTCCGGTTGATATCGACCACCTGCGGTTGACTCACGCGCTGTTGAAGACGGAAACATGAAGGGACTGAGATAGTCCAAGGTCTTCTCTTTTCTGAGCGAGCGTTGCGCAAAGCAACGCTAGCAGGCATTCGTATCAAAGTTCTTCTCATCGGAACAGCGAACACTCTCGAAGACCTGATTGCGTTGTTGCCGCGGAACTACTTCTTAGTTCGGGTCACATTGTTTACGGCCTAATTAAAATTTAAAAACCAGGAGTAATTTACCTAAATTATTTTTTTTACTTAATTTAAATTATTTTTCTTTTGCTCCCTTCCTGCCTCATAAACCCCCTTTTCCCCACGGAAGCAGAAAATCCAGGTGGTCAAAACGGTTTGCCGGACACCCGTGAAGAATGACCAAAGGAATTCACCTTCTTTTTACTCTTGTGAGGAAAAGCACGGCATTCGCGAAATCTAAGAAATATCCCCAGTGCTAGCGTTGCTGGTGGGACAATACATCCCGGTATTTCAGAAGGCACAGGCAAGAATCCGGAACGCGGTCCGATGAATAGGCGAGTTGCGGTTTACGACTTCTCCTTGATGAAGGAGGCACTAGTGAAAGTCGTAAAGTACATTGCGGTGTCACAGAAAAGTCGTAACTCTGGCAGCGGAAAGCCCCTTTTAAATTCCTCGCTATTCATCTGAGCGTAAAATAGGCCTTATGGAATTCACAAAAAGTACCACCTGCACAACAGGCCAGCTGTCGCGAAAAGGTAGCCAACTGGACCAGAGGTCCAACCAATAGCCACTAAGCCCGAGCACTGGTCAGATCAGCTGACCAATCCGGACCCCAGGCGAAGAGTACGTAGAAGGTTGTAGGCAAAGCCCCTATCACGTGGAAAATTAAAGGGACGAAAATATATACACAGACACGAGAGAAGATGAAGTGATCATATGGAAAAATTCGTATTGCTATCAGATAGGGATAGAAAAATCCGTATCAGAGATTGAGACATTTTTTTTTTTTTTTTGATTGGAGGTTTAACGACCACCGTGAGCAACTCAATGGGCTATAAGCAGTCGCCCGTCCCTAATTTAGGGTCACTGGTTCCAGGGAAGGGAGAGAGCCAGTGCCGTAAGACAAACACAACATCCATGCAGATTGAGACATGAGAGGAGAAGATAGGTAGCAGAGATAGAAAAATTAGTATCGAAGAGTCGTAGGCGGAACGGCGTTCCGCAGTTAAGAGAGATAGTCGAGGATGAGACGGATGAGGCTTAGTTAGGAAACGGACATAGTACGCGGTCCCAGCGTGGCAGACAAGATATACAGCGAACCAACCACGCGGTCAACATCCACGCAAGTTTTCATCTACCAGCGTGGGGTTTCAACGAGCGACCACACCAACGACAGGAAGGTAAGATGACGTTATTTTTCCCAACTCCAGTTCCCATGTTAACTAGATATATACATATGCATGGTCGCTATGCCTCCGCGAAATAGATTGAGGGAGTTACTTTAAAGTTAAGCTCAAGGGTGTGACAGGCGTACGCAGCAGGTGACCAGTACACATGGCTAATTCCAATATTTTTTTAATTTAACGTAACTTTTATTTGGCCTCCACCTAAAAGATGTAATTGCATATGTATACTTTTTCTATTAATAAACATTGTTAATTACTTAACCTGGTGTAGCTAACTTTATAGGCTGTGTATATTCCTCTAAATACACAATTTGCGGCATATGGGTTTTTTACGAATACCTCGTAACGAGCCCATATGAAACACAGCACGACGTCCGTAAACTTTGAGATTGGGTTCTTTACATTCATGGGAACGCAACCTCACTGTTTATCCAATTAGACGAGTAATAAGTATTCCGCGACCACCGTACAAGCGGGGTCATGGTAATAGCGTTATGCCGTTGGACTGTGTGATGTATATATACAATTTAATATTCATTCGATCCAGTTTATTCACGTAGGTACGACGTTTCCCATTATGTAAAGATGTAAATAAACATTCCGTTGACCATTGTTAGTGAAAATATTTAGAATGTACATATTGAGTTGCGCCATCTATATCTTCATTCTATAAGATTTTTTATTGTGATACCTATTTTGAGAGAACGGCTGAATGTGAAACTGTGGTTCAGGTATCAAAATAAAGTTCTTACCATGTACATGTGCCAGTCGAAGAGAAAACTGAGATTGGAACAACGGTTCGGGCGTGGCGGGGCGGCACAGTTCTCATGTAAAGTCTATGGGAGAAGTATGCGGCCCTTATCTACATCAGGCGCTGAGTTCAGTGTCAGACTTGGTGTGTGCATGGCGTTCTATGATAATTCCTAAAGTAAGTAAATACTTTATTTCATATTTACACTTAACCGAATGTCTCTCCCGCAGAAATAAAAGAAAGAAAACATAAAAGCCTTACTGGAAGGCATGGGCGATCAATGGTTAGCAACTACACTATCTACCAACAAGTAATTGGACACCCCTGCAATCGACGATATCTGCGGTCCTGATACACGTCACGGCCGCCGCCGTTAAATATCGTTTGGGAAATGACAACGCAACCAGTCGCATGCAAGATGCCACGCAGTTCGGAGCTCTCTGATTCCGAGAAAGGTGTAATCGTCAGGTATCACAGAAATGGCCGATCCATACGTGACATATCCAGCGAGTTGAAGTCCCCAAAATCGTCAGTGGCCTACGTGATTGGCAAATGGAAGATGAGAGGTGTCTGTCGGAATGTGCCCCGAAGTGGCAGACTCACAAAACTGGGAGTTAGAGATCGACGGGTGCTGGACAGAAAAATTCGAAAGAACCGCACCAAATCGATGGGCCACATCCGCGAGAAGTTTCAACAGGCATCCGGGAGTGTTCTTTCGAAGAATACCATCCGTAAGGAAGCCCATCTGCTTGGTTATCATGGGCGTGCTGCCGCCTACAAGCCTTTGATCATCAAGTCCAATAGCGCTGCTCGGCTAACGTGGTGCAAAGAACGTCAACAGTGGACCGTTGAACAGTGGAAACAGGTTCTCTGGAGCGACGAATCAAGGTTCACCCTCTACCGTTCGGATGGCAGGGTCTGGATTTTACGTCTGTCTGGAGAACGCCTCCTGCCGGAATGTATTGTGCCAACTGTGAAGTTCGGCTGCGGTGGAATTATGCTATGGTGGTGTTTCTCCAGGTATGGCACGGGACCCTTGGTCGCAATTCGTGGTAGACTCAACGCCGAGACCTACTGAACCATTTTGGATGACCATGCGCTTCCTACGTTGTGGAAGTTTTACGGCGTGGACCCATGTTACTTTCAGGATGATAATGCCACCTGTCATGCTGCGAGGTACACCATGGCTTTGTATGGTGACAATGGGGCTAATCGAATGGACTAGCCTGCGCAGAGCCCGGACCTTAACCCTATCGAGCACGTCTGGGACGAGTTGGAGCGTCGACTTAAGGGGTGCTCCCACCGTCCGAAATCGATGAAGGAACTGACCTGTCTTCTCCAAGCCGAGTGGAAGAAAATACCGCTAGCCGTCGTACAACGCCTGGTTGAGAGTATGCCCCGGAGGGTCGCAGCTGTAATCGCCGCTCGTGGAGGCTGCACCAACTATTGAAGATGAATAAAGTTCGTTTTCCTTTGCTATCACAGGTGTCCAATTGCTTGTTGGTAGATAGTGTGTATGTCTCAGACAAGAGAGAATGAAGAGTATTCGCAACGCGAATCTCATTCCAACAACATTTACAACCACAGTTGTGACTGAAGATGAGAGCAAAAGAGTGCGCTATCCAGTTGAATTTTGCACACGATCGAGATGAGTGGACTTCCACCTCATATTTTACGACTGAAAAAGGGTGCAGTTGTAATGCTCATCACGAACCTGGCCGACCCGGTGGTGCAGTGGCCTAAGCGCTGGCTTATGATGATTCGTTCGTAAAGTGTCCGGGTTCGAATCCCGGTGAGGCATGGATGTCGTGTTTGTCTTACGGCACTTCCCTGAAACCAGTAACCCTAAATTAGGGACGTGCGACTGCTTATAGCCCGTTGAGTTGCTCACGGTGGTCGTTAAATTTTCAGTCAAATAAAAAAAAAACCCGAACCTCGACTTTTGTCTTTACTGAAGTGGTTGAATTTGGCAATCGAATAAAGCTTACATTTGCTCTTTAAAATGAATTTATTCTTTTCAAAAAAAAAAAACTAACCGTCGTTTCCGACGGGTTTCGTCTATTATTCTTTTATGATAGATACACTTGAGTTTCTAAAAGCATTTGAAGTGCAGTCAGTACGTAGAACTTCATGTGTTTCGAACAACTAAATACAAGCAAAATATTGGAATGGACACAAGGTGCTTTTAGGTAACTAAATGTAAGCAGCGTTTTATACAGCTCTCATAGATTTGTCATAGAACACACTGCATGGACTTGGTTATCTTACACCATATGATATAGAGAAAATACAAAAAAAATTGCATTTTGCAACAGAAAAGTGTTTTCCCCTACTACAAGGTATTTTCGAGAACGAGCAAAAAAAGAAATTGGATCATGTCTGACGAAATTACCTTGCAATTAGTTGTTGGTCAAAACGGAAGATGAAAAGGAAAAATTACATATTATTTGTTTGTCTGATAAATTCTAATTCATTCGGATGGGCATTTTTAATTAAAAAGGCCAACGAAACATGCCATTTGAGAGAAACCTGAGAAATAAATGGGTAAATTCTTTCGCAGATCGGAAATGACAAGAGTCGTGTTTATTTCATTTATTTTTTTCTCCCCGTGATTACAAAAGCGAAAGCCATACGTTCAGGTCTCACAGGGAAAATATTGATTGATGGTGGAGCTTGTTGTAAAAGAGTTCGAAATACGACAAAAAGCAAAGTTATTTGAAATTAATCATTTATTTTCCTGTTGTTGTTGTGTTTCAGTAGTGTTTTTTTTCTTTTCCATTTCTTCTTTTACTATTTATGTGTTTAATGCGTTTTCCTTTTTTCTTGCATTAAAACTTGTGCATAATTCATCGCAGAGTTATTTGTTTTTGAGAAAGAGAAAACTAAACAATGCGCACGCTCAGGTATCTAAAGCGAGTTTTAAAGGTTCCTGTGACATCGTATTTGCACAATTATTAGTGTAATTCCAGAATTTAATGCCTAATTACTACCGAGAGTAAGAAAAACTACCCGATAATTCAAAGTTTTTCATTTCTCTTATGACTCTAAATTTAAACCATGGAATCTAGCAACCTTTCTGGAATTTTATAGGCTCCGGAACACAAAAAATCTCTAAACTTTAGCAATATTGTGAGCGTTTGTGTTATTCTTTCACGTGGGATTTGTGAATGTTTCTTGACCTTCACAAAACCCGCAAGAAAAGAATTACTGAGCCTAGCAACATTTCTTTCTTTTGATGACACTAAAATGGATAAATCATCCGTTCTAAAAATCAACAAGAAAGATGACACCGAATTTTCTGTTGCAATGAGCACATCCTTTGAATTCTTTACGACACGAGTAATATACACTGCTGGCCACCCAAAATGCAACACCAAGAAGGAAGCATCCGATTGGCCTGAAATTCGCAGCATGCGTCGCCCGCGAGAGGACATGCAAACGATTAGCATTGGAGGGCATATGCAAATCATGTGCGCCCGCGCACGCCACCGAGAAGCACTATAAGAAGGGTGCACAGAAGGCGGGGTGTAAGTAGTTGAAGTGTCTTGTGCTGCCGGACATGTGCGTGGGAAGCTTCCTGATGCCTCGTCGCAGAATACGGCAGTCATTCCAGCACGTTTCGGAGTTCGACAGAGAACGAATAGTGGCTTATCGCGACAGCGGTTTATCGTACCGAGACATCGGCTCCCGTGTGGGACGACATTCAGCCACAGTGAGGCGAGTATGGATTCGGTGGGTGCAGGAGGAACGGACGGACTGATGTGAGCGATTACCGCAGCCGCGGCACACCACCGAACGAGAGGACCGGCATGTTGTGCGGCGGGCATTCACGGCTCGCACCGCCACATCACGGACGTTAGCGCTGGAATTAGGGTGTGTTGCGCAGCAACCTGTGTCAGCACGTACCGTTCGACGTCGTCTGCAGGAGCGGGGACTTGTCGCATGGCGCCCATTGCTCCGATTACCATTGACGCTACACCATCGGCGAATGAGGCGGCAGTGGGCCGTTGAACGCCGCACCTGGACTACGGAATGGCACGACATTGTCTTCTCCAACGAATCCCGCTTTTTCCTGCAGCACCATGATGATCGCATCCGCGTGTGACGGCACCGCGGCCAGAGACTGTATGACGCCTGCATTATGCATCGCCATACCAGTCCGTCGCGTGGCGTTATGGTTTGGGGAGAAATTGGATATGACACCCGCATTCCTCTGGTACACATCACCGGTAGACTCAACAACCACCGCTATATCTACGACGTTTTGGAGCCTGTAGTCCTCCCTTACCTGCAGGACCTTCCACTGGCCACGTTTCAACAGGACAAAGCGCGCCCGCATCGTGCAACATTTCTTCACGGCCCACCAGGTATCACTGCCGCCGTGGCCCGCCTCTTCTTCCGATATGTCGCCCATCGAACACGTCTGGTCGCTGTTCGGTAACCGAGTGGCCCGGCAAGCACCACGCGCGGCTACGCCTGGCGAACTGTGGCAACGTGTGAAAACAGCCTGGACCGACATACCCCAAGCCCACATCCAAAGCCTCTTTCGTTCGATGCCGCGGCGTGTAGTGGCCGTTATTGTCAGCCATGGGGTCCCCACGAACTATTGGTGTCTGCGTGTGCTGCAAGTCGCACGGGCCTGTAAGCTCAATTGTTTCATCTTTGTATCTGTTGTTATGTGTCCAGTAAATCTGGCTTTGCTATCTCGTGTCCTTCTGGGTGTTGCATTTTGGGTCGCCATATTATTGGTCAATAAAACCGGTTAGAATAAAAAAATTAACCGAATTTCTAGAGTTGATGAAACATATAGATATACCTAGTCTTACCGTAAACACTGTTATAAAGTAATCAAGAAAATAACAAAAGAAATTTAAAGATATTTTAATAAACCTGTGATACACCATATGATATAGGGAAAATGCAAAACTGGTGCATAATGACGTAAGTAGTACACTCAAATAAATAAAATGACGTAAGTAGTACACTCATGAATACATGGCACCAATGACTTTTCAAAATGGCATCCTTTTGCCTTAACACAGTCCTTCAGTCTCTGTGGCAATTCTTCAATACATTAACACAGGGTCTCTGTGGCAATTCTTCAATACCTTAACACAGGGTCTCCATGGGAAAGCTGCTAATGCCCGCACCAAATTGCGTTTGAGACTGCCAATACTGGGGTGTTTCTTTCTGCAGGCCATGTCCTCCAGTGTGGCCCACAACTTGTAGTCCAATTGGTTAAAGTCTGGGTGGCTTGTAGGCCAATCAGCTGCAGAAATTAAGTCTGGAAAATTCGCCTGAAGCCACACTTGGGTTGACTTGGCCTTGTGCGCAGGTGCGGAATCCTTCTGAAAGCTCCACGGTCGGTTTTGGAAGAGGGTGAGACTCACATTTTTGACCACTGGCTCCAAAACCCTGTCCTGGTAGATTTTGGCGGATATTCTTTAGATTTTGGCGGATTATCCTTTTTCACAGAAATGGAGTCCCGTGGTACCCTTGTAGGAGACTCCCCACCAAACCATGACAGAGGCAGGATGATGGCCTCTCATGATCATTGAAGCTTTCTTCTGAGCTTTTCGTGAGGTTGACGCATACACCCTGTCATTTTCGGGGGTTGAAAACCTCTTCAATAGTGAAAATGTTTTCATCAGAGAAAAGAATTTGTCTGTGGGGACTGTCTGCGTAACGCTTTAGCAAACGTTTCGCTTTTAGCCCTCTCTGCTGTTTCAGTTGTCTGGCGAGATAGTACCCTGTAAGCCACCGGTAAGCTCTCACACTTAGGTCGCTCCGTAGCACGTGTGACATCGACATTCTTGAAATGTTCAGCTCACGAACCATCACTGATTGTTTTCTGACAGGATTTCGTGGAATAAGGGCTGTCACCGCTTTCACAAGGCGAGCAGTCCTCACGGTACGTGGCCGACTCTTTCTGGGGCGGTCAGTGACGGTTCCAGTCTCAAGTAACGTTTTATGATCCGGTATACAAAAATTCCTGCTGATTTTCAGCATCTTCAACGTGTTGAAAATCTCGGAAGCAGATTTTTCAACTTTGTGCAGCCCTATTACAACAACGATTCTCATAATCGCCCCACTCCATGGCAAGTACTTCACGAAACTCGTTATCTACTCTGTGACTGAACGCACAATGATTCACTGGCTGCTTCATGTCTCTTGGCTGGTCGGTGACCACAAAGAAAGAGACTCGAAGGTTAAACTTTCATAGAGATCCATGGAAACAATTTGGCCCCGAAGATCTCAATAGAACAGCGTGCCAGTGGACGGATATGGAACTAAAACGTCGAACCACAACACACAACCGCCTTTTTTTTTTTTTTTTTTTTTTTTTTTTTACTTTTTTTCAAGAGTTTACAACTCTTTCCGCGGTGCTACTTAAGTATAGCCACAGCTGGCAGTGATGGGTCACTGCTGACTGAATTTTACCGCTCACGGCCCGGTAGCGGTCCAATGGTGGCAGCCATTGATGGCCCAGCAGCATCGTCGTGAACTGTGGACCTTCAAGCGAGTGCCACTAGAGGCCCGTAGTTGGCAACCGTAGCAACCCCTACACGAGGTGGAAGCACCCGGGAATGTGCGTGCGCAAAGGCAACACGTCTTGTGTCTCTCATGGTACCAGTTACTATACTGTGCAAATTAATTGGGACAAAGTAAAAAATCACTCTTTTTCCAAAACTATGCCTTTATATCATTCTATGCCTTGATATACACTGATAAATACCTGTATTACGTGTAGTATGAAGTATGTCCTCCTTTAGCAGAAAGGATCTTTTTGAATTCGTTTTGGCTTTGACTCCACTAATTGAGTGCACATATTTTTTGCCATAATCGTGAAACCACACTTTTATAGCATTCGTTACCATGCGTTCTTTGGTTGTACAGTCAATATTACCTGAACGACTCTTCAAAATATGCCACAAGTTTTCTATGGGACTTAAGTCTGGTGAATTTCCAGGCCAATCAAGCAAATGAATTTGATCACGAAATTCTTTATCAATTTCAAATTGTGACATGGGCCCAAATCTTGTTGAAATGTCCCGTCAAACGTTTGCAAGAATGGAACAATCCTACGTTGTAATACACTGGTGTGCAAAAATTAAAGACGAAGAGGAGAAATTAGCATAACAGCGGAACGAGCAGGCAGAACTGGCCGAAAGATCACTCAGGGGATAGATTAAGGTCACGTACGGTAGGACATGCGCATATATGCAGCATGACGTAGGAGAGGGGGAGTCTCGGAAGGGTATAACGCACACGGCCGGTGTACGCTCAGCAATTCGGTGAAAGCTATTGGACGGTGTACATCGGTTTGAACAATCTCGAGTTGCTGCCACTTTGCGATATGGCCAACAGGCAATCCAGTAGACGACATCTGGATGACTTTACCTGAGGTCGCGTCATTGGGAAGTTGGAAGAAGGTCGAAGCGTGACTAGTGTGGCCGAGCAATTCGGGATTGCTCACAGAATCGTTTCACGAGCTTGGAGAGCATTTCAAACGACAGGAACAGCTGTTCGAGAGTTTAGCAGTGGTCGTCCACGAACACCCACGGCGGCGGACGACCGGTATATTGTCCTACAGGTGAAAAGAGACAGACGGTAGACAGCAGGATACAACGCGAGGCACATGCAACAGACAACTGGACGTCCGTTATCGCGTTTTACTGTCGCCAGGAGGCTGCACAAATGTGGTCTATTTGCACGACGACCAGTACAGTGTGTGCCATTAACGGAGACGGCGGTTTCTGTGGTGCCAGGAACACAAGAACTGGACACATCAGCAATGGGGTCGAGTTCTCTTTACGTATGAGAGCCGATTCAGTCTGACGAGCGATTCTGGACGTATAAATATCTGGAGAGAGAAGGGAACACGCAATCACACTTCCAACATCATCGAAAGGGACCGGTTTGGAGGTGGCGGAGTTCTCGTTTGGGGCGGTATCATGCTTGGTAGCCGTACGAACCTCCACATCTTCCACATAGGTTCAGTCACTGGTGTCCGTTATTGTACCGAGGTTCTCCTGCCTCACGTGCGTCTGTTTAGAGGTGCTGTGGGTCCTGAGTTCCTCTTTATGGACGACAACGCTACACCTCATCGTACAATGGCTGTAGCAGAGGTGTTGGAGAGTGAAGATATTCAACGCATGGATTGGCCCGCAAGGTCTCCGGACCTACATCTAATCGAACACATGTGGGACTTTCTCGGGAGACGCTTGGCAGCACGTCACCATCCGCCAGCAACGATTCCGCAGCTGCGATTGGCGCTACAAGAGGAATGGGCCGCGATGACTCAACAGCTCCTTAGCAACCTCGTCCTCAGCATGGACAGACGTCGTAAATCCTCCAACGCAGTCAGTGGTGATCATATCCCCTACTAAAGACTGGATTTTTCTTGGCAGCCGCCTGTCACATGGACGTTTCTGTCTTCTGTCCAGTTGTGCTCGAAGCTACCTTTTCAATAAAGTGCCTTTGTATACTTTGGATTCTGTGTTTGGACGGTATTGCTCACTTGTTCCATATTCTCACATCTTGGGGATCTTATGGTATGATTTGAGTCGATGTGGAGCACTTCTGCACGAAGTTACATTCGAAAAACCTTCTCGTCCTTAATTTTTGCACGCCAGTGTATTTCTACGTACTTGGCTGAATTCATCATACCTTGAACAGGAACTAAGCTTCCAGTGCCATTTGACGTGAAAAATACCCAAAACATCTGTTTCAGAGGGTGTTTTAGAGTTTGTTTGACATGCTCAGATCTTAAGGGTTCACAGTTGCTTCGTCTAACGACATTTGCTTTGTAACCCTGCACAAATAAATGAGTTTCACCACTGAAAATTGCTTTTTTCTAGTCGTCAGCAGTACATGATTTATATTTTTTGGCCCATGCTAAACGTTTTATCCCAACATATCAGAAATCATTACTCAAGTTATGAGGATAATGGCTGGGGAATACATATCGCTCCTGTGCCCTGGCCTATGATCCCATTTCGATGATATTCAACAGAATTGGTTCAGTATACCTCCGGAATAACATACAACAGTTTTGTCGCAATAGAAGCATTTTCAGTCAAGTTATGAGGATAATGATTGTGGAATAAATCTCGCTCCTGTGCCCTGACCTTTGGCCCAATTTCGATTATATTCACCTGAACCTGTTCAGCGTACATTTGTAACAACATGATAACGTTTTGTCGCAAATGAAGCATTTGTACGTAAATTATGACGCATAAGAGCAATGGAATGGATCCCGCTCCTATGTCCTAACCTTTGACCCCATTTCACTCATTTTTAATAGAATTCAATTCCAAGATGGTCCCCTGCCACATACTAAAATTTCATCGAAATCGAACTATTTTTACGCGTTATGAACTATAAGGGCAGTGGAATAGATCCCGCTCCTATGCCCTGACCTTTGACCCCCATTTCGCCCATTTTCATTCGTCCCATTGTAGTCCCCTAGCACATACTAAACTTTAGTCAAAATCGAGGTATTTGTACGCAAGTTATGACGTATAAGGTCAATGGAATGCATCCCGCTCCTATGTCGTGTCCTTTGACTCCATTTCGTTCATTTTCAATAGGGTTCGTCCCCAGATGGTCCCCTACAACATACTAAAATTTCATCGAAATCGAACGGTTTTTACGTGAGTTATCTTGCGGACAGACGGGCAAAGCTGGAGCATATACGCTTTCCAAGCGTAGGTTGGAAAGCGTAAACAATGTATTTTGAATTCGATAGCATCTGCATCTTCGCCATCTAGAGGCCAATTGTGGACCGGAAGATATCAGGAAAGCAAGAATCATCATTCTCATATTATGGGCTTCCCAACGTAAAAATATTTTTTTAAATCGGACTAATAGTTACAGAGATATGATATCCACCGACGGACAACCAACGTGACACACGTATTTTTTACAAAAGATGTGCTAAAAAAATCAGTCATATCTGTAGTGAACTTGCCAGCATGTCCCTGGTAGGTTGTATCCTCCAGCTCTCTCTAACTTCTGAATACTCTCTTACAGGAAGGGAAGAAATCATAGAGGAGCAAATAACATTAAGTCTTCATTAAATATGATGAGATTTTTTTTGTAAATCTCGCAAGTTATTTGTGTACTCGTAACGCGAACTACGGTGGCTCGGTATTATGTACCTTTGACAACTAAGTGAAAGTTCTACCATGAGATTTACTATCGTTCTTTTCTCACTGACGCTCCCGGAAACGAGCTTCTTCCACCCCTATTTCCGGTTTCTTCTCTAGAAGTTACCGCGTTCCCTACAGCGAAATCACCTCACCTCGCAAGATTTTACTGACACTCTGTGCAAACAGCGCCCAGCGCCTTAAACATTTCGTGCTACATTTTGCGAGTTTAAAAAAAAACGAAAAAAAACAGAAATTCGTCTGGCATGTGCTTGTCATATCCAAATTATTAGGTAAGATAATAATCTCTGAATCTAGCACTGTTTCTTACTTTTCACAAATTCCAAAACGAAAAATCTTAAGTGCCCCTGGCAATGTTTCTCTCCTTTCAGATATTCCGCCGGGAAAAAATGAGTCAGCCTAGGAAACAATCAGACACTGACTATACAGGCTGATTCAGCTAAGCGTGTACAAACTTCTGGGAGGGGTAGGTTGCACAAAAACAAATCGGAATCACATAGTAATGCAGGGTCGGAAACGCCATCTTCGTCCGGTAGATGGCGTTGTTCAGCCGCGAGACTGCTCATACGTTCTTTCGGGATACCGTCATTTGTAAACCGCCCACAGAGGTAGTAGAATGGTTGATATGCACCTCGCATACGAGCAGCGGGCTGCAACGAACGAGCAGCCGTACGACTGTACCAGGAACGGTACCCAATGAGACGAGTGCCAAACCACCAAGTGTTTGCACGGCTGCATCAAAGGTTATGCGAGTTGCCAGAGCTATTGAACGAAAAACAGGTCCCTCAGTCGCTGCACCGTGCAATGTGGTTCCAGCACGATGGGGCCCCCCACCCATTTCAGCAATGACGTTCGTCATCACTTAAACATGACATTTGGATATCAGTGGATCGGGTGTGGTGGTCCCGTTCATTGGCCTGCAAGATCGCCGGACTTTCCATGCTTTGATTTCTTCTTCTGGGGTTACATCGAAGGACTGGTGTACGACACCCCCGTTCAAAGTGATGAGGACCTTGTAGCACTCATCTCTGTAGCTCCTTCGTAAGTCCGAGACACGCCAGGAATTTTCCAAAAAGTACGTGATTCCATGCGCCGACGATGTCTAGCGTGGGATACAGGTCATGGTCGCAACTTTGAACACCGTCTGTAACCTCAATGCATTTCGCAAATGTCTTGAGAGTAATAAAAAGCATTTTGTTCTCTTACGTGCTGCTCTTTCATTTCTCGTCCTCTCTGTGCACTAGCACATGAAGATGGCATTTCTGACCCAGCATTGCTATGTGATTACAGTACCTTCAAGGAATGATCAGAAGCACACGCAAAATAGCAGCCGGTTAATTTTAGCAGAGATAGGCGCATGATTAAAATATACGACTAATCCGATTGGAACGTTTGCCGAGCCAAAACATATCTTCTCTAACGTCACAATTCAGACTAGTTTCCTCTAGAGAAGAGTCTTCCTACTTAGAGCTGCAATTTCTAGGAGGAAATAAACTTCGTATAGGATTCCAAGACACCAAATTGAGTGAACATGTCGCCAGCTGAGAAGGGGCGGATTATTAGTCTCCGAAGAGATAGATGGCCGATTCTCCGTGTTACGCAGTATTTCGGCCATGACAGCGCTACAATGCATCGATGTTGGTAGCAGTTTTTGAGAGAAACTACGACTTTCTATCGGCGCGCAAGTGACATAATCAGGAAGGCCACTCAACAGAAAGACAGTTTGATCCGACGACAAGTTTCCACCTCTCTTACATCCACTCTTAATACCACCAGAAGAGCAGTAAATGCCGCTTTAAGCAGTCCCGTTATAAGACAGACTCCATCTTAAAGACTGCCAAAGATACAACTACGCGCACGAGGTTCATTGCCTCTTGCCACCAGCGTCTGGTGTAGACCATACTCGAGTAAACTGGCAGATAAATGACGTTGTGTGATATTCGACGACGAATCGCGTTGTAGTTTGGTGTCGTATAATCATCGACTTAACGTATGGTAAAGACAGGGACAACGAAATAATTCAAGAAAAATTGTGCTGCTGCATATGACGCGGGTTATGGTCTGGCGAGCAATAGGAAATGACAGCCGAACAACTCCAGTATCCCTTAACGCAGTTTCTTGACGGCACGTGGAGAATATCTTAGATGCTATCCCTTCCATATGAGACGCATCTGGGGTCATGTTTCAGAAAATAATACCCCATTCGTGTGATGGAAACAACCCCACGGAAAGTGACCCGTTGCCCTAGAATACCCAGCAAGGTCCTCGGATATGTCACCAATAAAACGTGTATGGGACATGGTTAGACGGCACCTCAACACCCAGGCCACGGGTGGCCTAGTGGTCAACGTTCGTGACTTCCACGGAGAAGACTCGGGTTCGATCCTAGGTAGGTACGAACGCTCGAACCACTAAATATCCGCCGTGCATCGGATGGGCACGTTAAGCCGTTGAACCACGGGTGCTAACCCCCCCCCGTAATAAATCAGGGCGTCTTTCTCCCCCTTTCTACCTCGCTTCTGTGTCACTTTCCTAACAGGCACTCTAGCCCAAATCTCGTAGCTTCCTATTTCTAAAGGTTGTTTAAGACCTGGGGTGAGACTCTCCTTTCCTAAAATCCTCTACATATGATCCGATCTGATCTGATCTCAACACCCATCTGCAATCAGTTTGGACAACGGCTGTCCTGCCAGACCAGGTATAAAAAGCCTGGTGGGAAGTGCAACAGAAGGCCATCAGGCTTCGCTATGAACCAAAGCCAGGACGTGTTCTTGAACGCATTACCAACAGATGTGGCTGTACCTCTTACTGATACGTCTTACGTTTCTGGATGTAAACTGTCCGTTTATTTTGAAAACTTAACCATGTTGTCTCTGTGTCTCCCGCTATACTATATCCGTGAATAACAGTTGAATTTTCTCAACGCTTCATGATGCTGCGGTTTCAATGTTACAGATTGTATTTCTTTTCTTCTGTCACCCTGAAAGAAAACGCTCGTTGGGCGTTTATACACTGAGGTAGCTTTGCGTCAGAAACAGGCCCTCGTTTTACATATGCGAAGAGAAAACGAAGTACCACGTGATACCAACGTCACGTGCGGCTACTATAAATTGTGCACGGCTATCATATGAACGTAATCAGTAAACGTTTGCCGGTAATGGGGAAACGTGGCGACTTCGACCAGTTCGACCGCGGCCAAATAATTGGGGTCTTGAAGGCAGGTGCCAGTATTTCGGAAACAGCCGCACTTGTTGGCTGCTCCCGTAGTACTAGTGTGTCAAGTGTGTATTAGGATTGGATTAACCATGCACGGACATCAAGCAGAAGGGCTCACATTGGTCAGCCATGCGCGGTTGATACTAGAGGTGAGCGTCTGGTGTCACTAATGGTATCTCAGCAACGACGTGCAACAGTCACCCAGCTCCCCACCAGCACAACAGCTGTACAGTTCGACCTATTCCCACATGTACCATGCGTGCCGTACCTTGCTTCGTCTGGGGTGCCAAGCCGGAGACCAAAGAGGGTGCCCATGATGAACCGCAGTCACCGCAAACAACGCTTCTCATGAGCCAAAAATCGTCGGCAATAGACCCTCGGCAGATGGAAGAAGGTCTTCTGGAGTGATGAGTCCCGTTTTCTGCTACATTATGCCGATGGCTGGGTTCGCATAAACAGCATGAAGCACTATCTCCTGGTTGCACATTTGGGGTTTAACAGGCCGATGGAGGTGATGTTGTGGCCTGGAGAGTTTTTTTCCTGGTAAACCTTGGTCCATTGGTTATCTTCTCACGAACACTGAATGGTGGACGCTTCAAGGGCCTGCTTAGCCTACCATTTCCACCCATATCTGTGGGAGGTTTACTTGGGACACAGTGCCATCTTTCAACAGGACAACGCAAAGGAGTTACCAGGCTCGTATAACTACTGTGTGGTTTAATAAAATCGACAATGAGTTTGCCACATTACCTTGGCCTCCAAACTCTCTGACTGTAACCCAATTGAACTTTTGAGGGATATGCTAGAATAGAGTGTGATAACTGTTTATCTTCCTCCACCGAATGAGCGAAAAAACTGAAGGAGCTGCTGCAGCGGACATGGGTCAAGTTTCTCATGGAGAATGTTCGATACCTTCTAGAACCTGTTCCTAGGCTTTTGCGAGGAGTGATTGCACAGAAAAGTCTACGAACGCGTTGTTAAGTAGGTGTCATTAATGCAAGGATAACTCATTGCATATTTTTGCCCATACACATCCAACAATCTAATAGTTGGCTAATCTAGCAATTTTCATGCGTTTTGCAGATCCGACAAGTTTCTTAAGGACTGGGATCGCATTGCTCGAACTATCATTGATACTAATAATGGCGTCATCACTATTTCGGCAACGGGCAGACCACTTTGCTCCACTCACCATCTCGACTGCACTCGATTGATTAGTGTAGAGACCTCCGAGGGATCTCATTTTGCTAAATTTTCGTACAAAGGTTCAACGTGATATTTTTTTATTTCGAACAGACACACACACAGCAGAAAAGTTCCGATATTCCGTTAGAGATTTACGAGCTTTGCATTTTTAAATACCTTGTATTTCTTCACTTTTATAGAAACAGGCCCTTCTTGCCTGTGGTGAGGTGCTCCGGAGCCAGTTGTTCTCCCAACTAAACTACACCGACGAATCTTATACCTGTAACTTTGCCGTCTTGATATGTGCGTCGCGTCGTCTCTTGGATAGTAAGCGCGCCACACACTGACAGAAGTAAAAACACTGTCATTCATCGATAGATGTTTTGGGATTTACATAACTATGTAAGTTAGCCTTATTAAAAAGGAGCATTGAGAAAGCAAAATTTTTAAACATTCTGAGTTTTCAGTAGTTTAGTGCTTCTAGTGTTCTTTCATCTTTTTTAATTTTTGCTTTGCTTCCTTCCGAACAATTTGAAGGATGTAAGGATTTCTTAAGTTATTTTGTTTTCAATTTATTAGGTACTTATGGGCGTCTGGGACTAGACGGGAAACCGAAGCCGAAGAATCTAAAAGATACTTTGAGTAGCCGAGGAATCATTGACAAAATATTCGTGCAACTTCTAGCATTTCAATTGACAGTGATAAAATACCCGAAGATTAACTTTCAGAAACTTTTGACTAATGCTAATTCTTTCCTTATTCCGTGGATATCCATTGTTCATAATGTCCTTAAAAGAAAGCAAATGTCAGAAAAGATACTAACAGAGCAAAAGAGGCACGTGATTAATCTCTTTTCATTGCTAACATTTAAATTATCTTAGAGCACAGTTTTCCAAAGACTTTTCCAATCAATAGGATTAATTAGTGGCAAGTAAAAAAGTATCTTTAAATTCAGAAACCAGCAGGCCGTGTGATGTATCAACGTAAAAATAAATCAGCAGCAGGTGGAAAGTATTTTATTTTACTTTCTTTAGTGTCTCCTAAACTACTCAGTGTCTTTCGTGAGTGGTAACTGTCCTTTTTTCATACAGTGTGTTACTTACGTTTGATGAAGATCGCCCATGATGTTATTTCAGTTGCTTAACATGTACAGAGATCTTTTAAACTTCTTTCAAAAGTCTGCATTCAGCTCCTGGGGATCATAGCCCCTGGCAACCAACCCTTCAGGGAGATGAGAGAAACCACCCGATTCTTAAAAGGATTGGCCACCTCCTTGCCTCCATTAAACAATATATAATTCAGCATCACCTCAGACGTTACCAAAGAAGGTCCATTCGAGTATTATCAGAGGGTTACTGGATCGCTCGTTCTTCTTTTCTTCTTTTTTTTCAGAGTAAATAACACTGCAGTTCGTTGCTTTTCTGCTTTTTGTCAAAAACTTTATTATGACCAAATCCTTTCGGGCTGGAAATCAGTCTTAATCAACATTAAAATCAGCATGACAAAAAAAAGCCGTTTAATTCAAGCCGATCAACAAGCCTTGATTTATATTGAAAACAGTTTTTGGGAGATGAGCAATAAAGACACTAAGGATCTGCTGATCTCTCATTTAGAGTCACTAATTCGAGGAGCGGGGAGAATCAGCACGAAATGATCAAACTCAACATGCACGCCTCGTGTTTGGATTCCAACTCTGACCTTATAACACAAGAAATTACAAGCCCGCAGCCTATGCCGATCGACTACAGCTAGCATTTCCCCACATCAAGTTGCAGTTATTTCGGCGTAGAAAAACAGCTGGATAAACAGAATAGGAAATTCCAGTTAACTTCCCATACTGCAGCTTGTTCGAGGCCTACTACTGTCAACTGAGAAAAATAAATTGAAATATGGATATGATCGATAATTTCTTCTTTCATCTTCTCAATGATTTGGTATTCGCCTCCAAATGTGGTTATTCTGGGAAGCGTGTGTCCTATCACCACGATAAACAGGACTTACATCACTCATCTGTAATTTATTCTACCAAGATTATCTTAGTTCACCATTTTGTAAAGAGCTCAGTGAAAAACATCCTTCCACCATTTCTGCAATTTGCTCCATGAAAGACATCGTCTCTCATTTCTGTAGTGGGCTCCATGAAGCACATCTTCCTATAATTTCGTAATTGGCTCTGTGTAACACTTGCATCTTTCATCTCTGCGATGAGCCTCATGAATCACATTCAACCACCATTTCTGCAGTTGACTCCATGGAGCACATCCGTCTTCCATTTCTGTAACGGGTTCCATGAAGCAGATCTCCCTATAATTTCGTAGCACATCCATCCTCCATCTCTGAAACGAGCCTCATGAATCACGTCCACCCTCCATTTCTGCAATTGGCTCCGTGGAGCACATCCCCCTTCCACTTCTTAAATGGGCTCCATAAAGCACATATCCCTATAATTTTGAAATGGGGTCCGTGTAGACCATCCATCCTCCATCTTTGCAATGAGCCTTATGAGTCACTCCACACTTCATTTCTGCAATTGGCTCCGTGGAGCACATCCCCCTTCCATTTCTTTAAAGGGCTCCATGAAGCACACCTTCCTTTATTTTTGTAATAGGGTCCGTGATGCACATCCTTCGTTTATGTAATGGTCCACATAAAGCACACCTCCCTCCATTTTCGTAATGAGCTCCATTAAGTATATCATTTCCCCATTTTTGCAATGTGCACCAAAAAGCCCATTCTTCCACCATTTCTGTAATAAGGCCCCATGAGTACATTTCACTCCATTCTTTTCTTGCAATCGACTCGTGAAGTATATCCTGCCTTCATTTCTGTAATGGGCTCCATTAAGCACATCTTTCCCCCATTTTTGTAATGGCCTCCATTAAGCACGTTTTTCCCCCATTTTTGTAGTAGCCTCCATGAAGCAGAACCTCACCTCCTTTTCTGAACCATCTCTACCGCCTTGATATCTCAGTCATGCAAACCGATAGAAGCTGTATGCTAGATATCGGCAGCAGATAATTCAACGTTAATCTCTACTTGCTGTTCCTGCTTTGGCAGGAAGTTGATGTGACTAGAGTTTTAGAGCTGTGCATCGCGTTTTTCTACGTATTCGGAATTTTGAAATCCCTGTTAACAGAAACATATCTAAGACGTGGTTATGCAGTTAAAAAAGTTAAATTCACACATCTTTTCAAACGACCTTTTAGCAGCAGATATTTCGAGAAAAACAGATTAAAAATTTGCTCCGGTTGCGTGAAAACTGTTTATTATTGTGGTCAAACGAAATGCGTCATCAAGTGTTTCCGTAAACAGAAGTATATGACCGAAAGAGTTTTTTTTCAGTCGGTATTTCGGACGCTCAGATATTTCAGCAAATATGTTGTAAACGGAAACGTGAACTGATGCCCTCTAGTAGCAAATGTGCTTTAAGAAAAATTTGAAATTATGCAAAAAACATGCTGCACCGAGCAAAAAAGATTTTTTCAAATTTATCGATAAAAAATATCGCCTCAGAATTGTCTTCTGTCGCAAAAATTGTTCATTATTTTAAGTAGAAAATATACGCAACAGGTTTTTCTTTGTGGGCGGCACCTGGACGAAAAGAGAATTTCTTCAATCGAGTTTTCAAGGCGCAGACAGTGCTGTAAGTACATCGTAAACAGAAATGAATACTTACGCCCCCTAGTGGCAAAACGTTTCTTTAACAAATATTAGAAATTATATACGAACCATTTTTCAATAGAAAATCAATTCATCGCAAAAGGATTTTTCAAATCGAATTTTTAGAAGCTGATGTATTATGTATCAGGATAATCATAATTTACATTTACGCCTCTAGCGGTAAAACTGTGCATTATTTAAAAAAGATACTCTACCCAAAACAGTCTACGTTAAAAAAGGTATCGAAGGCAAAAATATTTTTTTATCAGATATTTAGAAACAGTGATATGCAATAAAACGTACAGTTGAATCCGCTTATAAAAAGGAGCTCGGGGCCGACGGAAATCGACATGAGTGGCATCGGTCGACGAACGATTTTTTCAATCGAGATTTTAGAAACTCAGATTTTGCTGCAAATACACCAGAAGCAGAAATTAAAGCTTACGCCCACTGGTTGCGAAACTTCTTTTTCCAAAAAAGTAGAAATTATACGCAAAAGATTTCCCATCAGGAGCTCTATCCGCTGCAGAAAGAATTTTTCAATTCGATGTTTTTGAAGCAGAGATATTGGGGAAAACGCAATTTACCTTTGCGCCAGTAGCGGAAAATCTGTGCGTAACTTGAAAAAGTGACTATACTTAAAATAGTCTTCTACATAAATGGAATTAAAAGATAAAAAAAAGTATTTCAATCGGATGTTTAGGCGGAAATATATGGTATAAAATGTACTTTGAAACCGATATTATCTCCATTTACGCCCTCTAGCGGCGAAATTGTGCATCGTAAAAAAAAAAAAACGAAATGAAGGATCATCATTCGCACATTTCAAGCTTCCCAATTCAAAAGGATTTTCTAATCGGACTAATAGTTGCAGAGATATGGTGTCCACATGCGGACGGACTGACGGACGAACAGACGGACAAACCGGTAACATAAGCCCGATCTTTTTGACAAAAGACGTGCTAAACAATTGCATAAAATGATCTAGTGGTTCTAATAAAAAACGGTTGGCCACTCATTGTAAATTCTATAATTAAAAATGCGCAGTCGCCGCCCCGGTGGCCCAGTGGTCTAAGCGATAGCTTCTGATCATTCGTCCGAAATGGGTCCGGGTTCGAATCCCGGTGAGGCATGGATGTTGTGCCAGTGGCCCTAAATTAGGGACAGGCGACTGCTTATAGCCCATTGAGTTGCTCACGGTGGTCGTTAAACCTCCAATCAAAAAAAAAAGGCACAGAATCAAACTGTTCAGAAATTTTAAAATATACATTCAGTGTATCCTAACGCAGGATCAGGGGAGTCAAGCGCTTCTATTTTTTTTCTAGGGGTGGGGAAGGGAAAAATGTAATGCTTGATTGCTAGCAGATTTGATTCGCTGAGTGCAGCTTCTGCAGGAAATGTCTAAACGCGACATCGCGTTCTCTTTCGGGAAGTGTAGAAAACTGAAAAACGAAACCGTATGCTGCTAATGTCGCCGTTGTCCTCTAAAAAAGTTAATTTTGGAGACTTTAATGGTACACTTAATCAAAGGCTTTTGAAATATCAAGTTCTGTTACTTGTGCTGCAGTCAAAATTGACATAGCTCCGTACGAACACGAGTAACGTCAGCTAAACTACCATTTATAAATCAGTTTTGACGTAAAATGTACTGAAAGTAATTAATAAGCTCGAAGCCTTCCAGATGCGACAGATGCCACGAAAACGTTGGACAAGATGTGTCTGCTTCTATAATTTTAAAAAGTGTTGCTTGTCAAATGATATTCAGAGTGTTAAGAACTGCACTTCCTTTTTTAGGAAAATAAAGAATATTGTTAATTATAAAAGAGGAAGTGAATCATGAGAAGCAGAAATAATAGCAAGCATAGTGTCACAGTGTTTAACCCCATCTGCATTCAAAAACTTAATTTCTCACCCAGTTTACAGTTTAGCAACTTTCCGCCAAGTTATTTGTCTTCTCTGTTTCCTAATATTTCCTTTGAAGTCTAGTAAAAATTATCACTCATAGTTTACGATAAATGAGTTTCTCAATAGGTGATGAGGGAATTTTTAAATAAAAAGAATGCTTTGCAAAATATCAGGAAAGAAAAAAAGAAAGAAATAAAGCAAAGCAAAGAGATTAGAAATCACGCAGAATTTCTCTGGTAATTATATCAGCATCCTGCACTGTTTTCTATGTATAAAGTTTTATTACTTCGACCAACTTAAAATAGGAAATTGCCTGTTAAATCCGCTTATTAAAACGTCTACTCGACCTTAGGGGAAAATTCGGTTATCAAGAAACAAGGAGTTTTTCTGCTAAGTTCCGCTTTGTTAGACGGTTACATAAGAAAACAAGGAGCTTAGATAAGATATCGATTTTTTTTTCTATTAATGGATTTTCCGGATAATGTAATTACAATTTATAAAAAGTTTTAAATTATGTGCTTCAATAGAAAATCATATCTTTGATGATGTTTTTCTTCCTAATTTTCAACTGCCTTAAACACATGCATTTCTGGTTTAAAAAGTTCGAAAGATGAAGAATTCGAACAATACAGGATCAGCTACGAAAGGATACAGTCACCAAAAAATGAATGGAAAATTGTTAAAACAGATTATGACTACCAACATTCGCATTTGTTCTTATTTTCAATTCTTTTTTTTTCGAGTAGATTAACGTGGTTATTTTTTTAATAAAAAATGGTAATAAACTTTTTATTTAATTTCAGAAATCTCATAATCCTCTGAAATTTCTTGTTAAAAAAAAAGTAGAAATAAATACGCGCAGCTGAAGGGATTTCCACAAGGTACAAAGAAGTTCCTCGGACTGCTCTGTGATAAAGTACAATGGGACTTCGGTTATACGTTTTTTCAAGGGAATTTTACATTAAAAAACGTATAAAAGAAATTTTAAAAATTGGAATATTGCTGTGAAATTTTGAATACCTCTCCCGAAAAAAGGGGGTGGAAAAAACCCACACAGTTTTAGATTATGACAATTTATAATGAAACGCATACATATGTACAAGTTGTGATTAAAAAATAAGGTGAATGTTTTTACCGAAGACAGAAATTTAATAGCACAGTTATCAAAATAAGCTTCCTTGGCAAAACACACTTATTCCAGCCGTTATGCCATTGTTGGAAACACCCATAAATTTATCAGAGACAAATATTGAATAGTACAGTTACACAAATTAATCCCCTTACACACACTTATTCCAGCGGTTCTGTCGTTATTGGAAACAGCCATAAAAGTCCTGTTTCGGAAGGTCCTTTAAGACCGTCGTTACATTACCTTTGATGTCTTCCACAATGTCCAAACGTTTACCTTTCATAACTGCCTTAAAGAGGGGGAGGCACCAGAATGGATTTTGCAGCCAAAAATTGGATGATCGGCAAAGCAGTGTGACTTGACGCGTTATCGTAGTGAAGCATCCATCCACCGGTCTTCTTCTCCGGCCTCTTGCGATAGACTGCAGTCCTGAGACGTTTCAGGATTTCCAAGTAACGTGCAGAATTAACAGTGGAGCCACATGGTAGGAATTCCCAATACACCAATACTTAGATTTCGAAAAATGACGCAAGCAGGACTTTAACGTGCGATCGAGAATGGCGTGCTTTCTTGGGTCTTAGGAGAGAATTGACCATATCTGTCTGCAAAGGAACCTGCTACAATGGAAGTTGCTCTGCAGAAGGAGAGTACAACAACATCGTGAGCACATAAAATACAACGGAAGTTGACTCCAGCCGTCCCGGTGGTGCAGTGGTCTAAGCGATGGTCTCTGATCATTCGTCGAAAAGGGGTCTGGGTTCGTATCCCGGTGAGGCATGGATGTTGTGTTTGTCTTACAGCACTGGCTCTCTCCCTTCCCTGGAGCCAGTGACCCTAAATTAGGGACGGACGACTGCTTATAGCCCATTGAGTTGCTCACGGTAGTCGTTAAAATTCCAATAAAAGAAAAGTTGAAGTTGACTCCATGGTATTTCATAACTGTATAATGCTGCAAACTTTTCTACTATAAACGTGAAACAATCTCTGTGTTTGACGCCGTTTAAGTTCAGGTATAAAGGTTTCCAGGATCTGAAGACGAAACGTCTGGTTTACTGGTCTGTGAAACAATAAGGACCAGTGAGGTTTTGGCCAGATAGCGCTGGCCAAATCATCACATGCGGCGGATGGTCTTGCACTTTTTCTACATAATGAGGACGAGCGTGACTACGGAAGTAAATATTGCGCCGAGATGGAACTAAAAATAAAACAAGAAAGTTGACCTCGAATTTTCGGGTGTAATAAGCACGTCTTTTGAATCCGTTCTGACACAAATTAAATTTATCAAAGCTATTCAAGGTCAATGGAGCCGGTATGGAAAACAATAGATCTGACCAAAGAAAGAAGATTTTCAATCGGGTTTTTTTTTCTCTCAGATATTGCTGTAAACGGAATCGTGAGCTTATAAACTCTTAGAAATAGAGATATCGACAAAAATAAGATGTGACTTTACGTCCCCTGGTGGGAAAACCATGCATTATTTTAGGAAGAAAATATTCTCAAAAGGTTTATCCGTATAAGCGGTATTGGTCGAAGAAAAAAAAAATCAGTCGAGTTTTTAGGAGCCCAGATTTTGCAACAAATACTTCAGAAGCAGAAATTAACATATATGACCCCTGGTAGATAAACCATTCTTTACCAAATATTAGAAATTATGTGAAAAATATTTTCCATCCGGTCTTCTGTGCGATACAGGAAGAATTTTTAAAATCAGAGCTTTAGGAGCAGAAATAACGCAGAAAACGTAATTTATCTTTGTGCCCCTAGCGGAAAGTGTATGATTTACTTGAAAATTTTGAATTTACAGGGAAAACATTTCGCATCGGAAACACTATCCAACAAAGAAGGAATTTTTCAAATCGTACTCTTAGAAGTAGAGATATTGACAAAAATAAGATATACATTTACGCCCCATGGCGCAGAAACCATGCAATTTTTCGAGAAGAAAAATTTTCCTAAAAATTTGTCGACATGAGTAGTATCGGTCAACAAACGACGTTTTTTTCAATCGAGAATTTAGATGCTCATATTTTGTTGCAAGTACAACAAAAGCGGAAATTAAGATTTAAGCCCCCTGGTGACCAAACAATTTTTTTCAAAAATTAGAAATTATGTGCAAACGATTTCCCATCAGAAGCTGTATCCGGTGCAGAAGGAATTTTTCAAATCGGAGATTTAGAAGCAGAGATATAGGGGAAACGCAATTTACCGCTACACCCCGTAGCGGAAAGTCTATGAATTACTTGAAATTTTTTGAAATTATATGAAAAACATGTCACACGGAAAATACTATCCAACAAAGAAGGAATTTTTCAAATCGGGCTCCTAGAAGTAGAGATATTGACAAAAATAAGATGTACATCTACGCCCCCTGGTGGAGAAACTGTGGAATATTTTAAGAAGAAAATATTCCGAAAAGGTTTATCAAAGTGAGTGGCATCAGTCCACGAAAGAATTTTGTAATCGATCTTTTAGAAGCTCCGATTTTATGGCAAATACATCAGAAGCAAAAATTAACACTTACGCCCACTGGTGGCCAAAGTATTCTTTACCAAAAATTTGAAATTATATGCGAAAAATTTTCCATCAGGAGATGTATCCGCTGAAGAAAAAATTTTTAAAATCGGTGTTTTAAAAGAAGAGTTATCGGGGGAACTGTAATTTACTTTTACGCCCCCTAGCGGAAAATCTATGCGTAATTTGAAAAAGTAACTATATCTAAAGTACTCTTCGACATAAATGGAATCGAAAGATATATTTTTTCAATCGGATGTTTAGAAGCAAATATGTGGAACAAAACGGATTTTTGAATTCGACATCATCTGCATTTACGCCCTCTACCGGCGAAATTGTACATCGTAAAAAAAACGAAATAAAGGATCATCATTTGCATATTTCAAGCTTCCCAATGCAAAACGAATTTTTTAAATCGGTTTAATAGTTCCAGAGATATCGTGGGTACAGGCGGACGGACGGACTGACAGACGGAAGGACGGACATACCGATAACAGAAACACGATCTTTTTTTTATTTTTTTACAAAAGACGTGCTAATAAAAACTGCGCACCGATCACTAAACATTACCTTTGATCTTTTAGGTCATGTGTCAAAGTGTTGCTAGCAGTCTGTCTTCCAGTGTAAATCGGTTTACATCAGCCATTTTCATCTATTCTATTCTTTACATTACCTGAAGCAAAGAACGAATATGCACTGGACTACGATTACCCCTGTGCAAAGTCATTTACACCCAGTACTGGTGTAGTGAGGAGAAAAGTGTGGCCAATAGGATAAATAGGTGTATATACGAGACAGATGATATACACTGAAGAGTAATTGAATCAGAGGTACCTGTCTAGTAACGTGTAGCACCACCTTTCGCCCTGATGACGACAGCGATTCGTCTCGGCATGGACTCGACAAGACACCGAAAGCGTTGGGAAGCCATACGGATCCATGACCCCTGAACAAGCTCCCACAGTTCACGAAGATTTGATGGAGGGGGTCAGAGCCTCGAACATCTCTCTCGATGGCATCCCAGATGTGCTCGATGGGATTGAGGTCAGGTGACCTAGCTGGCCAAAGAAGCGAGGTCACGTCGGCGGCACGGTCTTGTTGCAGGATGTGGTCCCTAGTGGGATGTTGAAGGCGCACAAACGGGAGCAAATGGTCATCCAGGATATCCAGGTAACGTTGACCTGTGAGAGACGATGTCACACGTAGCAGGGGTCCCATTTCGGTTAACATAAACAGTCCCCAGACGAGAATGCCACCCCCAACAGCTTGAAGAGTACCCTGCTCGCAAGAAGGACCCATTGCTTCATGTGGTTTACGCCGTACTCGTTTACTGTCATTAGCATGTACCAACGTGAATCTCGACTCATCAGTCCAGGCAACATTTTTCCACATGTCTAGGGTCCAATGGCGATGTTCCCGCGCCCATGCTAATCTCTGCACCCTGTAATGTACGGTCAGCAGCGGTACCCTCGTGGGACGATGGCATCTGCACCCCATAGTGAGGAGATGGTTCTGGATGGTGTATCTGCTTACACGTTTTTGTGCCCCAGCGTTAAATTGCCGAGTTATTACTTGCACTGTGCCCCGTCTATCCGCTATTACAATGCGAGCTAGCCGACGATGACCCCGCTCATCCACACGCTGTTGTCAACCGCAGTTGGCCCTTGCAGGGATGGTTTTACCGGATTCGATGTACTCACGGTGCACCCGTGACACAGTGGCTTGTGACAATCCCAGTGCCTGCACGACTTCCGAGATGGAGTAATCCGACAATTTTCCCACGATCAAATGCGCTTAGATCCTTCGTCTTACCCATACTGCATCCAACTCTTACTGATTCCCGTCGCATGACTACTTATATTGTCGGATCGCTGCATACGTCATGTCGTTTCCATTTACAGGGCCGCCCACAGCGCCACATTTGCATAACGCCAGCTGTCTCTAATTCAATTGCTCTTCAGGGTACATGCAACACCGTGGAAATTTTCTGTTTCGGCGGAATGTTTGTTACTAGGTAGAAAAAAACAGGTCAGTGGATATTGCTTACATGCTATCTTTTTTATCTGTTTCAGATTTTCGATTAAAATATAACGATTTTAAATGTTATTTAAAGTAAAATGAGGAACTGAAATTTGAAGTGCTTTAAACTCTTTCGTGTGGTACCACGTTAGTCACTATGACATAAATCAAAGTTTATACCAATGGCCATAAATGTGTTGGATAAAAGAGGAAAATTTTAGACCCTTCCCCCCCCTTTCTCCTCTATGTGAAAAGTCTCTATTTTTCTTTTCTCATACCGCAAATTCACTGCAAACATCAATCTAAACTTTTTCGCACAATCATACTTTTAAGGATTTTTTTCTTCAAAAATACTGAAAAGCTAAGAACTATATGAAAACGAAATATGTGTTTTATTCCTTTTTTAGGCGTAAAATTTACAAAACATTCGCAAGCTTTCACTGCCAACTGGCAGCTCCTTCAACCTGCTGAATATAAACAGTTAACAGAAACAGATTAACACACGGTGTTAAGTATTTATTCCGTAGGAAAGAAGTGGGGCGTCAGGCTAATCTTCCAGGTTAGACCCAGATTCGACTTCAGGATGAAAAATGGAATAATAACTAACACCTTCATCTGTTTCTGTTAACTGTTTACATTCAGCAGCCTGAAGAAGCTGCCTGTTGGTCGTGAAAGCTTGCGATTGTTTTGTAAATTTTACGCCTATAAACGGAATAAAATACATATTTTGTTATTACACGTGGCGTATAACCCGCAATTCCATTTGTACCTAACTATACGAAAACAATGTACAAGAGGTATTTCGAAACATTAGAAGATTTTTGTAAAATTTTGATTTATGTCGTAGTGGTTGACATCGTATCATACATAAGATTTAAAAAGCTCTTCAAAGGTCAATTCCTCGTTGTACTTTAAACAGCATTTAAAATCGTTGTAATTCAATCGAAAAGTTTAAACAGGAAAAAACATCACATGTAAGCAATGTTTTTCTGCGTAGTAACAAAAATTCTATCAAAACAGAAAATTTCCATTGTATTCCACCCATTATATGAATGTGGACATAGTGTGAACGGTGGACAAAGTGATCCGTTACTGGGAGAAACAACCACAGCGATAGAGGATAGCTACAAAGACCATTTTTCATCGGGAAGTCGAAACTGGGTCTAACCTGGAATATTAGCCGGACGCCCCACTTCCTTCCTAGGGAATGAATAACTAACACCATGTTTCGGTGATCTACACCGATGAACCATTCCATTATGACCAATCCCAGCCTGGAGAAATAAACGCGCCTGGAGACCGAACGATGGCGTAGGTGAAGTTCACAGAGCAGTATATATACAACCCGAGGACCGGCTTTCGGTTAGTAGAGTGTTCGGAGTCAGAATGGGAAAAGCTGCCAATTCATCGGAGTTCGATATAAAGGACAAATTGTGATGGCATGACGCCTCGGAACTACGATCTCTGAAACGGCGTGGCATATTGATTGTTCACGTGCCGCTGCAATGAGTATGTATCAAAAGTGGTGCACAGATGGACAAAAGACGAACCGTCGTCTAGCCGTGTGTCCTCCGCGTCTCATTGATGCCAGAGGGGAGCGGAGACTGTCGCTCATTGTTCACAGCGATCGCAAAGTCACAGTGCGACGAATCACCCTCAGCTGCAATAGTGGTGATCAGGGCAATGTGTCACAGAACACAGAGTTCATCGCAGCCTTCTGCGTAGTCGAAGACCCAGCCGGGACCGCATGCTCACTGCAAGTCATCGCCAACAACACATGAACTAGGTCCAAGATCATCGAGATTGGACCCTGGATGATTGGAAGAAAGTGGCCTGGTCCGACGATCCAAGATTCGCGGTGCATCACGCAGACGGCCGAGCGCGGATACGCCGATTACCAACGGTGGCTCTGGCACCTGGATGCACTGTTATGCTGAAACAGCCGGCGGCGGCGGTGTTATGCTGTGAGCGATGTTTTCTTGCGACACTTTAGGCCACATCATCCCCATAGCGTAATCCCTGACAGCTGTTGGGTGTCTGAACATCGTTGCTGCGGACCAAGTTGACCCATTCATGGCAACTATGTTCCCTGCTGGTGATGGCCATTACCAACAGGATAATGCAACATGCCACACTTCCAGAATCGTCAAGGAGTGGTTCGAGGAACATGTTGGTGACTTTCTGTTAATTCCCTGGCGTCCAAATTCACCTGACATGAAATCAATCGGACATCTGTGGTTCGACTTGGAAAAGCGGGTTTGCGCTAAATCACCACCACCCAGAAATATACGAAAACTGGAGAACCTGCTGTTCGCATTATAGAACTAGATACCACAAGATTCTTATCGCCATCTCATCGAAGCGATACCTCGCCATGTAGTCGCTGTTTTGCGGGCTAAAGGGAGTCCTACAGCTTATTAGGTAGGTGGTCATAATGTAATGGCTCGTCGGTGTATATGGGTTATGTAAAGTTGTATTTGATCTCTAATGTCGAAAACGTTACTTTCATGTCTGGCATGTGTTTTATATCCATCACATGAGGATTTGTCCAATAAGGTGAACAAACTACGTACTTCGAGAACTTTTTTTTTTTCACAGACGGAAACACTCTGGGCGAATTTTTGACTGCTTTCCTTTTTATTTTATTTTTTTTACTGAATTGAAGCTATTACGGAATAACCAAACGTATGCAATTATTCCCTGATTACTTAAACAACAACAAAGAAATGTACTAAAATCTTGTCGCAGTGGTAAACTTCCAAAAGAGCACCTGATCTTCCATCAGTCTAAATTGCAAGAGCTTAAACAATTGGACAAAGAGCATGTGTGACCCACTTTCGTTAGTCTGAAACTGACTTCTGACATTTGTTGTTTGCGTGATCGAAAATTGTTTTCCCAGAATGTTTTCGTAATTTCGCTAGAGTGCTCTTAAAAATAAGAAAGAAAGAAAGAAAGAAAAGAAAAAATGTGCGTGGAACATTTTCTTTGTTAGGTAGCGTTAGTTTAAGTAGTTCAGCCATTCCTTTTCTTTCCTAAAAATGAGCACGCCTCCTCAATTATAACTTGTTTTGTTAGAGTACTCGTCACTGATTCTAGGTACTTTTTTTATACCATTTTGTCTATGATGTCTTTAAGTTTTTGAGCTAATCACACAATTGATGTACGTATACGACTGGCAAGATGAATGGTTACAACGCTTTTATTTGAACAGGCCATATGTGAAAGCAAGTCAAATTCGGTTAATCGTGAATTACGAACAACAACGCAAATATTGCTCAGGACCACGTCCTATACAGAGATGCTAGCTTACCACATGGGAACATGCAAACGATTACCAGACTATAAAAACCACTGCATCATGACCAGATTATAAAAGCACTGCGTCATTACCCTCCCACCAAACGTGCAATATCCTAAACCTATAGCCAACATCTAATGCCACTCCAACTGATTTGAATGTCCTTAACTTTGATCACCCATTAGATGCCATAACAGACCACGTGCAATGTCCTGAACTGTGACCAGCCAGTTGATATCATGTGGCCTGCGTTCAGTGTCCTGAACCCATAACCAGCTACATGATACCATGCAGAAAACATTGCTTTTGTTTGTGGGTTTAACTACCACTATGAGTAACTTCTTGGGCTATGCTCGTCCGTAATTAGGACCACTGGCTCCAAGCAATGGAGAGAGCCAGTGCCGTAAGACAAACACAGCATTAAACCTCACCAGAGATTCGAGCCTAAAGCCAACTCGGACGAGTGATTGGAAGCCACCACTTCGTACCACTTGGCTACCGGGGCTGCTTTAGTACAATATTTGGGGTCCTGAATCCAGGGATGAGTGATTGGAAGCCAACACTTCGTACCACTTGGCTACCGGGGCGGCTTTAGAACAATATTTAGGGTCCTGAATCCAGGAACGAGTGATTGGAAGCCAAAATTTCGTACCACTTGGCTACCCGGCTGTAGAACAAAATTTAGGGTCCTGAATCCAGGTCACATAAATTTCAAGCCCGTCCACATTCCGACATGGTATTGGCGTGTGACCATGGGTTCATCTGTGACCCAAGGTCAGTTTCAGCTTCAGTTTGTCGTCAGTACATTCCAACTTGAAAATATTATACTCACGATATGCCTTACATCTTCGTCAGGGCGTTTCCGTGAGCATAATATCACAGTGTAAGTGACAAAGTGATCAGTCAGTGTATTTTTAGAATTTTGTCAGTAGGATTCAGTATTGCGAGAATATTTTTACTGCTAAAGGTTTTTAATTTAAATATATGGAATATCGGCACATCAGGCGTATGATTACTATTTTATGGAAAAGGAACACACATCTTTATTATCACTGGTTCCTTTCGAACAAAACATTGAAGTTTGACTGCGGTGTCGTTTTGCGAGTAGTATATAGCGTTGACTTCTAATCATTTGTCTGATATGGGTCCGGGCTGAAATCCTAGATGAGGCATGTATGTCGTGCTTGTCTTATGGCATTGGCTATTATCCTACCCGGGAAGTAGTGACCCTAAATTAGGGACGGGAATAGAAAACGTTGAATCAAAACGAGTGTGAGAGCGAACAGGATTTACTATTTTTACAGAATTTTAAATAAAAACAAGCTAAACCGATTTATTGAAGCGCAAATGTGCAACGGTTTGTATTTTTAGGAATATCGAAGTTCAAACCATTACTGGTATGCGCTTCCAAGTTCCTAGAATATCTTTCGGGTGTTTTCGCTTGGAACACGTGAAGATAGGATAAAGACGTGAAGGACTATCTAGTGAAAGATAGGTGCGTGTAACAGCACATTTCTCTTAAAACTTGGTGGACAGCGCGTGAGGGCTTGCCTAAAGACCGAGTTACTACGCCGTGCGCTATTACTTCCTGCGACCTTTGATATCTTGTCTTAGTCAAACGCTGTTGTTACATCCTGCACGATCTGCTGGTCGACTGTCTTCAGTCCTCTGCCATGTTTGAGACGTTCAAAGTACCTGTCTCCTCAAACTTCCGGCACATGTTACGTAAACCATTTGCAGTCATTTACCTACCTTTTAAGACCCTTAACGTTCTGAACTTGCGCAGTGCTGTTACAGCACAGCTGTTATTCTGGTAAAATTAATTTACGAGAAGTGCACGATGTATTGGTGACAGTACCATTGTGCTCCAAAGCATCCACAACTCATCTGAAGTAGAATGACCCAATCCGCAGATGATGGCTGCTTTTATAGCAGTTTCTTTCCAAGCATGCCGCATCGCGAGCACTTGTAATTTGCATATTTGGACGGTGGCAGTGCGTATAATTGTAGCTAATCATTACAGAGCCACTGATTTCTTGGAGGCGATTTTTGGAACTAATTTTTCTGTCTGACAACATTCCATCGCCTCAGGAGTTCTTGTATTCGATTCGAAGATATTCCAAGCAATAGCGCCCTTGTAAATGTGAACTTTAGTTACGGATACCCCGTACCACCGTTACGATCTTTTTTTTTGTTTGTTTGTTTGTTTGTTTGGGGGGTTAATAACCACCGTGAGCATCTCAATGGGTTGTAAGCTGTTGTCCGTCCCTAATTTAGAGCCCCTTGTTTCAGGGAAGGGAATGAGCCTGTGCCGTAAGACAAAAATAGCATTCATGTTTCACCGGGATTCGAACCCAGACCCCACCTCAGAAGAATGATCAGAAGCCAGAGATTAGACCACTGCGCTACCGGGCCGGCACCTATGATCAAGTTACAGCTGTTGGCAAAAGACAGGTGTTCCGAATGCTAGACAATCAAGTAGTTACAGAAGTTACCTTCTATCTGGTACGATATTACCACTGTATTCAACTTTGGTCTCTGAGCCAAGAGAAAAGTTCTGCCGCTAAGAAAATGCAAACGCATGAAATACAGCATGTCGGAATTTAATGCGTGTGGCGTATACCTCTAGTTTACCTTTCCTTATGAGCTTCTGTGTTTTGTTTTTTATTGGAGGTTTAACGACCACCGTGAGCAACTCAATGGGCTATAAGCAGTCGCCCGTCCCTAATTTAGGGTCACTGGTTCCAGGGAAGGGAGAGAGCAAGTGCCGTAAGACAAACACAGCATCCATGCCTCACCGGGATTCGAACCCGGACCCCGTTCGGACGAATGATCAGAGGTCATCGCTTAGACCACTGCGCCACCGCGGCGGCCTTCTGTGTTTGTATATACGAGTAAATACGGTTTTTTCTCATCAAACGTTATCTGACTACACGGCACCTTATTTTCCCTGATGAGTTTTCGAAGTTGGCATTATTGGCAGCGAATCAGGGATAAATATAATGTAATGACTGAATGCAGTAATTGTACAGAATAGGGGGATTTTTTGAGCTCACGATTTGTAAATAGTGCGTTTATCATTACGATTTTTACAGTAAAGTGTAGAATTGGGATAACGTCTCGATATTGTGTATTTTTGACAGGATTTATTAGGTAGAAGTGAATGTTGATACTGGTGTTTTGATGTTTGTGATATGATCTAAAGTCAGCGTTGTTCTTTAGTAATGATGTGCCAGTGAAGATAAATAAATCGTGGACGTTGAACCATTAGAAACCGTTTTCTGATTCATTTCCTAGACCGTTAGGGGAGTTCTATTGTTACGAGTGTTTAGTTTCTGATATTTACAAGTGTTTGTTAATCCTTACAGCTTGCAACCATTGCGAGAAACCTTTGATCGTTTGCACATAATTTCTAATTATTTTTTAAAAATGGTTTGGCCACCAGAGGGCGTAAATCTTAATTTCCGCTTCTGATGTATTTGCAGCAAAATATGAGCTTCTAAATTCTCGATTGAAAAAAACGTCGTTTGTAGACCGATGCTACTCATGTCGACAAACCTTTTAGAAACATTTTATTCTTAAAATAATTCATGATTTCTACGCCAAGGGCGTAGATGTATATCCCATTTTTGTCAATATCTCTACTTCTAGGAGTCCGATTTGAAAATTTCCTTCTTTGTTGGATAGTATTTCCGATGCGAAATGTTTTTCCTATAAATTCAAAATTTTCAAGTAAATCATAGACTTTCCGCTAGGGGGCAAAAAGGTAAATTGCGTTTTCAGCGTTATTTCTGCTCCTAAAACTCCGATTTGAAAAATTCTTCCTGTATCGCATACAAGACCTGATGGAAAATATTTTTCACATAATTTCTAATGTTTGATAAAGAATGGTTTGGCCACCAGAGGGCATAAGTGTTAATTTTTGCTTCTGATGTATTTGTATCAAAATCTGGGCTCCTGAAAACTAGACTAAATTTTTTTTTTTTGGACCGATACCGCTTATATGGATAAACCTTTTGAGAATACTTGCTTCCTAAAATAATGCATGGTTTTTCCACTAGAGGACGTAAAGTCACATCTTATTTTTGCTGATATCTCTGTTTCTAAGAATCCGATTTCAAAAATTCTTTCTGAGTTGGAGAGCGTTTACTGTGCGAAATGTTTCTCATATAAATTCATGTTTTTCTTAACGCACAAGTTTACAACCAGAGGGCGTAAGCTCACGATTCGTTTTACAGCAATATCTGAGGGATTAAAAACCCAAATGAAAAACTTCTTTCTTCCGTCAGATACTATTGTTTTCCATACTGGTTCCGTTGACTTTGAATAGCTTTGATAAATTTAATTTACATCAGAACGGATTCAAAAGACGTTCTTATTACACCCGAAAAGTCGGTGTTATCTTTCTTGTTTTGTTTTTGTTTTGCAAAGGGTGTATATGTTTTGGATTCTGTGTGTTATCTCGACCTATAAAAGATAAATTCCGAAATTTCATTGTGGGCCATATAAAAATAATGCCCAGTTTTTCACGAACTCCAAAACATTTTAGATATAGGATTCTTATTCCTGTTCTGTTTTGTTCTGTTTTATTTTGGGGTTTCGCGTTCACTACGAATATCTAGAAATATACGTGATGTGATCAAAAACTATCCAGACTGGTTATATAAAAGTTCGGAAAAAAGTATCTAGACTGTTTGCATAAGTTCGGAAAATGTATCCAGGCTGGTTGTATAAGTTTAGAAAAAGTATCCAGACTGGTTGTATAAGTTCGGAAGAAAGTGTCCAGACTGGTTATATAAGTTCAGAAGAAAGTATCCAGACTGGTTGTATAAGTTCGAAAAAAAGGTTGCAGACCGGTTGTGTAAGTTAGGGAAATTATTCTGACTGGTTGTATGAGTTTGGAAAAAAGTATTCAGACCGTTTATATGAGTTCGAAAAAAGTATCCAGATTGGTTGTATAAGTTCGAAAAAAGTATCCAGACTGGTTGTCTAAGTTCAGGCAAAAGAATCCAGACTGGTTATATAAGTTCAGAAAAAAGAATCCAGACAGGTTGTATAAGTTCTAAAAAAGTATCCAGACTGGTTGTATAAGTTCAGAAAAAAGTATCCAGACAGAGTGCATGACTTTACAGCAGGAGGCGGTTTGGCAAATATTGACCTTAGAACCTACTACGCATGTGCGGTGAGTCACGGCTCCCCTGCTTATTTTTGTTGTTGTTTTTTACAGTAGAGCTTTGTTCTTATGTGTGTGCAGCTGTTCGTTGCATTTGTCATGTCAGAAAAAATTGATCAATGAATTTGCATCAGATTTTGTTGAAAACTGGGCGAACTCGCAAAAGGCACACACTGAAAGTTACAGAAAGTCTATGGGGAGGATTGTATGTGTCGTGCACAAGATTTTTTTTTTTATGAGTGGTACAAACGATTTAAAGGTGGTCGTGAAAGCGTCGAGAGTGATGAACGGTCTGGGAAGCCCGAAACCAGCAAAACTGAAAACAATATCGAACTTGTGTGCACAGTTGTGTGAGAACACTATTCGTGAGTTATTTGAAGACTTCAAAATTAGTTTCGGTTCAGTTCATTCTATTCATACGCATCTCAGTCAAATATGTGCCAAAAATGCTCTCAGCTGTGCAAAAATAGTCCCATGTTTCAGCTGCTAGTGACCTGCTTGAGTGCGTCGAAAACGACGAAAACTTCTTAAAAACTGTCATAACTCGTGATGAATCGTGGGTTTACGGGTATATGACCCCAAAACTAAGGCCTAGTCTTTGGAGTAAAATACCTCAAACTCTTCCAGACCCAAAGAAGCACGACAGAGTCTCAGCAATGTCAAGATGATGCTGACTGTTTTTTGTAATTTTTTTTCGATCATTAGGGAATTGTGCATCATGAACACGCTCCATCAGGCCAAACAATCAACAAGAAGTACTACTGTCAAGTTTCGCTTCGTTTGAGGAACGCAGTTAGTCGCAGAAGCCCGGCATTGTATGAGAGTGGCGAGTGACAAATTCATCATGACAACGCGCCTGCCCGTGCATCGAAACTTCTGCAGCAGTTTCTTGTTTTACGGTAGCCACCATATTTGCTAGAATTCTCTCCCTGTGAATTTTTTTCTCTACCTAAAGATCCAATACCACTTGAAAGAAAAAATATTTCAAGATATTGAGGAGATACAATGGAATGCGACGAAGCAGCTGTTCGCTATTTCAGAAGATGACTCCATAAAATGCTTCCAACAGTGGAAACAGCGCTGTGATTTCAAAAGGGTGACTACTTCGAAGGCGATCAAGTTTCAGATCTGAATACATTTTTATTAATAAATCCAGTCTGAATGCCTTTTTGATCACACCTTGTAAGCACTCTTTTGTTTGAAATTCGTGGTCAATGGCCCAGATTAGAAGAAATGCAAACAGCATAGGACAAGAGCACAACTCATGCGTTGTCCGGGGATTCGGCTAAAACTGATTATTAGCTGCAGACCGTGATTCTGGCCACAAGGGTCTCTCACGATTTTCACGCAAGGTGATTTTCGGCCTGTTTAGAGGTTTAACAACGTCTTTGAGTATGTAAGACTTAGTTAGGGGCTATTTCCAGGCAAGGGTGAAAACCAATTTGAGAAATTCCCGTACGATTTTCACTACAGGATCACACAGTTTTAAATTTGTAGAATTTTTCACAACAATGGCAGTTAACCACTGCATTTCTAGCAAAAGAAATGACCTACAAAGTCTTCAATCATCGTTTCGAATTTGGCAGACCGCGTGCGATTTACAATTTGAAATTTGAAGTCTGTCCTTCCGCAGCAATGCCCGAGATTTTATGCACGTCTTAAACTGTGGCTCCCATTGTGTTAGTATGCACTAAAAATAGTTCCAAGTTATTTTTACGAGAAGATTTTGATTAGGCTTCTTCAACCACCGCTACAAATTTGACATCATGCGTGAATGCAAAATTAGAAATTTGCTCTGTTTCTGTTTACTGTGTTATACTTCTACAGTGTTACGTGCTTCCTTTCGCCGCAATTGCCGGTGGATTTGTTTACGTTTCAGACCGCGGCTCTTCGTTTGTTGCTACGTACTATAAATATCTCCAAGCTGTTTCTATAGGGAGATATAGAGGTTTGCACGGGCCCGGGCCGGGTCGGGTCTTCAATATTTAATGTAAAACAGACACGGGCCAAGGAGGGTTGTTTTTTATGAGCAAAACAATCGCTGTAAGGTGCCTTTCTCATTTGGAAATCTCACAACAAAGAGCAGCAGGATAAGATTGAATAATTTCCGCTGTTGGAAAAAATGGAAGTTTTACGACATCCTCCCCTCCTACAAAATAATTGAAGTGGGTCAGCTCCCTTAGTTTTCCAATGTGAATGTGGTCCCTTCTCTCTCTCTCTCTCTCTCTCTCTCTCTCTCTCTAACTTTCACCCTCCTCTCATGCTTCAGGGCATGCTATTAACTTCAGCATTTATAAACCGAGCCGCCCGCTCGCAGACGATCTTTTTTATTATTCCGGTCTGCGGCACTTTGTTCTCTAGATGTGTGAAAAACTTTTAGGTTGTCTTAAATGGCACGGGAGAAGTGGTCTGAGAGAAACTTACTTCTGTGTATAAATCTGTGCCGTATTTTTCCCGTTTGTACTCTCAGGGAGTCAGGAGATGGCAAATGAACCCTTAGGTATCCCAGTCCAGCCGTTTTCAAATCTTCTGTGACATTGGTTAGCTGGGCAGTCTGTCGTTGTTTTCCCTAGCATATGCTCAGTTCTGTGTTGCTGATAAAATAGTTTTTCATACTTATTATGGAATTTAAGAAAGCGGAAGATTTTCGCAAAAAAATCGCTTCTGGAGAATATGTGCTTGTAGACAATGTAAATTAGAACGTTCGGACTCATAATTCTGGATATTTCGTACTTTTCGAATTAATTCTTTCCCCTTATCCACAAGGATATTCCGGGTCCGGCGGTAGGCAATAAAAATTTGAAAGGTATGGAAATTGTCGTTTACATGCAATATCTTTGAGTATACACCCCCCTCCCCTCAGACGTCACGTAACTTATACAGAGTCACAGAAATATTCCGAATTAACGTTTGTTGTAACAGAATACGGGGAGCAATTAAGAAAGCGAAAACTCTTCAGCAGTCAAATGACTGAATGCACCAGATATCGAATTCGCGTTTCAGTAACTGTTGAAATTTTACGAGCCGGCTCTGGCCTTGAAACAGGAGAAATATACTGGCCGGTCCGTGCCGGGCTTTAATTAAAAAAAATTAAACGGACCAGGCTTTCCAAATTAAGGCCCGTTCGGATCTCTAGGGAGATACTGAGAAGGTTTCTTCGGCCATTGTTTCGAATTTGGTATAGCGCGCGATTCACAATTTGATTTTGCTGTCTATTGTCCTCCGATTTACAATTTGAGATTTGCTTTTGTTGTTTATCGTGATTTTTGTTTGTTTGTTTCGGAGATTAACGTCCACCGAGAACATCTGGGCCCACAGGCAGTCACCCGTTCCTGATTTGGGACCACTGGTTCTGGGAATGGCTGGACCGATCTCGCCTCACCCGGGACTTGCTTTCGAACTATTAGCCAGAAACCAGCGCCTCTGACTCCGGGACGCATAAGAAATCAAAGAATGGACTCGGGGCGTTAATGCGGTTGGAGTCGGTTTCATGTTTAGTAGAAACGTCTTCTCAACCATAAAAACACGTGTTATTCTGGCGACATTCTCGTTTAACTTTTCTGTGATGATATCTCTCACAACAGTATAATCTTACCGGAAGTTAGTGAAACTAGCTCCTATGACCTTCCCTTTTTTTTTTTTTTTTTTTTTTTTTTTTGTTAGGATGTTGTCTTGACAAAAAAATTCCTGTTCTATCAGGTAACCACAAAAGTATTTGACGTTTTCGGAGACTGAGACAAAGTATAGCACAATAGAAAAGCAATGTATTCATCAAAATAATTACCATGTGCATCAATAACGTTCTGCCAACATGTTAACAGCTTATACTGTATATACTCCTGCGATAAAATGCCGGGTCATGGTTAGAGAAAACGTTTTGGAGGGTAGCGTGCAATTCATTAAAGTTGGAAAAGTCGTGTCCTCGCAAATGATTGTCGCGTGAAAGAAACAAGTGACAGTCTTAAGGAGCGATATCTTATAAGTAAGATACACTGTTAGAAATGTCAGTTCAACGTTGCACCACAATATGGTGCAGCATCTGACACTTACACCATGAACTGGTGGGATTTTCACACTTGTACCATAAAGTGGTGCATGAAAACATTTGACTTGCACCAAATTTTCGTGGAAATTACCAAATGCAGTAAGAGCGGCGTTACCTTGCACCACATTTTGGGGCAGTGAAGGAAACGGCGCATGCGTCTTCGTCATCAAGTCATCCGAAGGAGACAGATGTTGTGCTGTGCCGCCATGTTGGTTTTGTCGTCACAGTGAGTGCAAGTTTATAAAATTATAAAGAAGTGTTCGCTTAAGTTAATAAGGTAAGTGATGAAAATAGTTTTTGTACCACACATACACTAAAGTGCAGGAAAAACTGGTACAGACAAGCTAATGCAAAATACATAGAAACGACACCTATGCGCATACTCGGTTGCGTCAGTCAATGCTTATATAAAGCGATAGACATCCTTGCCAGCTCTCAGAGCTGCTTTCGGCATGAGAACGCGGTGTCATAGTTGGCGCGCATGAGATAGTCCATAGTATTTCGGAGGTAGAAAGGAAGTTCGGATTTTTCACCAACCTACGATACCAGTCTGGCCGTAAAAAGACATTGGGTGAATGTGACCATCGTCGGCTGTCAAGAATCGTTTCACACGATAGGCGTGTAACACTCTCGCAGGTATCATCGGAATTCAATGCTGGAGCCTCAACAAGCATCAGCGTCCAGACAGTGCAATGTACCCTGCACAATATGGGCTTTGGGAGCCGACGCCCAACTCGAGTACCCTTGATGGGTGCACGACACAGAGCTATACGCCTCGCTTGGACACGGCAACATCGCCACTGGACACTTCATGACTGGAAACAAGTAGCCTGGTCTGACGAGTCACGTTCCCAACTGTATCGGACAGATGGAAGGATTCGTGTGTGGCGCACACCCCATAATGCCACGGATTGCGCCTGTCAACAGGGAACTGTACCGGCTGGTGGGTGGAACGTAATGGTATGGGGTGTGTTTATCTGGACTTCACTGGGATCCCTGGTACGTCTACAAACGTCTGTGACCGGGCAACGTTATGTGCGCATCCTTTCTGACGAGGTACACCAGTTCATGTCCTGCATTCATGCTGATGGGTTGGGCCTGTTCCAACAGGACAATGCACCTCCACACAAATGTCAGGACGCCACATTATGGTTAAAGGAGCATTCATCTGAGTTTGGGGTGTTGCCATTCCCACCCAAGTCCCCAGATCTGAACGTGAAAGAACACATTTGGGATGACATGCAACGCTCTATCGAACACAGGAATCCTAGACCTCGGAATACACCTGAATTGTGGAACGCTCTGAAAGAAGTATGGTGTGCATTGTCTACAGCACATTTCCAGGAGCTAGTGGAGTCCATGCCCCGTCGTATTTCTGCAGTCCTGCGCTCCCGTGGGGGACCTACCAAGTATTTGACTGGTGTACCAGTTTTTCTGGCACTTCAGTGTATGTTCCTGACATAATTATTTTCACGTTGAACTTTCTGATGTTATATATGTGCCTAGCCACGTGTAGGACAATATAATTTCAGTTTTCTGAGGAGGTTGTTCACATGGAAGTAGCTTGTAATGTAGTATAACAAGCTCAATTTGCGACATTAATTGGCCCAGTGTATTGATCTTGAAATTGAGACTATATGTGCTAACATAAGCAACAAAAATAAAATATTTCCGAATATGTGAGAAAATTTTTAAAAGGAAGAAAAAACAGGAATCTTGTATTCCTAAATTGATGAAGTAAACACTAACTTTTTGGAACTGTACACAGAAACCGTTTTCAAAATCTTTTATCCATAAAGCAGTGATGTAAAAATACTACACTTAATTTTGGTGATATGTTGCACCAATAAGTGGAACTACACCAGCTCCACCACATTTTGGAAAAGCTAAACCAACAAGTGGTGCAACTTTGCACCATATTATGGAGTAAGGGTGCACTATAAATTGGTACATCCTTACATTTGATGGTGTACGATTGCACCATTTTATGGTGCAACCTTTTTTTTTTTTTTTTTTTTTTTGATTGGAGGTTTAACGACCACCGTGAGCAACTCAATGGGCTATAAGCAGTCTCCCGTCCCTAATTTAGGGTCACTGGCTCCAGGGAAGGGAGAGAGCCAGTGCCGTAAGACAAACACAACATCCATGCCTGACGGGATTCGAACCCGGACCCCTTACGGACGAATGATCAGAGGCCAGCGCCTTAGACCACTGCGCCACCGGGGCGGCATGGTGCAACCTTACCCCATATAGTGGTGTAAGGTTGCACTATACTGTTGGGTTGTATTTGCGCCACATAATGGTGCATCTTTTCTTAGAAAGTTGTGCAGCTGGTGTAGCACCACTCTTTGGTGCAACCTATCCCCCCAATTTTTAACAGTGTGGATGACTTAAAAGCTCCCACCCATATCCTTTTATAGCATTTCTGGTCAAAGAAGCGGAGAGGGAACGAGCATTATTATGAAGGAGCAGAAGTCCCTTTCTGTTGACCAATGCTTCTTCCTCCTTTTTCAGGTCATCATGCATACGTTTTAGTTGTTCACAATACATTGCATCGGTGATCGTTTGGCCGCGTTGCAAGAATTTCATAATGAACAACACCACGTGCTGTCTACCATACACACAGCGTAACTTTTCGTGGATGCAGTGCTAGCTTCTATGTGTGATAAATTGAGTCACTGGTGGAAAACTAATGTCCAGAAAGTTTTCGGGTGCTATACTGGACCAACTTCTTATCACATGTGAGTGCCCTATCGAAAAATGGTTCCTTTTCATAGCGCATCAGCAGCTGAGACACATTGCTGTTTGTTCACTGCAGACAATTCGTGGGTGACTCACTTAGATAATTCGTATGCCTTGCCTGTTGCATGCAGATGTCTCAGGACGGTGTCATCACTTACATCAAATGACTGGGCTAGTTCCTTGCATGTTTGGTTAATGTCCTGCTCAATAGCAACTTTCACGGCTTCAGGACGAAGCCCTCCGGGACTTTTCTTGAAAGAATTCATCTCCGCCTCTGAACTTCCGAAACCAATTCCGAGTTGTGCGTTCCTTCACAACACCTGCCCCGACTGCTAAGCAAATGCGACGAGTTGTTTCTGAAGCAGATGAACCAAGTTTAAATTCACAAAACAAACACGCACAAATAATCTCTGCTGATACCGTTATTGTAAATCGCACGTCTTTCCGCTACCAAACTGCTTACTCATCTGATTCATATGCTCAGGGTACCTTAGGATTTCAGCTGACGATATACACCGGGCAGAACGTCATCTCTTAGCAAATTCAATCGTTACAAGGTGTTACTTTTGCTCCCTCGAAGAACGGCAAATACTTTTGTGGTTACCTGATATTTGTACCAGAATATTTGTGTTCGTAACACGCCTTACAGCGTGACCTGAGGGTTTAGTCTCATCCTTTAAATGCTAACATTTACGAATGTGTTGAATATGAAACACAGTATTCTGTACTTTTTGATGAACGATAATTTAGAAAAAACGCCTTTGCTCTGCTTTCCAATTAACCACAAAAATTGCTGTAATGTCGCAAAGGCTATTTTTCACCATTGGTACCAATCGAGGCATCAAAGAGCTCAAAGCCCTGAATGTTGACTGAAATCATTTACAAATTATCACACAGTAGTGTTTCAAACACCTCTTGCGATTGTATTCACTCCGGTGTTGTTTTACTTTATCCTAGGTGGGAAATGTTGTTTGAGGGGTTGCAATATGCTGAGGTATGACTTCATTGTCCATAACTCCGCTTTTCTCATAAAGTATTTTACTTTATTCTGGTTGGAAAATATTGTTTGAGGGGCTGCAATATGCTGAGATGTGACTTCATCGTTCATGACTCTACTTTTCCTCTAAAGTCATTTACTTTATTCTAGGTGGAAAATATTTTTTGAGGGGCTGCAATATAGTAAGATGTGACTTCATTGTCCATAACTCTGCTTTTCCCATAACGCCTTTTGCTTTATCTTAGGTGTGAAATATTGTTTGAGGGGCTGCAATATGCTGAGCTGTGACTTCATTGTTCATAACTGTGCTTTTCCCATAGTCTTTTACTTTATTCTATATAGGTGGAAAATATTGTTTGAGGGACTGCAATATGCTGAGATGTGACTTCATTGTTCATGACTCTGTTTTTCCCATAACGTATTTTGCTTTATCCTCGGAGGGAAATGTTGCGTGAGGGTCTGCTATATGCTGAGATGCGACTTCATTGTTCATTACTCTGCGTTCCCTATAGCCTTTTACTTTATTCTAGGTGGAAAATATTATTTGAGGGGCTGCAATATGCTGAGGTGTGATTTCATTGTCCATAACTCTCCGTTTCATATAAAGTCTTTTACTTTATTCTAGGTGGAAAGTATTACTTGAGGGGCTGCAGTATGCTGAGGTGTGACTTTATTGGCCATAACTCTGCTTTTCCCATAATGCCTTTTGCTTTATCCTCGGTGGGAAATGTTGCTTGAGTGTCTGCAATATGCTGAGATGTGACTTCATTTTTCAGAACTCTGCTTTTCCCATAGTCTTTTACTTCATTCTAGGTGGAAAAAATTGTTTGTTGGGCTGCAATGCGCAGAGATGTGACTTTATTGTCCACGATCTTTTACTTTATTCTAGGTAAAAAATATTATTTAAGTGGGCTGCGACATGCTGAGGTGTGACTTCAACGGCTTTAATTCTGCTTTTCCCATAAAGTCTTTTACTTTATTCTAGTTGGAAAGTATTGTTTGAGGGGCTGCAGTATGTTGAAATGTGACTTCACTGTCAGGGACGTCGCTAGACTTCGAAATCAGAATGGGCGACGGATAGGCGAGCATTATTTTTGGTGGGGCAAGCTTGAGAGCAACTTTTTTTTTTTTTACAAAACGATGAAAGAACGAATTTTTAATGCACTTTTTTTTCTTTCTTTTTTTTTATTGAAAGTTTAATGACCACCGTAAGCAACTCAATCGGCTATAAGCAGTCGCCTGTCCTTAATTTAAAAGTTCACTGGTTCCAGGAAGGGAGAGAGCGTGTGCCATAAGACGAACACAACATCCATGCCTCATCGGGATTCGAAACCGGACCCTTCTCGGCAGCCACCGGCAGTGGCTTTAATGCTTTTCACTACCGGCTTAAAAAGAATTCGCGCAATCCCTACCCTCTCCACCTGGACACACATACATGCACAGATCTGACTAGTCACGCTGCTTTTGTATGATAGAAATGTTGGTAGAATGTCGCCTTCAACGTTTTGCTTTCTCTGATTGCATTGTCTTAAACCATGAAATACGGGATTACTCCAGTATACAATACAAATCTGAAGTTGTGATTGCGTCTATTGGTGTAAATTATGACAGCCCCGTTGGAGTAGTGGTCTAAGCGATGGCCTCTGATCATTCGTCCGGAAGGGGTCCGGGTTCGAATCCCGGTTCGGCATGGATGTTGTGTTTGTCTTACGGCACTGGCTCTCTCCCTTCCCTGGAACCAGTGACCCTAAATTATGGACGGGCAACTGCTTATAGCCCATTGCGTTGCTCACGGTAGTCGTTAAACCTCCAAATTAAATGAAAAATTATGACAAGACTGGTAAGTCAAATAATATCCGAAAACTTAAAAATTCATCGTCCTAGAGCGGGAATCGAACCCACGTCTTCTGGTTTGCGCCCGAGTATGCTAACTACTACACCACCCAGAAAAAACACGTCTCAAGTTTCCGAGTAATTTGAATGTAACACATCACATGAATTCGCCAGTCGATGCAACGGCATTTATATTTAGCGAATCTGGATGAATAGAATTCATTGTCTCTCGTGATTGCCCGGAGAAGCCAATAAACCATGAAATACGGGATTATACCAGTATACAATACAAATTTGAAGTTGTGATTCCGTCTATTGGTGTAAATTATAACAAGACGGGTAAGTCACATATCCGAAAACTTCAAATTTGTTTTGCATTGTATTAAATTGTTTTCCAAAACTTCGCATTTTTGCTAACGAAAACAGTATTGTACTTGAACAATTTATTTAAAAGATAATGTCGTTTATGTTTATCTAAATAAAATGTTAACATCGTCCCCCGCTCCTTAACTTCCTTCCTTCCAGCCAGCGACTTTACCTTGCACTCCTCTCCTACAAAACAGTCGTCATCCATTTTCTGCACTTTCACTGTCCCGTAGCAGTCTTAAGAACGCTAGTGTAGCTTTAGACTCCACTTTGAGTGTTGGAATTCCCTATTTTGTAAAGAAAACAAACAGAGCAATTAGTAATGACTCCATCAATGAATTCCTATCCACCCTCCTCATTAGCGCCCTGGCCGTACGAACCTGAAGAAGAGGCTTCAACTAGGGAATTGGAAGAGTCTAAAACAACTGAATTTCCATGGTCCTCCTGATACTATTTTGATAACGTTTTTTGGTGACGTAAGCAACGCACTTCCTAGGAGAAAATACGTACGGCAACGTGAAATAAAACATAAGATTTATTACTTGGCAAAGTGCAGATTATACTTTAAAGTTAAATATACTGAAATTGGCACATTTTCAACTGGGTGGGTGGCAGGGTGGGCAAGACTACTCACGCCCACCCTCGCACCAGAGATGGAAATGGACCACGGGTCAATGGGTCGACAATTTCTTGTGGGTCCAACGGGTTGGGTCAAGGTGCTCCTGACCCGATTTTGACCCAGTTTTATTCCCGTTTTTTTTTTGAAAAGAGGAAGATATATTCCAAAGAAAAATGCGCGTTCTGGAATTCTGTAGTCGATACTGGTGCCCACGGAGTGAATAATGATTTGCCATGCAAAAATGTTGTCGTCTCTTTCTTAAAGCAACGAAGATTTCTACCGACCGACGTCAGACACACCGACACCATGTCGTAAAAGATACTTCCTTTGCGTTCTTTTACAGTGCGATTCTCCAGGGCAAGGTACAGGCAAACGCCGCCATTTGTCTGCTTCTCAGCTGATTCATTCCCTCCGTGAGAAGTTCACTGTATGACTAAGAGTTACTTTTCACATTGCATCTTTTACATTGATCATTCAGAGATTTTCGACTGATGTGCTAACATCCCGTTCCCATGACATGTCTTGTCGAAATTAACTCCTTATTTGTTAATATGGCTGTATTTATTATTAAGGAAATTCAGAAAGGCGTCGAGGCGAACAAATACGTGCTCGCTGAAAACCACAAGGGTAAGAGTGAATGCTGAAAATTGTTTCATCTCATTAAGGAACCGGTGAATAATTCTGTGTTGTTTGGTCTTGCTTGTTGTTCAAAATGTGGAAAGTGTATATATAATTACGAAGAAAGATGTCGTCGGTGTAATGAAAGATTATAGAACCAGAAGTCTAACGGTCCATATGAAAGTATGCGCACTTCATCAAAGCGTGGAAAGAGTGAACAATCTAAATACGTTTTAAAAAATACATTTGTGCGATCGTAAATAATGATTCCCATTTGTAATATACTCCATGCCCAGTAAAAACACAAGTGCTGGGAAACTGCTGGCCACCAGCTGGCAGTGATGGGTCACTGCTGGCTGAAATCTTCTGCTCACAGCCCGGTAGTGGTCCGTTAGTGGCAGCGCTGTCAGTTGGCGAGCCATTGATGGCCCTGCAGCATCGCCGTGAATTGTGGGCCTCCAAGCAAGTGCCACTAGTGGCCCGTTGCTGGCAACCAATGCAACCCCCAACAGCAGGTGGAAGCATCGGGACTGCGCATGCGCAGAAGCAACACTTGCTGTGTCTCTCATATATGATACCAGTTAGTTGAAGACGACGCTATCGCCATCGTGTTATTTTAGTGGATGTTAAGAAAAAATCCATATGTGGAGAGGCGAATTAATTTCCTAATGAAATTTTACGTCGACGAAGATATCAGATTAAGCCGTGAAATACTAGATTACAGCCATGAAATACACCCACTCCATTCCCATGAATAACAATTCATGGAATGGAGTGGATGAATAACAAGAAAATATTTGAAACCGCTTGAAACACATATCCTGGAAAACCATTAAAATAGCGTTTGTTGGAAAAAAAAAGAATTATACGCGTACAAAATTTATTAATTATTTGAAAGAAAAAAAGCAACGCTATGTGGTGTACTCATCCATGGGTTGAATACACAAGACTGGGAGGAATTCGCTTCTAAAAATAACGAGAAGTAAAATAAAATATCTTTTACTCTTTAAAACAAATGTAGCTGCGGACAACGGAAAGGAAAGACACAACGTTGAAAATGTAACAGAATGTGACATGAACCCGGGTAAATATATATTTATTCAACAATCTTTTTTCAAGACGGCAAGGACAGTACAAAACTTTGGAAAGTGACTCTAAGTATGTACACGCCTTGAAAATGAATGAAGTTCCCTAAAGGTAAAAAAATACCAACTATCGTTACGTTGAAAAAATTAATTTATCAATTATATGAAACTGACTTTTATGAAAAATACCTCGTAATATTATAAAATGAAAGAGGAAAGCATTCGATTACAAATTGCATACCAAACAGATAGCTTCCAGCACATATCCAAGCGTAGGGAATTAGTCCGGTCGGTAGCGAGCGCGGCTTCCACGCAAACGGCCTAGGATCGAATCTAGTCAGATGCAAACGGGCGTTTTTCCGGTCTGTCGAGAAAATTTCCCCAGTGCAATGCGTTAATTCCCAAGTTTTGTAATGGTAGAAAAAATTTTTTTAGCTTTAGGAAACTGCGGTTATACTTGCTTTATTTCTTTTTTTTTATTATTATGGCTACTACTGGGAAATTGGCGGAGAAGATTCGGCAAGCCACCAGTTACGTCACGTGGTTGCTGGCTGCCACTAACGGCCCACTAGCGGACAACATTAGGCTAGCCATCATTTCTGGCACGTGCTTGCAGGGCCACTGAAGGGCCACTTGTGGCAGCTACTGCCTGTGATGGACCACTGATGGCCCTGTTGTGGCATATGACAACTGATGGGGTGTCAACTGTTGGCCAGATGTTGGCCTGAACTGCTGGCTTTTCTGTTGGCCGCCCGGACATTTTATTGACGGTTCGGCAGCTGCAACATGGTGTTGGGCCATTGCTGGCAGTGCTGGCTGCCAGCAATGGCCCACTGCTGGCCGAGCAAGACTGTTTATGCAATTTCTAATCGAATGCTTCCCTCTTTCATTTTACAATATTGCAAGGTATTTTTCATAAAAGTCTGTTTCCTACAAGTATAATTGATAAATTAATTTTTTTCAACGTAGCGATTTTTTTTTTTTTTTTTTGCCTTAAGGGAACTTTACTCATTTTCAAGGCATGTACATACTTAGAGTCGCTTTCCAAAGTTTTGTACTGTCCTTGCCGTCTTGAAAAGGGATTGTTGAATAAATATATATTTACCCGGGTTCATGTCACATTAAGTTACATTTTTAACGTTGTGTCTTTCCTTTCCGTTGTCCGAAGCTACATTTGTTTTAAAGAGTAAAAGATATTTTATTTTACTTCTCGTTATTTTTAGAAGCGAATTCCTCCCAGTCTTGTGTATTCAACCCATGGATGAGCACACCACTTAGCGTTGCTTTTTTTTCTTTCAAATAATTAATAAATTTTGTACGCGTATAATTCTTTTTTTTTTTTCAACAAACGCTGTTTTAATGGTTTTCCAGGATATGTGTTTCAAGCGGTTACAAATTTTTTCTTGTTATTCACCCACTCCATCTCATGAATTGTTATTCATGGAAATGCAGTGGGTGTATTTCATGGCTGTAATCTAGTACTTCACGGCTTAATCTGATATCTTCGTCGACGTAAAATTTCATTGGGAAATTAATTCGCCTCTCCACATATGGATTTTTTTCTTAACATCCACTAAAATAACACGATGGCGATAGCGTCGTCTTCAACTAACTGGTACCATGAGAGACACAGCAAGTGTTGCTTCTGCGCATGCGCAGTCCCGATGCTTCCACCTGCTGTTGGGGGTTGCATTGGTTGCCAGCAACGGGCCACTAGTGGCACTTGCTTGGAGGCCCACAATTCACGGCTATGCTGCAGGGTTATCAATGGCTCGCCAACTGGTAGCTCTGCCACCAACGGACCACTACCGGGCCGTGAGCGGCAGATTTCAGCCAGCAGTGACCCATCACTGCCAGCTGGTGGCCAGCAGTTTCCCAGCACTTGTGCTTTTGCTGGGAAGCAGTTATTGGGATGAATATATATATATATATATATATATATATATTACGTTTAGCAAGTTCAACACAGGCAGTGACCATAGATTGGTGAGATGTAAGATGCACCTCAACACTAAACTCAAACGTAGCAAGCTCATAAGACAAACAAAATGTATTGACATAACCAACCTTAAAAACCACCATGATACCTTCAAATTGGAACTGAAGAACAGATTCTCTGCTTTAGAAGGCCTAACATCGGAAGAAGTGGATATTTCTGAAGTTAACAGAAAAGTAACCAAAGCTCTTATGGAAACAGCAACAAAATTAGCTGGGTCTAAGAACAAATTGCATGTGAACAAATTATCAGGAAAAACCAAAATGTTGATGCAAAAAGAAGAGTGATGAGGACAACTAAAGAAGATGTGACTTCCAAAGTGGAATATATAGAGCTATGCAAGACAGTACGAAAAAGTATCACTGAAGACGTAAGGAAATTCAACTGTGAACTAGTAAGGAAAGCAATTGAAAACAACCAAAGCCTAAAGATAGCAAAGGGACATCTCAGTAAGGGGAAAAAACAGATTATGGCACTGAGAAAAGAAGATGGTTCTGTAACAAGAAATAGAGGCGAAATTTTGACAAGAGTGAAAGATTTCTACTCCAAATTATATGAAAGGGATGATACATGTACTCCAGACATCATGAAAGGTACCAGTACCAGAGTTCTTCCAGTCCTTCCAGCAGAAGTTGCACATGCAATCGAAGAACATGAAGCGGGGAAAAGCTCCAGTAGAAGATGGAATTACTGTAGACATCATACAAGAAGCAAGTGGAGAAATCGAAACAGTACTCGCCCAAATTTTCACTCGATGCCTTAATGAAGGGAAAATTCCTGAGGATTGGAACAACGCTACAATGATCTTGCTACATAAAAAAGGTGACATTGAGGATCTCAGGAACTACAGACCTATCAGCCTCCTATCAGTGGTTTATAAAATCTTCACTAAAGTTCTTTCACACCGCTTGAAGGTGACACTGGACATGGCTCAACCGAGAGAACAAGCTGGATTCAGGAGTGGCTACAGCACAATAGATCATATCCACGCACTGAGAGAACTAATTGAAAGAGCGAGGGAATATGAACTTCCATTGTGCATGGCTTTTATCGATTATGAAAAAGCCTTTGATTCGGTGAAACCATCAGCAGTTGCAATGGCTCTGAAATCCTGCGGTATTGAAGATGCATACATTAATATTATTAATAACATCTATGAAAATGCAAGTGCAAAGATTCGGCTGTTTGAAAATACAACACACATAAAAATTGGAAAAGGAGTGAGACAAGTGGACACCATATCTCCGAAGCTCTTTAATGCCACATTGGAAAATGTCTTTCAATCACTGAACTGGGAAAACAAAGGGATAAAGATTAATGGAGATTATCTAACCCACCTTCGTTTTGCTGATGACATAGTCATTTTTGCAACTACCCCATCAGAGCTACAGAGTATGATCAGGAACTTGCTGACAAGAGTAAAGAAGTCGGATTAAAAATGAACTTTCAGAAGACAAAAGTGGTGTACAATGCTTTTACAAGAAATGAAGATTTATCGATTGATGGAGAAAAGCTGGAGATAACAGACACGCACGTTTATCTTGGACAGCAGATATCAAGTGAGGGTCACATTGGTGAAGAAATTAATCGGCGTACAAAACTTGCCTGGAGAGCTTTTGGAAGAAACAGTATAATTTTCAAGAGCAATATGCCATTATGTCTTAAAAGAAAAGTGTTTGATCAATGCATCCTTCCAGTGCTTACGTATGGTGCAGAGACGTGGACCTTAGCTAAAAGAGACATACAAAGGCTGCAGACAACTGAAAGTAGCATGGAGAGGTGCATGCTTGGTGTAACCAGGAGAGATAAGAAGAGGAACACGTGGATCCGAAAAATGACAAGAGTGGAAGACATCATGATCAGAGTTTAATCCCTGAAATGGCAATGGGCTGGACATACTGCCAGAAGAACAGACCATCGATGGACAGCCGAAATTTTAGATTGGATTCCAAGGGACAGGAAAAGACCCAGAAGAAGACCACATGGAAGATGGGTGGATGAAATTCGAAAGTATGCGGGAGTGACATGGAGGAGACTGGCACAAGACAGACCGTTGTGGAGGAAACTTGGGGAGACCTTCGTCCAGCAGTGGATTGATAATAGTTGACAATGATGATGATGATGATGATGATATTACGTTTATATGTATAAATTGAGTTTCGAATTTAAAGTTCAAAGCAGATTTTTCCGGGTCAGTTATGGATCCGGATGGGGTCGGGTCCAGTTATGGGACGTCCGGGTCCGAATCCGAAATTTTTGACCCGTTTTCAACTCTCCCTCGCACCATTTTTTCATTGTACATGACTCTTCTTTTCCCATAACGCCTTTTACTTTATTCTAGATGGAAAATATTTATTGTTTCAGGGGCTGCGATGCGTCGAGGTGTGACTTCACTGTCCATAACTCTGTTTTTTTCCATAAGGAACGGAAAAATTCAAGGTTGTCTAGTGGCAACAGTATTTGCGCGTCCGTAGACACGGTGTTGCCATTTAATTAGAATTTATCACGAGGTTTCAAATGTCTGTAGAACGTTGTTGAAAATCTCATTAATAAAGTTTAGTGCTATCTATCAGAAAGCGTGCTGTTCTTTAATGTCGCTAGTGAACACAGCTTTGTGCGACGATGATCTTCAATAAAGAGAGTTACCGAATTTACGGGAATCCATTAGCAGCAATCAGCCTTGTCTGATACAGTTAGAAAAATACTGGTTGAATATTTGATCAATGGGTCTGCTCCTGCAATAATTCCCCGAACAAACATCGCTTTCTGTAAAGAGCAAATATCCCAAACGGAAGAAAATACGTTTCCGAAAGCACGAAATCCAGTTTTGAACCCTAAGTAACTTTAGCTCGTAACGTATTCTGAGTTTTTACAGAAAAGCCACTTTAAAAGCACTTGAAAGCAAAATACGGTGATAGGTCTGAAGGGAAACATGAATAGATAAGTCCACTGTTCTTCGTCGGGCATGCCGCCATTTTGATTCTGAGCTTCGCTCTGTTTTTATTTGAATAACAATGAGCGATCGCAGAACGGAAACCTTCCATTGTTGTTGTGTTCCCGAAGAGTGCGAATGGTGAAGGGCGACGAAGGGGGGGGTAGGAGGAGGGGGTTGAAGTGTTAAGAAACTTCGAGACAGATAGGAAGCCACCACTACCGAACCTCAGGGCTCTGAATATTTAATGGCAAGCGTTAAGACGCTGTCAGGCGAAATTGAAGGCAGCAAAGGAGCGAAAACTTTTCATGGCTTCTTAACTCCGCTGGGAAGAAGACGGCAGGCGCAAAAAGGGAAGTAACAGTGTCGCCTAGCTTTTCTCTATAGTACACGCAATCTTGAGCCTTATGTTTCCGTTCTTGTTCCCTGTCACGAAAGCTTTTATGGAGTACTTAAGGCATCCCTCATCTGACACCCGCACCACGCCAAAACGACGTTCGCTTTGTAGAACTCGCGCTATCCAGAGATAACACGGGAATATAAGTCAGACTTTAACTTTCAAGTAGACGAATTTCCTTAATGTTTCAGAAGGGAATCATTAAGCTTTTTGTGTTGACCTCATAACGTGACAAGATGAACCCTCGTTCTGTCAAATTAAGAAAAGTATCATTCCCGATGGCAAACACGTGTTTAATTTTGGAAGCACAATAGGTTAAAAATATAAAAATTTTAATAATAAACGATCTACGTACAATAGAGTAGCTGTCTTCAATAAATAAGTTTTGGAGGATTATAAATGTAACACCCTTCATTTCTTTCGCTTGGTACAGGCAAACGCTTGACGAGATGTCACTCTGCAATCAGCGTATACCCAGTAAAGTGTGAGATACGATATGATTACGAATAATCGTGTGTGGTGTCGGAACGGAAGTGAACTGTCAAAACGACGGAAAAAGAAAAATATGTGTATGCTCAGTTCTGATTGAGCCGTCAATTTGCAACGTAGGACTACGACTTGCAGATTAGAAAGTTGAAATGAGCTAGTCGAGTACGGTTTCAAGGCGTTTATTTAATTTGTTATAGCCAACACAGGTCCATGATATGAAAAGTAGCTTAGATAATTTTTACAAATGATGCTGGATACATTGCGAACACAAAGCAGAGTTCGAGATGGGTCGCGTACAGGTTCGATCGGTGTGTTGGATTTTTATTTAGTGGCGGCGGTTGCTTTTAGGCGTTCTCGATACTCTCTAGTTTGTTTAGCTGCAGTCTTCTTGGGCTTCTTACATTCCTCATCAATTGCCCTTGCCTCTCGTTTTGATTTTCTCCACTTTTGCTTGCGTTCGTTCTGCGAATTTCACAGCATTGTCGAAAATGCTAACTCTTTCACAAGAAAATAACTTTTCTAAATTTTAGTTTAAACCACTGCGATATATCCTTTCTTTATGTATTTGAATAGATCTCGTCGAGAGCTTTAAAACGATGCCACGCACAATCGTTTTGCACTTACGATTGTCCAGATAAACGGGGGTATTTTCAAAAGTATTTACCAGTTCACAAGAAACCATTTTTTTTATCTTCAGTTCAAACCACTGCGAAATGTTTTTCTTATATTTGAATAGATCTCGTCGAGAGCTTTAAAACGATACCACGCACAGTCGTGTTGCGGTCACGGTTGCCGAGATAGACTGAGTTAAACCATCACCCCCTAATAGCTTAACAGGTCCGCGCACCGAATTGTGACGTCACTAGAGTAGTCCGTAGTCGCGGAGAGGAGCATTACGGCGATGTGCGAGACGAACGCATCTTTACGTACACCAACTAATAAGGTTGTGCGTTCTTTTAGAGTTTCACTGCATTTAAATAAGAACTTGAGCGTTAGTTTTTAAATAACTGCAGAGTTAACAAGTTTGTTTAATAATCTTTTAAAATACAGAAGAAAAAGAAATTACAGCGTAAAATTTAACGTAGCAATAATGTCGACTTGAAAGGGTGAGCAAGACAGATTCGTCAACTTAATGAAAGCATCACTGTCATTTTACTGGAAGTGATAAACCATTCCTATAATCGAAATTATAAACTGTTGTCGTAGTTTCACTTGAAGTTATAGTGTCTTTATAGTTAGCCGAATGATTCCTGTACTTGTGAACAAATCGTTCTTGTACTTGAAAGATTAGTTTGAGGGTCCATTACGAAGTATTGCCGTCGTTTCAAAAGATGTCGATTGACTAATTTAAGGAATCAGATATTTCATTCATTGCAAACTTATGACTATGAAAATTTTAGTAATGAAATAATTCCTTTAGTGAAAATGTATTTTCACATCAGACAGTAACTAGCAATTTATATGCAATCCGTGATCACTACTAATATATAAAAAGGTCAAGAAAAACTGAATGTTTTTCTGTGTTTTTTAATTATTACCAAAGGCTCAATAAAACACGTTTTAACATACATATAGTAAAATGCTGCTTGATCTACTGATTGCATCAAATAAATTAAGATTTCAAGAAAATTATGCAATTGCCACATTATTAAACGTACAATAATGACATAACAAGTTTTCCTAATTTTAGTACCATCTAGTAACGTGTTTGGACAACTTCATTTTGATAAGCAAATATAAAGTTTATCATTTTTGTCTTCCAGAGCACTATTGATAAGCAAATATAAAGTTTATCATTTTTGTCTTCCAGAGCACTATTGATAAGCAAATATAAAGTTTATCATTTTTGTCTTCCAGAGCACTATTTCAAAAAAGTTACCTTGTCAAAGTTCAACACATCTGTATTAAGTATATTAGTAGCATTAAGCAAAACTATTTGGATCCACAATGTAAGCATTTCTTTTTATCTGGAAAAATACAAGTAACTTATTGGCAGAAATTTTCTGAAATTTGATTTTCAAGAAGTATTCAGGAAAACTGCCAATGTACAAATAATTATGGTTGTGTAGTTCTTTGTGTATCACAAACACAATTTGATTATGTGTCCGTTAGCTGTTTCTTGAAGAATTTCAAAGACACATTTCTAAGAAAATCTGAAATTTGTTCCAATAATTTCTTAAAGTATTTTTTCAGATAAATATTATATTTTTTGAGAACCTGACAAATGCACATGCAGTGATTGTACTGAATAAATCTAAGCGATTGTTTTGGTACTATAGGATGTATTTTAAGAGATGTACATGTTTCATTATAAATTGACTAACTTGATGTACCATTTTCTCAGAAACTATAAAAAGCAATGGTATAAAATTTTGCTCAAATGTTTTGTCATTACTAAAGCTATTGAAAAAGATTGTTTTTTCCTTTTTTTATGATTTTGGTTTCAAAATAAATTCTATGAAGGATTAAAGAAGTTTTTCCCCATACAAAAATTGACACCCACCCCCACGTTTGCAGCACACTTTCCAGTAGTTATCGGATAATATGAGATATATTAGTTCCAGTTATTATAGCTGTAGCTTGTGAAGACACAGTGCAGCAAGTCTGGAAACAGATGTCTAGATAAATGAATAAAAAGTTGATCTGTCAATTTAAGCAAATGTTAACAAAAAAAAAGCAAGTATATATTTCTGCTTGTATTTTAAAAATCTTGTTTGTTTAGAATATAGTTTCCACAATATGTAGATTCATGTCGATCCAGGTACTTTTTTTCTCTTAAAAATAACAATATCCAAGGCTTAAAAATACCATGCCCGAGATACCCAGAGCAAGTAAATCATTCGTCTGGGCAGGTAAATAAAACATCTAATTGCCTGTGCATGGTAACTAAATTTTAAAATAAAAAAGTTTGTAATAAAATTTCCTACTACACAAGAAAAAAAGACAGTCATCATATGTCGTGTTTCATGTCATTGTTAATGAATGGAAGTTGTATTATTGTTACGAAGTACCAAGGAAAGAGTAATATCACATCTTTAATTATGTTATGCTCTACGCCCAGAAATCGGAAACTTAGTTTTGCTCCAAATTTTGTTTATAATCAACAACAGTATGCATGCCTCTGATGTAATTGGCCTCTCATGTTTAGTGACAAAGGGAGAAAACTTTAACAAAAAGAACATGGCAAAATCACTAAATTTCCGAAACACCAGTTTCATCGAACCATTTCATACCAATTTCAGCATCAGCGTCTTAAAAATTGATATACACACGTTTGTGCATTTAACATTTGTAATACAGACCCTTAAAATGGAAGTGCAAACATGTTAAAACAGTTCATATTTTTAACTTAAAAAAAATTAGGGTTCTGGTTTGTTATCTTAAAAGATAAATTTTCCTGCGCATCCAGCTTTTACTACCTGGGCAAGTAAATAATTTCTTGCCCAGGTAGTACTGATATATTTCACCTAATTTTTAAGAAATTGAATGGTTCTGATAAATTCCCATCCTACTACAGATAGAGCATACACACTGCTCACACGAGAGTTCTTCAATGTGTTGGTTTGTAGAAAAATGCTTCAAAATCTTTAAACAGACATTTTAAAGGCAAACTTACTCCTGAACTATGTGTGAACTTCTGTTTTTGTGCATTCATATCTAATTTTTGCTGTCTATACTTGATTCAGTGTTTGTGTTCCTTTAGTAATAAATATTAAAAATGATAATTCAATGCAACTCTCGATGTCTGCAAACACAAGAGATGTATTTCACATGGCAACAAGGCCTTAGCATTTATACAAAGGACATAGGCATGTTAGATGTGTACATGACATACATATATTTCGTATAGGATATAGGTATTTTACAAGCACTTGTGCCCAGAAATAGGGACCCCAAAAAAGTTAATCTGTCACTGCCTAAACACTTAAATAACTAAGTACGAATGTATCAACATATTACTCTTGGGATCAAAAAACATGCAACCCTTATTATTCTGTGTCCGTAATAAAGTTTAAAATCCCTTCCTAAATATACATATTTTACTTTGAATTTACTTGATACATTGGCAAAAACATGTTATGGGTTACTATAACAACACAAGTAATCTATTCTTTCCATTACAAACATAAGTTTCATTTTTCAAAAATCTTTTCAGTGCTTTGACTTCCCGCTGTGAGATGCATTAGATTATAAAATTAGCCAAATTTAAATTTTCTAGTTCAAAATTTTTATTTTACGAGTAGTTTAAATAAGGTTAACAAAAGGTTTCCACTTACCTTCGAGTTCAGACACTTAATATCCTTTTATGAAAATAAACTTAGTTGACAATTTGACAAGAACAACCACGCACATCGACAGTCTCGCTTACACAGAGTGAGCAGCACATGCATGTTCGACCACATACCACGGACATCAGCCTACTCTCCCCTACGTCACGCAGCTTCCGGTGTTTGGTGCGCGGGCCTGTTAAACTATTAGGAGTGATGGTTAAACGCGGCGGCACACCCAGAAATATTGCATCATCTCCTCTCTCGAGCACGATGTATTGCGCAGTACGTAAATTGGACTCCATGCTGTTTACGAATATGCTAACACGATTAGTGTGCGGCACGTATTTTTAACGCTACAATGATTTCAATTGGGACCTATTTTTGTCACAGGACGTCGGCCGTAAGTCGCCCCGCATTATCCGTGGATTTAGAGATAGTCTTACATCAAAATTGGTAACCATAATTTGCACTTGAAGCCCGCACATTACGAGGGAACGTCTCGGAATAGAACAAAACAAAATTTTTGAATATATGACTCCCTGAGAATTTTTAGCACGTCTTTTGTAAAAAAAGATCGTGCTTCTGTTATCGTTTTGTCCGTCCGCCCGCCTGTACCCACGATATCTCTGCAACTATTAGTCCGATTTGAAAAATTCTTTTTACATTGGGAAGCTTAAAATATGCAAATAATGATCCTTTATTTCGTTTTTTTTTTACGAAGTACAATTTTGCCGCCAGAGGGCGTAAATGCAGATAATGTCGAATTCAAAAATACGTTTTAATCCACATATTTGCTTCTAAACATCCGATTGAAAATATTATTTTATCTTTCGATTCAATTTATGTCGAAGAGTATTTTAGATATAGTTACTTTTTCAAATTACGCATAGATGTTCCGCTAGGGGGCGAAAAAGAAAATTACATTTTTCACGATAACTCTTCTTCTAAATCTCCGATTTGAAATTTGTTTTCTGCAGCGGATACATCTCTTGATGAAAAATCTTTTGCATATAATTTCAAATTTTTGGTAAATAGTACTTTGGCCACCAGGGGGCGTAAGTGTTAATTTTTGCTTCTGATGTATTTGCCATAAAATCGGAGCTTCTAAAATATCGATTGAAAAACTTCTTTCGTGGACTGATGCCACTCACATCGAAAACCTATTCGGAATATTTTCTTCTTAAAATATTCCACAGTTTCTCCGCCAGGAAGCGTAGATGTACATCTTATTTTTGTCAATATCTCTACTTCTAAGAGTCCGATTTGAAAAATTCCTTCTTTGTCGGATAGTGTTTTCCGTGTGATATAATTTTCATATAATTTCAAAGTTTTCGAGTAATTCATAGACTTTCCGCTAGGGAGCGTAGCGGTAAATTGCGTTTCCTCCTATATCTCTGCTTCCAAATCTCCGATTTGAAAACTTCTTTCTGCACCGGATACAGCTCCTGATGGGAAATCGTTTGCACATAATTTCTAATTTTTGTAAAGAAATAGTTTGGCCACCAGGGTGCGTAAATCTTAATTTCCCCTTCTGTTGTATTTGCAGCAAAATATGAGTTTCTAAATTCTCGATTGAAAAGAACGTCGTTTGTTGACCGATACTCTCATGTCGACAAAAATTTCAGAAACATTTTCTTCTTAAAATAGTGCATGGTTTCTACGCCAGGGGGCGTAATGTATATCTTATTTTTGTCAATGTTTCTACTTCTAAGAATACGATTTGAAAAATTCCTTCTTTGTTGGATAGTGTTTTCGATGCGAAATGTTTTTCATATAAATTCAAAATTTTCAAGTAAATCATAGACTTTCCGCTAGGGGGCACAAAGGCAAATTGCGTTTTCTGCGTTATTTCTGCTTCTAAAACTCCGATTTGAAAAATTCTTCCTGTATTACATACAAGACCTGATGGAAAATATTTTTCACATAATTTCTAATGTTTGGTAAAGAATGGTTTGGCCACCAGGGGTCCTAAGTGTTAATTTCTGCTTCTGATGTATTTGTAGCAAAATCTAGGCTCCTGAAAACTCAACTAATTTTTTGTTTCTTGAACCGTTACCGCTTATATGGATAAACCTTTTGAGAATACTTTCTTCCGAAAATAATGCATGGTTTTCCCACCAGGGGACATAAAGTCACATCTTATTTTTGTCGATTTCTCTGTTTCTAAGAGTTCGTAAGCTCACGATTCCGTTTACAGCAATATCTGAGGGATAAAAAACCCGATTGAAAATCTTTATTCTTTCGTCAGATCTATTGTTTTCCATACCGGTTCTATTGACTTTGAATAGCTTTGATAAATTTAATTTGCGTCAGAACGGATTCAAAAGACGTGCTTATTACACCCGAAAATTCGGTGTCATCTTTCTTGTTTATTTTATTGCATCATCAGACAGCAAGTTTTTGACGCAAACTGATTTTCACGTTTTCTCTTGCTAGTCTTCTGTGAAGTTGTTCATGAAATTGCTCTTTCGGAAATGTCTGTTGACAGAAAGGTAATCAAAGCTGTTCAAACAAGTCCTATTTTGTGCGACGCTAGTCATAAATGTTATTGCGATTGAATTGTGAACGAAAACGAGTGGGAGGAAATATCAGAAAATGTCACTGAATCTGGTAAGTGAAATAAATATGTACTCTTTTATTCTTTTCGCATTTAATAATAGGTTTAATTTAAAAACATAAATATCTAAGAAAAATATCGTCCGTGCGTTATTACATATCGCAGCTCATCTTATTATATTTTATGTTTATTTATTTATTTTAAAATTAAATTAGTTATCAATGTCATTTATTCTTACGTTTGCCGCCCCTGTGGAGCAGTGGTCTAACTGATGACCTCTGATCATTCGTCCGAAAGGAGTACGGGTTCGAATCCCGGTAAAGCATTTTTTATTGGAGGTGTAACGACCACCGTGAGCAACTAAATGGGCTATAAGCAGTCGCCCGTCCCTAATTTATGGTCACTGGTTCCAGGGAAGGAGAGAGACAGTGCCGTAAGACAAACACAACATCCATGCCTCACCGGGATTCGAACCCGGACCCCTTTCGGACGAATGATCAGAGGCCATCACTTAGACCACTACGCCACCGAGGCGGCCCCGGTGAAGCATGGATGTTGTGTTTGTCTTACGGCACTGGCTTTCTTCCTTCCCTTGAACCAGTGACCCTAAATTAGGGACAAGGGACTTCTTATAGCCCATTGTGTTGCTCACGGTGGTCGTTAAACCTCCAATAAAAAAAATTCTTACGTTCATTCAGATACAATCCTTTTATTTTAACTCCACAGTTACTTTCTGCCAACAAAAAAAAAATCAGATTTTATTTCATTACACGTCAACATATTTTAACTCTATTCTGTGTTTTTCCCTTTCTTCTGTTAATAATTTCATCCTGCCAGACTGCGCTGCCTTCCTCTGAATTAAAGTGCTCTTTGAAATTTTTTCCTTACGTTGAAATCTCCAAGTGTCGCATTACCACCTAGCCTATGCAGGAATTGCAAAGTAACTTTGACTTTCTAGTTTTCCTGGCTGACACAATTTTTCATTGTCTTTTCCTAGTGGTGACGTTAGCTGCTCCGAATTGCGGAGGTTATCGGGGGTAGGGACATAATATCATACGGAGTGGACACAAATTTTGAAGTGCTTGGCACAAATTAAATTTTGCCCAAAGATTTCGTTCATGTAGATTTTAAGCTACGCTCATAATGTTATCCCCAGTAAAAAAAAAAGTTTTCAGGTACATGCTGTACGTAGCACATGTTCAACATGCAGTACTAGGAACCATGCATACGAATTTCCATGTCCTTTAACAAGTTATTTCTTCGCAATTTGAGCTTATTTATGTCAGTTTTTTCATATATATATTTGATGTTGTAAAGCTGCTTATGAATTTTAGTTTATTCCGTGACAAGGCATCTCTGTATTACTTTTTCAAACTATAATTACGAAAATGCTGTCTTTCTGTTAAAATGTCACACATTCGCTCAGAAGGCTCCTTCCATTTCGCAGAATAGTAAAACTCTAAATTTAACGAACATTTTACTTTACATAAAAAAAAAAAATCTATGAATTCAAAAAATTCTTATGCACTATATTGACAAAAGTCACCGGACACCAAGAAGAGAAACACAACATAGCATTTATTGATGTACATTAGTACAGTGTCTGTCCACCTTTAGCCTTAATTCATGCACTGACCCTTCGAGACATGCTTTCGACATGTCTCGAAAGGGCAGTTCGTGAATTAAGGCCAAAGATCAGTGCATAGAAGGATAATGCACCGATCCTTCTTGTGCCAACAAGGCTCGGTGCATTATCCTTCTTGTGCCAACAAGGCTCGGTGCATTATCCTTCTTGTCCAACAAGGCTCGGTGCATTATCCTTCTTGTGCCAACAAGGCTCGGTGCATTATCCTTCTTGTGCCAACAAGGCACGGTTCCAGAGTATTTCCACAGAGTTTGTAGGACATAATTGTCCAGAATATCGAGGTAGACGTGCTGGTTAACAGGTTTGTCCACGATAACCAATGGGTCGGGACCATACAACAAAACACACTTCCACACGAGTACATTGCCAGCTCCTAACTTGACCGTAGGAACAGTACACTGTGGCAAATAGCGTTCACCCGGCTGCCTCCATACCCACACAGGGCCATCACGCTGATGGGTCGTGCATCTAGATTCATTAGTCCATAGGACCCGTTAACATTGATCGACGGTCCACGATAAATGTTCTTTACACCATGCTAAACGACGAGTAGCATTCCGAGTGGAGATGAATGGCTTATGAGCAGCCACACGACGACGGTAACACATGGAAGGAAGTTTTCTGCGAATGGTACGTGTACATACCAAGGTTCCAGCATTTTTACTCACCTGTACACTGGGTCTTGTGAAGTACTCCGTCGATTATCTGTAACGACTCTCCTGAGGCTTCGACGTCCTCAATCACTGATTTTCTTTGGTTTTGCCGGTACGTTTTGCTGCTTCAGGCACGCCATGGGTCTTCCACTTATTCAGTACATCCAAAACAGATGACTTGGGTATGTTTAAATGCCTCTCGGTTTCTCTTATGAACAACCCACTAATATAACACCCAACAATCTTTCCTTTCTCAAAGTCAGTTCTCTCCCGCCGCGACATTTTCACTCAACCTCACAGTGCGACATGATTGCAGTCTGCTGCAGGCTTGCCTTTTATACCAATTGCAGCTGTACTACACATTTTAACAACGCAGCGGATCCGTTCACTTGCTTTTGAAAGGTTGTCCGGTGACTTTTGTCAATATAGTGTATGTTCATCAAATTTCCCTAGAATCTTGAAGGTTGCACTCGCCAAGTGTTCTGTTTAAATTCTTTTTCGAAGGAGGGGGGACTCAAAGAAACCGTAGCCCACATGCACCATTGCGCCTCTCTCTTCGTAGGAAATTATGCAAGTACGTTGTTGGCAAGATCTGGCTGTTTCTTAAATAAACACCTGTAATATAATCATATCAGTTAAGTTAATAGGTTCATATAACACTTGTAACTACAGTACGCTCAACGCTACTTCCAGTGCTGTCGATATCTACCCAAATTCGTGTTTCTGATTCCCTTTTTGTATTTCTGTCCTAGTGTGTGGACAAAATTCATTTCCATTCTGATCTGCTCCTGTGAGAAAAACCAGTTTCCGTTCAGGTATAGTGAGCGGCGAACTCAAGTGCGGACGCAAGTTTATATAAAAAAAAAGTAATCTGCATTAAAAATTAGCGACATCCTTCCTCCACTTCTCTTAATACAAATTTCTTCCACAACCGCGTGTCTTAAGCCAGTCTCCTCCATGTTACTCCGGCATGCTTCGAATTTCACACAACTATCTACGACGTATCAGGGCCTTTCCTGATACGTCGTAGATAGTCGGGCCTTTTCCTGTTCCTTGGTATCCAGTCTAAAATGTCGGTTGTCCATCCGTTATCCGTTCTCTGGCAATATGGGCAGCCCATTGCCATTTCAGGGATGTTATAACAATCATGATGTCTTCCACTCTTGTCTTAGCGCCGTCTGCCTTCATATAGCACTGGCCGCTCGCTGCCTCAGCCAGCGAGCGGCCAGAGCGACAACATTTGGCCCTCAGTCCCAGCTACCTCGAAATTTGGCCCTTAGTCCCAGCTACCCGAGACAAAGGGCCAAATTTCGAGTTGTGGAATCTTTTGTTTTTTTAGGGTGGTTGGCCATAACTCGCCATGCAGTATATATGTGCATGTGTGACCACGATGAGCATCTAATTATATAAGGAGCTCCCGTCTCTAACTTAGAGACGTTGGTTCCAGGTGAGGCACAGAACCAGTGGAACCGGGGTCCAACACAGACTATAATTCAGAAGCTCCCACCTCTTCTCATTGGGTCACCGAAGCTGGATTGTGAGTATTTCGACGACCAAAAAAAAAAAAAAGGGAGGAGGGATTTCTTTCCTCCCGTATTTTTATTTTGCATGCTAAATAGGAAAGATTGTGGCGAGTTCATGAACAAACGCAGTTAAATACAGCAATAAATAATTTCCATTTCAACTCCTTTACGGTTTGGTAGGTAATTCATCTAGTACCCATCGTAACAGTTCGCATTCGCCCCCGTGGCGCAGTGGTCTAAGCGCTGGCATGCCCGTTCCTCCAAGTGGGTCTGGGTTCGAGTCCTGGTGAAGCATGGATGTTGTTTGTCTTACGACACTGGCTCTCTTCCTTCCCTAGAACCGATTGCCCTAAATTAAAGGACGGGCGACTGCTTATAGCTCATTGAGTTGCTCACGATGGTCGTTAAACCTTCAAACGAGAAAAAATAGTTCAGAGATTGAGGTTGATTTTTCTTTTAAGCAGATGTCTTTTTCATGGATATTTATTGCAGCTTATCCGCCATACTGGAAGCACGTCGAAAATTTGAAATCGCGAAAAAATACTGCATCCAATTTCGTTTGATCATTTCTGCATCGACACATCTTTCTGCTTTCGAGGTTGTCTTTCGGGATTAGCATAAAAGTAGCATTACACCATGTCTAAGAAATTAATGAATGGACGAAGTAAAGAGTAAAGATATTCCGTTATTTTGCCAAAAATCGATGTACAATTGTCCAGGTGCGTTAGTACGATGAATACGCGGTTCACCGGTTCACACTTTTCAGGCGTCTATGCTACGCTGAATCACGTGGCACTTCTATGTTAACTTATAGATTGCCTTTTCGGAATTCGTAGTTCTTCTTACCAAAAAAGAATGAGAATCACCTTGTTCTCGCTAAGAACTGAAAGTGGTGTATTTTTCCCATGAACTGAAAGTGGTGTATTATTGTTATATCTGATCGAAAACTCGAGAAGGCTGCAGAATCGCTTAAAAACGTGTAAGTAGCTTCTCGAATTTTCGATCAGATATAACACAAATGTGTCGTTCTGTGTTTCCGTAGGAAGTGTACGGTGAGGCACTGCAAAACCGTCGTTACATCAACTGTGGGTGAAGTTGGAAATGCTAGTCTGTTAATCCAAAAAATCACGTAAGCACGCATGAAGGGTATGGCTAATGTATGATAATGATGACTGACCAGTATATAATTACTCGCATTTTGATGGAGTGGAGATGAGTTTGGCACTCGCGAATAGAAGCCCATTTCAATTGGACAATAGGAAAAGCCTTTGAGAAACGCGTGTATATAAAAATCTGTACGCATTCATGAAATTTGAATAATTATATATACTCACTATTACATGTGCTGCCGTGAGTATTCTGGTATTTACCTTCAGTTACAATAAACGCTTTTATTTCAAAACGTTGGTACACAGAGGAGACATACACAGGAATGTAAGGTCAGGTGATGCGTAACATCACAGCCTCTCCTTGACAAATGTCAACCCCGCCTTCTCGTGGTACATCCTGTTCCCAATAAAGGGGCTATGACGACCGCCAATAGCGGTATAACTATAATATCGGGATTAGAGGAAATGCTATCCCACACTCACCAACCCGCTTGGCCAGCGTGGTGAGTTATGGCCAAACCCCTCCAAAATGACTCCACAACTTAAATCTTGGCCCTCAGTCTCCGGCAGCTGGAATGTACCTGGCCAAGGCAGCGGCCAGTGCGACATGAAGGCAGAGGGTGCTAAGAATCACCGGAGGACCGGACTAGTTGGCCATCTGATGCTGACCTTGGCTACGTATAACGGACGATCCCTATCTTCTGATTCAACGCTTCTTGAATTGGAAGAGGAACTACAAAGGATCAAGTGGGACATCGTCGGGCTATGTGAGGTAAGGAGAAAAGGAGATCTCATTGAACTGAAATGTGGACATCTCTTCTACTATCGTGGGACAGATACTGGCAGAACTAGTGGTGTTGCACTTATAATAAACAAGAAACTGAAGGATAAAGTTGTAGAAGTTGAAAGTTCCTCTGACAGAGCTGCACGACTCGTTATACAAATCTCGATAAGATACCAGGCTCAGATTATTCAAACTTATGCACCCACCACAAGTCATCCTGAAGAAGAAATTGAAGAATTTTATGAGGTAATTCGTCATCTAAATAATAAAGGTAAGCAGCACTTAAAGATAATTATGGGAGATTTCAATGCAAAAATAGGGCAACATCAACAGAATGAAACTTCAGTAGGTAAATTCGGTCACGGCAACAGAAACCAGCGTGGAAATACTCTCGTAGAGTTTGCAGAGGCAGAAGGGTTTTTCATCTTGAACTCCTTTTTCAAGAAAAAGCCGCACAGGAAATGGACATGGAGACATCGAAATGGGACGACAAGAGAAATTGATTTTATTATGTGTAACAAAAAATTCGTCATAGAAGACTGCAGTGTGCTAAACAAGTTCAACACAGGTAGTGACCATAGATTGGTGAGATGTAAGATGCACCTCAACACTAAACTCGAACGTAGCAAGCTCATAAGACAAACAAAATATATTGACATAACCAACCTTAAAAAACACAATAATACCTTCAAGTTGGAATTGAAGAACAGATTCTCTGCTTTAGAAGGCCTAACATCGGAAGAAGTGGATATTTCTAAAGTTAACAGAAAAGTAACCAAAGCTCTTATGGAAACAGCAACAAAACTAGTTGGGTCTAAGAACAAGTTGCATGTGAACAAATTATCAGGAAAAACCAAAATGTTGATGCAAAAAAGAAGAGAGATGAGGACAACTAAAGAAGAGAGATGAGGACAACTAAAGGTGTGACTTCCAAAGTGGAATATATAGAGCAATGCAAGACAGTACGAAAAAGTATCACTGAAGACGTAATTAAATTCAACTGTAAACTAGTAAGGAAAGCAATTGAAAACAACCAAACCCTAAAGATAGCAAAGGGACATCTCAGTAAGGGAAGAAAACAGATTATGGCACTGAGAAAAGAAGGTGGTTCTATAACACGAAATAGATGCGAAATTTTGACAAGAGTGAAAGATTTCTACTCTTGTCAAAAATTATATGAAAGGGATGATACATGTACTCCATACATCATGAAAAGTACCAGTATCAGAGTTCTTCCAGTCCTCCCAGAAGAAGTTGCACTTGAAATCAAGAACATGAAGCGGGGAAAAGCTCCAGGAGAAGATGCAATTACTATAGACATCATACAAGAAGCTAGGGGAGAAATCGAAACAGTACTCGCCCAAATTTTCACTAGATGCCTTAATGAAAGGAAGATTCCTGAGGATTGGAACAACGCAACAATGATCTTGCTACATAAAAAAGGTGACATTCAGGATCTCAGGAACTACAGACCTATCAGCCTCCTATCAGTGGTTTATAAAACATTCACTAAACTTCTTTCACACCGCTTGAAGGTGACACTGGACATGGCTCAACCGAAAGAACAAGCTGGATTCAGGAGTGGCTACAGCACAATAGATCATATCCACGTACTGAGAGAACTAATTGAAAGAGCGAGGGAATATAAACTTCCATTGTGCATGGCTTTTATCGATTATGAAAAAGCCTTTGATTCGGTGAAACCATCAGCAGTTACAATGTCTCTGAAATCCTGCGGTATTGAAGATGCGTACATTAATATTATTAATAACATATATGAAAATGCAAGTGCAAAGATTCGGCTGTTTGAAAATACAACACACATAAAAATTGGAAAAGGAGTGAGACCAAGGTGACACCATATCTCCGAAGCTCTTTAATGCCACATTGGAAAATGTCTTTCAATCACTGAACTGGGAAAACAAAGGGATAAAGATTAATGGAGATTATCTAACCCACCTTCGTTTTGCTGATGACATAGTCATTTTTGCAACTACCCCATCAGAGCTACAGAGTATGATCCAGGAACTTGCTGACAAGAGTAAAGAAGTGGGATTAAAAATGAACTTTCAGAAGACAAAAGTGATGTTCAATGCTTTTACAAGAAATGAAGATTTATCGATTGATGGAGAAAAGCTGGAAATAGCAGACACGTACGTTTATCTTGGACAGCAGATATCAAATGAGGGTCACATTGATGAAGAAATTAATCGCCGTACAAAACTTGCCTGGAAAGCTTTTGGAAGAAACAGTATAAGTTTCAAGAGCAATATGCCATTATGTCTTAAAAGAAAAGTGTTTGATCAATGCATCCTTCCAGTGCTTACGTATGGTGCAGAGACGTGGACCTTAACTAAAAGAGACATACAAAGGCTGCAGACAACTGAAAGTAGCATGGAGAGGTGCACGCTTGGTGTAACCAGGAGAGATAAGAAGAGGAACTCGTGGATCCGAAAAATGACAAGAGTGGAAGACATCATGATCAGAGTTAAATCCCTGAAATGGCAATGCTCTGGACATACTGCCAGACGGACAGACCATAGATGGACAGCCGAAATTTTAGATTGGATTCCAAGGGACAGGAAAAGACCCAGAAGAAGACCACATGGAAGATGGGTAGATGAAATTCGAAAGCATGCAGGTGTGACATGGAGGAGACTGGCACAAGACAGACCGTTGTGGAGGAAACTTAGGGAGACCTTCGTCCAGCAGTGGATTGATAATGGTTGACAATGATGATGATGATATCCTCACATTACATTGTGCTGCCGTGAGTATTCTGGTATCTACCTTCAGTTGTAATAAACGCTTTTATTTCAAAACGTTGGTACACAGAGGAGACATACACAGTATATGACTTCACCGATAACGAAGAGCCTCCTGTATGCAGCTTTCTAGCAAATTCTACACATTCTCAATCGGAAAATTAGTGCAGTCGTCCTGAAAAATCCATTACTAAATCTGATTTGGATGAAGATCGCAGTGGTTCAAATCTGATTTGGCATTTCAATGCGTCCCAAAGGTTTTTCATTTTATTAAAATCCGGACTTAGGTTGGCCAGTTCAACTTTTACTGTAGTGTTGCCCAAACCAGTTTTGTACCCAATGTACAATGTGGAATAATGCATAGTCATTCTGAAACAACGGTCCGTACGAAATCCCTCTAAAGTGTAAGGAATGTGTAATTGTTCAGAACATCGAACTAGAAGTTGGGCTTCGGGGTTTCAGATACAACAAATAATGGGCCAAATCCTATATAGAACCAGCCCCAAACCATTGCAGAGTGCTACGAAACTTGAGAGTTTGAACAATGCAGTATACAAAGAGACTGAACCCTCTTTCAGTTCTCTAAGGTCCAGAAACGGCGGGTAAAGCATCAGTGCAAATGTGACTGAACATTTACAAGGAGCTCTTTCGCAGCTGACAAGCGCCGACTATGGGGAGGCGATGTGAATATCCCCCCCCCCCCACCAAAAGTATTTTTACTGCGGGGGCAGTGCCCACCCAATATTTTTCGTCCCAGCGGAGTTAAGAAGCCATGTCCGTCCGTCCGTCTGTCCGCGCGATAACTGGCGCAAAAATGGTTCGAATTCGATGAAATTTTAGTATGTGGTAGGGGACCACCTGGGTACGAACCCTTTTGAAAATGGGACAAATGAGGTCAAAGGTCACGACGCAGGGGCCGGATCCATTCCATTGCACTTATGCGTCATACCTTGAGTAAATATGGTTCGATTTCAATGAAATTTCACTATGTGGTAGGGGACCGCCTGAGGACAAACGCTATTAAAAATGAGCGAATTGGGGTCAAAGGTCAGGATATAAGAGCGGGATGCATTCCATTGCCCTTATGCGCCATAACGTGCACAAAAATGGTTCGATTTCGATGAAATTTTAGTATGTGGTAAGGGACCACCTGGGGACAAACCCTATTGAAAATGGACGAAATGGAGTCAAAGGTCAGGACATAGGATCTGTACCCATTCCATCGCGTTTGTCCCATACTATTAAAGGAGCAATTCTGCAATCAAGAACATGAAGCGGGGAAAAGCTCCAGGAGAAGATGGAATTACTGTAGACATCATACAAGAAGCAAGTGGAGAAATTGAAACAGTACTCGCCCAAATTTTCACTCGATGCCTTAATGAAGGGAAAATTCCTGAGGATTGGAACAACGCTACAATGATCTTGCTACATAAAAAAGGTGACATTGAGGATCTCAGGAACTACAGACCTATCAGCCTCCTATCAGTGGTTTATAAAATCTTCACTAAAGTTCTTTCACACCGCTTGAAGGTGACACTGGACATGGCTCAACCGAGAGAACAAGCTGGATTCATTAGTGGCTACAGCACAATAGATCATATCCACGTACTGAGAGAACTAATTGAAAGAGCGAGGGAATATGAGCTTCCATTGTGCATAGCTTTTATCGATTATGAAAAAGCCTTTGATTCGGTGAAACCATCAGCAGTTACAATGGCTCTGAAATCCTGCGGTATTAAAGATGCATACATTAATATTATTAATAACATCTATGAAAATGCAAGTGCAAAGATTCGGCTGTTTGAAAATACAACACACATAAAAATTGGAAAAGGAGTGAGACAAGGTGACACCATATCTCCGAAGCTCTTTAATGCCACATTGGAAAATGTCTTTCAATCACTGAACTGGGAAAACAAAGGGATAAAGATTAATGGAGATTATCTAACCCACCTTCGTTTTGCTGATGACATAGTCATTTTTGCAACTACCCCATCAGAGCTGCAGAGTATGATCCAGGAACTTGCTGACAAGAGTAAAGAAGTGGGATCAAAAATGAACTTTCAGAAGACAAAAGTGATGTTCAGTTCTTTTACAAGAAATGAAGATTTATCGATTGATGGAGAAAAGCTGGAGATAACAGACACGTACGTTTATCTTGGACAGCAGATATCAAGTGAGGTCACATTGGTGAAGAAATTAATCGGCGTACAAAACTTGCCTGGAGAGCTTTTGGAAGAAACAGCATAATTTTCAAGAGCAATATGCCATTATGTCTTAAAAGAAAAGTGTTTGATCAATGCATCCTTCCAGTACTTACGTATGGTGCAGAGACGTGGACCTTAGCTAAAAGAGACATACAAAGGCTGCAGACAAATCAATGACACATGGAGAGGTGAAACCAGGAGAGATAAGAAGAGGAACACGTGGATCCGAAAAATGACAAGAGTGGAAGACATCATGATCAGAGTTAAATCCCTGAAATGGCAATGGGCTGGACATACTGCCAGAAGAACAGACCATCGATGGACAGCCGAAATTTTAGATTGGATTCAAAGGGACAGGAAAATGCCCAGAAGAAGACCACATGGAAGATGGGTGGATGAAATTCGAAAGTATGCGGGAGTGACATGGAGGAGACTGGCACAAGACAGACCGTTGTGGAGGAAACTTGGGGAGACCTTCGTCCAGCAGTGGATTGATAATGGTTGACAATGATGATGATGATGATGATGATGTATGTTAATTTTATTTTGAAAACGGCTCTAAGGATTTTGATGAAAGTCGTTAACCTACCGTTTTCTGGTACTAGAAATCGATTTAGCTTGATCTCGACTTTAGGAAAATTCGATTAGTGGGTTAAATAACGAGCCCGAATTATAACGTTTGTAGTGTCATGGCATAGTCTCATTAATGTTACCCATGCTTAGAAATCTTATGACGTCACAATCTCGCGACTGAGAATGTTGGCGCGCGGTCACGCCATCTGTCTCATTACGTCACGCGTTGTGTGTGGATCCTACTAAAGTTTTATGACGTCACATTTTTGGGAGCAGATGGTCACGATTCCCATCTGCCTCATTACGTCACGCGTTGTGTGCGTATGTATAAATCGTTCCATTTCGATGAAATTTTAGTATGTGATAGAACACCTGGTAAGGAACCCTAATGAAAGTGAACGAAATGGGGGTCAAAGGTCAGGACATAGAAGCGGGATCCATTCCACTGCTCTTATGCGTCATTACTAACGTAAAAAAGGTTCGATTTCGATGAAATTTTAGTATGCGGTAGGGGACCACCTGGGGACAAACCCTATTGAAAATGGGCGCAATGGGGTCAAAGTCAGGACATAGGAGCAGAATCACTTCCATCGCCATTATGCGTCATAACTTACGTAAACATTCTTCGATTTGAATGAAATGTTAGTATGTTGTAACATGATAAAGTTTTGTCGCAATCGAAGCATAACTTACGTAAAAATGCTTCGATTGTATCATAAATGCTTCGAAACTTTATCATGTTATTTCGGAGGAATACTGAACCGGTTCCGTGGAATATCATCGAAATGGGATCAAAGGTCAGGGCACAGGAGCGAGATTTATTCTACATCCATTATCCTCATAACTTGAGTGATAATTTGAGTAATTATTTCTGGTATGTTGGAAAGCGTATTATAATCAATGCATTGCATGATTTTACTAACTTGTTCAAATTTATTTACAGTTGTATCTTTGACGACTGACCTCATTCAACCCGGGAGAAATTTCCCCTCCGTTAAAAAACGAAAATGTCTGTATGTTAGCCATATCTTTTCACTGTTAATACAAGCCCCTGGTCCCTTCCTGTCCGGTTCAGAAGATATGTGCCCCTCAGTCTCAAATCAAAACAGCAAAGCGTTTAATCTGCTGCGCTCAGTAAAGGACATTTGAGTAGCTTTCTCAGGTGACCCGTCAATAATCCTAATTTTTTTTTTTTTTTTTTTTTTTTGGATTCTTAAAAGCCCAATGGTAAAGCAACTCTTGCCTTTTCCCAAAATACTGAGTCACCTCGCCAATGAACAAATGACAAGTCAAGCGTGTTTTGTTCTTCGATAGGGATAGTAATCCACATAACCCTTGGTGAGAGATATGTCTCCTGTAACGTCACAGAGCTTAGGAAATAACGAAACAAAGCCTTATTTTTGAATATATAAAGTGTCACTTCATCCCAGTAGTTTTGCCTTACAAGAAAGAAGTGTCATCTGTCAACTGGTGGGTCGAGGAAGATGGAGGTGAGGTGACAATGGAAGAGACGTTCCCCTTCCACGTCTGATCTCTTAATTCCGGGCCAAAATAGTCAGGGACTCCTATTTAACCAATAATTTGGTAAAGTCGGAGTTCCAGCAGCTCTACAATGATAACCTAAGAAACTTACTCTGCAGAAAGTTCTAGCGTTGGCAGATGTTCCTGAAGCATTTTGCAAAACCGGTAGTCTCCTACAGATGACGTGTGTTCTCCTCAACCGGACTGCCCGGGACAGCACGGTAAGTTTATTTATTTATTCATTTTTTTTGATTGGAGGTTTAACGACCGCCGTGAGCAACTCATTGGGCTATAAGCAGTCGCCCGTCCCTAATTTAGGGTCACTGGTTCCAGGGAAGGGAAAGAGCCAGTGCCGTAAGACAAACACAACATCCATGCCTGACCGGGATTCGAACCCGGACCCCTTACGGACGAATGATCGGAGGCCAACGCCTTAGACCACTGCGCCACCGGGGCGGCCGGTAAGTTTATGTTGTCACCCTGTGCGCTTCTGACGTCGGGCTACGTCTAAATCCGCGGAGAGTATGGGGGCGACTTACGGCAGACCGCCTGTGACAAAAATAGGTCAAAATTGAAATCATTATAGCGTTGAAAATATGCGCCACGCACTAATCATGTTAGCATATTCGTAAACAGCATGGAGTCCAATTCGCGTACTACGCAATACATCGTGCGCGTAACGCTCCCCTCGCCCCCTGTGCGCACAGGAGATGATGTAATATTTCTGGGTGTGCCGCCACGTTTGACTCAGTCAATCTCAGCAACCGTGAGCGCAACACGACTGTGCGTGGTATCGTTTTAAAGCTCTCGACAAGATTTATTCAAATATACCAAGAACATTTTGCCGTGGTTTGAACTGAACATTTTGAAAATTGTTTCCTTGTGAACCGGTGAACACTTTTGACAATATCGCGGTTTACCTGGACAACCCTGAGTACAAAAAGACAGTGCGTGGTATCGTTTTAAAGCTCTCGACGAGATCTATTCAAGTATTTAAAGAAAGAACATACCGCAGTGGTTTAGACTAAAATTCTTAAAAATTGCTTTCTTGTGAACGGGTTGACATTTTTGCCCATGCCGCGAAATTCGCAGAATGAACACAAGCAACAATGGAGAAAGTCAAAACGAGAGGCAAGAACATGTGATGAGGAATTTAAGAAGCACAAGAAGACAGAGCACCACGTTGGGTAATTCGTGTATCGATCTGCTTTGTGTTCGCAATGTATCCAGCATTATTTGCAAAAATTAAATAAGCTACTTTTCATATCATAGATTTGTGTTGGCTGTAGCAAATTAAATAAACGCTTTGAAACCATACTCGACTAGCTCATTTCAACTCTCCGATCTGCAAGTCGTAGTCTTACGTTCTTAACTGACGGCTCAATCAGAACTGAGCCTACCTGTATTTTTTGCTGTAATAACATCGTCAACGTTTCACCTTCGGATTGCCAGAGTCAAGCAAACGTTCATCCCGTTTATAGCTAAAAAGTTTAATGATGCAAAAAATCCATAAACTCTCACCTTATTCTCAAAGAACAGACAGTTTGTTTTTCAATAATACTTTGGCAGCGTTCCAGTAAAGCCACGATCCCGCGGCTGTACCATTGAGCAAGTTTCGAGGACAGAAACTCTCCGATACAAATTTCACATCCACCTTTGAAGCGAAATATCGTCCTTGTAGGAAATGGGTCATGGAACAAAACAGGTGGTATAATGCTAAGAAAAGGTCTGCAATGTATAGACGATGAGATATGATCTTAACCCCTTCTAATTCGTGTAGTTCTCGGCGGACCTCTCTGGAGGTGTGACTTGCGGCATTATGCACTTGCAGCAACTCCCGCTTCGTATTGATGAGCTCTGAATAGCCTTGGCAGATGGCATCATGGACTCGCTGCAATTGTTTAACATAGAGATTTCCATTCACATCCTGACCATTTGGCATGAGTTTTCAGCGCACAGGAAGCTCACAATTCCACCAAATGCGTAGCATGACTTTCCTCTCTAGCCACATTTTTTGCACCTCTGGTTGAGTGGGCTTCCTGACGTGGCTTCAGTCACTAATTCCCAATGGTAGGATCACATAGGAATATCAAATTTTCATCGCCTACCTACGTCCTGTAGATTTGAAAGTAATCTGCGATTGATATAGACACGTTGTTCCGCCTGATACGCTGTCCATTCATGGGGAACCATTCGATGGTGCCTGTAGCAGAAACTGAGCTAATGCAGGTGATGAACGATAGTGGATTAGGAAGACCTCGCCTCAGCTGTTACCAGTTCTGTACTGGTACCGGAGTTCGCTCTCGCAGCTTCGACCAGGATGTCCATGTTGTTGAAAGTTCTTCGTCCTGACCTCGGCTTGGTTTCAGACTAGTGACCCAAGCTTTGAAACGCCGGAACTACTTTCGTGCGCTGCTTATGTCCACTGTTTCCTCGCCATCAACTTCACAAATTTCTTTCGCTACCTCTTCCGCATTTAACCCCCTTTTCTCTAATAATGGCATAAGAGCACCCGGTGAGGCGTTTGACCTCATCCTCTGCATCCAGGTGAGGTGTTTATTGACATCCATCCTCTGCTCCTCTGAAAACAAAATGGCCTACCTGGTGCCGCAGTGGTCTAAACGATGGCTTCCAATCATTCGCCCGAAAGCGGTCCGGGTTCAAATCCCGGTGAGGCATGGATGTTATGTTTGTCTTATGGCACTGACTCTCTCCCTTCCTTGGAACCAGTGACCCTAAATTAAGGACGGGGGACTGCTTATAGCCCATTGAGTTGCTCACGGTGGTCGTTAAACCTCCAATGAAACAAAAACACAATGTGGATCCATTCATTTTCTTTTACAAATAAAGCACAGCTTTCTCGCTAGAATGTTATCCTCCATATATGTTCTTATTCTTCAGTTTCAAATATTCCTCTTGGCTAACATGTCTTCCATTTTAAGGAACATATTTGTAGCAACTCAACGATTTTTTTAACTAGTTCCATAAAAAGGTCCCTGTGCGCATTGCGTGATTTTAATAATACGCAGTATTTCTACTGCCACTAGTTGGAGTAAACGCGCACTTTTTTTTTATTGCTGAATTTCTTTTGTCAAAGAACTACTTCGAAAAATTATTTTCGTGTCGGAAAAAATTCAAAAGATGTGTTCATTATGTTTTCATCTGTTTTAGCAGTTCATCTCTGATAGGAGCCCCAGAGCCCCATTGGCGCAGTAGACGAACGATCAGAAGCACTGGCTTCTGATCGTTCGTTTAAGATGGGTCCGGGTTTGAATCACGGTGAGGCATGGATGTTGTGTTTGTCTTATGGCACTGGTTCTCTCCCTTCCCTGGAACCAGTGGTCCTAAGTTAGGGACGGGCGACTGCTTATGTATCATTGAGTTGTTCACGATGGTCGTTAAGCCTCGAATAAAAAAAAACAATTTAGGTTACTGATTCTAAGAAAGGGAGAGAGCCAGTGCTGTATGACAAACGCACCATCCATGCCTCATCGGGATTCGAACCCGGACCCATGCCTCACCACGGATTCGCACCAGATTCCGTCTGGGACGAATAATTAAAGGATAACTCTTCGTACCATTTGACAACCCTGATTTTCAAATTTTCAAACAGTGATCCCTGATTTTCAAATTTTCTCAGCATATAATTTTTCCTTTATACACTGGCGGAAAGTGAATAAAGAACACCAAGAAGGAATTGGCGGACGATCATGAAATCTACATATGTTAATGGGGTCGAGTTTACGTAGGTGTGATGTTAATTTCGGGACAAACCGGTGAGCTCTTACGCCACAGCACGGCATAATATGCAAATTATCGTCGGTGGTATTTAAGGAGTACGGCGAAGTGAATGAAATCAGTCGGCGTACGGACACGTGTGTCGGCGTACGGACACGTGCGAAGACCCTGAAGAAGCTGCAATGCCTGGACATGGAAGACGTGTGCGATTTCAGCAGTTATCGGACTTTGAGCGAGGTCGTCTAGTCGGACTCCACGAGGCCGGGTGGTCGTATCGTCGTATTGCGGAGCGAATTGGACGTGAAGTATCGGTGTTGGTACGATGGTGGCGTAGCTGGTCCGAGGAACATTCCCACAGGAGAAGACGTGGAACCGGGAGTCACAGACGGACTGATAAGCGGACCGATCGACGCATAAGAAGAGCGGCGTTGTCAAGCAGAACATCCACTGCGATGCAAATCCGAGCTGCCGTTGCACCTGAGGTGACTATGCGAACAATCCGCAACTGTCTACTGGATGCAGGACTACGTGCACGTCTGCCTCTGGCAGGTGTACCTCTGACTCCAGCCCACCGTCAGGAACGGCTGCAGTGGTGTCGCCAACATCTGCACTGGAGAAGGCAATGGCGATCTGTCGTGTTGAGCGATGAAAGCAGATTCTGCTTGGGAGCCTCCGATGGCGGTATGCGTGTTCGCAGACGCACAGGGGAGCGTCTCCACCCTTCTTGCATCCGCCAGCGACACACAGGTCTCCTGGTGTAGGGAGCGATCAGCTATCACTCCCGTACACCACTAGTGTTTGTACCGGGTACGTTAAACAGCATCTCCTACATGTACAACATCATTCAGCCCGTTGTTGTGCCATTTGTTAGGTCGGTCCATCGTGGTGTTTTCCAGCAAGATAACGCACACCCATACACGGCACGTGCAACGCAACATGCACTTCAGGGTGTGAGACAACTTCCATGGCCTGCATGTTCACCGGAGTTGTCCCCCATTGAGCACGTGTGGGATTTTATGGGACAACGACTTATCCTGGCTCCACTGCCAGCCACGACCATCCCCGATTTACGCGTCAAGGTTGAGGATGCTTGGAACTCAATACCCCAAACTTACATCCAACATCTGTACGACAGACTCCATGCCAGAATTGCACAGTGTGACGCAGTTCATGGCGGTTCAACCTCGTACTAACCATGTTACATGGAAATGTTATTTTTCAGTTTACCAGCAAATACAGCTGTATTTTGCCATAACGTTTTGATCACGTTATCCTCTGTATTCCGTTATTATGCTGTATAAATTTCGTTGGTATCAGAGGCCTCCTTCTTGGTGTTCTTTTTTCGCTTTCCGCCAGTGTATATCAGCAACGTATAGTACATTTAAAAAAAAGCAAGACACTCGCTATCTGTGGGCACGATATCTCCGTTGTCTTTCTAGATTGTTCCAAGTAACCGTAGAACTTTCTGCAATCTTTTTTGCCAACAGTCGTGTTTCTTACAGCGGACTCTTGAAAAGGAAAAAGATTCAATTGTGAACTTTTTTGTCAGAACTCGTGCTTCGGTTGCATGATTCTCTTTGTAAAAAACGTGCCGAAAATACAAAATTAGTCTTTTTAACTACAGAGCTCCATTCATGTGTTCGTGTGTGACAGCTGCTTATGCTCTGACTTTACCTTTGCCTCCTACATCAGTGTTCGTGTCGGTAATTTCGGTTTCTGCTTTATACGCGTTCTGGGTGACGATGCGTAGATCGTTGCCTTCGTGGAGGACTATACTAATATAGCATAGGAAAATGCTTCTCTCTCTCTCTCTCTCTCTCTCTGACTGAAGTTCGAGCATTACCCCTGAGAAAGGTGTAATCACAGTACAGACGTGACATTCCCCAATCTCAAAAGCGTCCTCAGCGGCATTGACAAAGAATGATTGCGGGACCCCTGTTTGAGATGCCCGACTCGCGCTATGGCACTCAAAGGCCTCGGAGGGGATTAAAATTAATTGTTCGCGCCATCACTGCTCCGGCAAAACTTCTCTTCGGCATGACTTTCGTCGTTCGAATTCAATTACTTACAATCTCCACTTGGCCCTACATCCGGGATTATACCAGAACATCCGGATAAAACCTCATTCATCATGTCGTAATTGCGCATCGCCATTGACTACGTCATCTTTAGATGCAAAGGGCAATTCTCATTTTCTTCCATTTAACAAGATCAAGACTAAGAGGAGTTCAAATATTTTTAAAGAGGGAATAAGAACTTAGTTTTTATTTATTTTCGTATGTTTAAGCACCTTCCGCCTACAAGATGTGTCCAAAAGTTCTGAACAATAGTGCTCAACAGGATGAAAAAAAGTTCTAATGGGCGTTTGACCACACAGCACATTTTGAGTAGGCAAGTAGAAAAGACAGTCAAAATATACGCTGATAAGTAAATCATTTGCATGTCTGATTACATAGTATATGTATGCAAGTATTGCACAAGGTCTCAGCTCTCCTAGGGGGATATATTGTAATATCAAATGAGTTGGCAAGGGTAGAGGTTTTGCAAATCAGTTATACGGCAGTTACATATAAGGTAATCAGTAGCATGGGCGCCTTAGTTTTCAGAAGGGGACAAACAGAAATTAAAACTGCAAATAACATACACAAACACCGTATGCGAATTTCAACTGTCCCTTCTTTCTATATCTAACCGTTTTGACTACATACAAAACGCATAAATGTAACATGACCCACAAACTATGATACATAAATGTGGGATTTTCCCTATAAGCTTTTTTACTTTTGAAACTTTCTTTAAACTGTTGCCGATAGATCGCGCAACGATCGATACCGCGCGAGAGCAGTTCGCATCCTTTTCCTAACGAAGCAGAGTAGATGATCCAGTTCAGACTAGATACGACGAAGAGACGAAGTTGAAAGTTGTGCGCGCGAGTAAAAGGAAGTGTGCCGAAAGACGATGTTTGGTTCCGTTTCAACTACGTTTGTATTACTGTTTGTATATTAAATGTTATTTCAGTTTAAACAAAAGAAGTTAGTCCTTCATTGAGTTAGAATCACTCCCCTATCCAGTGAACCCACGAACGCCTATCCTACAGAAATGTGATAGATAAATGAAGCTAGACAGCTGTTGGGGCAATAAGAAAATTTCTTTGTTGCCCATTTGAGCCTTTATGCGTTTTGGCTATTTGTGCACCTAGCGCTACGGAACACCATCCATCACTCAATCGGTTATGAAGAAGAAAAACCTAATCTGAAGACAAAGATTTGGAAGAAATTTCATGAGGTCCTCAGCAGTGAATGGCAGCTACTGAGGATGAACTCACATTGTTCATTCCTTCGCCTTTCAGGCTGTAACATATTGTACGTATATAGGCTGTTCTCCAACATTCAGTGCCGAAATACAAAATTATTAGTATTCACAGGTTTGAGTTAAGCAAGACAGTTTATCTGACGAGTTGTATCGCACTTGATATGATGAGCTAAAAATGATATATGATATGCACTAAAAATGATATGCACTTGATATAATGAGCTTGATATGAAACGTTCCCGTGGCCGCAATGGACACGGAAACGTATCGTTATTGTTCAGCATCCGGTATTTCCCAGAATGCTACAGATCTGGATTAATTGTAGAATCGCCGAATGCAGATGTCTCTCAGTACGAGAAATGCGACTTGACATAGCCACTGATGGAGCAACGCCGGTATCTGTGAGTATTATACATCGACACCTGCACATATGGTATGGGAAGGAAGCGCTTTGTCCTCTTCATATCTGTCGTTCACTATGAGCCAGAGGTACGGTAGGTTGGAGTTGTGCATTAGACGAGTTGCGTAGTATGACGATTATGTTCAACGATGAGATCGGCATCTGTCTGGAATAAAACGATGCTTTACACACGTGTGGCGACGTCCCAGCGAAGAAGATTCCACATCGTGTATCTATGAACGCCTCTCATCGACAGCTTGAGTGGGGCGCTCTTTTTCACGGCAATCTGTCGTCTGTCATAATCATCGAAGGCACTTTAACCTTCCAGAGGTTTGTGGACGCCATTCTCGACCCAGTGGTCTCACCATTTCTTCTGAATATGCGGAAAGCTACATTTCAGCACGATAAGACCTGATCACCTACTGCATGCGCTCCTTAACAACTCTTCGAACTGTTCCTATCCTACACTATCCAGTCTGGTCGCCGGATCTGCAGCCGATTGAGATGTGGTCGTCATGAAACGACATCTGAGAAAAATCTAACTCCAAGGCATAACGTTAAGAATCTTCACATGGAAATGCAACAAATCTGGAGAACCATATAGACCAAGATAATGTTGGTAACCTTTATTACTCATTTCCTAACTGTTTTAACGCTTGTATTGTGACGTGTGGCAACCTAAATTTCTTCTAGTGTAATAATATCCATGAATCCGCTAAGCGAAACAGGCTGTAAATACTATCATTACACATTTAGCACGTCACACTTTGTATCATTCGAACGACATCCCTTCTGGGTGGGGTAATTCTTTTGGGGAAAAGCGTATTTCTGCAGTGCTCTCTCACGACTAGAAGTGGTTGTCTGAGGAACATTCGCTTTTTTTGTCCCCGCGCGGCCCGACTGGCATTGACGTCACCTCAGGTAACTCCAATAACTATTTTGTATTTCTTCGTGGAACATCTGCAGCGTGTTACCTAATGTCCAGGTCCAACTTTGTGCTGTATAACCACTATTGTATCTGGCTCCGTACTGCAACAAACACCGAAGTGATAGTTTTAACGAAAGCACTATTATTAGCACGCCTTTTGTGAAAAAAGATCGTGCTTATGTTACCTGTTTCTCTGTCCGTCCGCCTGTGGGCACCACACCTCTGCAACTATTTGTCTCATTTAAAAAATTATTTTTGCAATGAGAAGCTTGAAATGTGCGAATCATGACCCTTCATGTCGTTTTTTACGCTTTCCAACCGTAGGTTGAAGAAGCGTATATGCTCCAGCTTTGTCCGTCCGTCCGCCTTTCCGCACGATAACTGGCGTAAAAATGGTTCGATTTCGATGAAATTTTAGTATGTGGTAGGGGACCACCTGGGGACGAACCCTATTGAAAATGGGACAAATGGGCTCAAAGGTCACGACGTAGGAGCGGGATCCTTCCATTGCCCTTATGCGTCATAACTTGCGTAAATATGGTTGGATTTCAATAAAATTTTACTATGTGGTAGGGGACCGCCTGGGGACGAATCTTTTTCAAAATGGGTGAAGTGGGGTCAAAGGTCAGGACATAAGAGCGGGATGCATTCCATTGCCCTTATGCGTCATAACGTCCGTAAAAATGGTTCGACTTCGATGAAATTTCAGTATGTGGTAGGGGAACACCTGGAGACGAACCCTATTGAATGTGGACGAAATGGGGCCAAAGGTCAGGACATAGGATTACGATCCATTCCATCGCTCTTATCCCATATTATTAAGGTGGACGTCAAGTAATTTTGCTTCCTATACTTCCAATGGAAATACTTTTGTACACATTTCCTTCACAATTAATGTCTTCCCAAGAATGAAAATTTGAACATTGATTAAAATAACTTTATTATAACTTGGAATACTTAATATTTTCTAAACCATAACCATAATTGTATTAAAAATCAATACCTTTTCCTTTGGTGGTGTTGAAACCAGAAAAAGGATGGCGCGACCTGTACTTTGATGACGTCAGTAGACAAACAAATGTTGGATTGCATAATTATGGTTATGTTTTAGAAAATATTAAGTATTCCAAGTTATAAAATGAAGCTATTTTAATCGATGTTCAAATTTTCATCCTTGTGAACGCATTAATTGTCCAGAAAAAAGATGGCGCGACCTGTATTTTCATGATGTCAGCAGACAAAAAAATGTTGGATTGCATAATTATGGTTATGTTTTAGAAAATATTAAGTATTGCAAGTTATAAAATGAAGATATTTTAATCGATGTTCAAATTTTCGTCCTTGGGAACGCATTAATTGGGAAGAAAATGCGTACAAAAATTTTTCCATTCGAAGTACAGGAAGCAAAATTACTTGATGTTCACCTTGAAGGAGCAATTCTTGTATATATGTAAATTATATTTTGAAAACGGCTGAAAGAATTTTCATGAAAGTCGTTAACCCATCGTTATCTGGTACTAGAAATTGATTTAGCTTGATCTCGACTTTAAGAAATTTTGTTTAGTGGGTTAAATAACCATCCCAAATTACCAAGTTTGTAGTGTGGTGTCCTTGCGTCGCCCCATTAGATGTTGGTGCGCGGTCATGCCATCTATCTCATTACGTCACGCATTGTTTGTGGATCCTATTATAGTTTTATGACGTCACACCTTGCTAGCAGATGGTCGCGATTCCCATCTGCCTCATTATGTCACGCGTTGTGTGCGTATGTTCGTCCGCACGATAGCTTGCGTAAAAATCGTTCGATTTCGATGAAATTTTAGTATGTGGTAGGGGAACACGTGGGAAAAAACCCTATTGAAAGTGAACGAAATGGGGTCAAAGTTAGGACATAAGAGCGGGATTCAGACCACTGTACTTATGCGTCGTAACTAACGTAAAAAAGGTTCGATTTCGATTAAATTTTAGTATGTGGTAGGAGACCACCTGGGGACAAACTCTATTGAAAATTGGCGAAATGTGGGTCAAAGGTCAGGCCATAGGAGCGGAATCAGTTCCATCGCATTTATGAGTCATAACTTACGTAAAAATGTTTCGATTTGGATGAAATGTTGGTATGTTGTAAGGACCTGTCTGGGGACGAATCCTATTAAAAATGGGCGAAATGGGGTGAAAGGTTAGGACACAGGAGCGGGATCTATTCCATAGCGCTTATGCATCATAACTTACGTAAAATTGCTTCGATTGCGACAAAACTTTATCATGTTATTTCGGAGATATAATGAACCAGTTCTGTTGAATATCATCCAAATGGAAAAAAGGTCAGGGCACAGGGGTGAGAGTTATTCCACAGCCATTTTCCTCATAACTTGAGTAATGATTTCTGGTATATTGGAAAGCGTATCATAATCAATGCATTGCATGATTTTACTAACTTGTTTATTTTTACGATGTACAATTTTGCCTCTAGAGGGCGTAAATGCAGATGATATCGAATTCAATATACATTTTATTCTATATATTTGCTTCTAAACACTGACCGCAATTTTTTTTTTTTTTTTTTACCTTTCGATTCCATTTATGTCGAAGACTATTATACGTACAGTCCCTTCTCCAAGTTACCAAGTTACGCATAGATTTTACGCTAGGAGGCGTAAAAGTAAATTGTATTTTCTCCGATACATCTGCTTCTAAAACGCATACATTTTCCAATTTTTGGTAAAAAGTGGTTTGGCCACCAAGGGGAGTAAGTATTAATTTCTGCTTCTGATGTATTTGCAGCAAAATCTGAGCTTCTAAAATCGCGATTGAAAATATTCGCTCGTGGACAGATACCACTCACGTCGGTAAATCTTTTTAGAATGTTTTCTTATTAAAATAATGCATGGTTTCTCCGCCAGGGGGCGTAGATGTATATCTTATTTTTGTCAATATCCCTGATTCTAATGGTCCGATTTGAAAAATGGCTTCTTTGTTGGATAGAGTACCCAGTGCGACATGTTTATCATGTAATTTCAAAATTTTTAAGTAATTCATTGGCTTTCCGTTAGGGGGCGTTATTGTAAATTGCGTTTCCTCCGATATCTCTGCTTCTAAAACTTCAATTTGAAAAATTATTTCTACACCTGATACAGCTCCTGATATGAAATGTTTTGCATATGATTTTTAATATTTGGTAAAGAATGGTTTATCTACAAAGGGGCGTAAGAGTTTTTTTCTGCTTCTGATGTATTTGCAGCAAAATCTGAGCTCCTGAAAACTCGAATGAAAAACTTATTTCGTGGACCGATACCGCTCACATCGAAAAACCTTTTGAGAGAATACTTTCTTAAAATAATGCACGGTTTTTCCGCCAGGGGGCGTAGATGCATATCTTATTTTTGCTGATATCTCTGCTTCTAAGACTCCGATTTGGAAAATCCTTTTTTTGTAGGAGAGCGTTTCCGCTGCGAAATGTTTCTCATATAATTTCAAAATTTTTAACGCACAAGTCTGCCACCATAGGACGAAAATTCACGTTTCCGTTTACAAAAATATCTTGCGAGACTAAAAACCCGATTGAAAAACTTCTTCCTTCGTTCAGATACTACCGTTTTCCATACCGGTTCCCTTGACTTTGAAAAGCTTTGATAAATTTAATTCGCGTCAGAACGGATTCAAAAGACGTGCCCATTACAACGAAAAATTCGGTGTCATCTTCCTTGTTTTAAACTGTCGCCATATTTCTCATCAGCTACCGTTGCCTATAATCTAAAAAAATTCTGAAATTCGCGATTCATTTTCCATGGTTCCATTCGTGAATTAACGAAGCATATTTCTGATATAACTTTTTCTATAAAATAAGAGGAGAAAACCTGAATTTCACGGATTTTTCGTACATCAGGAAACTTCTGAATTTACAGAACGTATTACGTAATTCCTTTCTTATATTGACGGTAAATTTTCGTTTTTAAAATGTGTTAACGGAAAATCCAGGATTTTCAAAAAACTTTCCGCAATTCCTGTTGTATACGTAGTGCGATCAAAAAGTTCCGAGACTAGGTACGTAGCAGGCCAACAGATGGCAGCACGCGGATGGGCGAGCAGCGGTCGAGGGCAGTGATCTTGATCTTTATGAGTCATTGTGCCGAGTGGCGTCGTTCTGTGAACATCGGCAGTTGTGCTACACGATATTTGGTGACCACGTGCAGAACACTGCTGCGATTTCGGTATGGACTGCAAACTGGAGCAGCGACCGAACATTAAATTCTGCGTCAAACTCAGCAAATTGGGTACGGAGACGCATGAAATGTTGCGGCAGGCTCATGGCAATGAAGCAATGAGTTGTGCGAGGTGTTTTGAGTGGCACTCGCCCTTTAAGAGCAGCAGAACGGCACTGGAAGACGACGAGAGGTCAGAGCGACCGTTCACGAGCAAAACCCCCAAAAATGTGGACAAAATTAGGGAACTGGTGCATGAGGATCGTCGGAGAACCATTCAGGACATTGCTACAATCGTCAATGTATCATACGGAACAGTGCAAGAAATTCTGAGTTCCGTTTTGAACATGAACCGCATTGCTGCAAAGTTTGTACCAAAGATTCTGAACCCCGAACAGAAGGCACTCCGTGTCGAGCTCTGTCAAGCTTATCGTCAGCAGGTGGTGAATGAACCAACGTTCCTGTCGCACGTCATCACTGGGGACGAGACTTGGGTCTACGGTTACGACCCTGAGACAAAACAATAGTCGTCGCAGTGGAAGAGCCCGGCATTTCCACGACCGTAGAACGCCCGACAGGTCCGGAGCGTAAAGAAAAACATGCTCATCGTGTTTTTTGACATTCGTTGGTTTGTGCACCGTGAATTCGTCCCCCAGGGCCAGACCGTCACCACCCTTTTCTTACTGCGATGATCTGCGGCGTCTTATGGTAGACATTCGCCTCAAACGACCTGAAATGTGGCGCAGGGGCGATTTCCTGCTCCATCACGACAATGCAGCAGCTCACAGAGCGTTAGAAACACGCCCGTTTTGCAGCCGCAACAGTATGACTACCCTACCTCACCCGCCTTACTCGCCGGATTTGGCCCCCTGATACTTCTTTCTGTTCCCGAAGATGAAGCTGAAGCTCAAGGGTTGCCGTTTTGAAACCGTGGACGAGATCCAGCGCGAATCGCAGGCGGTGCTTGACACGATTCGCGAACAGGACTTCCAGGGAGTGTTCCAACAGTGGCAAAAACGCTGGCATCGGTGTATCGCTGCCTTAGTCACGGAACTTTTTGATTTGACCTCGTATTCACAGAAAATTCTCTTCTCACTTTTTCTGTATCCATATGACGGAAAATATCCGGTAATAGGAAAGATTCGCGGGAATATTTAAGATTTGATTAACTGTTAAATTTCAGTCGTCTGTCGGAGGATCTGGTTTTGTAATTCTGTAGCGAAATCGGATATTGTGGATAAGATATCACATGAAATTTTGGTTATCGAGGCACAGGATATTCCTTCCTCTCTTCCCCATTTGTACACCAGTTATTGTACACTGAAGAGCAATTGAATTAGACAGCTGGCGTTATGCAAATGTGGCGCTGTGGGCGGCCCTGTAAACGGAAACGACATGACGTATGCAGCGATCCGACAACATAAGGAGTGATGCGACGGGAACCAGTAAGAGTCGGACGCAGTATGGGTAAGACGAAGGATCTAAGCGCATTTGATCGTGGGCAAATTGTCGGGGCCCGACGAATGGGTCACTCCATATCGGAAGTCGTGCACGCACAGGAATTTTCACGAGCCACTGTGTCACGGGTGCACCGTGAGTACATCGATACCGGTAAAACCATCCCTGCAAGGGCCAACTGCAGTGGACAACAGCGAGCGGGTGAGCGGGGTCATCATAGGCTAGCTCGCATTGCAACAGTGGATAGACGGGCCACAGTGCAAGAAATCACTCGGCAATTTAACGCTGATGCACAAAAACGTGCAAGCAGCCTCACCATCCAGAACCATCTCCTCGCTATGGAGTACAGAAGCCATCGTCCCACGAGGGCACCGCTGCTGACCGTACATCACAGGGTGCAAAGATTAGCATGGGCGCGGGAACATCGCCACTGGTCCCTAGACATGTGGAAAAATGTTCCCTGGACTGATGAGTCGAGATTCACGTGATACATACGGATGGCGGGATAAGAGTACTGGCGCAAACCACATGAAGCGATGGATCCTTCTTGCCAGCAAGATACTCTTCAAGCTGGTGGGAGTAGCATTTTCGTCTGGGGACTGTTTACGTGGACTGAAATCTGAGCCCTGGTACGTGTGACATCGTCCCTCACAGGTGAACGTTACCGGGATATCATGGACGACCATTTGCTCCCGTTTGTGCGTCTTCAACATCCCACTGGGGACCTCATCCTGCAACAAGACAATGCAGCTCCCGAATTTTATCCGAATGGTTGAATGAACACTCCACCGACGTGACCTCGCTTCCTTGGCCAGCTCGGTCACCTGACCTCAATCCCATCGAGCACATCTGGGATGCCATCGAAAGAGATGTTCGAGGCTCTGACCCCCCTCCATCAAATCTTCGTGAATTGTGGGAGCTTGTTCAGGGGTCGTGAATCCGTATGGTTTCAAAACGCTTCCGGTGTCTTGTCGAGTCCATGCCGAGACGAATCGCCGCCGTTATCAGGGCGAAAGGTGGTGCTACACGTTACTAGACAATTATCTCTAATTCAATTGCTCTTCAGTGTATATCATGTTACCGTAAAAAAACGGGTACTTAAATTATTGTACAGGTTGCTGTATGATGTCTATGTATCGGTCTGTGGAGCCCTTAAGACAAAAGGTATTACAGCTATGAAGGGTAAATTTCATATTCAGGGGTTTTGTGAAATAATTCTATAAAACACCTTTTCTTAAGGCTAATTGAAAGTCATTGTCAGTTTAAAAAGATCTCGGGTTCCAAACCATTATGTTGCTTCAAAGAATGACGATGGAAAAAAAGTATTTAATGTGTGATGAGTCCTCCCAAAGAAAAAAAAATAAAATTATAACAAACGTGTTAAAAAAAATAATAAGCTCCAAAAAAAAATGACTAATTCACCCGCATTAATGAAAAGAAACATTTCATCATCGCGCAATTAGAGTTCTACCTTGAACATGACTTCGATTTCTGTGTGTTTTGGCGCAACGGGTAGAACTCGGAGCTTCTGTTGAGCCAACCCAAATACCTCAGATCGAACCCTACCACGGAAAGCGGGTAAGGAACCTCTGGTGAATCTAAAAATTTCAGGGTCTTCGATTTTGGGAAATTTCTGAATAAATACAGTAAAATGCGAAACGAACTTTTCTGAAATAAACGGAATTACTGATTCTGGAAAATCTGTCAAAATACGAAAATTTAAAGAAACAGGAACTTTTAAAAACGAAAATCTCGTTAAAAGACGGACATCTATCGGCAACTCTTATACACGTTATTTTCAGGAATTTTCCGTGAATTCACTCGACGTAATTTTTTACGCTGTGTGGTTCATTTTGTGCAGCGTACGCTACGCGGGAAATTTTTACTTGCGTTTGAGATATCGTGAGCTCACCTCGTACCAAACGGTACGAGGTGCGAGATTGTGTTACAGCTTTGATGATATCATTTTTATAGCTGATTGTATATACTGTGCATGTATACACCAATGAGCCATTATATTATGACCAGCCCCAGACTAAGGAGGTCAGCGCGCCTGGAGACCGAACGGTGGCGTAGGTGAAGTTCACAGAGCAGTAAATAAACAACCCAAGGACCGGCTTGTGGTTAGCAGAGTGTTCGGAGTCAGAATGGGAAAAGCTGCCGTTTTATTAGTTTGATAAAAGAGAAGTTGTAATGTCACGGCTCCTCGGAACTATGATCTCTGAAACGGCGTAGCTTGTGGGTTATTTACGTGCCGTTATAGTGAGTATGTTTCAAAAGTGGTGTATAGTTGGCCAAACGACGAACAGTCGTTCGCATCTCATTGATGCCAGAGGGTAACCGAGATTGTCGCGCATTGTTCACGGCGACCACAGGGCCACAGGGCGACAAATCACCCGTAGCTACAAAAGTGCTGATCAGGGCAATGTGTCAAAGCACACAGTTCATCGCAGACTTCTACGTATGGGCCTGAGTAGCCGAAGACCCAGTCGGGCACCCATGCTCACTGCACGTCATCGCCAACAGCGCATGCAATGGGTTCATGATCATCGGTATTGGACCGTGGATGATTGGAAGAAAGTGGTATGGTCTGACGAATCAAGATTCCTGGTGCATCACGTAGACGGCCGAGCGCGGATACGCCGATTACCAGCAGAGGCTATGTCCCCTGGATACACTGTTGGGCTGACACAGGCCGGCGGCGGTTTTATGCTGTGAGTGATGTTTGCTTTGGACACTTTAGGCCTCATTATCCCAATAGCACAATCTCTGGCAGCTGTCAGGTGTCTGAACATCGTTGAGGACCAAGTTCACCCATTCATGGCAACTGGGTTTCCTGCTGGTAATGGACATTACCAACAGGATCTCCAAATTCATCAGACATGAACTCAGTCGAACATTTGTGGATCGAGTTGGAAAAGCGGGTTCTCGCTAAATCACCACCACCCCGAAATGCACGGGAACTGGAGGACCTGCTGTTGACATTATGGTACCAGATACGCCAGGATACCCTATCGCCACCTCACTGAATCGATGTCTCGCCTAGTGGCCGCTGTTTCGCGGGATAAAGGGAGTCCTCCATCTTATTAGGTAGGTGGTCATAATATAATGACTCATCAGTGTACTCGTATATGTGTTTTTCCTTTCTGACTGTACATAAGTATTATGGCTGCGTTGTGTTATACTGCAATGTTGCTGTGTGTGTACGTGAGAATTGCACGATTATCCCATTTGCTCCTCAGATTTGCTTCGGAATTTCAAAAATTGTCAAAAGTTCTAATTTGAAAGTTATTTTCAAACCCATAAACAAGGTAAATTTCTACGGATCAAAAGACTGTCGAAGACATGAATTTCTGGGGAATTCGTCAGATCCCTTGTAAATGTGGGCTTTCATATACAGGACAGACCCATAGGGCTTTAAGTTTCCGTGAGAAGGAACACAAGACTTACGTACGGAACTATGAACTGAAGAAGTCATCAATAGCCCAACATTGTCACAATAATAACCATAAATTTTTGTTTGAAAACGCTACGCTTATTGATAAACCTGATTCTACTATCAAGCTTAATCTACACTGGCGGAAAGTGAAAAAGAACACCAAGAAGGAATTGGCGGACAATCATGAAATTTACATATGTTAATGGGGTCGAGTTTACGTAGGTGTTATGTTAATTTCGGGACTAACCGGTGAGCGCTTACGCCACAGCACGGCATAATATGCAAATTATCTTCGGTGGTATTTAAGGAGTACGGCGAAGTGAATGTAATCAGTCGTCGGCGTACGGACACGTGCGAAGACCCTAAAGAAGCTGCAATGCCTGGACATGGAACACGTGTAGGATTTCAGCAGTTATCGGACTTTCAGCGAGGTCGTCTAGTCGGATTCCGCGAGGCCGGGTGGTCGTATCGTCGTATTGCGGAGCGAATTGGACGGGAAGTATCAGTGGTGGTACGATGGTGGCGTAGATGGTCCGAGGAACATTCCCACACAAGAAGACGTGGAACCGGGAGTCACAGACGGATTGATGAGCTGACCGATCGACGCATAAGAAGAGTGGCGTTGTCAAGCAGAACATCCACTACGACGCAAATCCGAGCTGCCGTTGCACCTGAGGTAACTGTGCGATCAATCCGCAACCGTCTACTGGATGCAGGACTACGTGTACGTGTGCCTCTGGCATGTGCACCACTGACTCCAGCCCACCGTCAGGAACGGCTGCAGTGCTGCCGCTAACGTCTGCGCTGGAGAACGCAATGGCAATCTGTCGTCTTCAGCGATGAAAGCAGATTCTGCTTGAGAGCCTCCGATGGCCGTATGCGTGTTCGCAGACGCACAGGTAAGCGTCTCCACCCTTCTTGCATCCGCCAGCGACACACAGGACCTACATCTGGTCTCCTGGTGTGGGGAGCGATCAGCAATCCCTCCCGTACACAACTAGTGTTTGTACCGGGTACGTTAAACAGCACCTCCTACATCAACAACATCATTCAGCCCGTTGTTATGCCATTTGTAAGGTCGGTCCGTCGTGGTGTTTTCCAGCAAGATAACGCACGCCCACACGCGGCACGTGCAACGCAACATGCACTTCAGAGTGTGAGACAACTTCCATGGCCTGCATGTTCACCGGATTTGTCCCCCATTGAGCACGTGTGGGATTTTATGGGACAACGACTTATCCGGTCTGCACGGCCAGCCACGACCATCCCCGATTTACGCGTCCAGGTTGAGGATGCTTGGAACTTAATACCCCAAAACATACATCCAACGACAGACTCCATGCCAGAATTGCACAGTGTGACGCAGTTCATGGCGGTTCAACCTCGTACTAACCATGTTACATGGAAATGTTATTTTTCAGTTTACCAGCAAATACAGCTGTGTTTTGCCATAATGTTTTGATCACGTTATTCTCTGTATTCCGATATTATGCAGTATAAATTTCATTGGTATCAGACGTCTCCTTCTTGGTGTTTTTTTTTTTTTTTCACTTTCCGCCAGTGTATTTGAAGCTTTCCACATATACCGCGACTCTTCACGACTTGTCAACGACATGACGTCTGCTCCTTTTCTTTCAAGCGCCTCAAAACAACTCACCAAAGTCCGTGACCGTAAGAACTCTGAGGATGTCACAATGAATTTAATGTTTCCGCTCCATTCGGCCTGATGAAGCCCAGCCGAAAGCTCTGCGAAATTATAGTAGATGTTGAAGTATATACTCGTATTTAATTGTGAATAAACGTTGCTATTTTATTCTAACTCAGATGACATTCCTGCACCTTCCTGATATGAGGACTTAATTACACTTGGAAGCGAAAACGGTAATTATTCTTATCAAATTCATATCTCTGGAGCGACAAATGCATCCTTGGCATAACCAATTAGGTGAAGATTCTCTGCCAGTCATTTAAAATCATATAGGCCCATGAATTTTATAATACATTTTTTAATCAAATTGTTTATATAGACAAGGGCCCCATTAAACAGCATTTTTTCGGCAACCCACACACAATAGGGTACAGATCTCTGCACTGGTATCTTTGTCACTGTGCGCGCCGATGCTTCTTGGTGCAATTCTTCACTACTATAACTAATTGTTTGCGCGACAAAAATGCCCTGTGTTAATCTCAAAGTATGTGCCTGTTTTGAGAAAGCTGACAATTCGGAATATATTGAAATTACACAAAAACTTTTAAATACTTACTGTAAAATCTTTGTGAGCTTTGAGCATGTGTTTGACAGCAAAGTTTTCAAAACAGATTCATAACTTTTTTCCGATGGAGGTACAGGTGTTAGAAGACTGCATTCGTCACATTTTGTGGGAGACATCTTAAGCGTGTGCTGTGCTTTTCACTAGTTGAATACGTTAGCCGTCGGGCTTACGAATTGTAAAACACTTGTTTTTCAGCGGTGACGTCACATAGCACCGTTACAAAGGTCAATTACCTTTCTCTGTTCTTTGAAGAGCAATCGCGTATATTGCAAATCATTACGACGAGTGACCCTGTCCAACTGTCACGTGTGCTTTGGAAAGATTTTCCAATACATACCAACCTCGTGCGGTTTGGAAGAGTGCAGTCTGCGCCCAGCTTTATCGTACCGAAAAAGCCATTTATAAAGCCATTTCTCTTTTACCTATTTTACTTCAAATAATGCAAAACCTCAACATTATCTGCATACCTATTTACACTGAAGAGCAGTTGAATCAGAGACAGCTGGCGTTATGCAAATGTGGCGCCGTGGGCGGCCCTATGAACGGAAACGACATGACGTATGCAGCGATCCGACAATATAAAGAGTGATGCGACGGGAATCAGTAAGAATCGGACGCAGTATGAGTAAGACGAAGGATCTAAGCGCATTTGATCGTGGGCAAATTGTCGGGGCCCGTCTAATGGGTCACTCCATCTCGGAAGTCGTGCAGGCACTGGGATTTTCATGAGCCACTGTGTCACGAGTGCACCGTGAGTACATCGAATCCGGTAAAACCATCCCTGCAAGGGCCAACTGCCGTGGAAAACAGCTTGTTGATGAGCGGGGTCATCCTCTGCTAGCTCGCATTGTAACAGAAGATAGACAGGCCACAGTGCAAGAAATCAATCGGCAATTTAACGCTGGTGCACAAAAACGTGTAAACGGCCACACCATCCAGAACCATCTCCTTGGTATGAGGTACAGAAGCCATCGTCCCACGAGGGTACCGCTGCTGACCGAACATTACAGGGTGCAAAGATTAGCATGGGGGCGGAAACAGCGCCACTTGACCCTAGACATGTTGAAAAATGTTGCCTGGACTGATGAGTCGAGATTCACGTTGGTACATGCGAATGGCAGGTTACGAGTATGGCGCAAACCACATGAAACGATGGATCCTTTTTGCCAGCAGGGTACTCTTCAAGCTGGTGGGGATGCCATTCTCGTTTAGGGACTGTTTACGTGGACTGAAATGAGAGCCCTGGTGCGTGTGACATCGTCCCTCACAGGTCAACGTTACCGGGATATCCTGGACGACCATTTGCTCCCGTTTGTGCGTCTTCAACATCCCACTGGGGACCTCATCCTGCAACAAGACAATGCAGCTCCCGAATTGTATCCGAATGGTTGGATGAACACTCCACCGACGTGCCTCACTTCCTTGGCCAGCTAGGTCACCTGACAGCAATCCCATCGGGCACATCTGGGATGCCATCGAGAGAGATGTTCGTGGCTCTGACCCCCTCCATCAAATCTTCGTGAACTGTGGGAGCTTGTTCAGGAGTCGTGGGTTCGTATGGCTTCCCAAAGCTTCCGGTGTCTTGTCGAGTCCATGCCGAGATGAGTCGCCACCGTCATCAGGGCGAAAGGTGGTGCTACACGTTACTAGACAGGTATCTCTAATTCAATTGCTTTTCGGTGTATTTTCATTTATTATTTGTCATACATATTAGTGTACGAATCTTATTCAAGCTTTTCGTTTTGGATTACTCAAATTCCTCGGGCAATCAAAGTACGTTAGAGAGTAGTTCGTTATGTTTGCTTTCTTTTTCTTTTTGCATGATATGAAATCATTATGATGGATGCACGCTTCTCCATTCAACTACGTTTCTTTACTCACATCCTTCTCTTCTGGAATCGGTATCTTCTGTGGTGTAAACCAAGGAAAACGTTATTTGTTTGGGGGTTTTCAGATAATTTTTTTTATTTCAGTAGTGCTTCGTAAGTTTAAAACAGTCAACTGTAAAACAAAACTCGTCCTACTCATAAGTACAAGTATGTAGCAAATTCAATATAAGCGGACACATATTACACAAGAAAAGCTTAGAGCAACCATCAGTAAGTGAAATCGATATTGAAAACGTGCGCGGCTTTTTACTACACAGCACACACATTTCTGTTCGAAGTGCTAGCTAGCTTAGATCTGTAGTTAAGATTAACATTATTTTGAGTCCCACACCAATCTGTGCATACTCACCACTACATTGTTCAACATTTTCACTATCTACAGCGACATGATGGAACAAAGAGATATGAATTTTCAGTTTAAGCGCTTACAGATCGGAAACTGTCAAAATATTCAAGAGTTGTACAGTATCATTTACCCGGATAAATCAACTCCGCATATAAGCGGCACTGTGAAAATGTATGTGACGTATTACAAAGGTAAAGCCTATGTCCAGACGGAAAAGTCGCAGCGATAAATTCCCTCAGTGTAGTTTAATTGGGAAAGCATGCGGCTCCGGAACAGAAGGATGTGGTTCGGTAACGCCACCGGCAAATTTGTGTTTCGCTATATTGGTGCCTGAGCATAAAATGAACTCTCGGCCGTCGGGTTCTTCGAAAAATGTGTAATGTTCACTCTACACATCGTCTGAAATTAATGAGAATTTCTCTTCCTTCAGCGAGCTACTTGAAACATAGTTTGCGGGCTGACCCGGAAACTAATTATTCCGTCCAAGGGCAGGGAGGGTATATGTGAGGCACTACAGAGGTGAAGTACATATCAAGACGGCAAAGTTTCACCGATAAATTCCGTAGATGTAAATTAACTGGGAAAGCATTCAGCTCCGGAGCAAAATAATACGGGTTCAGGCCCCCACCAGCAAATTTATGTTTCACAATAGTATAACTGCCGTGTTTGAGTATAATTGTTGGGAAATTTAAGGTTCTTATTTGAACATATACTACGAAGATGTGTGTGATGTCAAATGCCTACAAATTTGTTGCACAAATATGCTTTCACGTATAATTCGTTTACACATCAAGCAAAAAATTAAAAAAAAAAAAAAGGACTACTATTTCTGCTGTACATTATTTTACCAACCTCCGATATTTATAGTTTTTTAATAAATGCTGGAAATGCTTTAGAAGCATCCGCTGTTTTCCAGTAGCTTGAATATGAACAGAGGATAAAGCTTACGATTTCCATTTAATAATTCATTTGACTTTTCCTTTAAATTGCTCAAAGTTCATGAGAGGGTCGCCATTCGAAAGAAACAAAAATCTGCAGTATAGTTGAATGATTTAACTTCATTGTTTCATCTTGGTTTGAAGGCGATTAGTACAGTCGATTTTATGCATATTAACGAGCATGTCTCCCTCTGTTTCTTTTCCCCTTTTTTTACGGCATAATGGGATTTAGTCGTAGATTTCGAACATAATTCGAGTTCACAAGATTAAAATAAGCTCTTCTCAGTTTACTAGCTTAATGACAAAAAGTGAGCACTTAAAGCTTTTCCATAAAGCTGCACATCTTTTTTTTTTTTCTTATTTATATTTATATTTTTGTTTTGAAAGATATCTCGAAATTCATGGATCACTTCGTTGCTTCCTTGAGTACAAATGCGAGTTCCGAACATTTATGTAAATTACCAAGTCATTCTTAACTTTACATTGTCAGTACGGAAGAAATATTTGTTCGTGAGCTAACTAAAGAAAGAGACTTTAAGGAACCAGTAATATTTTTGTTGCCTATAATCTTCTGAAAGCATTTCCCATTAGCGTGGTTCAGTGATTTTTCTTACAGAAATTTCTATCTTCAGAAAATTACGATGTCTCATGTCTAAGTTTTCCGTGTCTTAAGAAAGCGTTTGCCGTTTAAGGCCATCAATTTTTTATTTGCGGTATGTGTTAGAAATATAAAGAGTGTTTACAGAAGAGGTCATGTCAAGCAAAACCCCTTTAACCCTTTTACAGGCCGATGTATCCAAATGGTGTCCAAAATTTGCTGCGTTTACCAAACAGAAACGTTGACATAGCGGACGGGTTTACGTAATATACGGTGAAATAATTAATTTCCCCCTCTCATCGTAGCAGTACCCACCGTAAACGTCGATGGTGATGCTGTCTTCTGCTACACAAGTTAAAAACACACACCGTCCATGCACGATTTAACTAAAATATTCACATATTAAAAGCACCATAAGTAACCAGCCCGAAGAAGTATCAGGCATATAAACACCAAAGGATACAACGTAAGGATAGTTCATAGGGTGAGACATAGACTTCTTCTTGAACAACTACAAGGGGTCGCCCCGGTTGCGCAGTGGTCTAAGCGATGGCTTCTGACCATTCATCCGAGATGGGTCCGGGTTCGAATGCCGTAAGACATGGATGTTGTGTTTGTCTTACGGCACTGGCTCTCTCCCCTCCCTGGAGTCAGTGACCCTAAATTAGGGACGGGCGGCTGCTTATAGCCAATTGAGTTGCTCACGGTGATCGTTAAATCTCCAATCAAAAAAACTACAAGGACGGCACCTTCTGGGGAAAAAAGGAAATAGTGTTAATTCAAAAACACTATTATTACTACAACCATCTATCCTTTAGTGTTAATTCAATAACACTATTATTACTACAACCATCTATCCTTTGTTATCCTTACGTCTATTATTGCTTATTTCATCTACTACAATCTTAACTAGAAACTGTCGCACCATCTCTTATCGAGGATCAATGGGATCAATTCCAGGTATATCCCACATACTTAAGAATATCTGTTGGAATAACAAGTTAGATTTTGGCATCAAGACGAAAAATATTTTTTCATACATCAAGAAAGACCGAGATCGTGTGCTTGATCTTAATAAACAGGGAATATATCACATCCCTCTCAAAGGAATTCACCAGGACAACCCAGACCTGGGTTATATAGGCTCGACAACACGTTGCCTTAAGACGAGATTGAAGGAACACAAGTATAACGTTAAAAACTGCTCCTTAACCACTGCTCTTTCTCGTATTGTGAGTAAAGGAACTAACTTACCCGTTTGGGATGAAGCCAGGATCCTGGCCGCCCCATTACAGAAACAAAATATTCTACTGACTGAGAAGCCTGTATATCAAACACTTCAGTGAAAAATGTTGCAACGAAGAAAGTCCACACCGTATCCCTTACCCCTGCAGACTCTTTTCAAAAGAAAATACTCATTCACATTATTTAATTAACACCATTATTTCCTTTTTCCCATGCGGTGTCACCCTTGTAGTTGTTCAAGAAGAAGTCTATATTTCACCCAATGAACTATCCTTACGTTGTATCCTGTAAGATACAACCTGAAAACTATTGAACTATCCAACGTTGTATCCTGAAATTACTGTCAAAAAGCAAAGAAGGAAAAAACGAGAAAATACCTAGCAACACTTGACCTGAGAGAATGAAATTACATCCGATAGATGCCACCAGACTGAAGCTGATGACATGTACACGTAACCCTAATGTGCACAAGCACACACCTACTGAGATGAGATTGCGTCGATGTCATTTCTGTTTTATTTCTTCTGCTGAGGATGCCGAGCTATTTCCCCGTGTGAAACGCGTACAGTTTGAGACCTCGGACTGGAATGGAAGTAGGACGAACTCAAGTGTCACCCGTTCGATCTTTTGATGTCGTACTTGGTGACTCATCATTGTAATATAGTCATCATAGCTAACTTCGAGTTTGATATTTTTTTAATTTTTATTATGTAATGAGGAATCCTTATAACTTAAAGTCTAATGAAGTATACCTTCAAGATTGTGTCGGCATCACGTTCAAAACTTTTCTGCGAAGATTTTAACATACACAAACTGCCAAGCCAATTGGCAGATTGCTTCTTGGAGCCCCGCACAATGCTGGAGATTCACCAAAGATGCCACTTGGCTTGGCAGTTTGTGTATGTGAGTCTGGAGGAAATTGAGGCCGCTCGGGTGCAGTGGAAGCATATCCGGCGCGTAACTGGAAGACCCTAGGTTCGATTCCCGATGGCTGCCAATGAGAATTTTTCCGTGACTCACTTATAAACGTGGAACGAGTGATGACTTCTGTTTGGTGAAATATGTTTTCAATTTCATTGAAGTCCAACATTTTTTTGCAAGATATCTTTAGGTGTGTCAGGACATATTCAAGAAAAAAGCTACTTCGTCCTGCAACTGGAATCGAAGCGTTCTTGATCAGACTTTTACACAAGATACGGAACAAATCTGTTTGCTTCATCTAGGAATTTTATAGAAAAATAAGTCCGTGTGCTTTTACATCTATTCGTAAGCTAGGAAACTTTCCTTTGAAAATTGGTACCCAAGGGTTTGGTAGCATTCTGATTAAAGGGTAAGTTAATGTTGACTCTTTTTAAATGTACATCTGATAATCAGAAATGCAGTCTTTACATTTTTCCTGTAACATCGAAGAATGAGTAGTCAGAGTTATAACTTAATTTTAAAAGAAAATAGAAGACAATTTGCCTGTAAAACATTTTGCTTTTATCTCAAGCGGAAGATTTCGTAGCCGGCCTATAGATGACAGAATTTTCTGGTGATTTTAGGGTAAGGATACGTACAAAGCTTCTTTTAACTCTCTCCTTACAGACTAAAGCTTTTGATTACAAAATTATGCAAAAATCGAAATTGTTGCTCCTCTGAACAAGAACTCTGTTCCGTTGAAATAGCCTCTGACATACTTTTTTTCATAACAACTTTACGAATGTCAATTTTACGAATGAAACGGTTACCACCTTTCGTAAACAGATCTTGAATACACCCTCCTTTCACAGAATCCTTTACCATTTCATTTTTGTTATGCCTTTCTACTGCAATTGCAGCCTTCAGCAACAGTTAAACAAAACACGAATTTTCTAACATTGAAAACGGTGTCAATAAATTACTGCTGTTTTCAAGGTAAACACAGAAGCACAAAGCATCTTATCGATCATTTAGACAATCGCATATTCAGTGCCTATTGATTTTCTAAACTGACTTCCCGCTTTTTCATAAAAGCAGTTTTATACCGCCTATTTAACTTATCTAAAGCACCAAAAGCGAAAAGCCGTTCTTCTGAAGCTTAGGAGTTATGGGAGTTTTGAAAGTACAGTTTTATCTTTCTCAGCACAGGCTGTCTGTAAAGTTTCTGCGAGTAAAAAATAATGACTAGCGTACCCAGCGGAAGTTCTGTGATAAATCTTATTGACCATATCAATATAGCATAAAGTGGCCAGGAGTTCATTTCAATAGCTACAAAAAGAAAACTATGAGTTCCGATAGGACGTACGTCACAAAAAAAAGTGAAAACTCTATAAAACGTATATCACTATAACGTATGTTTTGGATTAAAATATTTATTTTCGCTCCCAGCCGTATTTATAGCGGAGGTAACTTCACAATAGTCCAAAGTGGCGTGATAACAGTAATAATTTTCAAATATTCCTGCGAAAGATTCCAGCAGTTTTAACGTAAACTTTCATCTAGGAATAGTAAGTGCTGAACCAGGTCATATTTATCTTCCGTTGAGCACCACTTTTTTCTTTTCGTTTTTATAGGAGTATGAAAACACCCGTAAACGGCTAGAGCTAAAGAAGAAAGCGCCAGTTTCTCATTTTCCTCGGAGGGTGAGGGTTTAACTACTTATGTGGACATCTAGAAAGCTACCGAAAGTCTCTCTTCTGTATTTTGTGACTACAAATTCCGGGGGTGGAGGGCAGGACCTGCAGCGCCCTGGGGCGGGCTGGAAACACCTTAATTCCTCTAGGACTCCAGCTCTAATTCAGGCCGGCTGCTTAGCTATAATCATGCGTGTCTGACCACTGGGATACCTGGGTGGCATCTTTAATTTGATACCACTGGTTCCGGGGGTGGAGGGCAGGACTTGCGCCCTGGGGCGGGCTAGCCACTCATAGCTCATCTAGGACTCCAGCTCTGGTTCAGGTCGGACGCTTAGCTATAATCATGCGTGTCTGACCACTGGGATACCGGGGCGGCATCTTTAATTTGAGACCTCTTGTTGCGGGGGTGGAGGGCAGGACTAGAGCCCTGCGGCGGGCTGGCCACCCGTACCTCATCTGATACTCCAGCTCTATTTCAGGTCGGACGCTTAGCTATTATCAGGCGTGTCTGACACCTGGGATACCAGGGCGGCATCTTTAATTTGAGACCTCTGGTTCCGGCGGTAGGGGGTATGACCAGCGCCCTGCGGCGAGCTGGCCACCTATACCTCATCTGGGACACCAGCCCTGGTTCAGGTCGGACGCATAGCTATAATCATGCGTATCTGACCCCTGGGATACCGGGGCGGCATCTTTAATTTGAGACCAATGGTTCCGATGGTGGAGGGCAGGACTAGCGCTCTGGGGTAGGCTAGCCACTCATACCTCATCTGGGACTCCAGCCCTGGCTCATGTCGGACGCTTAGCTATAATCATGCGTGTCTGACCCCTGGAATACCGGGGTGGCATATTTAATTTGAGTCCACTGTTTCCGTGGGACGAAAGACCCAGCGCCTTGGTATGGGCAACCCATATATCATTGAAACTCGATCTTAAGGCCACCTCGGGTGCTTAACAAGAAGCATGCGACTTTGACCACTGAGCCACTAGAGTGGTATCTGGCACCATTAGTTCCAGAGAACGCGCAGAGCTAACTCCATAACAAAGCACACAGCATTCTTCCCTTAAGTGAGGTCGAAGCAAAACCCAGTAACTTCAGAAGTCAAACTCCGCTTCTTAAATTCCTCCATCACTGGAACTTACCCAATAGCAACATTTGTTTTCGGAGTTTTTAATGTTCTTCCTGGTGGTCGGGTTTCTCGTTAATCATACGAGTTGTACCTCCGGGACAGAGCCCCGGATGAAGCATGGATGGTGAACCTGTACCAAGGAGCTGACTCTATCGCTTTTCCGGAACCTGTACCCCCAAATAGCGGAAGGAGGCCTTGTCGATCAAGGGAGTCATTAAAGTCTGAAATAAAAAAATATATGAAATGCTTGAGCTTCAAAAAAATATTTCTTACAATGCACTTTGGTTGGAACATGTTACAGCTCAAAGGGGTTATCATTAAATCTTGGGCACTATTCTATTTTTTGCTAAACCCAACGCAGAGCATAAGTTAATGCTGACTGACACCCACTCAAAAACATATAGATTACAACCTTTTCATTACGGAAACTTCCTTTGTATAATGGCTATTTCGCTTCACCGTATGATTTTTCTTGGAGCTAAAATAAGCTCGATACAGTCTTGTTCCGGGAAAATGTCCATATGTACCTGGTACGTTGAAATCTTCAAGAGCTTCGTTAAACTCGTGACTGTGTGCGTTATATCTATTCTGTTGCGTATCGCGATGTAGACGAATATGTGAAGTTTACACTTGAAACAAAAATGTTGCAACACCCGGGTCTCTAATAGATTGTGTGAACAGGTGTCAGGAACAAACCATGACACAAAACCAATTATACTGAAGTGTCAAAAACGCATTTATAAAAAAGAAATCAAGAGAAAGATGTGCTTTACGAAGAAATATAAAATGGCAGTTCCCAGACACACATAGCATAGCATGCAGGAATTGTGCCCAGCAGGGGATATGCCACGCCAGGAAATGATGCATAAAGCTACCCTCAGTAGTATCTATTATGTTGCTGAGGCGGTTTAAGTCTAAAATGTCTTACTCTTCAGCAGATGCCCATCAGATCTTGTCTAAGGCTCGTGGCGGATTCCTGCAGCGTCTCACAGCGTGCTAGAATTAGTGACAGCGTGTTAGAATTGATGTGCCTTTCCCGGGAGATACCCATTCGGCAGCCTCGCACGAAGGCTTAAGCATTGTAGTCATGTAGAGTTGAATCCATTTTTGCTTTTCAAGATGCAGGACTACTGAACAGATCAGAGAATATTATCCAGGTACTGAACAGTGATCCGGTTACGCTGGCGGGAAAACTCGAGTTGCGACTTTCATACATGATTCTGGTCAAAAACTTCACCGAACCCATGCCCTGAAAAACCTGCTCGGCGGTGTGTTTCTGGTCCTAGATCCTGCAACATACTGGTGTCAAGCACCAAGATGTTTCAAGTGTCAATAGGGACCTTAAATGGAACTAACATGTGGACTCTCTTCTTCTCAAAAAATATTGCAGTTGTCAGCTTGATATTCACAAACCTTTCCTATAAAACACTCATTCAATTATATTATACCATGTTTCAGGCTCATATTAATTATGCTATCTTATCGTGGTGACAGACGACTAAATATATTTCAGAAAACGTCAAATTCTTCAAAACAAATTTATAAAATTAATTGACCTAAAATCTGACAGAAATACACAACTTTCACTATATAATAACACAAGAGCTTTCCCAAGCAAATATAACATTCTTACGATTAAGCAACTACACTGATGGACAATTGCTAAGAACGGATCATAAACGGCTATAAAGCGCATAAAAAAGTAAGTGTGGCTGGATGCCAAGTGAAATAAAATAATGTCAGAATGCCAGGACATTACAAGAAAGACAATTTATTGTGCCCTGAAATCCAGAAGGCTTTGGAACGTGTTCAAGGGACAAACAGGCCATTTTGTGCAGAATACGTAAACGTGAAAAAAATGCAATTACCGTCCGCAGGCATTCCGGCGTAAGATGTCAATACGGGATATGGCCACCATGGAGGGCGATGCAAGATTCCACACGTCGTGTCATGCTTTGCACAACATTATCAAGCAGCTGTTGGGGTAATTTATCCCATTCCTCTGTCAGTGCACGGATGAGGGTGTCCTTGTTTATTGGAGGGCATTGGAGACCAGCAAGACTCCTCTCCAAAGCATCCCACACATTTTCTATGGGATTCAGATCTGGAGAGCGTGCTGGCTATACGAGGCGTTGAATATCCTCGCTCTCAAGACACTCCTGGACAGCGACTGTTCGATGACATGTTGCGTTTTCGTCCATGAAAATGAATCTATCACCGACATCACCACGGAACATGCGTCCTTCATGCAAACGTCTGGCGACAGTTTTTCCGGGAGATCCGCTTGCCAGTAGCAGCCATAAACTGATTTGACTAGCTGTACTGCGCCGGTGTCTTTTTGTTGATAGCACTATGTACCGATCTTCTGCAGGTGTCGTACTGCGAATACGACCTCCCCCGCGACGTTTGCTACTCTCTTCATTTGTTTGAAATGATTTCCAAAGCCTTGAAACAACACTGTGGCCGACGTCGAACTCCCTGGCAACATCTGTTATTTTTCGCCCTTCTTCAATCTCGCTAATAATACGGCCACGCGTAAAATCATCTAGGTGATGTCGGGAAGACATACTGAAACTTGTAAGTTCGTCAATTGATTCTTTCCTCTTCAACTTTGCGTTTGAACAACAACGGTCAATACGCGTCAAATCCTTTATATCTCTTATCAGCGCTATGACGTCACGAACAAGTTCGGCAATCCAAAATTTGCATACGCACAACACGTCTTACTGTATCCCGCACTTATGCTAATTTCCACATTTTCCTGCCTTCCATTTTATGATTGCTATCGTTGCTATTGTCATCCGTCCTTAGCAATTGTCCGGTAGTGTATATTACTTTAATATTGGGAAAAATTATGTTGATGCGAATTAAGAATAATTTACGCACTGACATCATACAACTTTTTCCACAGACACACTCGTATGACACACGCACTAAATCACATATTCGGGCTGTTCAACCGAAGACTGAGACCACGAAACAAAGTATAAATGACATTGGCCCACACTACTAGAATTCATTATCGACGGGATTGACTTCTTTAAATAACTTTAACCTTTAAGGTGAACGTCAAGTAATTTTGCTTCCTATACTTCTAATGGAAAAACTTCTGTACACGTTTTCTTCACAATTAGTTCGTTTCCGAGGGTGAAAATTTGAACATCGACTAAAATAGCTTCATTTTGTAATTGGTAATACTTAATATTTTCTAAAACATTACCATAACTAAGCAATCCAACATTTATTTGTCTACTGACGTCATCAAAGTACAGCTCGCGCCATCTTTTTTCTTTCTCCAACACCACCGAGGGAAAAGTTATTGATTTTTAATATAATTATGGTTATGTTTTAGAAAACATTAGGTATTTCTAGTTATGATATGAAGTTATTTTAATCGATGTTCAAATTTTTATTCATGGAAACACAATAATTGTGAAAGAAATGTGTACAAAATTTTTTTCATTGGAAGTATAGGAAGCAAAATTACTTGACGTCCACCTTAAAAAAAAACCTTCATAATGACTTGCGGCTCCTCAAATTGATGATTGCAGTGGAGGAGGAGTGTGTCTCTTACTATGACCTGTATATCTCGATTTATATTGATTTTAATTATTATTACCTGTAGTGTTTATCATCTTTTTATTTAGTACAGCAATCATTTGACATCGGGAGAGCACACACGAAGTGATGACGCAACAATGCAGACGCTACTGTGATGTCAAGTGTCCCAGAGAGACAGACGGATCTGGGTGTTCATATTACTAATTTTTGATACACTGCTGGCCACCCGAAATGCAACACCAAGATCTAAGCATCCGATTGGCCTGAAATTCGCAGCATGCGTCGCCCGCGAGAGGACATGCAAACGATTAGAATTGTAGGGCATATGCAAATCATGTGCGTCCGGCACACCACCGAGAAGCACTATAAGAAGGGTGCACAGAAGGCGGGGTGTAAGTAGTGGAAGTGGGTTGTGCTGCCGGACCTGGGCGTGGGAAGATTCCTGATGCCTCGTCGAAGAATACGGCAGTCATTCCAGCACGTTTCGGAGTTCGACAGAGGACGAATAGTGGCTTATCGCGACAGCGGTTTATCGTACCGAGACATCGGCGCCCGTGTGGGACGACATCCAGCCACAGTGAGGCGAGTATGGATTCGATGGGTGCAGGAGGGACGGACGGACCGACGTTAGCGATTGCCGCAGCCGCGGCACACCACCGAAGAGAGAACCGGCAAGTTGTATGGCGGGCATTGACCGCTCGCCCGCCACATCACGAACGTTAGCGCAGGAATCAGGGTGTGTTGCACAACAACTTGTGTCAGCACGTACCGTTCGACGTCGTCTGCAGAGGCGGGGACTTGTCGCACGGTGCCCATTGCTCCGATTACCATTGACGTTACACCACCGACGAGTGCGGCGGCAGTGGGCCGTTGAACGCCGCACCTGGACTACTGAATGGCACGACATTGTCTTCTCCGACGAGTCCCGTTTCTTCCTGCAACACCACTATGGTCGGACCCACGTGTGGTGGCACCGCGGCGAGAGACTGTATGACGCCTGCATTATGCATCGCCATACCGGTCCGTCGCCTGGCGCTATGGTTTGGGGACAAATTGGATATGACACCCGCACCCCTCTGTTACGCATCACCGGTACATTCAACAGCCACCGCTACATCTCCGACGTTTTGGAGCCTGTAGTCTTCCCTTACCTGCAGGACCAGCCAGCGGTCATGTTTCAACAGGACAATGCGCGCCCCTCACGTGGCACGCATTGTGTAACAATTCTTCACGCCCCATCAGGTGTCACTGCTGCCGTGGCCCGCCTGTTCTCCCGATATATCGCCCATCGAACACGTCTGGTCGCTGATCGGCAACCGAGTGGTCCGGCAAGCACCACCTGCGGCTACGCCTGATAAACTGTGGCAACGTGTGGAAGCAGTCTGGACCGACATACCCCAAGCTCACATCCAAAGCCTCTTTCGTTCAATGCCGCGGGGTGTGGCGGCCGTTGTTGCCAGCCATGGGGGCCACACGAGCTATTGATGTCTGCGCGTTCCGTAAGTCGCACTGGCCTGTAAGCTCAATCGTTTAATATTTGTATCTGTTGTTCTGTGCCCAGTAAGTCTGGCTTTGCTATCTCGTGTCCTTCTTGGTGTTGCATTTTAGGTGGCCAGCAGTGTATATCATTATCATTTTTTTTGTAACACTGATCAGCTTGTAATTTCAATTACTGATCTCAGTGTAACATTTGTCTAGGGAGCATGGAACCCTGTCAGTCCTTGCTGGTCTTTTTCATTTGTTTCCTTGCTGTGCTTTGTTTTGGTTGATATTTTTGTAACACTGGTTTTTTTGGCTCAGCGAAATAAATCAATTAAATGGATTTGAACTTATCGAGCAAACCATCCTGGTTCTTCCTTTTAGTTAACGCAGGAATTAGTGTGAGAGGACCTGCTAACCATAGTCACCTGGGACAAAATCTTTCATTATTCATGAATGCGGATCCGGATAGTTTATGTCCACATTGAGGATTTTTTTTTTTTTTTTTTGATTGGAGGTTTAACGATTACCGTGAGCAACTCAATGGGCTATAAGCAGTCGCCCGTCCCTAATTTAGGGTCACTGGTTCCAGGGAAGGGAGAGAGCCAGTGCCGTAAGACAAACACAACATCCATGCCTGACCGGGATTCGAACCCGGACCCCTTACGGACGAATGCTCAGAGGCCAGCGCCTTAGACCAATGCGCCACCAGGGCGGCACATTGAGGATTCAGTAGCCATTGTAAAATCATATGGAGATATCCGCGGTATGTCGTTGCACCAAAATCCGGAGATAGCAACCTCACACCACCTCAACCTCACACTGATCCTAACCTTTTATGCTGAAATAAATGTGTTATTAGGTGTATTCGCAGCCGTACATGGCAAAACTTGTGCTCCAACAGTCAGCTTCGTGATAGCAAATCCAGGTTCGGGAGTGTCGCTAAAGCTCACCTTAAAGTATTGTCCAATCTTTCGCATTGATATCTCTTGATGGCGCAGCTGATGCTGACGAATGTTGAGGTAATCCTCCGATCTTAACATTCGACGGCTTATTTATTCTAAAGATATTTTTCCAACATTCCTTGTCTGATTCTATCTCTGTTTGCTTTCCGAATCATCACAAAACCGCGAAGAGTCGCAAACAGTGGTACAAAAGGAACCGATGCAAATTTTCGGGAACGACGAACATGCGAGGGCATGTACAGATTCACTTGGGCTTTTTTTTTTTCTTGTTACGTAGGACTACGTCTAACTCCGCGGATAGTATGGGGCGACATACGGCCGATCTCCGGTGACAAAAATATTTCCCAATTGAAATCCTTAGAGCGTTAAATATAAGTGCCGCAGAATAATCGTGTTAGCATATTCGTAAAGAGCATGGAGTCCAATTCACGTACTGCACAATACGTCGTGCGCGCGATGTTCCCCTCGCCCCTTGTGCGCGGGGGAGGTGATGCAAACTTCTGGGTCTTCCGCCGCGTTTTACTCAATCTGTCTCGGCAACCGTGAGCGCAACAAGACTATGCATGGTATCGTTTCAAAGCTCTTGACGAGATCTATTCAAATATACGAAGCACATTTCGCAGTGGTTTGAACTGAACATTTTTAAAATTGTTTCCTTGTGAACCGGTGAACGTTTTTGACAGTGGTGTCGTGGTTTACCTGGACACCCGTGAGCGCAAAACGACTGTGCGTGCTATCGTCTTAAAGCTATCGACGAGTTCTATTCAAATATACACTAAGTGGCCACTTTATTATGACCACCCCTTCAGTACTTCGTTGGGCCACCTTTTGCCTTCAATACTGCGTCGATTCTTCGTGGCATGGACTCCACGAGATGTTGATAGGAGGTTTGTGGAATCTGAGACCATGCTTGATGAATGGCACTTTCCAGGAGCGTGAGATTACAGAGTTGTGAATCCAGCTGTCTGATGGCTCGTTCAATTTTATCCCACAAATTCTCAATGGGATTAAGATCTGGAGATTGTGGTTGCCACCTAAGCAAAGTGAACTCACCGGCATGTTCCTGAAACCAATCCTGTGTAATGCGAGCACTATGGCAAGGCGCATTATCTTGTTGAAAGTAGCCATCGCCATTGGGATAAACCATCCACATGACAGGATGCACTTGGTCCGCAACGATGTTTAGATATGATGCGCCAGTCAGACGTTGATCAACACGAATTAAAGTGCCCAAAGCATGCCAGTAAAACATTCCCCAAACCATAACGTTGCCTCCACCAGCTTGAAGGGTTGTAGCAATGCATATGGGGTCCATGCTTTCGTGCTGCCTGTTTTCGCCAAATTCTCACTTGGCCATCTACATGGTGCAACTGAAAACGTGATTCATCGGACCACATAATTTGTTTCCAATTATCGACTGTCCAATCCTTGTGCTCCCGTGCGAACTGGAGACGTTTTCTTTTGTTAACTGTTGACAGCAAAGGTGTTCGAACAGGCCTTCGGCTGCCATATCCCATCCGATGCAGCGTACGGTGAACAGTGCGTGCAGAGATCATTTGAGAGGATCCTTAATTATGATGGTCTGTAATTTGCTGCACTGTTGCCCTTCTGTTGTCTGTTACCAGTCTGGACACTCTCGTTCCGCCCGAGGTCACTGGTCGATGACGATCATACGTTGCACGTAGAGATCTAGTGTTTTGGCTGACAGTCCAGTCTTTAAACACTTTAACAACAGCTGTTCTGGAACATTTCACGAATGCGGCGATTTCGGTGATACTCGCTCCATTGCTCCGAGCTCCTACAATCATCCTACGTTAAAAGACTATCAAATCGCCTTTTTTACCCATCTCGTCACCCAAAAATCACTTCTACTATTGTCGCAAGCACTAAGCTTTCGCTTTTTATACTAGCCTCGCCCTCTGGCGGCAACAGCGTGCAGCCATAGCTCATTTGCTTAAAACTGTCAGGTGGTCATAATAAATTGGCCACTCAGTGTATAAAGAGAGGACATATCGCAGTGGTTTAAACTAAAAGTTTGAAAAATTGTTTTCGTGTGAACGGGTTAACATTTTCGATAATGCCGCGGAATTCGCAAAATGAACGCAAGCAAAAGTGAAGAAAATCAAAACGAGAGGCAAGAGCAAGTGATGAGGAATGCAAGAAGCCCAAGAAGACAGAGCACCACTTTGGGTAATTCGTGTATCGATCTGCTTTTGTGTTCGCAATGTATCCAGAATTATTTGTAAAAATTATGTAAGCTACTTTTCATATGATTGACCTGTGTTGGCTATAACAAATTAAGTAAGCGCTTTGAAACCATACTCGACTATCTCATTTTTACTCACCGACCTGCAAGCCGTATTTCTACGTAAAAAACTGATTGCTCAATCAGAACTGAGCCACCTGTATTTTGTTTTCAACATTCTGTTGCCTGATTCGATCTCTGTTTGCTTTCTGTATCATTACAACACGTTCCGTGAAGAGTCACAAACAGTGGTCCAAAAAGAACCAATGCAGATCTTCGAGAATGACGAACATGTGATGGCGTGT